>CM077162.1:86263094-86961468 GCA_039583875.1 Platanthera guangdongensis
TGAGTCTCTTCCCATGCAATAATCTGTGAGAAGGAAGGTATCAGACATTATTTATTTGTTCCTAGAACTCCTCAACAAAATGGGTAGCTGAAAGGAAAAACAGAACACTGATTGAAGCTATAGGAACATTATTTGCAGATGCTCACTTGCCCCTATCCTTTTGGGCAGAGGCTGTGAACACAGCAAACTATGTACTGAATAGAAGTTTGATACACAAACTTAAGGGCAAGACCCCCTATGAACTACTCAAAGGGAAGAAACCTAAAGTAGACTATTTTTAAATTTTTTGGTTGCATTGTTATAATCATAACAACAATAAGAAACACATTAGAAAGTTTGAAGCAAAAGATAAAATATGAATTTTTCTTGGCTATTCCCAAGTAAGCAAGGCTTATAGGGTTTATAATAAATCAAATATGAAAATAGAAGAATCTATTCAAATTTCTTTTGATGAAACTAACATGTTTTACAAGTAGAAGATTCCTTCTACTAGTGAGAACTTGTAGGAACCACATCTGTGTGAGAAGTTGGATGAATTGAGTCTCACCAATGAGGCTGCTACACAACCTTCTCCACATATTGCTGAAGATAGTGAAGATGAAGACACTGAACTCAGTGAAGAGCCAACAACAGCTACAATTCCACAAGAGGAATTAATTCCCCAAGCTGTTTCTCCACCAACTCCTCCTACTGAATTAGTCACACTTAGAGATCGCCCTATATCTCAAGTGATTGGAGACATATCAGTGGGTGTACAGATAAGGCATTAACTCCACCAAGACTTGATGCATGCCTGCTTCATATCTCAAACTTAGCCCTAATCCATTAAAGATGATGAGCAAGATCCACACGAATCATTATAATGCAAGAGGATCTCAACCAATTTGAGAGATGTAGATTTTTGGATTTAGTTCCAAGACCCAAAGACTACCCAATCATTGGAACTAAATGGGTATTTAGAAACAAACTTAATGCTCAAGGTCTTATCATCACGGACAAGGTAAGATTAGTTATTGAAGGATATTGACAAGAGGAAGGCATAGATTATGACCAAACATTTGCCATTATTGCAAGGATAGAAGTAATAAGGATATTTTTAGCTTATGCAGCCTACAAGAAGTTCACAGTATACCAAATGGATGTCAAAAGTGCATACCTAAATGGTGAACTCAAATAAGAGGTCTATGTAGAACAACCACCAGGTTTTATTTCTCCTACTCATCCCTCTTATGTTTTCAAATTGTATAAGGCTCTCTATGGACTAAAGCAAGCTCGAAGAGCTTGGTATGAAACCTTAGCTAGCTTTTTCTTAGAGCATAATTTTTCTAGAGGCATAGTAGATAAGACTTTATTTATAAAGCATCATCATGATAAAATCTTGTTAGTACAAATATATGTAGATGACATTATATTTGGTTCTACTGATTCCAAA
This sequence comes from Platanthera guangdongensis, assembly GCA_039583875.1. NCBI lineage: Eukaryota > Viridiplantae > Streptophyta > Magnoliopsida > Asparagales > Orchidaceae > Platanthera > Platanthera guangdongensis. Next base: position 86,264,527 of record CM077162.1, read on the forward strand.
CTATGCAAAAGGTTCTCCAACCTTATGCATTCCAAGTTTGAAATGAGTAGCATGGGTGAGCTCTCCTACTTTCTTGGTCTTCAAGTGCAGCAGTCCCCTGATGGCATCTTCATATCCCAATCCAAGTATGCTAAGGAGCTGATAAAAAGGTTTGGGATGGCTGATGCTTCAGCTAAGAAAACACATATGGCTACAAATGCTGTGATTGCTTCTGATGAACATGGGAAACCTATAGATCAGAAATTATATAGGGCCATTATTGTATCCCTGTTATATCTTACAGTAAGTAGACCAGACATTATATTTGCTACATGTCTTTGTGCTAGGTTCCAGGTGAACCCTAAAGAATGTCACCTTATTTTCTTAAAAAGAATTTTGAGATATATAAAGAGTTGCCCTAATTTAGGACTCTGGTATACAACTGAGTCAGGATTTGAGTTGACTGGATACTCTGATGCTGACTTTGCTGGATGTAGAGTGGACAGAAAGAGCACATCAGGGAAATGTCAGTTCCTTAGTGATAGGCTAGTGTCTTGGTTTTGCAAAAAGCAAACATCTATGTCTACTTCAACAGCAGAAGCTGAGCATATAGCAGCTGGCATTTGTTGTTCACAAATACTGTGGATTCAGAACCAACTCCTAGATTATGATGTCAACTTAAATAATTCAACTCTACTTTATGATAATACCAGTGCAATTTCTATTGCACAGAATCCAGTGTAATTTCGATTGCACAGAATCTAGTGCATCATAGTAGAACTAAGCATATAGATGTAAGACATTATTTCATTAGAGAGTGTGTAGACAAAAAGAAAATTAATCTCACCTTTGTCTCTACTGATTTGGAAAGGCAGATATCTTCACCAAATGCTTGGATGAGAAGAAACATCTGTTCTTTATGAATCAGCTAGGCATGATAAATAGAGATGCATTAATTTAATTTTCTGTCTGTGGTCGAAGAATTTGCACAGTTCGTCGAACGGAGATCGACAAACTGAGAAAAGTTCTTGAGAAATTCGTCGACCTGAGATCGACGAACTCTCTGTATGTGAAGTTCTATTCGCCGAACGGAGAACGACGATATTGCTTCAGAAAATTTTCGTCGACCTGAGCACGACGAAATTTTTTCTCTTCTTCAGACTGAGATCGACGAACTCTTTTTTCATTAAAATATTTCGTCGAACTCAGATCGAAGAATTTTGTTTATTTCGTAGGACAGAGTCTGCCGCTTCATATTCTGAAAATCATATAACTAGGTTTTCTTTGAGCTCCATCCCGCACTTTATGTTCCCCTTGCCCTTAATCTTTCTGTTTACTTTTACAGGCGATCAATGACGATTCCAGCGAGCTCTTTGGCGGCAATGAAGTTTGACATGGGATTCAACATATATTTTGAATCATTCCAACATTTCGATCAAATCTTCCTGGATATACTGGAACTATTTGAGGAAAAAAAGTTGAAAAACTTCATGACAACCAGAATAAAGATCGCTGCTACTGAAATAAGAGAATGCACGTTCACCTCCTCAACTCCAGACGCCGACACAATGACCGACACAATATCTAATAACCAAGTCTCTTTAACCCCAACAATCTTAACTGAAATTTTTGGTCTGATGAATGGTGAAGAAGATATAGAGATTGATAATTCTGAGTATGAGGACATGCTAAATAAAATGGGTCATGTTGGAGAGAACGCAAATAAGTTATTAAAGAGAAATTTATCTTCTGAATATAAAGTTTTAGCTGATGTGGTGGGCAAGGTGTTGCTAGGAAAGCATACTTCTCATGATTATATTACCAGGCAACAATTTCTGGTAATGTGTGCAGTACTGAATAAGAAACCCGTGAATTGGTCAAGAATTCTATTTGACTTGATCAAGAAGAAGAATAGTAAGAAAGAAGTATGTTTTGGAAGAATTTTGGGCATTTCCTATAGGAAAACAGAGTTGAATCCCTGGTCTCCCAAGCCATATTCATCAATGCTTCCAAAAGGCTAAGATGTGCCTTATTTGGAAGGTGGGAGAGGACCATCTCAAATCCATCCAAGGCTTCAACCTCCTCCAGAACTTCTGATGATACAAGATCTGTAACAGTTGATCCCCCATCTCCAAAAGTTGTCCCCTCCATCTCAATTCCATCCACCCAGATTCTAACATATCCATCTCAACAACCTACACCTCCACGACTCTCAATTCCTTCATCAACCCTTCAACAACTATCCTCCTCACCAACTCATACTCCAACACCAATTCCATCTCCTGAACATCAACCAACACAAATTCAATCTCTAGAGCATACCATACCACCCCTTCCCCACTTCCTCAATCCCCACTTCCTCATCATCTAGATGACATTCCCATCCATAACCTCTCATCTATTCCATCTTTTGATCTACTGTCATCTCCCATCAATACTCCATCACCTCATGATGAGCCCATGCCAGAAACCACTCCTTTCACTTCATCATCCATCCTCCATCCTTCTGTATCAACTCAGACACCCTCTAAGTTTATGCAAATGGATTCCCCTTCCCTTCCCTCCCTTCTGGAACTCCTCACTCCCCTTATCTCATAGCTTATAGTAGAGGCCATTAAACCTCTTGCTGATTCTATTGCATCCCTCTCTGCCCTCATTTCTGCTGCAGCCACTGTCCCTTCTTCTGGGGGCCTGGCTTTAAGACCCTCTGAACCCAGGCGGGGGGTGATATCCAGTGAAGAGGCTCCAGTCTCCTCTTCTGCAGCAGTAGTAGAAGCAGCAACAGTTTTGTAGTCAGATGAGCCAGCAGATGCAGATGCATATGCAGATGTAGATGTATATATGGTTACAGAAGCTGAGATAGCAACTGATTTTGTTATGTATTGTACAGATGAGCTAGTTAACTTGCCAGAAATTTTGACTGTTGGTGATTGTCTTGTCAATCCCACAGTAGATATTTATAATTTGTTAAATACTTTTGATACAGCTTATTTGAGTTATCTTCCAGAAATCTGCCCAAAGCAATCTATGGCAATAGTTTGCTATACTTCCCCAATAAGCCTTGAAGTTGTTAATCAACTAAAGGCAAGTTTTGCAGTACCAGTAATTTCAAAAGAACATGTGACTGAGAATGTTCTTGAATAAGTCTCTACTCTAGAGCAAAAAGCTCTTTCCCCTCCTACCTACAAAATGGATGATGGTCCTCTACCAAACTTGGATGACATCATTCTTGCAGATATAACATAAGAGAATAAAATAGTTTCTGAAAGTGTTGCTGAACAAGAAGCTTCAGAACCTCAAGTGCTTCCTCAAGCTGAGAAGCAAATCTCCAAGGAAGCCTTGAAGGCAATAGATGCTATGTATGACAACCCTCCAGGATCCTATGATGATGATAATGATGATGAGGATTCTGATGAATCTGATAATCCAAAAGCTAAGAAGAATATTAATAAGAAAAGGAAAGCTAAGGCTGTTCCAAAGCCCAATCCCAATGCAGACACTCCCTACTATATTTTGCAAAAGATTACTCCTTACCCAGGGATGCCTTCATGGACGTTGCTATCAAAGAATGAGCAAAAGTAAGGAAGAAGAGTAGAAGGTACTCTCCTCCTCCTCCTTCTCAAAGGAATTGGAGAGGCCCTCCTCCTCCTCCTCCAGTAGCAGGTGCTTCAGGGAATGTATCTTAGATATCTACCTCATACATTCAAACATACCAAAGGCAACAAGGCAGATCTTCAAGATCTTATTTCCAAGGAAGCAGTCAGTAGAAACATTCTTCAAGCAGTAGCAGACAACAACAACAATATAAGAAGCAAGGCATGCAATAGAAAGTATCTGAAGTTGATCAATTTGAAAAAGATAATAGTTCTGAAAGACCTGAATCTCCACCAGTTCCTTTTGTTGATCATGAACAAGAAAATACTTCAAAGATGGCCAGATTTTAAGAATTGGTTGGACTCTCTCTGATAAATAAATCTTAAGCATAAGCAAATGATCCCTCTCAATATACTACAATGTCTTCCTACAGAAGAGAAGAATTAAAATGATATGACAAAGCTAAGCATTTTTTCAATGTTGATGCTTATATAAGTTTACATCCAAAGGTTGTTGTTCCAAGAACAACTTCTGTCAATATCATTGGAGCAGCTGACATGACTATGTCTAAAAGAGAAGCAGCTAATCCAAACAGAGAAATCATCTTCAAGCTGCCATCATAGAAAGACAAGTCCAAGAAGTCTGATTAGTTTTCTAATTTTCCCTCTGAACTATTTGTTTTGATTAATTTGTCACAAAGCACTTGTTGTATACATATCTGCTGGATATTTTATTTTTCTGCCAAATATATTTTATTCTGCTTTGTGAATGTTTTTCTTTTGTTTGTTTAATGATCTCACCTAAATAGGGGGAGATTATTGGATCCCTACTTTGGATTTAGGCTAGGTTCATTAATTAGGATGAGTTTTGACCCACATTGTATAGTCAGGGTCAAGTCTATGAGTTCTAGAGTTTAGGCTAAGTCATTAGGATCAACCTTCATGGACCAGCAGTAGAGGACCTCAGTAGACCCAGACTTAGAAGAATTCAGAGTTAAAAAATTATCAGTTCTAAATTCTTCAAACTCAGCTCGACGATCGTCGACCGCAGATCGATGCACTCAGAGTTACTTCTCTAAGTTGAGCTCAATGATATTCGAGCTCAAGTCGATGATCTCTTCATTCAGACAATTTCTCTGCTCGATGAAATCTGGATTTTAGCTTCAACAGATTCTTTCAAGTTTAGTTTCTCTGAACTCAGATCGACGAACACAGATTCTTTGGTCGACAAAGTTAGAGCACAGAATTGGCTAGTTATTTCCAAAAAGCAGTTCCCTGAGCTCAGGTTGACGAACTGGAATTATCAGCTCGACAAACTTGGAACTCTAGTCGACGAATTCTGTTCAGAGCTCGACGAATTCTGTCCCAAGCCAGACTTAGAAATTTTCCTTATTCTGTCCTTATTATATTTCTCAGCAGTGATTTCCTGAGTAATTAATGCTCATATTCCCCTGAATATAACTGTTATTGGCATCATTAATTATGGTCTTCATCAGGATTAATTACTTGCTTAATTTATTGGGACAGTTGGGGAAACACATTAAAGAATATTCCCCAGTCGTTTCATTCTCCTGATCAATCAACAATCAATGCTTGGAATTCAAATTTCAAAGGAGAATTTTTGACAGCAGAATATAAAAGAGATTTTTCACTTTTCAGACTGTATATAGAATAATAGAGACTCGACATCAGACAAGCAGTTGTACACAAGAGAATACAGAAAAGAGAAACATAAATATACAAAAGAATATCTGCTTCTTCTCTGTGCTGAAAACTACCTGTTTCCCCCCAGATCTTTCTGAAGACTGAAGAAGAGAACAACCATCAATATCAAGAATCTTTCAACTTCTACTCCAGGGACATTCAAGGATAATAACTCTGAATCAATCTGAAAGATCCAGGATCATCTTCAAGACAAGGCTGAAGACCTACACCCTGAGCAAGGCTCCAAGCTTTCTGAACCATTCTTACTTCAGAAGGAGCTTTGACACCAGCAATCCACTAAAGTCTTCTCTATTGATTTGAGAAAGAGAAGACAACATCACCTTCTTAACCTCCTGTATAAAGGGTCTATGAACTCCCTTCAAAAGTTTATTCTTGGTTTTTGGGCACCTGATCAAAAGCCAAAAGGGTTGTGAGATCTCCCTGGAAATAGATCTTGTGGTGGAAGTCACCTAATCAAAAACCTGATAGTGGATTCCTACCAGGGTGGTAGAAGAGTGGATGTAGCCAGTTTGGGGAACTACTATAAAATTCTTGTGTTGTCTGTATGTGATAAGTTTCTATTTTGTTTTTGCTGTGCTGCGATAGTTTAGCTTAGTTTGCATTTATTTTTATACTACTCTATTATCACCTATTTTATCTGATAAACTCTTAAAATGGCCAAAAGTTTTAAGTTACTCTATTCACCCCCATCTATAGTAATCAAATCTATCCCCTTTCTTTCAACACCTATAGATGATACTGCCGGGCGTTAGAAGTTTCCGCAGGGCGGTAGCTGAAATTAAATGGACATAACACTCGGGAAGCTATCGGAAAGCGCTAGTACTATTGCCCACGATAGCCCAATGAAGTTATTCGACATGGTTCTCGGGAAGCTATCAAACAGTGCTAGTTGTTACCGTCCCACGCTAACGCGCTCAACACCGCATCAAGAGCGTTGAGAAGAAAAGCATTGAGCGCGTCGAGATAGTGGCATTGAGTGGCTGCTACCGCCAGACATTACCAGTTACCTCGTCGTGCTAGACACTCAATGTTGGGTATTGTATCCACGATTACCTAGATTTGAGGAAGCCACCTGTCAAGATAAGATGAATTCACAATGTATTTGATGAAACATCTTAAGTTGTACTTGCAGCTCCTCCACGCTAAGTGCACACCAATGTCAGGGTGCAGTAGGTCAATATACACGGGTCTGCACGACGTAATCCCTCGTTGAGCAGATCAGTGTGTTGGCCTACGTGTACTCTCTCTATTGGAGTGCACTTACTTTCAAGTACAGGGCAGTTCATATGCAAGAGAAGACAAGGAGCATGGATGGATCAAGGAGCAGCTCCTGGGCGGAAGACGAAATTCGTCAAGGAAAATTCGACGAGAATCACCAAGTGATTCTCGCCGATTCGGCGAGAATCACTAGTGATTCTCGCCGAATCGACGAGAATCATTAGTGATTCGCGCCGACTCCTTCTGGCTACCTCAAAACGGTGCCAAGTAAGATTCGGCGAGAATCACTAGTGATTCTCGCCGAACCAGTGGCCAAGCAGCCCATGTATACAAAGTGAAATTCGTTGAGAATCAATAAGTGATTCGGCGAGAATCACTAACGATTCTCGACGAATCGTCGAGAATCACTTGGTGATTCTCGCCGATTCGTCGAGAATCACTTGGTGATTCTCGTCGATTCGTCGAGAATCGCCTGTGATTCTCGCCGATTTTTCCTTGGCGTTTTCTCTGGAATTTCCTGAACCGGATTCTGCCGCTGTTAAATTCCTGCACCGGGATTTGGGGATTTCTATTGTGGGTCCACAAACGGTCATATTGGAAAACTTCTACAGTATTTATATACAGGTATTTTGAACATAAAAAGATGAAGAAAGAAACCGAGCCGCCTCGTAACCCTAATTCCGCGACTCCTCTCCGCCGCCGCCGTCGCGCTCGGGATTGTTGGTCGACGTCAACATTTGAGATTCCTTCGTAATCTCCGGCGACAGAAGCTTAGCAAAGCTTGTGTCTCACGTGTCTATCGAGAGATCTCTTGTCTCTCGATTTGTTGACCGGGAAAAACCCCCCGTCCGAATCGATCGAGACGACCGATCCTAGAGTGACCGTTGGTAGACCTAGTTTGCTTCGCTATGAAGTTTGGATCTCCAAGTTCAGCAGCCGCTCATCATCGTAGCCGCCGATCCCGAAGCTAGCCACCGCTCGTGTGCCGCCGCCGGTTCCGGGGAGATCCTCTCCAAGAGAGACCAAGGTTGTAGACTCTTCATCGACTTCAAGAACACGTCGTCGAACGAAGAGGAACACCGTAGTCTCCAAAAGAAGTTTGTATCTCGTGTAAATTCTATATTTAATTTTGTTGTAAAGGAACTTTTGTTCCGTGTTGTAAGGGTTGGGTGCAACCCGGTTTGTGGGAGTGTTGACTCTCACGTGTGGAAGGGCTCCTTCCGTTAGTGCAGGGATTGGATTTCAATCCCGTTGGAGAAGTGACCGAGTCGTCCCTTGTTGGGGAGATAGGTCGAAGGGGGAAAGTGGATGTACCCAAGTCGGGGAACCACTATAAATTTGTTGTGTTTTCTGTGTGCTGTGCTCGTTATTTTTATTGTGCAGGTACTCTCGTAAACTCCGCAAAAGCACTACTCGTCACCTATTCCCCCCCCCCCCCCATAGGTGCACATAGCTGACACTAGTGGACTTTCACTCAACAAAAGGCGCTCGACGAAAGCCGTGCAAGATTTTTCGAAAAATGACATACTGCCAGGCGATAGCGGTTACCGCTCCGCGATAGCCTCTCGACGAGTCGACACGACTGTTCTGAATCATCGTGCTCCATATTATCATGCTGCGTTAGCAGTAACCGCGTGACGCTAGTAATGATTAAACAACAAATATTTCGTTTTAAATTGCATTCCATATTTGGACGACAGCTGACACAACAAGCGCGCGAACTTACCACCGGGCGCTAGTCTTATAGCCGACGGTAGCCTATTTTCATGAAGACGTATAAAAGGCCGCCTTGTTTCTATGCCTTAGATCTGGAGAAATTAGAATGACGGGAGTACGTGAATTCTAGGGTTCGACTGATCTTACTTGTACTCCGTTCCACAAGTCTTCGTCGAAGACGAAGACAGTCATCTCCCTCCAACTCGTGATCGAAAGACTCCGGCCATCCAAGTTCTACATCGAATACGAAGAGCTGACCGGTTGCCATCAAACGGAGGTCTCAAGCACCGGCCAAGGATTGCTCTACGGAGAAGTATTCAAGAGGGAGAACTTCATCTTTTAAATATTCACATCTCTTATTCCTGTAATCTTTTTTGCTTTTCTAAATCTTGTGGAGAGGAAAATTGACCGGTAAGGGTTGTCGGTATCCAGGTAGTTCTTCGTGGAAATCGTCCTGGGGATAAGGATGTCTAGATCTGGAGGATCTATTAGCGCTCTAAGACCCTTCCTTGTGTGAAGGAGAAGAGCCGACTTGAAGACTTTTCCAGGAGGGAAAAGGAGAGAGCCATCCGGTCCGGGGAGAGGATCGGTATAGAAACCAAAAGTTTGTTTCTACTCATTGCCTCGATCTCCGGCGTCACGGAGTTCAGCTTTCTATATTCATCTAGTACTATTATTATTTTGAAATCATGCGATGAAATCTTTTATTTCTGTGTTGTTCATTTCTGGATTTGTGCTGTGACTGCTAGAGAATTTGTGTGTTAGTAGGTGTTAGACTCGGATCTGCACAAGAAAATGAGTTCATAGACTTATCGCCTCGCGTTACCTATCTAACGCCCCGTGGTAGCTTCCATAACTCGAATTCCTAGAAAGAATTATTTTAAATTCTTCTTAACACTCCAAACCTTATTCACCCCCCTTCTAAGGTTGGCCTCAAGATTCAACAAGTGGTATCAGAGCGAGGTTACTTTTCAAAGGCTTACAAAACCTGAAGTAAGATGGCCAACTCTGTACACACATTCAATGAGGGTCAAGGTGTGAGTAGACCTCCACTGTTCATGGGGAGTGACTATAGTCACTAGAAGACTCAGATGAAAATATTTCTGATGACTCAAAGCATGGATGTATGGGCCATGATTGAGAGAAAGTACACTACACCCACGGTCGTGGTTGGTAATACTGTCGTTGAAAAACCACGTGATAAGTAGGATGACGCATATAAGCTTAGATGTATGAATAATGTCAAGGCTATGAACTTGTTGGATCCCTAGTAAGATTTGGGCTAGGTTCACTAAGTTAGGATCATAAGACCCACAATGTATAGCCAGGGTCATAGTTGTGTCCTAGACTCTAGGTCAAGTACTTAGAGTCAACATCACATGTACCAGCTATTAGCAAGACTGCCAGAGACTCAAGACTTATAAGATTTCAAGAATCTATAATGTGAGTTCGACATTTGTCGAACTCAGGCCAACGATTTTCGTGCTCAGTTCGACGATCTCAGAGTTAATTCTCTGAGCTGAGCTTGACGAACTACATTCTCTGATCGACAAAAATTTGGATTACAACAACACTTCAAGTTCAGGAAAGATCAAGATATCCCAAGTCCTTAGAATCAGACTTTGGTCGACGAACTTTATTCTTTTGTCGACGAATCTTTAGACTACTACAGCATTCTGTCAAGACTATGTTCTCTAGTCTCAGGTCGACGAACTTAGTTCTCTGCCTGACGAATTCTGGATTATCTACTTCAACAACTTAGAACCAGAAGACTTGTGTCGACACTCAGAGTATACGTCGACACCAACTGAGTCGACACTAGAAGCACTTGTATCGACAGACAGATCATCAATCGAACACTTTGGAAAGGTTGTGTCGACACCACACAGAAGACTTGTGTCGATAGATAGGATATCAGTCGACACCACCTATGTCGACACCAGGAGTAATTGTGTCAACACACAGAATATTTGACAACTCCAGAAACTCAGTTCGACGAAATCAAATCTTAGGTTGACGAATTTTGGAGACTTTAACCTTCATTTCAGATACAACTGTGAATATTCTAAGTCCAGAATAGTTGCTGAACTCCAGTCGACGAACACAGTTATCAGCTCGACGAATTCTGCCATCAGTTCGACGATTCCAGTCTTAGAATTTATTCCTTCTGTCCTTAGTCTATGGCAATAATTTCTGAATGATTAATGATAAAATATTCTCTGAATATTACCATTGGACGGTACATTAATCACGGCTTTCATCAGAATTATTGTTTTCCTTTTTTCCAAGGGACAGCTGGGGAAAGAAATCAATGCAGTTTATTTTCAAGGACCGCCAGCATTGATTGCCGCAGAACGATTCAAATTTCGAAAGAAAATTCCCTTAGGAAATATAAAAGAGATTTTTCTCTCTTTCCTGACAGCAAGTAAGTAAAAACAATCAGAGTACCAGAGCAATAACAGAGACACATCATACACAGACACAGAGATTTTCAGTCAGTCTGTCTTCAATAGCTTCTCTGCTCCTTTCACAAAAGCTCTGATACAAAAAGAAGATCTGCTCTTAGAAGAAGAAGAACAATCATACAAAATCAAGAGTCTTCTTACTTCAACACTCCAGGACTTCCAAGGAAAACAACTATCAAATCTGTCAAGAAGATCCTACAGATAAAGGCTAAAACTTGAAGGCCTATCACCCTGCAGCAAGGTTTCCATATTTCCCTGAACCATTCAATATCTCAGGGGGAGCCATTTGCTACCATCAATAATCCACAAGTCTTCTATCTGAATGTTGGTAGAGAAGACATAATCAACTCTCTCACCCCCACTGTGTAAAGGGTTGTCATCTCTCTTCAAAAGTGATTCGTGGTTACAAGTCACCGGATCAAAAGACTTGGGGATTAAGTTTTTGAGCACCTGATCAAAAGCTCATTGGTGTAAGGCACCTGATCAAAAACCTGAGTGGATTCCTACCAGGGTGGTAGAAGAGTGGATGTACCCAGGTTGGGGAACCACTATAAATTTCTTGTGTCGTCTGGTTTCCCTCTTTCTTTTATTTTCTTGCTGTAGCTGTGGTAGTTAGTTTCTGTGCTTTTATATTTTGATTTATTTACTACTGTACTTAGACTAATCTGTATTATCCAGCAGAATATTTTATAAAACTCTAAATACTCTATTCACCCCCCCCCCCCTCTAGAGTATTCCTGATCTAACTGCTCACTTTCAATTGGTATCAAAGGAGGTTCCTTTAGTTGTACAAGCTAACCCTTGAACCAAAGATCCTTTGTTAGATCTAAATTTTATTTTTATTTCCATATTATATCTATATACACAGCTATGACACAAAATAAGGACTATGCAAGCACCAGACCTCCAGTTTGCAACCAAAACAGGTTTGCCATCTGGAAGGCAAGAATTAAAATATACATGAATTCTATTGATGAGGATATATACAACTCTATTTTGACAGGTCCCCCTCAAGCTTCAACTTCTGCAGCATCTACAAGCAGTACTGCAGTTCCACCACCTAAGTGGACTGAAGCCCAGAAGAAGGCAAAGATAGCTGATGTCAAGGCTATGAACATACTAACACAGACTATGTCAGATGATATTTTTCAGAAGGTAGCTGAATGCACCTCAGCCAAAGCCATCTGGGATTCACTAAATCAGATGGTGGCTGGTTCAGCTGATTAGAGAAAGGATAGGAGATCCAACCTTATATCCTTATATGAGAACTTCAAGAAAGAAGAAGCTAAATCAGTAGCTGATATGTATAACAGGTTAAGCTCAATCATCAATGAGCTAAAAACCTTGGACAAGGACATCACCCTCATAGAGGTGAATGACAAGATCCTGATGTGCTTCCCAAGCTCATGGGATTTAAGGATCTGGCCCATCAAGGAGGCCAGAAGCCTAAATGAGATATCTACAGATTCTCTATTAGGCAAGTTAAAGTCTTATGAACAACTAATCAAGTCCAGGGAGGCAGCAGAGTAAAGGACACCTCCACCAGCCATAAAAGAGCAAAGTATAACTTTCAAGGCTGCTGAGGAGACAAAGACATCAACATCAAATGAAGAGCTCATGAGTCTATTTGCCAGAAGATTCTACAACATGGCAAGAAAGGACTCCAGAAGAAAGTCATCTAGGAAAGATGACAAACCCAGGTATGATAAAACACCAACTAAATAAGTGGTCTGTTTTGGGTGCAAGAAACCTGGGCACTTCTTCTCTGAGTGTCCAGAGAACCAGAAGAAAGAGAAGAGAAGAGAAAAAGACACTGGGAAATAGCACACCAGCAAACCTTCTTCCAGCAAAATACAAGAGGAAGGAAAAGGGTTTTGTGGCTGAAACCTAGAGTGAAACTGAAGATGAATCAATATCTTCCAGCTCTAGTGAAGATGAGGAAGAAGGAAGGGCTAAGGAGGTTTGACTCATGGCAATTGATGCATCCAGGAGCAATTTAGAAGAAGAGGAATTAGACAATGAAGAAGCTTCAGATTCAGAAGCTGATAAGGTACTATCTTCTTTTGATTACACTTTAGATCCTTTTAAAATTGAATTTAAATCAATGTGTATAGACTTAATAAATTTAGAAAAAGAGATTAAAACCCTTAGGGAAAAATTAGGAAATTTAGAAAACATTAACTCTGAAAATAATAGGTTAAAAGATGAATTATGCTTAGCTAATGAGCAAATAACATTATTAAAAACCGAGTTTTGTGAGGCTAAACAACTTGAGAAAACTCTTAATGGAAGAAGCCTCAAGTTGATGGACATCACAAGCACTGTGAATGCCAGACTTAATGGCAAGCTAGGCCTTGGTGCTTCATTAAGTTTGCCCCCCATTCTCAGGAAGAACATCTTAACAACCCCATAAAATTTGTCACTGCTAAGAGAAAAGAAAAAGTAATCAATAAACAAATAACAAAAAATGTTTCTAAATCAATAGGTCAGAAAACCAACAACCAGAAAACTATAGGTAACAAGGTTCAACAGAATTCATCGAACTTAGATCGACGAAATATAGCCAGTTCGTCGAACCCAGATCGACGAACTCTGAATGCAAACTATAGTTATAGTTATTCATCTAACTGTGATCGATGAACTCCGTATGGTTCGTCGAGCAGAGGTCGACGAACAAGAGGCATAGAAAATGAATATATTCATTCTCTGGGCAGAGATCGACGATCTCAACCCTATTCGTCGAACTGTGGTCGACGAACTCACAGAAATTCATCGAACACAGAAAGACTTAAACAAAACTTTAATTATAACAGGAACTTAAATAATTCCAAGAAAGCCTTTAATCCACTAGCTGATTGGGTCATACCACCTAGGAGATATCACCCTTTAGGATATAAATCCCAACCAGAATATTTTGTTATTTCCAGCTTTTCATACCAGGAAAATAAAGGACCCAAGGTAACTTGGGTCAAGAATACTTAACTATTTTTCATTACACGTGAAGAGCTGTCCAAGTGTGAATCAACCGTGGTACCTGGACAGTGGCTGCTCCAAACATATGACAGACAGCAAGGACAATCTATCCAACTATAAGTCCAAGTTGGGGCCAAAGGTTATCTTTGGTGATTCCAAATGTGGCCAGTCAGAAGGTTTTGGAGAAGTGAAGATTGGAGCTGTTACTTTCAAGAAAGTAACTTATGTCAAAGGACTCAAACATAACCTTATCTCCATAAGTCAGTTATGTGATGAAGTTTATCAGGTACATTTCAATTCATCTTCTTGTATTATTTCTAATAAGGAAAATCAAACTGTTTTAACTTGAAATAGACAAGGCAACATATATTTATTTAATTTTCTATCTACCAATTCTGATATCTGTTTACTTAACTTAATTGTAACCAGAATGATTTATTGCATAAAAGACAAGGTCATGTAAACCTAAAAAACATTGCTAGGCTATCAAAAGACAACCTTGTCAGAGGTTTACCTTCTGGTCCCTACAAGAAGGAAGGCCTTTGCAGGGCTTGTTAATTAGGCAAGCAAACTAAATCTAGTTTCAAATCCATTAATAAAAGTGATTCACCTAGGATTTTGTATTTGCTACACATGGATCTATTTGAACCCATTGATGTACAAAGCCTAGGAGGGAAATCCTACACTTTGGTTATTATAGATGACATCTCCAGGTTCACTTAGGTATCCTTTCTGAGATCTAAGTCAGATACCTTCAAGGTTCTTACAGATTTTCTCAGGACCATACAGATTGAATTCTCTACTCATGTTGCATTGATCAGAAGTGATCATGACACAGAGTTTGAGTCTCTTCTTATGCATGAGTTCTATGAGAAGGAAGGTATCAGGCATTGATTTTCAGCTCCTAGAAATCCTCAACAAAATGTGGTAGCTGAAAGAAAAAATAGGACACTCATTGAAGCTGCAGGTACATTACTTGCAGATGCTTACATGCCACTATCCTTTTGGGCAGAGGCCGTGAACATTGCAAACTATGTCCTGAACAGAAGCCTGATATATAAGCTAAAGAATAGGACTCCCTATGAATTACTAAAAGGGAAGAAACCTAAAATAAACTATTTTAAAGTCTTTGGTTGTATATGTTAGATTCACACAAACAACAAAAGATATATTAGAAAGTTTGAGGCAAAGGCTGAAGACGGAATTTTTCTAGGATATTCCTAAGTAAGCAAATCCTATAGGGTTTATAACAAATCAACTTTAAAAATTGAGGAGTTTATCCATGTTACTTTTGATGAAGCTAACATGTCTTGCAAGAAGAAAGAAATTTCTACCAGAAGAAACTTGCAGGTACATCACTTGTGTGAGAGTTTGGATGGACTAAACCTTTCTCAAGAGGTTCCAACGCATCCTTCTCCACAAGTCATTGAAAAAAGTGAAGATGAAGGTATTGAAGGGAGTGATATTCCCCCAACAGCAAACATTATTCCACAGGAGGAATTAATTCCAAATGATGTTGCAGAACCAACTCCACCAGCTGATCTTGTCACACTTAGGGATCACACCAGATCTCAAGTTATTGGAGACATAACATCAGGTGTACATACAAGGCATCAACTCAACCAAGATTTAATGCATGCCTTTTTTCTCTCTCAGATTGAACCTCTATCCATCCATGATGGAGAGCAAGATCCCCACTCGATCATTGTAATGTTGGAGGAATTAAATTAGTTTGAGAGATGTAGAGTTTGAGATTTGGTTCCAAGGCCTCAATACTACCCAGTCATTGGAACCAAATGGGTCTACAGAAACAAGCTGGATGCATAAGGAGTAATAGTGAGGAATAAAGGCAGGCTTGTTGCACAAGGATATAGGCAAGAAGAAGGAATAGATTATGACCAGACCTTTGCACCTGTTGTAAGGTTAGAAGCAATCAGAATATTCCATGCCTATGCAGCTTACAAGAGATTCAAGGTCTATCAAATGGATGTGAAAAGTGCATTCTTGAATGGAGTACTCAAGGAAGAGGTGTATGTTGAACAACCTTCAGGTTTTGTTTCTCCAAGTCATCCTTCTTATGTTTACAAATTGCATAAAGCTTTCTATGATCTAAAGCGAGCTCCAAGAGCTTGGTATGAGACTCTAGCCAGCTTTCTGTTAGAGCATAAATTCATTAGAAGCATTGTAGATAGAATACTTTTCACTAGACATCATAAGGATCAAATACTGTTAGTACAAATATATGTGGATGACATAATATTTGGGTCTACTGATTCAAAATTGTGCAAGAGATTCTCTGATCTCATGCATTCTAAATTTGAAATAAGTAGCACTGGTGAGCTTTCCTACTTCCTTGGTCTCAAAGTGAAGCAGCTCCCTGATGGCATCTTCATCACCTAAGCTAAGTATGCTAAAGAGCTTATCAAAAAGTTTGGGATGACTGATACCTCAGCAAAGAAGACACCTATGGCTACAAATGCTGTAATTGATTCAGATGCACATGGGAAACCTATGGATCAGAAACTATATAGGGCCATTGTTGGATCCCTGTTATACCTTACAGCAAGCAGACCTGATATCATGTTTGCCACATGCCTTTGTGCTAGGTTCCAGGTGAACCCAAAAGAATCTCACCTTATTTTCCTAAAAAGAATTTTGAGATATATAAAGTGTTGTCCTAGTGTAAGCCTATGGTATCCCACAGAATCAGAATTTGAGTTAACTGGATACTCAGATGCTGATTTTGCTGGATGCAGGGTGGATAGAAAAAGTACTTCAGGAACTTGCCAGTTCCTGAGTATGAGATTAGTATCCTGGTTTTGTAAGAAACAGTCATATGTATCCACCTCAACTGCTGAGGCAGAATACATTGCAGCAGGTAGCTGTTGTTCCCAGATATTGTGGATACAAAATCTTTTACTAGACTATGGTATCAACTTAAATAATTCAACTCTACTTTGTGATAACACAAGTGCTATAGCCATAACACAGAATCCAGTCCATCACAGTAGGACAAAGCATATAGACATTATGCATCATTTCATAAGAGAGTGTGTAGACAAAACCAAAATTAAGCTTGTTATATCTACACTGATTTACAAAGGGCTGATATATTCACCAAACCTCTGGATGAGATAAATCATCTCTTCTTTATAAATCAGCTGGGAATGATCAATGGAGAAGACTTAGTTTAGTTTAAGTCTGCACTCGACGAATTTGCCAAATTTTGTCGAACGGAGCTCGACGAACTATGGAAAGATTGTGAGATATTCGTCGAACGCCGGACGATGAACTCTCTGTGAGTGAAGTTGTTTTCGTCGAACGGAGATCGACGAATTCACTTCAAAAAACTTTCGTCAAACGGAGCTCGACGAAATGTCTTCAAATCTTCAGACAGAGCTCGACGAATTATTTGATTATTAATTATTTCGTCGATCTCAGGTCGAAGAATTTCTTAATTTTCGTTGAATGGAGTTTATCAATTCATATTCTGGAAAACCTTATATCTAGGTTTTTCTTTGACCTCCGTCCTGCACTTTCTGTTCTCTTGCACTTGATCTCCGTTTGTCTCTCTTGTAGGTGATTCCAATGGCTATTCCAGCAGGTGCCCTAACCGGAATGAAGTTTGACACAGGTTTTGACGTCGACTTAAAATCCTTTCAATATTCCGATCCAATATTTCTGCATATACTGGAACTTCTAGAGGAACAAAAACTGAAAAATCTGATGTCAACAAGGATAAAAATATCTGCAACTGAAATCAGAGAGTGGTTTTATACATCTACATCATAGGAGAACACTATGATAGGAACAATTGCGGGTAACTCTGTATCTTTATCTCCCGCTGTACTTACTGAGATTTTTGGATTGATTAATGGTGAAGAACAGTTAGAAATCGATTCAGAAGAATATGATATGATGTTGAGTTTAATGGGATACACTGGAGATAATCCCAATAAGTTGTTAAAGAAACATCTGTCTGCCGAATTTAAGTTCTTGGCAGATATTGTAGGAAAGGTTTTGCTGGGTAAGCATACTGCCCATGATTACATTACCAGACACCAGTTTCTGGTTATGTGTGCAGTGATTAATAAGAAGGAAGTGGATTGGGCTCAAATCATATTTGATTTGATAAAGAAAAAGAACAACAAGAAAGAAGTTTGCTTTGGAAGGATCCTAGGGATCTTCCTGAAGGAGAAGACTGCTGAATCCCTGGTCTCACAGACCACATTAATACCAGCAAGAGGCTCACATGCACCCTGTTTTGGCAGGTGGGAGAGGAGAATAACTAAGCCATCCAAGGCTTCAACCTCTTCCACCCCAGCTTCTGAAAGCACTAGGGCTGTAAGAGACACTACCCACCCCACTGAAGAGATCATCCCCACACCTCCATCTCTTCCAGTAACACAACTCCAACAACAACTTCAACAAGTTCATGTACCTCCTACAGTTACATCTTTTTCCACCTCTCCACCCCCATATCTTACCAAAATCCCTGAATCTCCTACTCAGGAATACCATCAACCCACTCCACCTCAATCACCTCAATCCCCCACAGATTTACCAGATCCAACACCACCATCATCTCCTCTTCCACCTCACATATCCTCCATTCCAACTTTTGATCTTCTGACTTCCCCCCTCAATTCTCCTCCTCCTCCACATCCATCCACTCAAGATGTCCCCATGACAGATGTCCCTCCTCCACCATCTCCAACATCTACCCTCCCTCAAAATGTCTCCACCCAACATTCTACTGAACCATCTGCTACTCCATCTATGGATCCCTCCACCATTACCTCTATAATTACTCTCATCACTCCTCTACTCAAATCTCTTATAGCAGAGGCCATTACACCTCTTGCTACTTCTATCTCCACCCTTTCTGCTCAACTCTCTGCCTTCACTACTGCCCTATCTTCATTCAGGGTCCTGGCTCCAGTATACACTGAAACCAGGCAGAGGGAGATGCTTAATGAAGAAGCTATTGTACCTCCAGCAGAAGCAGAAATCTTAGCTCTAACAGCTCCAGTAACAGCAGAGGCAGAAGCACTACTAGCAGATACAGATTTAATTCCAGGTGATGCAGATTTTATTCCTGATGATAGAGATTTAATAGATTTGATTCATTTCATTGAGACTGACATGGACCTTCATGAGTCAGTCCCTGAAGAGACAGTTGCTGAAGACATTCTTTCTATTTCTGAATTCATAATTAATCCCACAGTAAACTTAGTTGATTTATTGAAAAGTTTTGATACTGCCTTTCTGAATTATATTCCAGCAGTACCTACTAAGCCATCCTTGACTATTGTTCCATATACTTCTCCAATCTCTCCAAAGGTTGCTAAGCAACTTAGAGATAGTTTTGTTATTTCAAAGGCAGCAGTCATGTCATCTCTAGAAGAAGTTATTTTTGTTCCAACATTTGTAATGGATGACTCACCCATACCAAATCTGGATGATTTGATTTTGGTTGATATAGAAGAAGAAAGTAAGGCAGCTGCTGAAAGCACTGTCAGAACCAATTCTCTAGTCTCTCCTATGGCTTCTTCTCCTAGTCCCGTTGAAGTTTCTGCTCAAGCTCCTGAAAAGCCAATCATTTTTGCTGAGGCTTTGAAAGCACTCAATGACCTATATGATAACCCTCAGGGATCAGATAATGATAATGATGAGGATAAGGATAATGATTTTAATGATGAACCCAAGAGGAAGCAAGTATCCCAGAAAAGAAAAGCCCCTCCTCCTCCTGCTCCAAAGCCAAATCCAAACAATGACACTCCCTATTATATTCTCCAAAAGATAACTCCATACAAAGGGATGCCATCTTGGATGTGGTTATCCAAAAATTAGTAGAAGGAGAGGAAGAAAAGCAGAAGGTACTCTCCTCCTCCAGCTCAAAGATTTAGAAAAGATCCACCTCCTCAACCTCCTCCAGCTGCTGGTGCTTCAAGCATATATTCTCAAAGATCTGCCCCACTTCAAACATATCAATTACACTAAGGGAGATCACATGGAAGCAGCCAGCACAGAAAATACTCTTCAGGAAAGTAACATCAGCAACTGCAACAACATCAACAGCAGTAGCAACATCAACAAAAATAACAACAAACCACTGAACATCAACCAGCTGAAGGCTCTAAAAGACCATCTTCTCCTACTGTTCCTTTTGAAAATCCTGAAACAGCTACTACTGCTAGAATGGCCAGGTTCCAGGAAATTGTAGGCCTTTCTATGATTAACAAATCCAAAGCTGAAGGAAAGGATCCTTCTGAATATTCAACAATGTCAAAGTACAGGAAAGAGGAACTTAAAAGATTTGATAAAGCAAACAAGTTTTTCAATGTTGATGACTACATGAAGTTGCACCCAGAAGTAGTTGTCCCCAGAGCTACATTTTTGAAGATTATAGGGGCTGCTGACATGACCATGACAAAAGTGTAAGCTTCAGATTCCCAAAAGAGAGATTATGTTTACAAAGCCTAGAGAGAAGAGAAAGCAAGAAATGCCAAAGGAAAAGAAACAGAAGAAGTAAATTTTGAACTCTTTTATTTTCTACAATTATCAATAACTACTTTATATTCTGAACAAAGCTTATGTATATATATATCTGCTGCATGTGTTATTGATCTCTGCCAGATATATGTTTTTTTCTGCTTTATTTATTTTTCAATTTTGATTTGAGTCTGTAATTAGTGACCTCACCTAAAGAGGAGGAGATTGTTGGATCCCTAGTAAGATTTGGGCTAGGTTCACTAAGTTAGGATCATACGACCCACAATGTATAACCAAGGTCATAGTTGTGTCCTAGAGTCTAGGCCAAGTCCTTAGAGTCAACATCACATGAACCAACTATCAACAAGACTGCCAGAGACTCAAGACTTAGAAGATTTCAAGACTCTGTAAAGTGAGTTCGACGATTATCGTGCTCAGTTCGACGATATCAGAGTTAATTCTCTGAGCTGAGCTCCACGAACTACATTCTCTGATCGATGAAAACTTGGATTACAACAACACTTCAAGTTCAGGAAAGATCAAGATATCCCAAGTCCTTAGAATCAGACTTTGGTCGACGAACTTTATTCTTTAATCGACGAATCTTTGGAGTACTACAACATTTGTCAAGACTATGTTCTCTAGTCTCAGGTCGACGAACTTAGTTCTCTTCCCAACGAATTCTGGATTATCTACTTCAACAACTTAGAACCAGAAGACTTGTGTCAACACTCAGAGTATATGTCGACACCAACTGAGTCAACACTATAAGAACTTGTGTCGACACACAGATCATCAGTCGACACTTTGGAAAGGTTGTGTCGACACCACATAGAAGACTTGTGTCGACACATAGGATATCAGTCGACACCACCTGTGTCGACACCGGGAGTAATTGTGTCGAAACACAGAATATTTGACAACTCCAGAAATTCAGCTCGACGAAATCAAATCTTAGGTCGACGAATTCTGGAGACTTTAACCTTCATTTCAGATACAATTGTGAATATTCTAAGTCCAGAATAGTTGCTGAACTCCAGTTGACAAACATAGTTATCAACTCGACGAATTCTGTCATCAGTTCGATGATTCTAGACTTAACATGGACCTTGATGAGTCAGTCCCTGAAGAGACAGTTGCTGAAGACATTCTTTCTGTTTCTGAATTCATAATTAATCCCACAGTAAACTTAGTTGATTTATTGAAAAGTTTTGATACTGCCTTTTTGAATTATATTCCAGCAGTACCTACTAAGCCATCCTTGACTATTGTTCCATATACTTCTCCAATCTCTCCAAAAGTTGTTAAGCAACTTAGAGATAGTTTTGTTATTTCAAAGCCAGCAGTCATGCCATCTCCAGAAGAAGTTATTTCTGTTCCAACATTTGTAATGGATGACTCACCCATACCAAATCTGGATGATTTGATTTTGGTTGATATAGAAGAAGAAAGTAAGGCAGCTACTGAAAGCACTGTCAGAAACAGTTCTCCAGTCTCTCCTATGGCTTCTTCTCCTAGTCCCATTGAAGTTTCTGCTCAAGCTCCTGAAAAGCAAATCATTTCTCCCGAGGCTCTGAAAGCACTCAATGACCTATATGAATAACCCTCAGGGATCAGATAATGATAATGATGATGATGAGGATGAGGATGATGATTTTGATGATGAACCCAAGAGGAAGCAAGTATCCAAGAAAAGAAAAGCCTCTCCTCCTCCTGCTCCAAAGCCAAATCCAAACAACGACACTCCCTATTATATTCTCCAAAAGATAACTCCATAGAAAGGGATGCCATCTTGGATGTGGTTATCCAAAAATCAGCAGAAGGAGAGGAAGAAAAGCAGAAGGTACTCTCCTCCTCCAGCTCAAAGATTTAGAAAAGATCCACCTCCTCAACCTGCTCCAGCTGTTGGTGCTTCAAACACATATTCACAAAGATCTGCCCCCACTTCAAACATATCAAATACACTAAGGGAGATCACATGGAAGCAACCAACACAGGCAATACTCTTCAGGAAAGTAACATCAGCAACAACAACAACATCAATAGTAGCAGCAACATCAACAAAGATAGCAACAATCCACTGAACATCAACCAGCTGAAGGCTCTAAAAGACCATCTTCTCCTACTGTTCCTTTTGAAGATCCTGAAACAGCTACTACTGCTAGAATGTCCAGGTTCCAGAAAATTGTAGGCCTTTCTATGATTAACAAAGCCAAGGACGAAGGAAAGGATCCTTCTGAATATTCAACAATGTCAAAGTACAGGAAAGAGGAACTTAAAAGATTTGATAAAGCAAACAAGTTTTTCAATGTTGATGACTACATGAAGTTGCACCCAGAAGCAGTTGTCCCCAGAGCTAAATTTTTGAAGATTATAGGGGCTGCTGACATGACCATGACAAAAGTGCAAGCTTCAGATCCCAAAAGAGAGGTTATGTTTACAAAGCCTGGAGAGAAGAGCAAGCAAGAAATGCCAAAGGAAAAGAAACAGAAGAAGTAAATTTTGAACTCTTTTATTTTCTATAATTATCTATAATTGTTTTATATTCTGAACAAAGCTTATGTATATATATATCTGCTGCATGTGTTATTGATCTCTGCCAGATATATGTTTTTTCTGCTTTGTTTATTTTTCAATTTGATTTGAGTCTGTAATTAGTGACCTCACCTAAATAGGTTGAGATTGTTGGATCCCTAGTAAGATTTGGGCTAGGTTCTCTAAGTTAGGATCATATGACCCACAATATATAGCCAGTGTCATAGTTGTGTCCTAGAGTCTAGTCCTACTCCTTAGAGTCAACATCACATGGACCAACTATCAACAAGACTGCCAGAGACTCAAGACTTAGAAGATTTCAAGACTCTGTAAAGTGAGTTCGACATTCGTCGAACTCAGGTCGACGATTATCGTGCTTAGTTCGACGATCTAAGAGTTAATTCTCTGAGCTGAGCTCGATGAACTACATTCTCTGATCGACGAAAACTTGGATTACAATAACACTTCAAGTTCAGGAAAGATCAAGATATCCCAAGTCCTTAGAATCAGACTTTGGTCGACAAACTTTATTCTTTAATCGACGAATCTTTGGACTACTACAACATTCTGTCAAGGCTATGTTCTCTAGTCTCAGGTCGACGAACTTAGTTCTCTGCCCGACGAATTCTGGATTATCTACTTCAACAACTTAGAACCAGAAGACTTGTGTCAACACTCAGAGTATATGTCGACACCAACTGAGTCAACACTATAAGCACTTGTGTCAACACACAGATCATCAGTCGACACTTTGGAAAGGTTGTGTCGACACCACACAGAAGACTTGTGTCGACACATAGGATATCAGTCGACACCACCTGTGTCGACACCAGGAGTAATTGTGTCGACACACAGAATATTTGACAACTCCAGAAATTCAGCTCGACGAAATCAAATCTTAGGTCGACGAATTCTGGAGACTTTAACCTTCATTTCAGATACAACTGTGAATATTCTAAGTCCAGAATAGTTGCTGAACTCCAGTCAACGAACACAGTTATCAGCTCGACGAATTCTGTCATTAGTTCGACGATTCTAGACTTAGCATGGACCTTGATGAGTCAGTCCCTGAAGAGACAGTTGCTGAAGACATTCTTTCTGTTTCTGAATTCATAATTAATCCCACAGTAAACTTAGTTGATTTATTGAAAAGTTTTGATACTGCCTTTCTGAATTATATTCCAGCAGTACCTACTAAGCCATCCTTGACTATTGTTCTATATACTTCTCCAATCTCTCCAAAAGTTGCTAAGCAACTTAGAGATAGTTTTGTAATTTCAAAGCCAGCAGTCATGCCATCTCCAGAAGAAGTTATTTCTGTTCCAACATTTGTAATGGATGACTCACCCATACCAAATCTGGATGATTTGATTTTGGTTGATATAGAAGAAGAAAGTAAGGCAGCTGCTGAAAGCACTGTCAGAACCAGTTCTCCAGTCTCTCCTATGGCTTCTTCTCCTAGTCCCGTTGAAGTTTCTGCTCAAGCTCCTGAAAACCAATCATTTCTGCTGAGGCTCTGAAAGCACTCAATGACCTATATGATAACCCTCAGGGATCAGATAATGATAATGATGATGATGAGGATGAGGATGATGATTTTGATGATGAACCCAAGAGGAAGCAAGTATCCAAGAAAAGAAAAGCCCCTCCTCCTCCAGCTCCAAAGCCAAATCCAAATAATGAAACTACCTATTATATTATCCAAAAGATAACTCCATACAAAGGGATGCCATCTTGGATGTGGTTATCCAAAAATCAGCAGAAGGAGAGGAAGAAAAGCAGAAGGTACTCTCCTCCTCCAGCTCAAAGATTTACAAAAGATCCACCTCCTCAACCTCCTCCAGCTGCTGGTGCTTCAAGCACATATTCTTAAAGATCTGCCCCTTCAAACATATCAAATACACTAAGGGAGATCACATGGAAGAAACCAGCACAGGCAATACTCTTCAGGAAAGTAACATCAGCAACAGCAACAACATCAACAGCAGCTGCAACATCAACAAAAATAGCAACAATCCACTGAACATTAACCTGCTGAAGGCTCTAAAAGACCATCTTCTCCTACTGTTCCTTTTGAAGATCCTGAAACAGCTACTACTGCTAGAATGGCCAGGTTCCAGGAAATTGTAGGCCTTTCTATGATTAACAAAGCCAAAGCTGAAGGAAAGGATCCTTCTGAATATTCAACAATGTCAAAGTACAGGAAAGAGGAACTTAAAAGATTTGATAAAGCAAACAATTTTTTCAATGTTGATGACTGCATGAAGTTGCACCCAGAAGCAGTTGTCCCCAGAGCTACATTTTTGAAGATTATAGGGGCTGCTGACATGACCATGACAAAAGTTCAAGCTTCAGATCCCAAAAGAGAGATTATATTTACAAAGCCTGGAGAGAAGAGCAAGCAAGAAATGCCAAAGGAAAAGAAATAGAAGAAGTAAATTTCGAACTCTTTTATTTTCTACAATTATCTATAACTGCTTTATATTCTGAATAAAGCTTATGAATATATATATCTGCTGCATGTGTTATTGATCTCTGCCAGATATATGTTTTTTCTGCTTTATTTATTTTTCAATTTTGATTTGAGTCTGTAATTAGTGACCTCACCTAAATAGGGGGAGATTGTTGGATCCCTAGTAAGATTTAGGCTAGGTTCACTAAGTTAAGATCATATGACCCACAATGTATAGCCAGGGTCATAGTTGTGTCCTAAAGTCTAGGCCAAGTCCTTAGAGTCAACATCACATGGACCAACTATCAACAAGACTGCCAGACACTCAAGACTTAGAAGATTTCAAGACTCTGTAAATTGAGTTCGACGTTCGTCGAACTCAGGTCGACGATTATCATGCTCAGTTCGACGATCTCAGAGTTAATTTTCTAAGCTGAGCTCGACAAACTACATTCTCTGATCGATGAAAACTTGGATTACAACAACACTTCAAGTTCAGGAAAGATCAAGATATCCCAAGTCCTTAGAATCAGACTTTGGTCGACGAACTTTATTCTTTAATCGACGAATCTTTGGACTACTACAACATTCTGTCAAGACTATGTTCTCTAGTCTCAGGTCGACGAACTTAGTTCTCTGCCCGACGAATTCTGGATTATCTACTTCAACAACTTAGAAGCAGAAGACTTGTGTCAACACTCAGAGTATATGTCGACATCAATTGAGTCAACACTATAAGCACTTGTGTCGACATACAGATCATCAGTCGACACTTTGGAATGGTTGTGTCGACACCATACAGAAGACTTGTGTCGATACATAGGATATCAGTCGACACCACCTGTGTCGACACCAGGAGTAATTGTGTCGACACATAGAATATTTGACAACTCCAGAAATTCAGCTCGACGAAATCAAATCTTAGGTCGACGAATTCTGGAGACTTTAACCATCATTTCAGATACAACTGTGAATATTCTAATTCCAGAATAGTTACTGAACTCCAGTCGACGAACACAGTTATCAGCTCGACGAATTCTGTCATCAGTTTGACGATTCTAGACTTAGCATTTATTCCTTCTGTCCTTAGTCTATGACAATAATTTCTGAATGATTAATGATAAAATATTCTCTGAATATTACCGTTGAACGGTACATTAATCACAACTTTCATCAGAATTATTGTTTTCCATTTTTCCAAGGGACAGTTGGGGAAAGAAATCAATGCATTTTATTTTCAAGAACTGCCAGCATTGATTGCCGCAGAATGATTCAAATTTCGAAAGAAAATTCCCTCAGGAAATATAAAAGAGATTTTTCTCTCTTTCCTGACAGCAAGCAAGTAAGAACAATCAGAGTACCAGAGCAATAACAAAGACACAGCATACACAGACACAAAGATTTTCAGTTAGTCTGTCTTCAACAGCTTCTCTGCTCCTTTCAGAAAAGCTCTGATACAAAAAGAAGATCTGCTCTCAGAAGAAGAAGAATAATCATACAAAATCAAGAGTCTTCTTACTTCAACACTCCAGGACTTCCAAGGACAACAACTATCAAATCTGTCAAGAAGATCCTGCAGATAAAGGCTAAAAGCTTGAACGCCTATCACCCTGCAGCAAGGCTTCCATATTTCCCTGAACCATTCAATATCTCATGGGGAGCCATTTGTTACCATCAATAATCCACAAGTTTTCTCTCTGATTGTTGATAGAGAAGTCATAATCAACTCTCTCACCCCCACTGTGTAAAGGGTTATCATCTCCCTTCAAAAGTGATTCCTGGTTACATGTCACCTGATCAAAAGAATTGGGGATTTGGTTTTTGAGCACCTGATCAAAAGCTCATTGGTGTCTGGCACCTGATCAAAAACCTGAGTGGATTCCTACCAGGGTGGTAGAAGAGTGGATGTACCCAGGTTGGGGAACGACTTTAAATTTCTTGTGTCGTCTGGTTGCCCTCTTTCTTTTGTTTTCTTATTGTGGCTGTGGTAGTTAGTTTCTGTGCTTTTATATTTTGATTTATTTACTACTGCACTTAGACTAATCTTCATTATCCAGCAGAGAATTTTATAAAACTCTAAATACTCTATTCACCCCCCCCCCCTCTACAGTATTCCTAATCTAACTGCTCACTTTCAGAACTCATTATTTTGTGCCTTGGACAAGACTGAATTTAACAGGATATGTAACTGTGAGACTGCTTATGATATATGGCGTCTTCTTGAGCTTACTCTTGAAGGTACTTCACATATAAAGGAGTCGAAGTTGTTTTGACTCGAATCAGAATATGAACAGTTCCGGATGGAGATCGACGAGGATGTGGACATCATGTACACATGCTTTACCAAGATCATCAACACGTCAAGATCTCTCGGAAAGAACTTTCTAAATGGTGACTTAGTGAGGAAGATCCTGCGATCTTTGCCTCCTTGCTTTAACCCGAAGGTGACAACTATTGCCAAGTCACATGAGATCTGCACCCTGGAGATAGAGAGCCTCATCGTAAATCTGAAGACATGTGAACTTGAATTGAAGATTCAAGCAGAGGAGTATGCCAGCGAACTAAAGAAGAAGAGACTGGCACTGAAGGCCGCAAAGGAGAGGAAAGTCGCTGAGGATTCTGAGGAGGAAGAGGAGGAGATCCCCTATGTCTGGGAATTCAAGAAATTCATGAGGAATCCCAAGAAGCATGGATAATTCAAGAAATTCCTGAGGATATGAGATGGAGAAGGCAGAAGGTGTAACATGCAATCGAAGGAAATAGGAAGCAACAATGAGAAGTCTCAGCTGGAATACTATCACTGCCACAAGCCAGGGAACCTAAAGAGAGAATGCCCAAGACTCCAAAAGGAGGAAAAAGAAAAGGAAAGCCGGTACAAAGGGAAGAAGAAGGTGCTGAAGGCACTCACATGGGATGATGATGGATCTGATGAATCAAGCACCACGTACCTGGGAGTGAATATGAGGCAAACCTATGTCTCATGGGAAAGAATCAAGAAGAATCTGATAATGATTCCAGTGTCCAGAGCAACACTGAGGTAACTCCGCCTACTTATACTAAACTTCTTGAAATTTATGAAAATTTAGATGATAAATTAGAAAGCGTTATTTCTAAGAAAAAAATACTTGCGAACCGAGAATAAGAAAATCAAAAAGGACTTAGAAAAAGGGAAAAGTTAAGTAATAAGAATTGGCAAAGAGAAGATCGAGTGTCTAGAGTGCTCTCACTTGATGATAATGATCGAAGAACAAAAGGCAAGTCTCTCCAAGGCAACATTGAGAACAACTAGTCTCATCAATGAAATGAATGTCTTAGGGAAAAGACTTCAAATATCTCTTGCTAAGGTAGACGAAGGAAACAAACAATTTGCCAATCAGTGTGTGATGCTTGTGACTGAAAAAACTGCCTTAATGGCGAGGATCCATGACCTCAACTGTGCCGTCCAAAAGTTTGGAATGGGCCAAAAATCATTGGATATGTGAGTCCAACATCACCACCGAGCGGAAATCACCATCACTCAGAGCCCAAGTCATTTTTTAAGAAATCTAAAGATAAGGTTAACAAATCTGGAGGGCTATCCCCAACCTCAAGCAAGTGCTCGAGCAACCCGATAACAGCAGCATCCACCGCTTACATTATGTGTGTGAACTGTCATAAGTTTGGTCACACATCTGGCTCGTGTTTGAGGAAAGGTGCAACAAAAAAATTTCAAGTCTGGATACCAAAGTCTTCTACCTATCTTATGGGTGGGACAACTTGGGCAACCAGAACTTTACCCTCATATTATTCTTAGGTCTGTTGGCAGTCTAAGGACACAAAGAGCATGTGGTACTTGGAATCTGGTTGCTCCAAGCACATGACAGGAGATAATGACAAGTTCCTTAGCCTGGAGAAGAAGAAGGGTGGAATGGTGACATATGGAGACAACAGCAAAGGATGGATACTTGGGAGCGGCACTGTAGGTAAAAAGGCATTCTCTATTTCAAATGTTTTGTATGTAGATGGACTTAAGCATAATCTCATCACTATTAGCCAATTGTGTGATAAAAGTCTAAATGTGTTATTTGAGTCATCTACAAACACTTGCAAGATTATTGATGTCAAAACTTCTAGTGTGTTACTTGTAGCTCACAAAAATCATAATGTGTACACTGTTAGCTTTGATGATATGTCTACATCAAATTTGAAATGCCTAGTTACTAGAACGAGGAATTAGACCTTTGGCATAGGAGACTAGGATATACTGGTAGCAAGCATATTGTAAAACTATCGAAAAATAAACTAGTTAGGGGACTTCCCAACTTAAGCGGTATTTTAAATGTCTTATGTGGTCCGTGTCAAAAGGGAAAATTTGTCAAAACCTCTTTCAAAAGAAAAACTGAAGTTTTCACGTCTAGACCACTCGAACTCATTCACATGGGCTTGTTTGGACCTCTAAGTACGTGTAGTCTAGGTGGAAAATGATACACCTTCGTTATCATAGATGATTACTCGCATTATTGCTGGACGATATTTCTGGAAAACAAATCAGACACCTTTAGCGAATTCTCCAATCTCTACATGCGACTTCAAAATGAGAAGGATCTAAAGATAAAATGTATTAGATCAGATCATGGAGGGGAGTTTGAGAATGAGGACTTCTCAAACTTGTGTGACACTTTAGGGATTAAGCTCGAATTATCTGCCCCTCGCACTACACAATAGAACGGGGTTGTAAAAAGAATGAACCACATACTCCAAGAATTAGCCCGCACTATGCTCACCGATTGAACTTTCCACGATTCTTTTGGGCTGAAGCGATTAACACAGCTAGCTATGTGATGAACCGAGTCATGCTTTGTCCACTTTAAAGCGAACTCCATACGAGCTGTATTTTGAAAAGAAACCTTTTGTATCGTATTTTAGAGTATTTGGTTGCCTGTGATACATTCTGAACACCAAGGATCACCTAGGAAAAATTGTCGAAAAATCTGATCTAGGTGTCTTCCTAGGATACTCGAGTAAGAGTCGGGCCTATAGAATCTACAATAAGAGGACTCTAGTGGTTGAAGAATCGGCTCATGTGCATTTCGATGAAAATTCCCCATTTAACGAGCCCAAGACGAATGAAGAGGAAGTTTAAGAGAATGTAGCAATATGGGATGAAGGTAAGGAGAGAATCATGGAGAGTGAATAAGAATATAGGCCCCCTAATTACATAATTTTTTCTAAGCAACATCCTCGTGATGTAGTCATAGGAGAGCCATCTCAAGGAGTTAGAACTCGGTCCGCACTTCATGAGTCTTTCTCAAACTTGTGTTTCCTATCGGATATTGAACCCAAGAACATCTCAGAAGCCTTGAAAAATGAATCATGGTTCTTGGTGATGAATGAGGAGCTGAGCCAATTCGAACAAAGTAAGGTGTAGGAGTTAGTGGAACATCCAGATAACCATCCAGTCATAGGCTTAAAATGGGTTTTCAAAAATAAACTTGATGGTGAGTCTAGGATTACAAGAAACAAAGCTAGGTTGGTGGATCATGGGTATTCTCAAATAGAGGGTGTGGATTTTGAAGAGTCATTTGCCCTGGTTGCTCGTCTTGAGTCCATTCATATGTTTTTGGCATTTGTAAGTTACAAGAAAATTAGATTGTACCAAATAGACGTCAAGTGTGCCTTCTTAAACAATTATATTAAAGAAGAGGTATATCTCGAGCAACCACCTGGTTTCATGAATGCCGCCTACCCAAACCACGTATACAAGTTGGTGAAGGCCCTGTACAGATTGAAGCAAGCACCACGTGCTTGGTACGATAGGCTCACTACTTTCTCTTAGATCATGGCATTAGGATGGGTAGTGCGGACACAACCTTATTTGTAAAGACCAAGAATTCAGATCTAATTATTCTACAAATCTACGTGGATGATATCATTTTTGGGACAACGAATGAAAAGATATGTGAAGAAATTGTCACCCTGATGAAATCTGAATTTGAAATGAGCCTAGTAGGAGAACTTAGCTATTTCCTATGATTTCAGATTTCTCAATGCAAAGACGGGATTTTTATAAGTCAATCAAAATATATTAAAGATATGCTTGTGTATTTTGGGTATGAGAATCTGAAACAAGTCAGAAATCCTATGAGTGCTTCTCTTAAATTTGGAAAAGATGAAAGTGGCATTTCCATCGATCAGACCGTGTTTAGAGGTATGATAGGGTCATTGCTATATTTGAGTGCCTATAGGTCCGATATCACATCTGCGGTGTGTCTTTGTGCTAGATATCAAGCTGACCCTAAGGAGACACGCTTAAAAGTCATAAAACACATTTTAGGTATCTGATTGACACTCGAAACCTTGGACTTTGGTACCCACATACCACTGATTTTACACTTTACGGGTACTCAAACTCGGATTATGCCGGATGCTCACTTGATCGCAAGAGCACAACTGGTACATGTCACTTTTTAGGGACTGCATTAGTTTACTGGTCAAGTAGAAAACAGAACTTGGTTGCACTCTCTGCCGCTGAGGCCGAATATATTGCCTTAGGAAGTTGTTGCACACAAGAACTATGGATGTCTCAAACGTTGGAAGAATTTGTCCTTACTTGTAGGAATGTTACACTTAGGTGCGACAATAAGAGTGCCATAGACTTGACATATAATCCAGTACACCATTCTAGATGAAAACATATTGATGTGCGTCACCACTTTATTCGAGACCATATAAAAAAGGACAACGTGAGTGTGAGTTTCATTGGCACTGATGACCAACTAGCGGACGTATTCTCTAAGCCACTCCCGGATGCACGTTTCTCACTACTTCGAATCGAGCATGGTATTCTGGATCTCTCA
Source organism: Platanthera guangdongensis (assembly GCA_039583875.1). Lineage (NCBI taxonomy): Eukaryota > Viridiplantae > Streptophyta > Magnoliopsida > Asparagales > Orchidaceae > Platanthera > Platanthera guangdongensis. The sequence goes on from CM077162.1 coordinate 86,296,514, forward strand.
TCCTAATCATTGACGTTTTTTAGTTGTTGGTTTATGTCTTTATTTTTATTTTTATTTTTTATTTGTTTTTGTGTTTTTACTTGAGTTCTCTTGTCATTTTTTCATTTTCAAAAAAAACAAAAAAACTGTTGTTGATTTATAATGCTATAAGGGCTCACATGACTGTGACTTGGACCATAATGTGTACGTACAATGTTTGAGTTCCGACTCGTAATCTATGCAAACATTGTCCTCCAGTCATAGTGGGATGAATTTATAGGTGGTTAGCTATTGAGTGCGACGAGACGGAGTCATGTCTGTTGTCTATGCCTCTAGGTATGTGTGATGATTTAGATTGGGGAATGACTTCACATTATACACACATCCCAAGCCGGTGCACTCAAAGATGAAAAACATGCTAGGCGTACATGCTATAACTCGTGACACTATATTGTAACACGCTAGGAATACATTGAATAATTAATGTCACGATAAATTTGTGATTATGCTAGGTGTGAAACTTTAGGCCAAAACTCTAGTACAAAAGTCGTATGTATACAAGTTAAAGTGCATCTATCTAGATGGATAGATTTTGATTGACTTGGGGCTCTGTGAATAAAAAATGATAACAAAAGTGATAGCTCTACACTAACAAAATAAAAATTTGCTTGCTATCACATCTCTTGTCACGGTCCCCCCAAGCAGTACTCACTCCTCCTGATAAGTCTTCATGAGCATTGTGAGGATGAGCACCTTGGTTAACGAATCACTTCGATCTGGTGCATTGACTATATCTTTAGATTAGTGCCCCTAGTTCTTGCCCATGTATGACATCGAATGACATGTGAGGTGATTATTTATCTTATTTCTCTTCTGTTAGGTTCCTATCCAATCGAGATACACATGGACAATATGCTATTTTTTTCTTGGTGTTATCTCGCTTTTGATGCTACACGTACACATGTCATTGCCTTGTCTAAAACTTCCGCGCATAAGAATTGGACTGCAACTACACTATCCTTCTCTTTCGCACAATACATACTATCACATGATTTACACTCATGATGTCTTCAATGTTTGTCTCACTTGATTACTTCCTTACACTTATATCATTGTAGACGTACTCGTTGTGTGCTTAGTTTCGTCTGTGCTATCCAATTCATGATTAATCTGAAAATTGATTTTCTCTAAATGTGTACTTTGCTCCAATGTGTGACTCATGTGCTTCAAACTCTCTGATATGTATTTTTGTTAAGTCACCTCTATGCATGTCATGTTTATCTTTACCTTTGTGTGTGCACTACTTGCTCTTTGTCTCAACGCTCATCATTTCTACTATTTTTCATCCTGTATGTCTGGTTGACCTTGCCCACCCTATCAAAGGGGGAGAATAAAGTGTTCATGGGTACGCTCTTGAGTATGGGATTAGGAGAGGTCACATATAGGGAGAGTGCACATAGATAGGGGGATCATGTTGAATATGTAGATAGGGGGAGCACATGTAGGGAAACCATATAGAGAACCTGCTACAACCTGATGATAGCCTATTACTCGTATTCTGTATATGCACTCTATCTCATTGTTATTTCTCAAGAACGGAAGTTGAAATTATCAAATTGGGGAGTTTGTTGGAACTGATGTTTCACATGCCCTGTGTTTGAGAATATCAACTCCCAGATTGTATTTGACCATGTATTTTGTTGATAGAGTGTGCAGGTTGACAGGTTCAAGTGAAGAGAAGAAGCCTCCTATAGATGATACCGCCGGGCGTTAGAAGTTACTGTCGGGTGGTAGCTAGAATTAAATGGACATAAAACTCGGGAAGCTATCGAAAAGCGCTAATACTATCGCTCGTGCTAGACTAATGAATTTATTCAACATGGTGCTCGGGAAGCTATCAGATAATGTTAGTTGTTACTGCCCCGCGCTAGCGTGCTAAACACCGCGTCAAGAGCATTGAGAAGAAAAGCATTGAGCGCGTCAAGACAGTGGCATTGTGTGGCAACTACCGCCAGGCGCTACCAGTTACCACGCCGCTCTAACCGCTCGACGAAAGGCGTTCGACGAAAGCCATTCACGATTTTTCGAAAAATGACATACCACTAGGCGATAGCCGTTATCGTGCCGCGATAGCCTATTGACGACTCGACATGACTGTTCCGAATCATCATGCTCCATATTACCGCGCGACATTAGCAGTAACCACACGGTGCTAGTAATGATTAAGCGGCAAATATTTCGTTTCAAATAGCATTCCATATTTGGACGACAGCTGGCACAACAAGCGCACGAACTTATCACCGGGCGCTAGTATTACCGCCGGCGGTAGCCTATATTCATGAAGACGTATAAAAGGCCGCCTTGTTTCTATGCCTTAGATCTGGAGAAATTAGAATGACGGGAGTACATGAATTCTAGGGTTCGACTGCTCTTCCTTGTGCTCTGTTCCACAAGTCTCCGTCGAAGAAGAAGATAGTCATCTCCGTCCCACTCATGATCGAAAGACTACGACGATCCAAGTTCTACATCGAATATGAAGAGTCGACCGATTGCCATCAAACGGAGATCTCAAGCACCGGCCGAGGATCGCTCTACGGAGAAGTCTTCAAGAGGGAGAACTTCATCATTTTAAATATTCACATCTCTTATTCTTGTAATCTTTTTGGCTTTTCTAAATCTTGTGGAGAGGAAAATCGACCGGTTAGGGTCATCGGAATCCGTGTAGGACTCTGTGGGAAATCGTCCTGGGGATAAGGACGTCTAGATCAAGAGGATCTAGTGGCGCTCTAAGAGCCTTCCTTGTGTGAAGGTGAAGAGCCGGCTCGAAAGACTTTTCCTGGAGGGAAAAGGGGAGATCCAACCAATCTGGGGAGCGGATCGGTATACAAACCAAAGGTTTGCTTCTACTCATCGCATCGATCTCCTGCCTCTCGGAGTTCACCTTTCTGTATTCATCTAGAACTATTATTACTTTGAAATCATGCAATGAAATCTTTTATTTCTTTGTTGTTCATTTCTGGATGTATGTTGTGACTACTAGAGAATTTGTGTATTAGTAGGTGTTGGACTCAGATCTGCACAGGAAAACGAGTTCATAGACTTATCGCCGTGTGTTAGCTATTTAACGCCCCACAGTAGCTTATAGAACTCGAATTCCTGGAAATAATTATTTTAAATTCTTCTTAACACTTCAAACCTTATTCACCACCCTTTAAGGTTGGCCACAAGATCCAAACAACCACAAGTATCAACACTCCCACTCAAGTTGTAGCATATATGTCAACCATGCTCAGCTTGCTACAGATGTCGAAAAAGCAGGTAACTAGCTTGGTGAAAATATCCGCTAGCTTTTTACCAGAGGTAACAAATGAAGTTCATATTTGATTCTTCAATATCTCTTATTTGATAAAGTGGCAATCCAATTCAATATGCTTTGTCCTCTCGTGAAAGACTGGATTCCTCCAAAAATATATAGCTGCCTTATTATCCTAGAATATCGACAGAGGTGTTGAAATTTTTGAACTGAAAGTGGTGGCCTGGGCAGACTGTCTGCACGGTCTGTGTGGACAGAGATGGCGGATAGTCAGGTCAGTAATAGTGTTGCAGTCAGCTTGTTCCCTGGAGGTAGTCGGGTGGATAGAATGGTTATTCACGCAGTTCACCGGTTTGTGTGAACTGCTTCTGGAGTCCGCCGATTTTGTGCGGTCTGGTCTTTATATCCGTTGGTGCTGTGTTCGCTCCAGGGATAGCTGATGGTGTGGACTTGGTTTGGTACTATACCAAGTCTAGGTGTGCATAGTCTGGGAGATCGCACGGTTAGCACAAACTACATTCATTGTCTGCCGAGTTCAGCAGTTATCAGCCTTATGTGCTTTGGGTGTAGGATCAGAGTGTGCAGACTGGCGTATTGTCCGTAGGTGCATGCGGACTGGAGTGGTGTTTGCTAGTGTGTAGACTGGTGGTATGCCCGCAGAGTCTACTGGTGTGGCGGACAAGTCCTGGCTTGTATTTTTGGCGACAAGGAAGATATGATTTCTATCCAGCCTTGGTGGTGCGACCTTGGCAAACTTGCTATCTAGCTAGTTACGACGACAAGGCGAACTGGATTTGTGTCCACGGTTTTGCGGATACACTCAGTACTCGCCACGAGATAGGGTGGTGATCCTATCGTCTAGGGAGGTGATCATACTCCTCTCCACGCCTATAAATAGGACCCCCTGTCACATCAACAAAAAATCCGAATGAACAGTAATTGAGCTCGGGTGGTTGCTGCAGACAAGATTATGTGTTCGCGCGGTTTGAAGGATTGATTGGTGTTTGCTATGCAGGTTGTGCAGATAGAGCTGATAAGCCAGGGACTTGGTTCTGACTTAGGTAAGGGATCAGTGCAGACTCTGTGGTTAGTAATCGGCGGTTAACAACAATTCGCAGCTTGCAGCCAGGCAGTCTTCTTTCTTCGACAACCTTTTTCCCAATTCAATAAGCTATCTGCTTCTGGGGCTTGTTCAGTTTGACAGCAGTAGTTCGTAGAGATCTGGCGTCTAGGTGACCTTGCGGTTAGGTAGTTTGCAGATAAATGGATATAGTTCTTAGCATTGGAATAACGGATTTTCCGTACGATTAGGTTGTGGTCTGGCGACTTGGCGGCTTCAGTGGACTCCGTGGGCAGTTCGTTAGAGTTCGCGATTTCTCATTGAGACCGCACAACTAGTTTTGTATTTCTTGTTTTGCTTCCATCAAGTACATCAGCGAATCATGTCTCGCCATGTATACCGTGCTTTGTAAAGATTGTTGATAGTACAAGGTTTTCTTACTCTTCTAATGCATCTGGTTTATTTGGCTTCATTTGGTTGAGTGTTTCTTTGCCTGGTTTCCCATTTTTTGTAGTTCACAAATTTTGTCGTGGTATCAGAGGGTTGTCCGTGCGGCTAGGTTGCGGTCTGATGACTTGACGTTGCTCATTTACGGAAAAGGGTAAGAGACTTGTTTGTGCTATCAACAAGTTCCTATATTGATCGGATGAGGGCCAATGATAGTGTAGCTACTTGACATGAGCATTTGGGACATATTGGGATGGACAAGTTGAAAGCTATGACAGTGAAGAGCCTTGTGACAGGCTTGCCTAAGTTGTCATCCTTCAGCGATGGTCATGTCTACGCGGGGTGTCAATATGGAAAGGCTCATCATCTTCCGTTTGACAAGTCGCAGAACAGGAGTAAAGCACCATTGGAGTGTATTCATGGTGATCTGATGGGCAAACCATCACCGCCAATCTTGGAGGCAGCATGTACATGGTGGTGTTGATTGATGACTACTCGAGGTACACTTGCGTGTACTTCATGAAGGAGAAGTTAGACATGTTTCATTTGTTTATGTAGTTCAAGGAGCTGGTGGAGGGCCGGCTTGGCCTGCGGATTAAGAAATTGAGAATGGACAATGAAGGTGAGTTTATTTCAAATGAGTTCTCTAACTTCTGCAGGAAGAAAGGAATCCAGAGATGGCTCACTTATGCACATACTCCACAACAAAATGGAGTAGAATAGCGGAAGATCCATCATATAACAGAGACCTGCAAGTGTTGGCTTCATGACAAAGGCATTCCAAGGTCCTTCTGGGTGAAAGGGATGGCCTGCACAACTTATGTCATCAATCTGATGACTTTGAGTCTGATCAACATGAAGTCTCCTTATGAGATGATGTTTAAGGAGAAGCCTGGAGTTGGACACCTTCAGATGTTCGGATCAACCTGCTATGTGCACGTCCTGGATACTCTCAGGATAAAGGTGGATGCGAAGGTGAGAAAGCTTGTATTTGTGGGCTATGATGAGCAGAAGAAGGGATGGAAGTGTATGGATCCAGTTAAGAAGAAGTTCGTCGTCTCGAGAGACATGGTCTTCGACGAATTGACATTATATGGAGGTGACTCTTCTATAGAACTACAGGAAAGTAGGTCAGATGACGTGTAGGAGGAAGCTACTAAGGATCTTCTGGTGGAGTTGCATGTGTCACCAGGAGCTCCAGGTGTTTCTAGATCTAGGGAAGAGGATTCTTATACAACCCCATATCTGGCAAGTAGTGGTCTACACGAGCCAGATCAGCCAAAGCTCAGCAGTCCGAGTCCCAGGAGATTCTGGAGGAGGTGAGAGCTTGGTGACCTCCTCAGCTGCCCTGGTAGGGTTGAATTGCATGAGGGGCGAGTGGGCAGGCCGGGCCCGCACTCGCCTAGGGCCGGGAAGAGGTGGCGAGTTCCAGCTCCATCGAGCACTCACTGACCCTAGGGAGTGGAGATTTTAGAAGGCCACTCACCGAGTCTCTTGTGATGTGTTTTTACCATTTCGCCGCCATGGGTATGCATGTAACCTTTTAGAACATCAGAGTTGCGCTGTTGGTAGACCTAGTTGGGCTGCACATAGCTGTTTGGAACCGCGGAGGTTGGCTATTTGCCGGCTATTTCAAGAAATCTATAAATAGACCCAAGGGGGTACCTCAAAAGGCATACTTACTTGTGACCCAGTCTTCTTGTGCTTTATGAGATACCCTCAGCTCGATATTTAGCTAGGGAGCGGAGGCACTCTAAGATCTTTTGGGTGTGTGGTGGGACCTCCGTACCGAGCCCTTGGGTTTGTTCCCTGTTCTTTTTCATTAGTCGTTTGGTTCGCGAGAGAGAAGTAAGTGTGCGATCACCCCTTCCCCAAGGGTGAATTCCACACAGATTTTTCGGTTTCAACATTTTTGGTGTAGTTAGCGTGGAGCGTGGTCAGCACAAAAAATCTTCAGCAGGCTCGATGACTGGAGGAGAAGGGCAAGGTTTGGACAGTGCTGACTCGCCACCCTTCCTCCTCTCACTATAGTAAGGATGTTCGAGGAGTTTAGGAAAGAGGTGCTTGGCCTCTTCAAGTTCGCACTCGGCGCTCGTGTCGAGTACTCGACACAAGCTATCCCAATTGCCGTCGCCTCGGCTCTAGGCTAAGATGCTCCGGGTTGGTGAGCTGGGAAGGTGGTTGTAGAGGAGGAGAGTGGGCACGATCTCCCCGGGAGAGTGCTCTTCCCCTAGTCGGTGAGTGGTGGCCGGTTCGATGAGATGGGGGTGTGAGATCCTCCAGCTCGCCCAACAGGGGGAGGCAGCCCCTTTAGCGAGTTAGTTTCTTCTGCCCAGTTCCAGAGGAGTTTAGGGTGCCAAAGATGTCCTACTACACCGGGATGGATGACCAGGTCCAGCACATCCAATGGTTTGAGGATGTAGTTTTGATAAGGCAGATATCAGATGCCTTCAAATGCAAACTCTTCGCTATACCCTTAAGGAGAAGGTAAGAGAGTAGTTCCACCAGCTACCGACCAACTCTATCTACTGCTTTGAGGACCTCTACCATGGGTTCATGATAAGGTTCACCACTTCCAAGAAGAGGAAGAAGGAGTCAGAATCCCTGTTCCATATCAAGCAGGGGGTGAATATGGCCTTGGGAAGCTACGTGGACCTGTTATTAGAGGAGGTCACCCAGGTATAGGAGATGCCAAGGCATACCCTGAGGAAGGCCTTCACCTTGGGGCTGCAATATGGTTTGTTTAGGATGGTACTGTAGATGGTGCCACCTCTCTCCTACGAGGAGCTGATGGAGAGGGCGGCGAGGGTAGTTGACAAAGGAGGCGTCAAACCCTGAGTTTGTGAAGAAGTTGGCCCGGTGGTCTATGAAAGTGGAGAAGGGGCCAAGAGGTGGCAGAGGTCAGGAGGTGAGGGGATCCGAACCCCGACAAAGGGAGCAGCAGCAGTAGCAGTAGCCTAGGTGGGGGAGAAAGGAGATGAAACACCAGCTCAACTGGAGGCAGCCGGAGTGGCAAGACCAAGGCCGACGAAGAGGTTTCCACGGAGGATACAATTGCTAGGGGGGGCATGGTCAGTTACACCCTCCAGGATGGAGACAGGACCAGAGGCCTCCTCTCCTCGATCAGCATCGGGCTATGACGATAGCCATGCAGAGGTGGAGAGGTTAGCAGAGGAGAAGGGAAGTCAGGGTGGAGTTACCCTATTGTGACTTCCACCAGGAAGAGGGGCACGCTACGACCATGTGCCTGGAGTTCCCCGAGTTGAGAGGAAACTGGGAGAAACATCAGCAGCGGGACCGCCGGGAGGTGCCGATCGAGGAAGTCCTGCCTCGGGCAGAGGAGGACAGGTGTAAGGACCGGGATGACATTGGGGCCCGAGGTGGGATCAGAGTGTTCAATGGGGGGGAGTATTAGTTAAGGCCTCCTGCAAGGCAAGCCTCCACACCATGTACCGAAGGAGCATTGGATCCATATCCTAGACCCCACCCCAGAGGAGAAGATCACTTTCTCAAGGAAAGACATGCCAGATGATAAGGATCCCTTCTGCGACTCGTTTGTCATCCAGACCGCAGTCAAGAATTTCACCATCTCCCGGATGCTCATCGACAATGGGAGCTTAGTCAATTTCATTTTCAAGAAGGCTTTTGAAGCGATGAATGTGGAGGCCAAGAGGGTGCTAGCCTCGGATGGGACCTTGTTTGGATTCTCGGGAGAAAGGAAGGAGGCGGAAGAAGGGGTGGGACTCCACGTCACTCTAGGGGGGGGGGGGTAGTCCTGAAATTGCAGGTTCTTCATCATAGATGCCCCAATAGCTACAATGCCATCTTCGGATGGCCTCTCATCAGTGCCTTCCATTGCGTCTCCTCGTCCTTCCACTAGTGCGTGAAGTTCAATTCCAAGGGGATCCAGGTCCTGGTTTGGGGGGACCCCAAAGTAGCAAGGGAGTGCTACGTCACCACCATGAACTCCATCTCTTGGCAGGAGGGAGCTGAGGAGAGGGAGCAAAGGATGGAAGAGGCAGAGCAGGAAGTGGGTGGAGTGCAGATGCAGGTGGAGGAGAGCCGCACCTAGGTGGAGGTGTGATGCACTCTCGGTAAGTGTACCGATCGCTGTCAAGTAAAAAAAGTGAGGAGTTTACTACCCGGATATCGATCTCTCTAGGAGTGCAAGTAGGGAGTGTGATTTTGCTATATGAAAAAGAGATTGCAAGCGAGAAAGTAACCAAAGGGGGTTTTTGAATGGGAATCCTAAGTTAACAACAAAAAGAAAACTAATGCAGGTCGCCGTCATCACGTCGCTTGGGTGGAGTACTACGGAGAGTAATATGGATGATGGATGAATAGCTAGGGTCGCAATCACCTCTTCACAACGCACGCTTCTAGAAATCGCTAGAATGGCACAATCACAACAAACCCAAGAAAAACTGAAACTTAATAACACAAGCAATTATTAAGACATATCAACATAAATACATGCTGAATCCTTAAGCAAAACATTGTTCTCAAGCAACAATCTCCCTAACATGAGTTCAGAATAAAGCAACCATAAGAAGAGAAGGAGAAATACAACCAAGCGCACGAATGCTTTTCGAGATTCACGGTCGGATTCAAGTGTTATCGGGCCTTGTCCGAGCTTGGTCTTCGGATGACGTCCGGGAACCAAGAAGGGCTGTCACCTCCTTCGAATATCCTGTCTTCTTCGCGAATGATCGTTGGGCTAGTTCTGACCGAAGAACTCCGCAAGTGCAGCAACAAAGAGATTGGATGGTAGCTTGGAGTGCGGAGAAGATTAAAGTTGTCGGAGACGCAACTATTGCAAGCTTTCTGAGGAGAAACGGCGGCCAGATAAACTCTCCAAGGAGGAGAGAGAAAATGGCGGCTGGAGGCGAGTTTTACCGCTCAGAGGAGCGGAAATGGAGGGCGAAGCAGAGCTAGATCCCTGGAAAGAAGCAATCTGCAACTTAAATAGAAAAGTCAAAAAATTGGTCACACACGGTTTGGTGCACGGCCATGCGCAAACCATGCGGTATTAACTTTCAGGATAGAAACGAGGAAGGAGAAGCGTTGACCCATATGTTTTCCTTCGCGCACGGGCGGCTCCGCCCATGCATGAAGGACATCGCACGGGTAGCGACAGAGTGCTGGAAAATAGAAACATACAGGAAAACTGTGCATTTTACTCGCGTACGGGCGCATCCGCCCATGCGTGAATAACTCGCACGATTAGCAATAGAACGAAATAAAGTGGGAAGCTACAGGAAATCCGTGTGTTTCCTTTGCGCACGGTTTCGAAGAAACCGTGCGTCAACCATGCGAGAGGAAATTCGTCGAGCTCAGCTCGACGTTCTTCCAGCTGACTACAACGCACGATTTCACGCAAACCGTGCGTGAAAGAAATGCACGACCGTGCATTTTCCTTGAGACAAAATTCCTGCCTTGGGGGAAAACGCACCACCTACACAAAACAAAAACCAAAACTAGAGCACAGCTCCCAACACCAATAAAACTAACAAACAATAGAACCATGGGGAGCACCATGTGCTTACCCACAACAACAGAATGTGCAATTGCACACCCACAGGACAAAACAGTGCACAAAAATGTCCATGACCGAACGATGCAAATATAACCGATTTCTGGTTGAAATGCAGTGCACTAGTGAGAAAACCAGCCCAGATGAGTCTGAAAAACCCTATAAATATCGGACTCATCACACCACCATACTTAAACATTTGCTCGTCCTAATCAAACCATCCCTCCGTAGACTCGAAAATAGCAAGCTCGTTTAGAAATTTCAAAAATAAGGTAAAGAGAGAAATCGAATACTCATGAGTACAGAAAATATAATAAATAAACTTTTTAATTATGCTACGAAGTTTATAAAATTCGACAAGTGTAAATAAGTATTGTAGCTACTCAAAAATAGAATTATGGAGAATCGTTCAGTCATGCGTAGGAAGAAAGTAGGCAGGCCACTAAGTTGAGCATTGCCAAAGACCGGGGCTCGGGACCAGCTCCAAAGGAATCCACCAATGTCGGGAACCATATGCTTGCCCGTTAACACTCTCTCCACAGCGCTAGTTTGACACAAGCACGAATCCGCAGGACTTTAAGAAGATAATGGAGCTTAGGTATATGTAGGTAAGGATGCAAAAGGGTAAACAATGGCTATGCACAACCCAAATGAGCTCATACGAAGAATCCTCTAGCCAAGTAATACATACAGGTGCTGTAACGCCCCCGGTTTTTCTCTGTTTTGTTTGATCTTGGATTGGCGTTACGATGACACATTTTTTCCGGCCCTTCGCCGTTGTAGAGCGTGGTCCTAGCTCTTTAGGTTCCTAGTGTAGCCTGGTTGTAGCCTGTTGGCAAGTTTTCCCCAGCTAGCCGGAATCTCTTTTGGTGACTCGGTTGGGCCTCTTAGGGAAATGCTTGTGTTTTGGATTCGGGAGGTGTTAGCCCGAGTGTGCGATCGTCGGATGTTGTTTTCGACCTCACCATGGTTTTCGTAGCTTGGGTATTTAGCTACTGTGCGAGTTCTGGTCGGAGTCCGGGATCGATCGTTTTCGCGTCGTTTAGACGATTGTTTTTGGTTAGCTGTAATGTTTGTAATGTTTGAAGTACTGTGCGTGGTCTGTTGTGGCTGAGCTTGTAGGCTGGTGCCTTAACCTTTTGCTAAGGAGTTAACAGGTTTCCTTTTTGTGTAAGTTTGGGTGAGACGGCCTGGGTCACGGGCGTGACCCAGGGCGTGTTGTGCTCGGGTAGAGCTCTTTTTCCCGTGGTTGACGGTTTCTGGTCGACGAGTGTTTTGGTAGGAACACGGCCTGTGACACGGGCATGTCACAGGGCGTGTCCCCCTTCGGTTCATCGAGCTACGCTCGACGGTCGTCAGGCGGTGTTTTGGAGAGAACACGGCCGTGTCACGGGCGTGTCGTATCGGACACGGGCGTGACACGGGGCGTGTCTCTCTGTTCGACGATCGGCGCTCCACGATCGTCGGGCGGTGTTCGAGTTGGTACACGGCCTGTGACACGGGCGTGTCACAGGGCGTGTCACCTGTTTCATCGAGCGGAGATCGACTTTCATCGAGTGGGTAGGTGTGTGAGTACACGCCCCGTGACACGTGCGTGTCGGGCCGTATCACGGGCGTGTCGGGTGCGTGTCCCGTGTTTCGTCGAGTGGAGATCGACGTTCGTCGAGTTAGTACACGCCCCGTGACACGAGCGTGTCGGGCCGTGTCACGGGCATGTCTTGGGAGTGTTCCGTACTTTTTCTCCTGAAATCATCTTTTGTTGCCATGAACCATTTTTCCTCCTCATTTTCATCGTTCCCGAGTCTGGAGAGCTTCCAGCGGAAGGGTTTTGAGAGGAGGCGGTGGTTATTTTGTCCGGTGATTTTGGGAGGGTTAGAGACCATTTTTCTCGTGTGATAGCGGATTTGGCTTGCTCTCGTCTAGATCTTCCCTTCCATATAAGTTTTTCTTGATTTAGTGTTGATTCTAGGAGTGGAGAATATCTGATTTCTTTTCTTTTTCCTCAAGTTTTAGTTTTGGTATTCTAGGTGGACGATCTTGCCGCCGGTGCTAAGCGGTGGTGTTAGCTGTTGTTTTTCCTGGAGGTAGAGGCAAGTGGCTCCCTTGCCCTTGCCAAATTATTCTAACTCTTTCTCTGTTCTCTTTTCCCTGTACAATACTTCTATTTTCATTATTTTTTCCTCCTTAGAAATTAGAACAGTAGGATGTCTTCTTCATTCATTTCATCCATGGTCTGTTTCATTGTATTTTTTCATTTAAATCAACGTTCTCTCTTTGGTCTGAGGTTTGGTGTACAGTGGGTAGTTAGAGTTAGGGTGAGGTTGCGGTTAATTACAGTTTAGGTTTAGTTGCGGTAGCCCCGAGTAGTTAGGATGGGACTGAGGATTGGGATTAAATTTCCAACTCTCTGTTTTCGCTCGTTGAGAGAGCTTAGGCTGCGGTTTTAACGAGACTTACGTTTACCCTAAGTGGAAAGCGCTGACAGCGTCGAGTGAGCCGAGTTCACTCAACGCCGTCATCCAACGTAGGATTTTTACGGCAAAGTATTTTGGCGTCAAGTGAGTGGAGCTTACGCAATGCCGCGTCGAGTGTGCTCGACGTTTCTGTCTTGGGTTCGCGTATTTCTTTAGGACTGTTAGTGTGACTTTTCCCTTTCTCTAGGGGGTGGAATTGGGTGTTCGGCTAATTTTTGCGTGCCGACTCTTGGGTTGTGGCAGGTGGTGGAGTTTTGGTGGCCTCTGGAGGGGTGGATTTTGATGTGGAGAGCTGTGGACACCGCCTTTTTGCCCCGGTTTGGGTTGGTGTGTGTGGGACCCTAAAGCTGCCACTGTTGACCCCTTAGCCCTTTTTTGGATCTGATTTTGGTTATGTATTCAGATCCATGTTTTGACCACTGCTACTTACCCACGTGTTAGGACTATTAGTCCATTCCCTGTTTTTGTTTACTCTTTCTTTTGGCATATATGTGCATGTCTTGTAGCTGTTGCAGACTCTTTGATAGGGCATATTGCTTTTATTGCTCGCACTTGGTGTGCTTTGCTGTGCTTTAGACAGTGCTCTTTTCTTACTGTCATGCCCTTTCTTTTGCTGATAGCAGCTTGTTGCCGGGTTGGTAAACCCTTCTTTTTTTGCTCGCAATTCTAATGCTTCATTTACCTTATGATTATTTCCTTACTGAGGTGTTCTTTTCTTGAATGCCTCAGGTCCAGGTTGTAGCCGGTTCAGCGGCTAGTTCTTTTGAAGGGGCTGGTTTGTGGCCTCTTGGGTAGCTGAGATAGCGGATCCCCGATTTTTGTGAGGTAGTTCTTTACTTTTCTGTATAGACATACATACTCACCAGTGGGTTCGTGTCAGGTTGTTGGCGCCCACTAGTGGCTTCTTGCGATGCTGGGTATGAACTTAAACTGCTGTTTTTGCCTATTTGCGGTTGGTTACATGCTTCTGGGAAGGATTTATGCTATGTTGCATGTTAGATATTTTTAAACCCTAAAAGTATTATTATATATACATCATGCATAACATACTTATAAAACAAAGACACTATATTTCCTTAGCGTAAAAAAACTATCTTTCCCATATATTATATCCACTTTAGAGTCGTGCATACCATGAGTCGTCCCTCGGGGACACTTATGTTCATTAGGGTGTCAACTTAATTGAACAAAAGTATTTTCTGCTGCGTATAAATATATTTTAAATTGTGGACTAGCTGATCCACCGTGCCGAGGGATACGGCCTTTCAACATAACTGATCTTCTTTCTTATTTAATCAACATTTTTTCCTTAAAATCTAAGGTCGGGAGTTTTGCCTGAGCGTGTGCAGTTATCCCCTGCACGATGTGGCATCTCGGCACGTGTTTTCTCTTGCTCTGATACGATTTTTATCGTTGAGAAAATGCGGGTTGTGACAGTTGGTATCAGAGGGAGGTTGCTTGACAAATGGTCGGGCAACCTTTCCCTTGTTTGCATTAGTGGTTAGCGTCATACCATACACACACCGATATGTCATCAGCACGTCTTGGCTAAAGCACGAACACTACACTCATAAGCATAAAGAAGTTTACGAGGCATATTATGTAGTATGGGATGCATAATATGTGTTCGTATATGGATCCACCATAGGAGGCAACATCTGAGGGTTATGTAGTATGGGATGCATAACCTCACCACATGAATGCGGCTAGCACGTTTTCTTTTTTCGTTGCATGGGAATGTTATGTAGTATGGGATGCATAACATTTTCATGTGTACGCCGCCCATGACATGCATTAAGGCCTTTTGAGAATGCATAGCACATCATGCATAGTATAACATTTCATAAGCACAACGTGCCAAGCTAAAGATTTGCAAGATGATGTATGTACACGCATGGTTTTTGAGTCAAAAAGAATACAAATACATGCATTCATGGTTTAGGCATAACATCATCATGGTAAAAACAACTCCCAGAGCAAGTTTTGCAGTTGAAGTTCATATTTAAGTGTGTTTGTCTGTACCGGGTAGTTTTGTTCTAGCTGTTGGGCTAGGTTTTGTCTAAATCTTGTGCGATTATAGGTGTACAACCCCGTGTCCGGCGAGCAGGATCACCAGGGGGCGAGCAGATCAGGTTAGGAGCAGCAGGAGAGCACGACAGCAACAGGGGCGAGGCTGAGCTCGGCAAACGTCTGCCAGATATCGTCGATCGGCGACCCCCGAGCTCAGCATTCGCCGAGAGGGCTGCAACTCGCGCCCTCGCAGTAGAGCTCGGCAGCAGTGGGCGAGCAGAGCACGCCGGGGAGACCAGAGCTCCCAGCTCGCCTGGGGGTCAGAGGTACTTTTTACTGTTTTACCCCTGCTGGTCTGCCCATAGCCCTTCAAAATAGCGGAGTTTGGCTGTTGGCAGACCCGGCCGGGGGTTTTCTGGTAATTTCAGGTCATTTATTTTGGTTATTGGAAGTCCGGATTTCAAAAGCTATAAATAGGACCCAAGGGGTAACCCAGAAAGCAGGTTTTTTCCCTGCGCTCTTCTCCCCGAAATCTTCAAGTGCTTTCTGAGGGTACCTTAGCTCGGCTTCAGGCTAAGGAGGGGAAGCGCTCTGAGATCTTCCGGGTTTGTGGTGGACCTCCCTGCCGAGCCCTAGGGTCTGTTTCACCTTGCTCTGTCGTTTTTCTTGCAGGAGCGAAGTAGGCGCGAGACTACCCCCTTCCCCAAGGGCGAGCTCCACAAGGAAGCGGGTTCCGGTTTCAACATTTTGGTGCGGTGAGCGTGGATAGTGGTCAGCGCAGAAAAGTTTCCGCGATCTCAATGACGGGACAAGGATCCGACAGGCCGAGCTCGCCGCCCCCCCCCCCCCCCCCCCCCCCGCCTCTCGCAACGGTGGGAATGTTTGAAGACTTCAGAAACGAGGTGCTGACTCTGGTCAATTTCGCACTCGGCACGCGGGCTGAGTGTGCTCGACTCTGGCAGTCCAGATCGCGGCCGCCCCCTCATTGGGCGAGGACGCTCCCGGCAGGCGAGCTGGGAAGGAAGTGGCCGAGGAAGGCCGAGGGTGCGAGCTCCCCGGGCGCGAGCGCTTCCCGGCTCGGAGGCCGAGGTCGCTTCGGCGAGCTGGGCTCGCAAGACTCGCCAGCTCCCCGTGGGGGGAGAGAGCCCTTTCAGCGAGCTGGTCTCTTCAGCTCCAATTCCGGATGGGTTCAGGGAGCCCGAGATGTCCTATTATACTGGGAAGGGAGACCCGATCCAGCATGTCCAATGGTTCGAGGACGTGGTCTCCATCCGTCAGATGTCAGACGGATTCAAGTGCGGCTCTTCGCCATCACCCTCGGGAAAAGGCGAGAGAGAGGGTTAACCAGCTACCGGCCAGCTCCATCTACTGCTTCGAGGACCTGCGCCGAGGATTTATGCTGAGATTCACCACTCGAAGAAGAGGAAGAAGGAGTCCGAGTCTTTGTTTCACATTAAGCAGGGGGTGAACGAGACGTGGGAAGCTACGTGGACCGATTTCAGGAGGAGGTTACTCGGGTCCAGGAGATGTCGGGCCATAGTCTGATGATGGCCTTTACCATGGGTCTACAGCAGGGTTTCTTCCGAATGGAGCTGAAAAGAGTTCCTCCCCTCTCCTATGAGGAGTTGATGGAAAGGGCGGCAAGAGAGGTCGACGAGGAGGCGTCGAACCCGGAGTTTGCAAGGAAGTTGGCCAGGTGGGCCACGAGGAGCGAGGGGCGAAGGGGGAAGAAGAAGACAGGAGAAGAGAAGAGGGGAATCAGGCAGAGGAGCAGAGGCAGCTCCAAGGGCCGCAGCAGCCGGGGTGGGGGCGTCAGGAGCCCGACCGTCGGTTTGGCTGGAGGCCTGAGTGCAGGGGCAGGGGCCACAGAGAGGGAACTTCGGAAGGGGTCACTTTCAGGGAAGGCAAGACCAATTCCACCACCTAGGCTGGAGGCAGGGCCAGAGGCCCCGGCTCCCCGATCAAGAAGAAGCCATGGCCATAGCCTTGGGGGCCAGGAGAGGAGTGTGGAGGAGGAGGAGAAGAGAGGTCAGGGTGGAGTTTCCCTATTGTGACTTCCATCAGGAGAGGGGCATGCAACGCCACTTGTCCGGAGTTCCTCGAGATGAGGGGAATAGGGAGCAGCGGCCAGCAGCAAGAGAGGGCAGGAAGTGAGGATTGAGGAGGTCCTGCCTCGGGCGGAGGAGGATCGTTGTGAAGACCGGGTGGATGTGGGGACCCGAGGGGGGATCGGGGTGATCCACGGGGGAGTGGGGATCGAGGCCTCACGCAAGGCCAGTCTCCACACTATGTACGGCGGAGCGTCGCCTCTACATCCCAAACCCCGCCACCGGAGGAAAGGATCACCTTCTCCAGGAGTGATATGCCAGACCACGAGGATCCGTTCTGTGATGCGCTGGTCATCAAGGCGCCATCGAAGCAACGTCACCGTCTCCGGTCTCCTCTTGGAGAAAACGGGGTGGTGTTAGCTCCGTCAAGTGTCGTCTTCCAAAAGGCCGTTCGACCCGATGAAGGTGGAGGCATAGAGGATGCTGGCTCGGATGGCCCTTGGTTCGGGTTTTCAGGTGAGAAACGGAAGGAAAAGTAAGGGAGGGGGAGTTGGCCTCCATATCACCTTGGCGGGGGCAGTCCCGAAAAACTGCAAGTTCGTCATTGTGGACGCCCCCAGCAGCTACAGCGCCATCTTCGGAAGGCCCCTGATCAGCGCCTTCCGTTGCGTCCCTTCATTTTTCCATCAGTGCTTGAAGTTCAACGTTGAGGGGGTCCAGGTCAGGGTTAGAGGGGACCCAAAGGTGGCGCGGGAGTGTTATGTCACTGCGGTGAACACCATCTCCTGGAAAGAGGGAGCCGAGGAGATGGGGCGGAGAATGGATGAGGTCGAGCAGAAGCAAGAGGGAGGAGCTGGGAGTGAAGGACTGCGCAAAGAAGGCGGCAGGAGGAGATCTGGAGGAGGTGGCCGAAGTGAGGGTCGTGGGAGGGGAGATGGAGGTAGAGGTCCCTGTTCTGGAGGAAGGGGATGCCGAGGGATGGGGGGAGCAATCTAGGCTGGAGGCAGTAGAGGAGGTGGTGGAGCTGGAGGTGCTCACCCGAGGAGGAAGGACGGAGAAGATCCGCATCAGCGGGGGGCTGACCCCGGAGGACCAGGGCAGGATGCTGGAGTGCATCCAGAAGAACGTGGACATCTTCGCCTGGAATGCCGCAGAGATGTCGGGGGTTGATGCGGATGTGGCTTGCCACCGCCTCAACCTGGACCCGGGAACACGCCCCGTTCAGCAAAAGAAGAGGTCCACCACGGACAAGCTGGCGGAGCCCATCAGGGAGGAGGTGGCGAAACTCCTCAAGGCCGGCTTCGTGTCTGAGATTTAGTACCCCGGCTGGGTCTCAACGTGGTTATGGTAAAAAAAAGGAGATGTGCCGGTGGAGGATGTGTATCGACTTTTCCTTACTTAATAAAGCTTGTCCTAAGGACTGTTATCCTTTGCCTCGAATCGACGCGCTGGTTGACTCAGCCGTCGGTTTTTCTGTAATGAGTTTTTTAGATGCTTTTTCAGGTTATCATCAGATCAGGATGCACCCCCCAGACACCAAAGATGTCTCACTCATCACAGGGGATGGATGCTACTGCTACAAGATGATGCCCTTCGGGCTGAAGAATGCTGGGGCAACCTACCAGAAAATGATGGATAGGGTCTTTAAGGAGCAAAGGGGGAGGAATTTGGAGGTGTATGTAGATGACCTCATGATCAAAAGCCGGGATGTGGACTCCCAGCTCCAGGACCTAGAGGAGACCTTCGCCACCCTGCGCAAGTACAAGATGCGATTGAACCCTCTAAAGTGTGTCTTTGGGGCCAGCAGGGGAAAGTTCTTGGGGCACCTCCCACCCCCGCGGGGGTCGAGCCGAATCCAGATAAGGTCCGGGTAATCTTGGAATTGGGATCCCCGCGGAACGCTAAGGAGGTCCAGCGGCTAACAGGGAAGCTAGCGGGGCTAAGTCGTTTCCTTTCTCGGGCAGGGGAGAAGTGCTCCCCCTTCTTCAAAATGTTAAGGGGCGGTGAGAGGTTTGAATGGTCCAAGGAGTGTGAGGAGGCTTTCCGGGCCCTCCAAGTGCAGTTGACACAGGCCCGCTGCTCCAAGGGCCGAAGGAAGGGGAGGACATGTTCTTGTATCTTGGGGGGGTCGGGGCGGAGGCCTGAGCTCCGTCTTGGTTCGTGAAGAAGGAAAGAGGCAACTCCCTATATATTACGTGAGTCGGGTCCTGAGGAAGGCCGAGCTCCGATATCCGATTTTGGAGAAGCTAGCCTTCGCATTAATCATCTCGGCTCGGAGGCTGCGACCTTACTTCCAGGCACACTCAATCCGAGTGGTGACCGACCACCCCCTCCGCAACATCTTCGAGGGGTGGAGCATTCAGGCAGGTTGGCTAAGTGGTCGGTGGAGCTGAGCGAGTTCGACGTCTCCTTCGTTCCGCGGATCTCAATCAAGGCTCAGGCGATGGCCGACTTCCTGGCCGACTACGTGGTTGAAGTGGCAGAGGAAGAGCTCACCCGCCCAACCCCTTGGAAAGTGAAGGTGGATGGTGCCTCGGGAAGATATTCCCTGGGAGTAGGGGTGATCCTAGAAAGCCCTCAGGGGACTCATATTGAGCAAACAGTGGTGGTGCAGTTTCCCATTACCAACAACCAGGCCGAGTACGAGGCCGTGATAGCGGGGCTGCGCCTGGCCAGGGAGCTGGGGGTATCAGATGTGGAGGTCCTTACTGACTCCATGGTGATGGCTTCTCAGATTAACGGGGAGTTCGAGGCAAGGGAGCCCACCCTGCGATTGTACTTGGCCAAGGTGAAGGGAGTCATTGGCACTTTTCAAACTTTCACCATCCGACACGTGCCCAGGGAAGAAAATGAACAAGCCGATCGATTAGCTAAGCATGGTCCCCAGGTGGGGGGCACCATCACCGACCTGTTCCGACCCTCCATCGAAGAAGGAGAGCTCATGGAAATCGATCAACAAGCTTCATGGATGGATCCAGTGGTGGTTTTTCTCTCCACAGGAGAGTATCCGGAGGGGGTGGACAAGAAGAAGCTGAGGCACAAGTCAGCATACTACCTCCTCCAGGACGGGCAACTATACAGGAAGACCCTCTCAGGGATGCTAGCCCGCTGCGTAACCGAGGGAGAAGCGCGAAGGATCTTGGAGGAAGTCCACTCCGGGGAATGTGGGAGTCACTCCGGGAGTCGGACCCTGGAAGGGAGGATAGTCAGGCAAGGTTATTTCTAGCCCACCCTAGGCCGAGACGCTGCAGAGTTCACGAGAAGATGTCAAAAGTGCCAGTTGTTTACCCCTCTCCAGCTGCAGCCGGCCCAGCGGCTCAGAAGTATCACGGCCCCGTGGCCCTTCGCAATTTGTGGAATGGATTTGGTTGGGCCGTTCCCCCAAGCCAGCGGCCAGAGAAGGTTCCTCCTAGTGATGATTGACTACTTCTCAAAGTGGATGGAGGTGAAGGCGTTGGCCAAGGTGACCTCCCAAGTAATCAGGAATTTTGTTTGGGGGGAGATCATCTGTCACCATGGGCTGCCGCAGGCCATCGTCACGGACAACGGGCCCCAGTTCGCTAGTATCGAGTTCACCAGCTTCTGCGAACAGCTTGGGATCGATCTCAGGTTCGCCTCGGTCCATCACCCCAGGAGTAACGGGCAGGTGGAGGCCGCAAACAAGATCATCTTCAACCTCCTCAAAAAGAAGGTGGAGAACCTGAAAGGGAGCTGGGTGGAGCAGCTTCCCGCGGTTCTTTGGGCCCTGAGGACCACCCCAACACGGCTACAGGAGAGACCCCCTTCAAACTCTCCCACGGATGCGAGGCAGTGCTCCCCATTGAATTCGAAGTCCAAACACCGCGAGTCGTGGCAGCAAACGAAGGCCATGAGGAATGACAAGCAGAAAATGAGGAGGAACTAAGGCTTTCCCTTGACATGGTGGAAGAGGTAAGAGACCTTTCCGCTATCCGGCAGGAGGAGGTGAAAAGAAGAATGGCCAAGTACTTTGACAAGCATGTCAGGGTCAAGCAGTTCGTGGAAGGGGACTTGGTGTTGAAGAAAGTAGATGCAGCAGGGAGGTCAGCATCCGTAGGGAAGCTCAATCCCAGCTGGGAGGGAACATTCATTGTAAAGATAGCCTTGGGGTCAGGGGGCTACCGACTCCAAAATATAGAGGGCGAGACCCTGAGTCTCACCTGTAGTGGTGACGACCTCAAACGATTTTTCCCCTGAAACATGTAAGCAGCACTTTGATTATAATAAATTCCTTCAAAGCTCTCTGATAATGTTGTAACTAGCCTGCATGGTAAAGTGTGATGTGTTTCGGACGCCGAGCAGATCCCGCTGTCAGGCTCTCACCTAGCTGGCAGGGCTGAAAGTCACTCGGTGTCATCCTTGGCCTCGAGCAGATCCCGCTATCAGGCTCTCACCTAGCTGGTTGGGCTGGAAGTCACTCGATGGTGGTAGTAGCGGACCCCAAGCAGATCCTGCTATCAGGATCTCACCTAGCTGGCAGGGCTGGAAGTCACTCGGTGTTATCCTTGGCCTTGAGCAGATCCCGCTGTCAGGCTCTCACCTAGCTGGCAGGGCTGGAAGTCACTCGATGGTGGTAGTAGCGGACCCCGAGCAGATCCCGCTGTCAGGCTCTCACCTAGCTGCAGGGCTGGAAGTCACTCGGTGTCATCCTTGGCCTCGAGCAGATCCCGCTGTCAGGCTCTCACTTAGCTGGAGGGCTGGAAGTCAGCGATGGTAGGTAGTAGCAGACCCCGAGCAGATCCCGCTGTCAGGCTCTCACCTAGCTGGCAGGGCTGTGGAAGTCACTCGGTGTCATCCTTGGACTCGTGCAGATCCGCTGTCAGGCTCTCACCTAGCTGGCAGGGCTGGAAAGTCACTCCGATGGTGGTAGTAGCCGGGACACCGAGCAGATCCCGCTGTTCAGGCTCCACCATAGTGGCCAGGGATGTGGAAGTCACTCGGTGTCATCCTTGGACTCGAGCAGAGATTCCGCTGTCAGGCTATCACCTAGCTGGCAGGTGGAAAGTCCACCTCGATGGTGGAAGTATCAGGACCCCGGGCAGATCCCGCATCAGGCTCTCACCTAGCTGGCAGGGATGGAAGTCACTCGGTGTCATCCTTGGACTCGAGCAGATCCCGCTCTCAGGCTCTCACCTAGCTGGCAGGGCTGGAAGTCACTCGATGGTGGTAGTAGCGGACCCCGAGCAGATCCCGCTGTCAGGCTCTTACCTATCTCTCAGGGCTGGAAGTCACTCGGTGTCATCCTTGGCCTCGAGCAGATCCCGCTGTCAGGCTCTCACCTAGCTGGCAGGGCTGGAAGTCACTCGATGGTGGTAGTAGCGGACCCCGAGCAGATCCCGCTGTCAGGCTCTCACCTAGCTAGCAGGGCTGGATTCAGGAAGTCACTCGGTGTCATCCTTGGCCTCGAGCAGATCCCGCTTCAGGCTCTCACCTAGCTGGCAGGGCTGGAAGTCACTCGATGGTGGTAGTAGCGGACCCCGAGAAGATCCCGCTGTCAGGCTCTCACCTAGCTGGCAGGGCCGGAGGTCACTCGATGGCGTCGGCCTTGAAGTCATCAGGTACAGGCCAAGGTCTGTGGCAGGGAGCCAAGGGGAGGAGTCCTGTCAGGACGAGCTCGGGCTCGGCAAACCCAGCTCGGCACAATCAAGAAGGCAAGCCGGGATGAAGGGCTCTGAATGGGCGAGTTTGGGCTCGCCATCTCCGGCTCGGCATTGGCGGGTAGGCCGCAAGCCCGGGCCTCGCCAAAGGGAGGCAAGCCGG
Organism: Platanthera guangdongensis; assembly: GCA_039583875.1. Classification (NCBI taxonomy): domain Eukaryota; kingdom Viridiplantae; phylum Streptophyta; class Magnoliopsida; order Asparagales; family Orchidaceae; genus Platanthera; species Platanthera guangdongensis. The sequence continues at coordinate 86,319,156 of CM077162.1, forward strand.
ACTGGTGGGTCTCGCCTCCTTGGCCCATTACACCAAAAAATATCTCCTTCGACGGGCGCAGCCTGGATGGTTCGCGTGCGAGCAATAGTGGCGCGATAAGGACAGAGAGAAACTCGCCCCAAAATCGTTTAGGGCTCGACGAACCCTCAAAACGCGTCTCGCTCGCATAACCGCTCTACTCGCAGAACCTATCTCTGCGAGGTAGCGGGAGGAAGCACTCGCATACATCCAGAGCACAACAAGCATAGAAAAGAGGAAGTGACACCGATATGATCAAAAAAGAAACTTTCATTAATTATTTACAAAGTTACAGGGAGCTCGCCTTGGCGAGTAATCAAAAAAGAAAAATACAAGGCTATCCACTGGCCTCGCCCCCTCCGCCGTGCTGGTACTCGCCGTCGCCCGAAGGATCCTGGAAGCTCTTCCCGAATATTGCATCCAGGCTGTCTTCTTTCTCGCTGGGCAGCGTCGCCGGAAACAGACTCGACATCAGGTCCCGAGCAGAGATCTCCCCGCACCCTTCCACCAGCACCCCGGAGTCCTTCATCATTGAGAGGGTGCACTCAGCGGTCTGGATTGAGTTGATCCGCAATCTTTCGATGAGGTCGGCCTCGCCGAAGATACGCAGGCTCTTGTAGGGAGTGTGGGATCGATGTCGTGCGACGGGAAGAAGATCTCCGCCTGGCGATGCACCTCACCTCGAGAGGTGCTGGTTCTCCCCCACTCAACTTCGCGTTCGCGCCCTCCAGCTCGCCAAGGCGTGCGCGCTGTCGGCCGATCTCCTCCCCTTGCTCGGCGTCGCGAGCCTGGAGCTCCCCAGCAGTGTCGGCATCCGCGGCCAGTTGCGCGTGCAGCCGGCTGACCTCTTCCCCCAGCTCAATGTTGCGAGCCTGGAGCTCGCACCCCGCCTTGGCATCCTGGAGAAAAGCCTATTTAGCAGCAGCACAAGGCTTTCTAAGTAAAAGAGAGCGGTGCGTAACACTTACCAATCCGCCGGCGGCCTGGGCGAGGAGACCATCCGCGATGCCGAGCCGCCTCGCCTGATCGGTGATCTGCTCCTTGGCGAGGTTGCGAGCCTGCTCGGCCTTTTCGAGCTGATGGCTGAGGGCGAAGCTGCGGCGCGCCAGCATGTGGTGCAGCTCCAGAGTCCGCAGGTGGGACTTCAGACCCTCATGCCGAGCTGCCGGAGGGTCGTCCTCTTGTAGGCCTCGGCATCCTCCCGGCCATAAAGGCCGAAGCCGAGGGCATAGGTGTGACCGGTGGCGGGTTCGCGGTCATGCCAGGACGGGTGCAGAGTGGAGACGGAGACTCGATGAGCGAGCTCATCCCACTACAGCATGGGCTCGCCCGCGGAATCCTTCCAGCGCGCGCCGAAGTTGAAGAGGGGGTGCTGCTTCGGGGGCGGCGCGCTCTCGCGGGCAGCCCTCTTCGCCGAAGGAGGAGGGGAGATCGCAACCGAGGTAGAAGGGCCCTTGCCACCCTTTCGGCCCTTGCTGGTCGTCTCCTTCAGCGGGCTCTCCGGTGACGCGTCGGGAGGAGTCTCTGACGAGCTGATGTACTTGGGGCTGGGCTGACGTTGTTGTTGTTGTTGTTGCCCCCGCGGAGCCAGCAGGGCCCTCCGCATCTTCTTCATCTGACGGGGTCCGGATGGCGGGTTCAACCCCGCGTCCTCAGATCGACCTCTTGCCGGAAGAGGGCTGCGAGAGGGCCGCCTCGTCTCGGCAGCCGCTGCGCCCCGCCCTCTCGCGAGCAAGAGGGTCAGTATCGAGCCCCGGGTCCGCGAACGGGCGGGTTCGCGGGGATTATTCGCTCCCCTGAAGAAAACACTTGGGAAGGTTAGGAATTCAGATATAACGATGTGCCGAGTTCGGCGAGTAGGCGAGCTCGGCAAGATGAGGAGAATTACCTTCGCCGGGCAGAACCGGGCGGAGCGCGTCGAGGCCCCTCCGCGGAAGGCGACCTTGAAATCTTTGTGGAGGAAGAATTTGTGGAGCTCGGCGTCGTTGCCGGGACACGGCCGGCGGGCGGTACACCTCCTCGCCTTTTTTGTTTTATTGCGGCGAGTAGGGGATGTTGCCGAGATCGCCCTTGACGAAGGCGATCTTGGTCATCCAAGTATGGTGCTTGTTCGCGATCTCGCGAACTTTGATAAGGAGCCGCCGAAGTAGGCGACCCCGTCCGTCGTCGCCTTATAGGAGAAAATCTTCCTGAACACCGTCAGGTTGAACTCGATCCGCTCCCGCCGGAGGTAGCTCGCGAACGCCACCATCATTGCGATGGATTGGAGTTCAGCTGCGCGGGGACGGCCCCGTAGTACTTCAGGATCTGCCGGATCTCCGGCCACAAGGGAAGTCGCAGCCCCACCTCGAAGTGCGAGATGGGGAAGGCGAGCTCGTTCTCGTAGAACGTGTTGATGCCTCGCCCGGCCCTGCCTGCGTGCCTCAAAGCCCGGCGGCACATACGCGGCCTTGAATTCCGCGAGCTCCTCCTCGCTGGTGTGGCCGTCGAAGAAGCAATAGTCTGCGAAGTGTTGCGCGCATTTGGAGCGGTCGCCGGCGTCCGGGTTGGTCTTGCCCATGATCGCAGAGGAAAAGCGTGACACGAGCAGGGAAGGGAGAAAGCAAAGAAAGGAAAGCAAAGCAATAAAGGCAGTACGGGGGTAGGTGAGGGGGGGCTATTTATAGGGAAAGGAATCTGAGGCAGGCTGTCACATCGGCGCAGCTCGCTTCCCCAGCTCGCCACCCCAGCTCGCCACCCCAGCTCGCTGACTTCCGACGCGTCCCCAAGGCTAAGTCACATTGCAGTTTTTTATTTGAGTAACATAATTAAGAATGTTCTAAAAATTATTCATCACAGAAGTAAAAAAGTTCAGAATTGAAAGTGGGGCGCGCGAGCAGGGAGGGCACCGGGATGCGTGCGTCGGTCGGCTCAGTAGAGGAGCCCGCAGACTTACCTACCCCGGCCTCGCGACCCCCGCCCCCCAGGCTGCCGCGCATGGAGTAGCTCGCGGATCCTTCCAGAATTCTTTTGTGCAACCAAGAGACCGTCGTCTATCTCGTCCAGGAGTCGGGAGGGGGACATCAACTCGCCAGCTTGGCCGAGGCGCACCTCCTCAGCAAGATGCGCGTAGTCGCGCTGCAGCGTCTCGTTGACACCCTGCACCTCGCACAGTCCGCACACCAGCTTCTTGAGGAGCTTGACCTCCCTCCTCGTCAGCTCGCCTTGATCCACCTCCGGACCCAGGTAAGAGTCCAGCGAGCTCGGAGACGGGAGGGGAGAGTGGTGGGCTGCCCGCGAGGACTCCTCTGCAGCCGATTGACTGGGAAGAGTTGTAAAGGCATATGTCAGCAGAGCAAAAACTTATAGAGCACCTGGGGTTGAGCGAGGCTGACCTGAAGAGCTCGGCGGTTCAAAGGAGATGCGGGGAGGGATGAACCTCAGGTCCTTCCCGCGACCTGGGTCGCGAGCCCCCGGCGAGATGAGCTCGAAGCCCGAGGTGGGAATGTTCCCCAGACCCTCCCCCGCGACCGCGTCAATTTGGCGAGGAGGGGGGGGGGGGGGTAACCTGCAGGTGAAGTTGGCCTCTGCGAGCTCACAGGAAGGACCCCGAAGAGGGGCGGCAGATCCCGGGGATGGCTGTCCGGTGCCGAGAATCGCGAAGTGGCAAGCGTGACCTCGCCTCGCGGCGTGGGGAACCTCGGTGTGGTGCCCTCGCCATCTGGTTGGTCGTCCTGATCGTCACCGACTACGACGACCTCCCTATCCTTCTCCAGAATGGTTCGGGTAGAAGAGCCGATCTCGCGAGCCAGGGTGGCCCTCAGGTCGTGGAAAATGGGCTCGGCCGCCTCGGGGAATGGCTTCGTCCTCTTAGAGCTCGGCTCGGCAGAATCAATTTGGGGAGCTTTCGCGGGGACCGCCGTCAGCACGGCAACGCGAGCCGCGGAAGCCAGGCGTGCTCGGTCTATGCGCTCTTGGATCTCTTTAGGGAGGGGCATCTTGGCAAGTAGACAGGTGGAATGGCAAGAGCAGGGGAGCAGAGCAGGTGCATATATATAGCCGTAGGTGGCCCCCACCAGAAGATTCCCTCCAACTCGCCAGCCAGAGCTCGCCGAACACTTCGGGTCTGATGTTTCTTTCCGAGCTTTTTGACAAGCTCGAAAAGAGCGGGGATTGTGTACAACCCCGTGTCCGGCGAGCAGGATCACTAGGGGGCGAGCACATCAGGTTAGGAGCAGCAGGCGAGCTCGGCAGCAACAGGGGCGAGGCTGAGCTCGGCAAACGTCTGCCAGAGATCGTCGATCGGTGACCCCCGAGCTCGGCATTCGCCGAGCGGGCTGCAACTCGCGCCCTCGTGGCAGTAGAGCTCGACAGCAGTGGGCGAGCAGAGCACGCCGGGGAGACCAGAGCTCCCAGCTCGCTGGGGGTCAGAGGTACTTTTTACTGTTTTACCCTGCTGGTCTGCCCATAGCCCTTCAAAACAGCGGAGTTTGGCTGTTGGCAGACCCGGCCGAGGGTTTTCTGGTAATTTCAGGTCATTTATTTTGGTTATTGGCAGTCCGGATTTCAAAAGCTATAAATAGGACCCAAGGGGTACCCTAGAAAGCAGGTTTTTTCCCTGCGCTCTTCTCCCCGAAATCTTCAAGTGCTTTCTGAGGGTACCTTAGCTCGGCTTCAGGCTAAGGAGGGGAAGTGCTCTAAGATCTTCCGGGTTTATGGTGGGACCTCCCTGCCGAGGCCTTGGGTCTGTTTCACCTTGCTCTGTCGTTTTTCTTGCAGGAGCGAAGTAGGCGCGAGACCACCCCCTTCCCCAAGGGAGAGCTCCACAGGAAGCCGGGTTCCGGTTTCAACAATAGGATGGCGAGACGTCCTACGACGAGATCGACCCCCCAATCCGAGGGTGAGACGTCAGGAGCGCAGAGCGAGGCGTTGGTAGAAAACCTGCGGAAATGAGACCTTATCGAGACAGGTGGTGGCTATGCAGGCTCAGATTCAGTCCCTTGTGGCAGTGGTGGCGGGACAGGCTCCGAGAGTTCCGGACCCCGCTGAGGGGGTAGCGGTTCCTGCCCCTCCTGCTCCTCCCGTGCCTTTGGTTGTGGTGCCCCCGGAGATGGCGTTTATATCCCAGTTTCAGCGGCTGAGACCCCCTACTTATGATGGGCAAGCAGATTTTATGATTTTGGATGACTGGCTGATTACCATTGAGGAGATGTTCTCTTACTCAGGGATTACGGACGATCATAGAGTGATGCTCGCTGCCTACCATCTCAAGGGCATAGCAAAGAATTGGTGGCTGAGGGAGAAAGAGAGCATGGTGGCAGGTTGCTCTTGGGAGTTATTTAAGGTGATGCTGATGAGTAAGTTCCTGCCTTCAGTCGAGAGGGACCGGCTGATGAATGACTTTATCCATTTGAAGCAGAGGAAACTCACGGTTAGTGAGTACGAGATTGAGTTTAGTAAGTTGAGTCGGTTTGCTCCTGGTCTGGTGAGTGTTGAAGCAGACCGAGTTAAGTGATTTCTGGGTGGACTTATAAGTGACATTCAGCAGTTAGCAAATGCCTACGGAGCAGTCAGTTATGCTAGCGCGGTCGAAGCTGCCTTGAGAGTTGAGGCCATTGAGAATGCCAAGAATAGAGGCCAGCAGTTGAGGAAGGATAAGCGGAAGTCTGTTGGAGGGAAGAGCCCTCAGGAACCTGATGCTGTCTCGAGAAAGAAGAACAAAGAGGTTTGTAGTTTCTGTGGCCGGCCAGGCCACCCATTTGAGAAGTGTTTCAAAAGGTGGGGAGCGCAGAAGAAGGAACAGGTGCATGCGATTCGGGGTGCTCCCCGAGGAGACTCGGTCTGTGCCTTGTGTGGAAGGAAGGGGCATGATGCTGCCCGTTGCTGGTTAAGAGATAAGGTCTGTTTTCAGTGCGGCCAGAAGGGTCATCTCAAGACAAGGTGAACACAGTCCCAACCTATTATGCATCCAGTTCCCCTCCAGGCTTTGCCACCTCCTCAGCAATTGGATAGAGGAAAAGGGAAGCTGAATGTGCTTTCGGCAGACGAAGCGCAGACTTCGACACAGGTTATTTCAGGTTCGACTCCTCCCCAGTCGTTTCGTTATGTTTCCCTTTTGGTTGTAGTTTCGTTTTTGCGTTTGTTGCCTTAGATGCGTGCGCTATTTGTAGGACGATTTAAGATAAAGAACCGCTGGGCGCGCGTTCTCTTCGATTCAGGCGCTACCCACTCGTTTGTGGCTAGAGCCTTCGTGGAGCGGTTCAATTTGGGCCTAGATCGTGTTGGCGGTGCCTTTTGCATTAAGTTCCCCTCGGTGACTCTGTGGTTACGGACCTGGGTGTCCTTGATTGTCCGATTATGTTGGGGGATTTTCTAGCCAAGGCAGATCTGAAGGTGATTGACCTGGAGGACTTTGATGTTATCTTGGGCATGGACTGGTTGTCAAGGTACGATGCTGTGATCCAGTGCAAGGGTAAGCGCTTGGACTTCGTCAAAGACAACGGTCAGCCAGGGAGCGTTTATGGTTATTCTCTCCAGGAGTCTCCAGTCATTTCTGCGGTGCGTGCTCGGAATTTGCTTGATTCTGGTTGTTTTGCCTGTGTGCTCTCTCTGGTAGGGGCAATTGTTAGGATGCCGCGTTTGGAAGAGATTCCTGTGGTATGTGACTTCTCTGATGTGTTTCCTGATGATCTCCCCGGTCTTCCACCCGATTGAGATGTCGAGTTTGTTATAGATTTGGAGCCAGGCACGCGTCCTATTGCCAAGGCACCGTACCGGATGGCCCCGCGAGAGCTGGAAGAGTTGCAAATTCAGCTGGATGAGATGTTGGCAAAAGGTTTCATAAGGCCGAGTTCTTCACCTTGGGGTGCACCAGTGCTGTTCGTTAAAAATAAAGATGGGTCGATGAGGCTATGCATCGACTATAGAGAGCTGAACAAGGTTACTGTTAAGAACAGGTACACTTTGCCTCGGATTGACGATCTGTTTGACCAACTGCGTGGTACTGCCGAGTTTTCCAAGATAGATCTTCGTTCGGGCTATCATTAGTTGAGGATTGGGGAGTCAGATGTTCCGCGGACGGTGTTCCGCTCTCATCATGGGCATTTTGAGTTTTTGGTTATGTCATTTGGTTTGACTAATGCGCCCTCAGCTTTTATGGATCTGATGAACAGAGTTTTCAAGGACTTCCTGGATAAGTTTGTGATTGTCTTTATAGACGATGTTTTGGTGTACTCTAGAGATGCAGAGGAGCATGATCGACATTTGTGACGGGTCTTGGTGACTCTGAGAGACCACAAGCTATACGCCAAGCTGAGCAAATGCGAATTTTGGTTGCCTCAAGTTTCTTTTCTCGGCCACGTGGTGAATAAGGAGGGAATATCGGTGGACCCAGAAAAGATCGCTGCTATTATGGAATGGGCGAGGCCTATTACTCCCAAAGAGATCAGAAGCTTCTTGGGCTTGGCTGGATATTATAGAAGGTTTGTAGAGGGATTCTCTACCTTGTCTGCGCCGTTGACCAGGTTGACGCAGAAGAATGTAGCCTTCATATGGGATGGCAAGTGTGAGGAGGCTTTTGAGGAATTAAAAAGAAGGTTATGTTCAGCTCCAATTTTGTCCTTGCCTACTGAAGGCAGTGAGTATGCTATATATGTGGATGCGTCGCATGTCGGACTGGGTTGCGTATTGATGCATGGCGGGAAGGTGATTGCGTACGGGTCGAGGTCGCTAAAGACTCACGAGAGGAATTACCCTACGCATGACCTGGAGTTTGCAGTTGTGATCTATGCGTTGAAATTGTGGAGGCATTTGCTATACGGCGCGCAGTGCAAGATTTTCACGGATCATAAGAGTCTGAAGTATGTCTTCACTCAGAAAGAATTGAATTGTGCCAGCGGCGGTGGTTGGAGTACGTGGCCGACTATGATGTTGAAATCCAGTACCATCCGGGTAAAGCGAATGTGGTGGCCGATGCCCTGAGTCGGAAGTCAGGTAAGATTTTCAATCTCTCCGCCGAGCATCTAGTGGAAGAGTTTCTTTTGATGGACATTTCTGTGGGAAGCTGCGATTCGCAGAGTAGCTTGGCAGTGGCAGAACCTTCGTGGATTGCGCTTACGAGACTGCATCAGAAGGATGATCCCGATCTTCTGCATTTGTATCTTCGAGCTGAAAAAGGTGAACTACCAGATTTCTCTGTAGATGATGCGGGTACCTTGAAGTATCGTGGCAGATTTTGCATCCCCGCAGTTGGAGATATCCGGGATATGGTGTGCAGAGAAGCCCAAGGATCTAGTGTTGCCTACCATCCAGGATCTACCAAGATGTATCATGATTTAAAGCAGATTGTCTGGTGGTATGGGATGAAGAAGGACATAGCCAGATTTATTTCAAAGTGTTTCACCTGCAGGCGAGTGAAAGCCGACCATGGGAGGCCTGGTGGCAAGCTGACTCCCTTAGAGATTCCGATGTGGAAGTGGGAGAGTATCTCGATGGATTTCATTACAGGCTTACCGAGATCTCCTAAGGGGCATGATTCAGTTTGGGTGATTGTAGATAGATTGACGAAGAGTGCTCACTTTGTACCATTTAAGATCGATTATCCTATGAGGAAGATAGCCGAGCTGTATTTGGATGAGGTTATCAGATTGCATGGTGTACCCGTGAGTATCATATCAGATCGAGACTCCAGGTTCACGTCTCGTTTTTGGAAGAGCCTTCAAGAGGGGTTGGGTACAGATTTGAGATATTCCACGGCTTATCATCCGCAGACCAATGGTCAGACGGAGCGAGTAAATCAGATTGTGGAGGATATGATCTGACGCTATATTCTGGACCACGGAGGAGCGTGGGATGAGCGCTTGCGGCTTATGGGATTTGCGTATAACAACAGTTATCAAGAAAGCTTGCAAATGGCTCCTTTTGAAGCTTTGTATGGGAGGCGCTGCAGGACTCCCTTGTTTTGGGTCGAGGTTGGCGAGAGACCTTTGTTGGGTCCAGAAGCACTCGAGGAGATGGAAACCACGGTGAAGCTTATATGGGAAAAGCTTCGGATAGCCCAGGAGGGATATGAGAAAAATGCCAATCGGCATAGATCAGACTTGGAATTTGTGGTGGGGGACTCAGTGTTCTTAAAGGTCTCCCCATTGATCGGAGTCAAGCGGTTTGGCAAGAACAGGAAGTTGGACCCGAGGTACGTGGGGCCGTGTCTGATTGTTGAGCGGATTGGGATATCAGCTTATAGGCTGGCATTGCCCGCAAATTTCCCTGGCGTGCATGATGTCTTCCACGTCAGTCAGCTGCGGAAATGTGTGATGGATGACAGGCAGGTTTTGTATTCTGTGCCTCAGTTGGAGCCGAATCTTTCTTATGTGGAGGTTCCTTTCCGCATTCTGGATTCTCAGGTTCGTGCGCTGCGGAAGAAGACTATTCCTATGGTTAAAGTTTTATGGAGGAATCAGGATGTAGAAAGCGCGACGTGGGAATTGGAGTCGGCTATGAGGGAGGCTCACCCTCATCTGTTTCCCTGATCTTGTGCCTGGTATGTTCTGTTTTATTTATATATATATGTAGCCCTTTTTCCTGGCTCTTTCTCTCTCCTTCTTTATAGGAGGGTTGTGAGTAAAGTTTCGAGGCGAAACTTTCTTTTAGAGGGAGTGGCTGTAACGCCCCTGGTTTTTCTTTGTTTTGTTTGATCTTGGATTGGCGATACGATGACGCATTTTTTCCGGCCCTTCGCCGTTGTAGAGCGTGATCCTAGCTCTTTAGGTTCCTGGTGTAGCCTGGTTGTAGCCTGTTGGCAAGTTTTCCCCAGCTAGCCGGAGTCTCTTTTGGTGACTCGGTTGGGCCTCTTAGGGAAAATGCTTGTGTTTTGGCTTCGGGAGGTGTTAGCCCGAGTGTGCGATCGTCGGATGTTTTTTCGACCTCACCGTGGTTTTCGTAGCTTGGGTATTTAGCTACTGTGCGAGTTCTGGTCGGAGTCCGGGATCGATCGTTTTCGCGTCGTTTAGACGATTGTTTTTAGTTATCTGTAATGTTTGTAATGTTTGAAGTACTCTGTGTGGTCTGTTGTGGCTGAGCTTGTAGGCTGGTGCCTTAACTTTTTGCTAAGGAGTTAGCAGGTTTCCTTTTTGTGTAATTTGGGTGACACGGCCTGGGTCACGGGTGTGACCCAGGGCGTGTCGTGCTCGGGTAGAGCTCTTTTTCCTGTGGTCAACGGTTTCTGGTCGACGAGTGTTTTGGTAGGAACACGGCCTGTGACACGGGCGTGTCACAGGGCGTGTCCCCCTTCGGTTCGTCGAGCTGCGCTCGACGATCGTCAGGCGGTGTTTTGGAGAGAACACGACAGTGTCATGGGCGTGTCGTATCGGACACGGGCGTGACACGGGGCGTGTCTCTCTGTTCGACGATCGGCGCTCCACGATCGTCGGGCGGTGTTCGAGTTGGTACACGGCCTGTGACACGAGCGTGTCACAGGGCGTGTCACCTGTTTCGTCGAGCGGAGATCGACTTTCGTCGAGTGGGTAGGTGTGTGAGTACACGCCCCGTGACACGGGCGTGTCGGGCCGTGTCACGGGCGTGTCGGGGCGTGTCCCGTGTTTTCGTCGAGTGGAGATCGACGTTCGTCGAGTTAGTACACGCCCCGTGACACGGGCGTGTCGGGCCGTGTCACGGGCGTGTCTTGGGCGTGTTCCGTACTTTTTCTCCTGAAATCATCTTTTGTTGCCGTGAACCATTTTTCCTCCTCATTTTCATCGTTCCCGAGTCTGGAGAGCTTCCAGTGGAAGGGTTTTGAGAGGAGGCGGTGGTTGTTTTGGCCGGCGATTTCGGGAGGGTTAGATCCCGTCTTTCTCGTGTGATAGCGGATTTGGCTTGCTCTCGTCTAGATCTTCCCTTCCATGTAAGTTTTTCTTCATTTAGGGTTGATTCTAGGAGTGGAGAATATTTGATTTCTTTTCCTTTTCCTCAAGTTTTAGTTTTGGTCTTCTAGGTGGCCGATCTTGCCGCCGGTGCTAAGCGGTGGTGTTATCTGTTGTTTTTCCTGGAGGTAGAGGCAAGTGGCTCCCTTGCCCTTGCCAAATTATTCTAACTCTTGCTCTGTTCTCTTTTTCCTGTACAATACTTCTGTTTTCATTATTTTTTCCTCCTTAGAAATTAGAACAGTAGGATGTCTTCTTCATTCAATTCATCCATGGGCTGTTTCATTGTTTTTTTCATTTAAATCAACGTTCTCTCTTTGGTCTGAGGTTTGGTGTACAGTGGGTAGTTAGAGTTAGGGTGAGGTTGCGGTTAATTACAGTTTAGGTTTAGTTGCGGTAGCCCCGAGTAGTTAGGATGGGACGGAGGATTGGGATTAAATTTCCAACTCTCTGTTTTCGCGCGTTGAGAGAGCTTAGGCTGTGGTTTTAACGAGACTTACATTTACCCTAAGTGGAAAGCGCTGACAGCGTCGAGTGAGCCGAGTTCACTAAACGCCGTCATCCAGCGTAGGATTTTTGCGGCTAAGTATTTTGGCGTCAAGTGAGTGGAGCTTACGTCAACGCCGTGTCGAGTGGGCTCAACGTTTTTGTCTTGGGTTCGCGTATTTCGTTAGGACTGTTAGTGTGACTTTTCCCTTTCTCTAGGGGGTGGAATTGGGTGTTCGGCTAATTTTTGTCGTGCCGACTCTTGGGTTGTGGCAGGTGGTGGAGTTTTGGTGGCCTCTGGAGGGGTGGATTTTGATGTGGAGAGCTGTGGCCACCGCCTTTTTGCCCCGGTTTGGGTTGGTGTGTGTGGGACCCTAAAGCTGCCACTGTTGACCCCTTAGCCCTTTTTTGGATCTGATTTTGGTTATGTATTCAGATCCATGTTTTGACCACTGCCACTTACCCACGTGTTAGGACTGTTAGTCCCTTCCCTGTTTTTGTTTACTCTTTCTTTTGGCATATATGTGCATGTCTTGTAGCTGTTGCAGACTCTTTGATAGGGCATAATGCTTTTATTGCTCGCACTTGGTGTGCTTTGCTGTGCTTTAGACAGTGCTCTTTTCTTACTGTCATGCCCTTTCTTTTGCTGATAGCAGCTTGTTGCCGGGTTGGTAAACCCTTCTTTTTTTGCTCACAATTCTAATGCTTCATTTACCTTTTGATTATTTCCTTGCTGAGGTGTTCTTTTCTTGAATGCCTCAGGTCCAGGTTGTAGCCGGTTCAGCGGCTAGTTCTTTTGGAGGGGCTGGTTTGTGGCCTCTTGGGTAGCTGAGATAGCGGATCCCCGATTTTTGTGAGGTAGTTCTTTACTTTTCTGTATAGACATACTTACTCACCAGTGGGTTCGTGTCAGGTTGTTGGCGCCCACTGGTGGCTTCTTGCGATGCTGGGTATGAACTTAAACTGCTGTTTTTGCCTATTTCTGGTTGGTTACTTGCTTCTGGGAAGGATTTATGCTAGGTTGCATGTTAGATATTTTTAAACCCTAAAAGTATTATTATATGTACATCATGCATAACATACTTATAAAACAAAGACACTATATTTCCTTAGCGTAAAAAGACTATCTTTCCCATATATTATATCCACTTTAGAGTCGTGCATACCATGAGTCGTCCCTCGGGGACACTTATGCTCATTAGGGTGTCAACTTAATTGAACCAAAGTATTTTCTGCTGCATATAAATATATTTTTAATTGTGGACTAGCTGATCCACCGTGCCGAGGGATACGGCCTTTCAACATAACTGATCTTCTTTCTTATTTAATCAACAATTTTTCCTTAAAATCTAAGGTCGGGAGTTTTGCCTGAGCGTGTGCAGTTATCCCCTGCACGACGTGGCATCACGGCACATGTTTTCTCTTGCTCTGATACGATTTTTATCGTTGAGAAAATGCGGGTTGTGACAGGTGCTCCACACCACCAGATTTGGACTTGACAAACGGGTGCGTGCACCGCCTACCATCATAAAATCTAAAATGGAATTATCATTTAAACTTTTTCTTCTTTCATTTCAATCTACTTCCTTTTTTTCTTTTCTTTTTTTCAAAACATTTTTTTACATTCAGCCACAATATCATGACATTTGCACCTCGCAAACACAAAACAGCACCTCAGCAACATCACCAAATGCAAGAAGTGATATACTAATAGCTCGAGCTAGGGGTGTGTTACTGGGATAGGATTTTAGGCTTTGGTGATCACAGAGTGGGGCTGAATCAAAGGAGGGGTAGGCTCAAAATAGGCTAACAAGGATTACGTTAGGAATGGGTACAAGGCTCAACCGGGCCAAAATGATGGTCTACATCACACTCACGCTTGACTAACCATGCACCAAAGCTTCGAGAGTAGCTTGGGTCAAGTTCTTAGCCACCGAGAAAGATAATCCTTCCTCCCAACTCGAACAATACGAGGCTAGTGGCGGCTACACACATTCCTACACTATCGTTCTATTGCTCCAGATTCCACAGGTTTGAGTAGTACAAACATTATTTACAAATACAGAAAAGCATAAATCTACTAGCATAAAGAAAATTTGAATCTATACTATTTCTATACATCATGAGTCCTCGATTAGGAGTACTGCACGAGTTTGACACTACCCTATCCTAAAATCCTAAGCCACTATCTTAAAGTTAACACAAAAGAAATAAATTAAACTTGGGCCAAGCGCATGCTTAAGTGCGCGCTCATGAGGTGTAGGTGCACAATACTATAATGATCAAACTGAAAATGAAAATAATCTTGTGGTATGCAAGTTCATGTGCAAGGGTGACTCACGAAACTTTCCCCCACCAGACTTATACTAAACAATATATCCATGATTTGCAATAAAAATAGAAAAATGAAAGTTGAGGGAAGAAGTTACCCCATGCTCAACAAATGAGCATACCAAAAGATTGACGTTAAACTTTAGCAATAAGTCCACGGCCTAAACAAATTCCACCTGCAAAATAGACTATCTTCAACCACAAAAAGCTATACACAATTAAGCACAATAACTAAATTGCTGCAAATTTAAAACAAGCAGCAGCATTAGGGCGTCTCCCATAAGCCCTTTTCTTTACTGTCCTTAAGGTGGACCAAATACCTGTATTAACAGTTATATAGATAATGTTTTAAAGCAAAGGTTCATAGTGTATGAAAAAGAATTCCAAAGTTACACACAACATGATGATAAATAAAACAAGAAACAAAAAGAAAGGGGGCCCCGAAGTTCGTTCACTCTTCAGCTGAACGCTGACTTGTGATAGATTCCCCCAGTCACGCGAGATGAGGGTGATATGAAGGCTTTAGGGCCCAGGGAAGATGAGTCTCCCCAACCCCTAGCCTCGTCCTTCTCGCGTCGGCGGGCAAAATCAGAAGCTTTGCGTATAATAAGTTCTTTTTTTTTCAAATTAATAGATGAGGATCGCCAGGGTGGTATATGCACCCCAACTAAATCAGCAACATGCCTATCTTTCGCATCGGTGGGCATCCTTTCCTCACCCATGATGGGTGATAGATCAGTCCAAGTCACCTGTTTAATAGTTTTACAACATTCATTATGCTTAATCATAGTTTTAAAGCTGTTTCCTGCACGCTCCCATTAGCCGTGCACAACCCTCATTCCTTTTCTTCAGCGACTTGTTTCACGTCAAACAATTCCTCCTTCGCTTCTCGTTAGCATTCATCAGCACATCTTTTATTTGCACAGCCCAGTCTTGCTTATTCAGATCACCATCTATCTCATCAGTCCCAGATAAATCATCAGATAATGACACATTTAATTCCAGTAGTTTTTTAGAATCACTCAGGATTAGAGTGGGAAGTGACGGCGATAGCGGCAAATCAACCTTGGAAGCCAAGGTGATGCCGCATGCGTTAAAGCACAGCATCGCTTCACTGGCTTTCAGGAATGGAACCCCAAGAATAGGCTTTAAATCATTTCCTATGGGTCCCAACACCTGGAAGTCAGTAACAACCACAGCCCCGTTAAGTTTCACGTCCACCTCTTTAATCACCCCATTAGTTTTAACCACCGACCCATCAGCTAGCATAAGCGATTTCTGGATATTAGTTTTGACATTTAAATTTAGCTTCTCAACATCTTGCAAAGCAAGAATGTTGCATGACAAACCTGAATTGCAAAGAGCTACCGTCTCAATTTCATTAATCTCACACTTGACTGCCACTTCATTAATACTGCACTCCTCTGCCTCCCCAACACTCTTCCCTTGCTCACGGGGATTCTTTTCCGTGTCGCTTGGGAGCGTGCCCAGAGTACGCTCGGAGAACACATGGGCAAGTTGCCCAAACTGTGTCAATAAGTTCCTCATAGAGGCAGTTTGAGTGGCCATGTTAGATTGGGCCAACTCAACAAACTTTTCCATCATTTCTTCTAAAGCACTCCTACGTGCCCATTGCCCGCTCTGATTATAACCCGGCTGCGGCGGTCACGGTTGGCTACTGGAGGCTTGAGCATCAAATTGATGCTGGCCTCCCTGCCATCTTTGACCAGGGGCATTTTGATTCCACGAGAAATTCGGATGATTTCTCGCATTTGGGTTACAAGCATTATTATAGGGCGCAGCGCGGTTCTGACTGTTTATAAAATTAGCACTTTCATCAATGGTTATACCTGCCGGTTCTGCAAATGACTCTTTAGATGGGCATTCAAAAGCATGGTGGCCGGGATTTCCACATCCCTGGCATGATATGCCCCCAACCGGAGCCGGAGGAGTAGTCGATCTGGTCAGCATCCTTCTTCCATCCATCATAGGGCGGCTTGCTTCGACTTGCTACATCACCGCATTAACATTAAACAAATTTTTCGCCTCCCTAGGGGCATTTCTTCCCTAGTCCAGTATGTGCTATGGGACACCGTGTATCGAAGAAGCCGCAAAGTCTCTTCAGGAGAAAGGTTCATAATTGTGTCGCCGGTGGCTGCGTCGATCATAGCCCGGTAGTTAGGCTCAACACCAAAATAGAATATTTCTACAAGATTCCACGGCTCGTAGTCATGTTGGGGACAACGGCGCTGCAGATCAGCAAAACGCTCCCATGCCTCAGACAATGTCTCTTTGGTCCAACTGCTGGAACATAGCAATTTCCCTTCGGGCATTCACAATTTTATCCACTGGGTGGAACTTCGCCAAAAACTTAGACGACAGAGCCTCCCATGTGGTAGCGGTCCCCGGGGAAATTGTGTGAAGCCAGGTCTTAGCCCTGTCCCTCAGTAAAAACGGGAATAACTTCACCGTAACTACCTCGTTAGAGATTCCAACATATCGGAAGGTGCCGCAAATTTCTGAGATCTCCGCCAGATGGAGCTACGGGTCCTCACTCGGCAAACCAGAATACTGCATATTATTTCTGATTATATTCAGAATCACAGGTTTTATCTCAAAATGGTTGTTGGCAATGGAGCTACGGGTCCTCACTTCCCGCAGTCGGGTTAGTGAAATCGCGCATCGTCCTAACGCGAGGTTGGACCACCTCCTGACCCTCAACAACTCTATCACCTTGGCCATCTCCTACTTGGCCCAAGTCTTCCATTCTACCTTCAGCAGTAGCAGCACGTACGGGAGCTCTCCTCGCTCATGCGCTCTCAAGATCAGCTCCCAAATTTTCAGCCCTATTACCAGGGTTAGGATCTATCATAAAACAAGAAAAATCTATTAAAGCGACAATCACTTGCAAATTTTTTTCGACAGAAAAATGCACACAATGGCTGCACTCCCTGAAAACGGCACCAAAAACTTGATGCACTCTCGACAAGTGTACCGATCGCTGTCAAGTAATAAAAGTGAGGAGTTTAATCCCTGGATATCGATCTCTCGAGGAGTGCAAGTAGGGAGTGTGATTTCGCTATATGAAAAAGAGATTGCAAGCGAGAAAGTAATCAAAGGGGGTTTTTGAATGGGATTCCTAAGTTAACAACAAAAAGAAAACTAATGCGGATCACCGTCACAGCGTCGCTTGGGTGGAGTACTACAGAGAGTAGTATGGATGATGGACGAATAGCGAGGGTCACAATCACCTCTTCACAACGCACGCTTCTAGCAATTTCTAGGACGACACAATCACAACAAATGCAAGAAAAACTGAAACTTAACAACACAAGCAATGATTAAGACATATCAACATAAAGACATGCTGAATCCTTAAGCAAAACATTATTCTCAAGCAACAATCTCCCTAACATGTGTTCAGAATAAAGCAACCACAAGAAGAGGTGGAGAAATACAACCAAGAGCACGAAGGCTTTCCGAGATTCACAGCCGGATTCAAGGGTTGTCGGGCCTTGTCCGAGCTCGGTCTTTGGATGATGTTCGGGAATCAAGAAGGGTTGTCACCTCCTTCGAATATCCCTTCTTCTTCGTGAATGATCGCTGGTCTAGTTCTGATCAAAGAACTCCGTAAGTGCAGCATCAAAGAGCTTGGATGGTAGCTTGGAGTTTGGAGAAGATGAAGGTGGCCGGAGACGCAACTATTGCAAGCTTTCTGAGGAGAAACGGTGGCTGGATCAACTCTCCAAGGAGGAGAGAGAAAATGGCAGCTGGAGGCGAGTTTTATCGCTCAGAGGAGAGGAAATGGCAGGGGAAGTGGAGCTGGATCCCTGGAAAGAAGAAATCTGTAACTTAAATAGAAAAGTTAGAAAAATTGGTCACGCACGGTTTGGCGCACGGCCGTGCGCAAACCATGCGATATTAACTTTCAGGATAGAAACGAGGAAGGGGAAGCGTTGACCCATGCGTTTTCCTTCGCGCACGGACGGCTCCGCCCATCCGTGAAGGACATCGCACGGGTAGCGACAGAGTGCTAGAAAATTGAAACATACAGGAAAACCGTGAGTTTTACTCGCGCACGGGCGCAGCCGGCTGTGCGTGAACAACTCGCATGATTAGCAACAGAATGGAATAAACTTGGAAGCTACAGGAAATCCGTGCATTTCCTTCCTGCATGGTTTCGATGAAACCATGCGTCAGCCGTGTGAGAGGAAATTCATCGAGCTCAGCTCGACATTCTTCCAGCCGACTACAACGCACGATTTCATGCAAACTGTGCATGAAAGGAACGCACAACCGTGCATTTTCCTTGAGACGGAATTCCTGCCTTGGGGAAAAAAGCACCACCTGCAAAAAAAAACAAAAACTGGAGCACATCTCCCAGCACCAATAAAACAAACAAACAAACAGAACCATGGGGAGCACCATGTGCTTACCCCCAACAACAGAATATGCAATTGCACACCCACGGGCCAAAACAGTGCACAAAAAGGTCCATGACCGAACAATGCAAATATAACCGATTTCCGGTTGAAATGTAGTGCACGAGTGAGAAAACCAGCCCAGATGAGTCTGAAAAACCCTATAAATATCGGACTCGTCAAGGTGGCGGAGGGAATTCATGAAGAGCCGGCCGAGGTAATGGCAATGAAGGAGGCTGAGGAGGAGGTCCTTGTCTCGGGTTAGGGGGACATGGGAGTGTTAAATTTTCTCAACGTGGTCAGCAAGATAGCCCAAACGCCAAATTAATATCTTCGGAACTACCCAGTTCGCACGGTGAACCAGCGGAAAAACCAAGGACCAAGGGTTACACCCAACAAACAATGGAAGCACAAGCAGGTCTTTTATACATTCCCTTCTTTACAACACGAGGCATACATAGCGAGACATGATTTCGCTAGTATAACAGCTGTAAACAGAAAGCACCAAAAAACAAGCCGGGCGGACAGCACCGGACTCCGCCGAGACCGCCGAGGTCGCCGAGTTCGCTGAGATCACCCGAACTTAGCTGCAATCCGCCGAATAGCCACAGAGTCCGCCGAAGCCGCGAGGCCGCGCGGACACACCGTTATTCGTCTCCTGCTGAACCTGAACTGAGGAACACCCCTACCCGCCTGAAGCCGGCGGACAGGTTATTGAAGCTGGCAAAGATGAAACAGAACTGACAAGCCGCAGAGCGACCTCCTGCTGAGTCCGCAGAGACCGCACACTTCCAAGTACTTGACCGAAGTCACAGCCAAACTCCTGGCTCCTTGAAGCTACCCGCGCGACCTGCACACAGCAAACGTCAGCACTGAAACAATCCGCGCAGACTGACAAACTGAGACCGCAGCACTTCGCTCAACCAAACTTACTGTTCACTCAAGTTACTTAGGGTTACTGTAGACCTGCCAGGGGGGTCCTATTTATAGGCAAGGTGAGGAGTGTGGTCACCGCCCAAGAGATAGCGACACCGCCCTAGCCCGCGCGATAGCAAAACTCCGTCCACCGAGTCCGCACGGACTTAGCCGGATACCAAGGAAAACCGCCAGGAGCAAGGCAACATTGGCGAACCCTCTCCAGTCCGCCCAAGCGATGCGGACAAGGCATCAGCCCGCAAAGCTCCAACCACTGCAGGACAGCAACCCCCTTCAATGGCAGTCCGCACCAACCCGAGGCAGTCCGCAAGACTCACACCTCAATCCGCCACAAGTCCACGACCAAAGGTAGACAGCAACAGTCCGCCCGGTCACAGCGGACTTGGCGGATACCGCGGACACCATGGTCTTGGCACAAAGTGTGACCAAGTCCAAAACCATCAAAGGGCCAATGCGAGCATGACGGACTCAAACTCCCGTCCGCCAAACACCCTAACACAGACCGCCATCAGTCCGTGAGCTCCTCGCACTTCTATCCAACGCAGCAGCCATCCCCGGACTCCAAACTCAGTCCGCCAATCGATCTGCACAGCAAAGCACCTGCTGTGCCACCAGAGCTCGACAAGGCCTCAGCCAAGCTCTAAGCTCAGTCCGCAATAGCCCACACCGCGGACACGCCAGTCCGCAAGCTTCCTGCGAACATGAGCCAACCCTCCTATCAGTACAAGCTTGCACCCGCGGCCACTGAGCAATGCACCAGTCCGCAAGCCTCTATCCGCTGAGTCCGCTCCTTGGCAAAGCCAATCAGCAACACCCTATCCGCAGAAACCAGGCCGCATAGTCCGCGTACTCCATGCAACAAGCCGCTTAGAAGACAGCCGGCTTCCCACTAGACCTTCCACCAGGCCGCACATCACAGTCCGCCCAGTCCGCCTAGTCCGCCAAAGCTGTCCGCCTAGGCCGCCCGGCCTGTTCCGTCAACCACTTCCACTTCACAAATTTCAACACTCCCCCTTGAAGTGGGAAGTGGTGACCAAGCCCAGCAAGCTGCGCAAGCGCTCAAAGGGCCCCTTCGACAGTGGCTTCGTGAAGATGTCAGCAAGATTATCTTCACTCCGAACATGCCCGACCAGCAGAGATCCTTCCAACACCTTCTCCCTGATGAAGTGGTGGTCAATCTCTATATGCTTGGTCCTGGCGTGACACACTGGATTGTTTACCAGTTTGAGAGCACTCTCATTGTCACCCCAGAGTAAAGTAGGCCCTTGCACTTCTTCATGAACATCCTCTATTAGCCTCCTCAACCAAACGGCTTCCCGAGCAGCCAAGGCCGAAGCCTTATACTCCGCCTCCGTGGTTGAAACCGACACCGAGTCCTGCTTCTTGCTACACCACGAGATGCTAGTTGAACCGCAAGTGAACACATAACCTGAAGTGGACCTTCGATCATCCGAATCACCGCCATAGTCAGCATCCGTGTACCCGAGCAACGCAAACTCCGAGTCCCTTCTATAGAGGAGTCCCATGTCAGAAGAAGCCTTGACATACTTCAGAATTCCCTTTGCCGCCACTAGATGAGATTGTCTTGGTTCAGCCATATACCGACTTACTCGGCCAACAGCATAAGCAATATCCGGCCTTGTAATCGTTAGATAAATCAAGCTCCCAACAAGAGCCCTGAACACCAAGGGATCATGAAGAACCCTTCCCTCATCTCGTCGAAGCTTCAGCCCAGGTTCTAGTGGAGTAGAGCACTTCTTCCCTTCGCCCATACCGAACCGCTTCACAATGCGATCATCATACCCTTTCTGGCAAATTAGAACCCCGCACTCCTTCCTCTCCATTTCCAGACCGAGAAAGTGATGCAACTCTCCCAAGTCTTTCATCTCGAAGCGTATAGCAAGCTCTGCTCTGAGCCTTGCTACTTCCCCCTCCGAATTCCCTGTGATGATCATGTCATCCACATATAGCAGGACCAAGACTCGTAGCTCCCCCTTCTTCTTGACGAACAAGCTTGAATCCGAGTTAGAAGCAAGGTATCCACAGAATTGCAAGTACTCTGCAATCTTACCATACCAAGCTCTAGGAGCTTGCTTCAACCCATAGAGAGCCTTCCTGAGTTTGCAGACATAGTCTGGATGCTTTTCAGAGACAAAACCAAGCGGATGATCCATGAAGATGTCCTTGTCAATCTCTCCGTAAAGAAAGGCATTCTTCACATCGAGTTGCCACAACCTCCATCCCTTGCTAGCAGCCAAGGCGATCACCACTCTTACTGAAGTCATCTTCGCAACTGGACTGAATGTCTCCTCATAGTCTTCTCCATACTGTTGTGAGAATCCTCTAGCGACCAGGCGAGCCTTAAACCTATCAATGCTCCCATCAGCCTTCTTCTTCAACTTGTACACCCACTTGCAAGTAACCGGAGTAATGCCATCAACCTTGGGCACAAGATCCCAGGTTTCATTCTTCTTCAGAGCACCAATCTCTTCCTTCATGGAATCTTCCAACTCCTTCACTTCAGTGGCCTCGTTGAAGTTTGTAGGCTCTCGTTCATCCAGAGGACCTGCAAAGAAGCAGGAGACAAAGCTCACTTCATTCCCATCACAGTAACGAGCCAGTGGCTTAACCACCCTTTTCGATCTCTGAAGACTCGGCTCCTTGCTCACTTCTTCCGTTGCTTCTTCGGGCTCCACTCCTACCTGGGGCAAGCATTGAGCAGTGCTCCCCCTGCTTCCTGAGCCAGAAGGCTCAGCCTTGGAGTTAGAAGCAACGGGAGCTACTGGTGAAACAGTAAGCTCCTCTTCCAAGCCTTCTGCAGCCGCCACCGGTGCTTCATCAACCTTGCTACTTCCGGTTAGCTCCACCGAGCCACCTCCATATGACGTCAGCTCGTCAAAGACAACGTCTCTTGACACCACAAACTTATTCGTCACAGGGTCCATGCATTTCCATCCCTTCTTCCGCTCATCATAGCCAACAAAGGCAAGCTTCCTTGCCTTCGCATCCAGCTTTGTCCGTGAAGCATCCGGGACATGCACGTAGCAAGTTGAACCGAACACCCGAAGGTGTCCCACACTCCGCTTCTCCTTCAGCAATAGCTCAATAGGAGTCTTCATGTTGATAGGGCTGAGTGGCATCCTGTTGATGACATAAGCAGCACAATACATTCCCTCCGCCCAAAAGGACCTTGGGATATCTTTCGCATGAAGCCAGCATTTGCAGGTCTCCGTCAGATGACGGATCTTCCGCTCCGCTACCCCATTTTGTTGTGGAGTGTGAGCACAAGTAAGCTCCCGTTGGATCCCGTGCTTCCTGCAGAAGATAGAAAACTCGGAGGAGACAAACTCACCCCCGTTATCAGTTCTAAATTTCTTAATCCGCAAGCCAAGCCGGCCTTCTAACAACTCCTTAAACTCCACGAACAAACGGAAGGCTTCCGACTTCTCCTTTAAGAAGTACACCCAAGTATACCTTGAGTAGTCATCAACCAAGACAAGCATGTATCTGCTTCCACCAAGCCTGGCAGTAACCGTCGGTCCCATCAAGTCGCCATGAATGCACTCCAGTGGTTTCTTGCTCCTTGTTTGTGATTTATCAAACGGAAGGCGATGTGTCTTACCGTATTGACAGCCCGCACAAACATGCCCATCACCAAAGGAGGACAACTTAGGCAACCCCTTCACCAGACTTCTACTCGCCATCGCCTTCAGCTTGTCCATGCCAACATGCCCCAGCCTCTCATGCCAGATAGCAGCACTATCATTGGCCCTCATTTTATCAACATAAGTACTGGTGGAAAGAACAAACAAGTTCTTCACCCTCCTCCCAACATGAGCAACATCAGCCTTCACCGCTGATACGTTGCGAAGGAACCTCATGTCTGTTGGCCCAAATAGAACGTGATAACTAGCGTCCACCGCATTGGTCACCGAGAAGAGGTTCTTCTTCATGCCCGACACGTGATACACACTCCTTAACGTGAGTGGCCCCTGATCACTACCCAAAGACACGACCCCCTCTTTCTCTACTGCATAAATAGTATTATCAGCAGTGATAATAGCTTCATTACCTGAGTAAGCCTGCATGGAGGTGAACTTCGATTTGTCTCCGGTGAGGTGATGACCACACCCGGAGTCCACGATCCACTCGCTGTTGAAGTCCTCAGCAGACAAGGCCCGGACACAAGTGTCCGTCATGAAGGCTCCGCCCCATTCTGCTTCTTCACTTCTCGAGCAAGCCTCCTCCTTTCCTGCAGCATGCCCAGGCTGCAGTTTGACCTTGCAGTCCCGCTTGAAGTGCCCTCGCTGATGACACCGGTAGCACTTCAACTTCTTCTTCCAGTCCTTAGGAGCATTGCTCCTCTCCGGTGGATATGAATTTGAAGTCCCTTCCCATCCTTTCTTCTTGCCTGAGAAGAG
The DNA here is from genome assembly GCA_039583875.1 of Platanthera guangdongensis. Lineage (NCBI taxonomy): Eukaryota > Viridiplantae > Streptophyta > Magnoliopsida > Asparagales > Orchidaceae > Platanthera > Platanthera guangdongensis. The sequence continues at coordinate 86,342,664 of CM077162.1, forward strand.
AGCTTCGCTGCCTTCCTGATTCAGGTTCACTCCAGCCATCTGCCTTGCTAAGCTCTCCTGTGAGGCAAGCAGATTCTCCAGCTCCAGCAACAACGGCTGAGTAGCCCACCCTTGAACAGATGTGACAAAGGCCACATACTCCTTTCGCAAGCCGCGGATAATGTGCCTTTTCATCTTTGCCTCAGAGATAGGCTCATCAGGATCCAGTGCTGACAGCTCAGCACAAAAGCTCTTCATCTTTAAGAAGTACTTGGAGATGGAAAGGTCTCCCTGAGTTGCCCTGGACAACTCATTCTCTAGGAACTGAAGCCGTGCCACATTCTTCCTATTGAACAACTCATCAATGGTTTTCCAAATATCAGCAGTCGACTCACATCCAATGATGTGATCAAACAGTTCCGGAGACACGACTCTCTTCAGAATGAACTCCACCTTAGCATTTGTTCTTCTTCAGAGCCTAACCTGCTCAGCAGTACCGAAAGCAGCAGTGACTTCCTGCCTGTCGTCACCACCGACGACTTCCCACAGCTCCTCGCCAAGAAGATAACTCTTCATGCACGACTTCCACTTCTTGAAGTTAGTCAGCGTTAAGAGTTCAATACCCAGACCTCTTGCAAAACTCCCTTCCATTGCAACACCTGTTGGCAACCTTTCAGAAGCTCCGAGCAACAACACAGGTTGATCACCACTCAATCACTGAGTAACAACACTGGCTGACTTCCGCTCACGCAACTGAACCTCGCTCTGATACCATGTTAAATTTTCTCAACGTGGTCAGCAAGATAGCCCAAACGCCAAATTAATATCTTCGGAACTACCCAGTTCGCACGGTGAACCAGCGGAAAAACCAAGGACCAAGGGTTACACCCAACAAACAATGGAAGCACAAGCAGGTCTTTTATACATTCCCTTCTGTACAACACGAGGCATACATAGCGAGACATGATTTCACTAGTATAATAGCTGTAAACAGAAAGCACCAAAAAACAAGCCGGGCGGACAGCACCGGAGTCCGCCGAGACCGCCGAGGTCGCCTAGGTCGCCGAGTTCGCTGAGATCGCCCGAACTTAGCTGCAATCCGCCGAATAGCCACAGAGTCCGCCGAAGCCGCGAGGCCGCGCGGACACACCGTTATTCGTCTCCTGCTGAACCTGAACTGAGGAACACCCCTAACCGCCTGAAGCCGGCGGACAGGTTATTGAAGCTGGCAAAGATGAAACAGAACTGATAAGCCACAGAGCGACCTCCTGCTGAGTCCACAGAGACCACACACTTCCAAGTACTTGACTGAAGTCACATCCAAACTCCTGGCTCCTTGAAGCTACCCGCGCGACCTGCACACAACAAATGTCAGCACTGAAACAATCCGCGCAGACTGACAAACTGAGACCGCAGCACTTCGCTCAACCCAACTTACTGTTCACTCAAGTTACTTAGGGTTACTGTAGACCTGCCAGGGGGGTCCTATTTATAGGCAAGGTGAGGAGTGTGGTCACCGCCCAAAAGATAGCGACACCGCCCTAGCCCGCGCGATAGCAAAACTCCGTCCGCCGAGTCCGCACGGACTTAGCCGGATACCAAGGAAAACCGCCAGGAGCAAGGCAACATTGGCGAACCCTCTCCAGTCCGCCCAAGCGATGCGGACAAGGCATCAGCCCGCAAAGCTGCAACCACTGCAGGACAGCAACCCCCTTCAATGGCAGTCCGCACCAACCCGAGGCAGTCCGCAAGCCTCACACCTCAATCTGCCACAAGTCCACGACCAAAGGCAGACAGCAACAGTCCGCCCGGTCACAGCGGACTTGGCGGATACCGCAGACACCATGGTCTTGGCACAAAGTGTGACCAAGTCCAAAACCATCAAAGGGCCAATGCGAGCATGGCGGACTCAAACTCCCGTCCGCCAAACACCCTAACACAGGCCGCCATCAGTCCGCGAGCTCCTCGCACTTCTGTCCAACGCAGCAGCCATCCCCGGACTCCAAACTCAGTCCGCCAATCGATCTCCACAGCAAAGCACCTACTGTGACACCAGAGCTCGACAAGTCCTCAGCCAAGCTCTAAGCTCAGTCTGCAATAGCCCATACCGCGGACATGCCAGTCCGCAAGCTTCCTGCGAACATGAGCCAACCCGCCTATCAGTACAAGCTTGCACCCGCGGCCACTGAGCAATGCACCAGTCCGCAAGCCTCTATCCGCTCAGTCCGCTCCTTGGCAAAGCCAATCAGCAACACCCTATCCGCAGAAACCAGGCCGCATAGTCCGCGGACTCCATGCAACAAGCCGCTCAGAAGACAGCCGGCTTCCCACTAGACCTTCCATCAGGCCGCACATCACAGTCCGCCCAGTCCGCCTATGTAACGCCCCCGATTTTTTCGATGATTTTATTTGTTTGGTAACGTCAGATTTATGACGTCGTGGCGTTACTTTTAACGTCGATTTGACGGCGCAATGTCGTTAAGGCAATTTCGCGTCCGTGCGGTCGAGTAGGCCGAATTATTGTTGTAATGGGAATATTTTGCATTTGTAATTTAAGTTAAGTAATTTTGGACTTGCTCGTCAAGTTTCATCGCAATCCGAGCATTTTTGGAGTCTCGGCGCGCGATTGAAATTTTGGATTGTTTATGTTCGTCGTATACTTCGAAGATTAATATCTCGGGAATGGCTCGTCGGATTCTGGTTTTGACTTCGCCGTTGAGTTCATAGCGTCAGTGTTTGCCTACGGTGTGAGTTTCGTTTAATTCGACGCTCATTCGGGCTTCCGTGCTGAGTCGTCTCGAGAAGCTATGGTTCTACTCGATTAGCCCGTTTTAGATGTTTTTACTCGGGCGCCTTTTTGGGGGTCAAAACGGAGATGTGTCAAAATATGGTCAACATGAAATTTGTTCGTCTCGACGATATCTACAACTTTAATGTTGACCACTTTTTTGATTTGAGGTCGTTTTAAACCCCTAATTCCGTTTTTCTGCAATAACTCGAGTGGTGGGCTGCTACTCGAGTATATGCTGCTTCTACTCGAGTAAGTCATGTTTTTACACGAGTAATGAGCCCCTACTCGAGTATATTGTGTTACTACTCGAGTAGGTATGTTATTACTCGAGTAGGTATGTTACTACTCGAGTAGGTATGCTGTTACTCGAGTAGGTATGCTGCTACTCGAGTAGGTGTGCTGCTACTCGAGTAGGCTATTTTTTGTCTGCGTTCAGAGGACGTTTTGAGGGTAAAACGGCATCGTATCAAATAATGGTCAACATGAAATTTGTTCGTCTCGACGATATCTACAACTTGCATGTTGACCACTTTTCGATTTGAGGTCTTTTTAAACCCCTAATTCCATTTTTCCGCTATAACTCGTGTGGTGAGCTGTTACTCGAGTATGTGCTAGTTCTACTCGAGTAAGTCATGTTTTTACTCGAGTAATGAGCCCCTACTCGAGTATATTGTGTTAATACTCGAGTAGGTATGTTATTACTCGAGTAGGTATGTTACTACTCGAGTAGGTATGCTGTTACTCGAGTAGGTATGCGGCTACTCGAGTAGGTATGCTGCCACTCGAGTAGGCTGTTTTCTGTCTGAGTTCAGAGGCCGTTTTGAGGGTCAAAACGGCATCGTATCAAAAAATGGTCAACATGAAATTTGTTCGTCTCGACGAGATCTACAACTTTCATGTTGACAACGTTTTGATTTGAAGTCATTCTAGATCTCTAATTTGGGTTCCCGCAAACTGCTCGAAATAAACCTTTTTGACAAAACTTTTTATAAACATATATATATATATATATATATAGATATATATATATTATATATATATATATATATATATATATCTTGTACTTAGGTTTTAGAACCAAACTTCATCTTCTCCGTTATTTTTCTCCCGAACCAGAGCAGCGAGCGAGAGAGAGAGTTTCTTTTTCGTGAATCTTCCGGTGGCCGCCGACGGTTCTCCGGTGCTCGAAATCTTCAACCGAACTTAGATCCAGAAAGCTCTCGCCGAGAGCTACGCTATCGTGGTAATTTCTTCCCCATTCCTTGAGTTTTTTTCGTTAGGGTTTTTCAGCCCTAATCCCTTTTCCACCATTTTTGTCTAGATCTCAACCTCTCCCGCATCGTTTTGCCCCGATCTATGACGTGGAGTGATTTCAGTGGACTTTTCCGGTAAAACCAAGGCAAGTGGTGGTTTCTCCTCATTTCTCCTTGTCTGAATCGATGGTAACGGCTATGTTTTCACGTCCCCTAAAATTTTCTACAATTATTCTTCCAAATTATTGCTATGATTAGCCGCTTTGTTGATCACATGTCGTTATGATGTTTTGCCATGCTAACCTCGATCTTGTCTATTTATGTTTAATCGTTCTTGAAGTGTCTTAGCGATGACTTAAGTGCCTTAGCTCTCGTTATCAAACGTATTAGAGTTTAATTAGGGTTGTAAATCGTTCCTAAGGGTTGATCAACTGCGTCTTGAGTTCGGTAATGTCTAGTAGAATCTGTCGAGCCAAATCCTGAGATATTTTGTGTTGTGGTTTCTTTGGGTTCTTAAATGCGAGAGTTGGTGGACGATTCCACCTCTGCAGTGTTTGTCACCTTCATTAGTGCCCTGTGGAAGTCTACCTGGTTTTTGGATGTCTACAGTGTATGGTGGAGAGTATGAGACTCACTCGCAGTTAGACGGATTATATATCCATTTGGTGCTGTTTGGGGGGTGTGTCCAAGAGTGACCACTTCGCCCGTGCCTTTTGGGTGGTGCGTCCAAGAGTGACCACTTCGCCCGTGCCTTTGGGGGGGGGTGTGTCCAAGAGCGACCACTTCGCCTGTGTTTTTGGGTGGTGCGTCCAAGAGTGACCACTTCGCCTGTGTTTTTGGGTGGTGCGTCCAAGAGTGACCACTTCGCATGTGTGTTCGGGTAGAGTCGACCACAGGTGCCTAATAAGGTTTCTTTTATATTTTTTCTTTCTGGTGAAATAACCATGTAGCCACCTTATAGACTTGTGCATCTGGTGCACCCTTGTGGACGTGAAAAATCACGAAGGAGTTCTTTTCCTATTGATGCCCTGTTTTCTTTTGTACTTTACTTCAGTGCTTTTGGTCTTGGGTTGGTACCCCTGTTGACATTTGTTTATTTTGGCTTATTACTTTTCCTGCCACTACTTGTACCTTCTTGCTGAGGTATTCTGTTTTTGGAATGCCTCAGGTTCAGAGCTGTAGCAGTTAGCAGTGCTGGTGTTGGATTTCTGGCGGCAGTGTTGGCCGTGGTTGTTGCCTCGTCTTAGCGAGGTAGTTGTTGTTGGTTTAGTTTTACTAGTTCAGACATACTTTTGTACGTGGGTTCGTGTCAGCTTGTTGGCGCCCACTGATTGTTAGTTGTTGATACTTGCTAGCTGCTCATTTATTTAAAAGTGGATGTTTTACTTGCTCTCTGGGAGGATTTATGCTAGGAATGCATGTTAGGTATTTTAAACTATAAAACCTACTACTACTACTTCATGCATTGCATAATTTGAAACTCTAACTTGTTATTTTTGGCAACCGTAAAAGCTATCTTCCCTACTATAATAAATTTAGAGTCTTGCATAGCATGAGTTGTCCTTTAGGGACGTTTTTACTCATGTAGGATGTTTGAGTTAATCTAATCAAGTATTTTTCCGCAGCGTATAATATATTTTGATTCGTGGACTAGATGAGCCACTAAGCCGAGGGATACGGCTAACTTCTGCACTTAACTGATTTTCCTTATAATAACTTAAAAGGAACCTTTCTTCATGATTAGTTTGGTGTCTGCCTGAGCGTCCGCAGTTATCCCCTGCTGACGTGGCATCATGACGCGTATTTTCCCTTACTCTGATAAGCCTTATTTGCGGTGAAAATGCGGGTTGTGACAGTTGGTATCAGAGGGAGGTTGCTTGACAATTTGTCGGGCAACCTTTCCTTGTTGGTATTAGGTGTTTAGCATCATATCATACACACACCGATATGTCATCAGCACGTCTTGGCCGAAGCACGAACACTACACTCATAGCATAACATGAAGTATACGGGGCATATTATGTAGTATGGGATGCATAATATGTGTTTGTATATGGATCCACCATAGGGGCAACATGTGAGGGTTATGTAGTATGGGATGCATAACCTCACCACATGAATGCGACTAGCACGTTTCTTTTTCGTTGCATGAGAATGTCATGTAGTATGGGATGCATAACATTTTCATGCGTACGCCGCTCATAACATGCATTAGGGCCTTTTTAGAATGCATAGCACCATCATGCATAGCATAACATTGCATAAGCACAACGTGTCAAGCTAAAGATTTGTGGGATGACATATGTACACACATGGTTTTAAATCAAAAAAACGAATATGAATACATGCATTCATGTCATAGGCACAAGAGTCAATAGGATGAGAGGATATCATCCTAAGTAGGACATAACATCATTATAAAAATCCCAGAGCAAGTTGCAGCGTAAGCAAGTGTCTTTTAAGTATGGTCTGAACTAAGTGGTGTAGTCCTAGTTTAAGCTAGAGTTTTAATGAGGTGTTACGTGTTTTTTTTAGAATGTCGCATGAGCGTGTTACGACCAGGTCGACTCCCCAGTCTGAGGGCGAGTCGTCAGGTATGCGGCGTGAGGCAATGATTGTTGAACTACGCCAGAGCATGGAGACCATGGCAGGTCAGATCGTGGCAATGCAAGCGCAGTTGCAGGCATTGTTGGCTACCACCTTAGGACAACATCCTGGCGAGCAAACCCCCGTAGTGATTGGGTATGAGAGTGAGATCAGTAAATTTAATAAGTTTGCTTCTGAGTTGAGAGCTGCTGAGGAGCGCAGGGTTAAAGGTTTCTTGGGCGGTCTCCAAAATGACATTCAGCAGTTCGCCAATACTTACCAGTCTGAGACTAATGCGAGGACAGTAGAAGTTGCTCTTGAAGTTGAGACCATTGGATATGCTAAGGATCGTGATATGATACCGAGGAAAGAGAAGAGGAAGGGTGTCGAGCATGGAAACTCTAGGGCATCTGTCCCTTTTTCAAAAAAGAAAAGTGGAGAAATATGTAGCTTCTGTGGTCGACCTGGCCACCTTTTTGAAAGGTGTTTCAAGAGAAGTGCCACTCAAAAGAAGCAGCGGGTGCTCTCCATCAAAGGAGTACCCAAGGGAGATCGGGTGTGCACGTTCTGCTCAAAGAAGGGACATGACGTGAGTCATTGCTGGTTGAAGGAAAAGACTTGCTTCCATTGCGGGCAGAAGGGACACCTGAAGACTTCGTGTCCCCAGGCTCAGTCCCCACTGCAGCCGGCCCCGCCTCGGGCTCTACCGCTGCCACAAAATCAGGACAAAGGAAAAGTTAAACTGATCGCGACGACCGAAGAAGAAACTCAGTCTTCAACACAAGTGATTTCAGGTTAGGTTCTATCTGGTTTTGTTATTGATTGAATAAGTATGTATACGATTTTATAAGTAAATTAAGGTAAAGAACCGTTGGGCGCGTGTTCCTTTTGATTGTGTCGCTACCCACCCGTTCGTGGCTAGGCCCTTTGTAGAGCATCATGGTTTGACCCTCGATCAGGTTGGTGACGTGTTTTGTGTCAAGTTTCCTTCTCGTGCTTCTGTGGTATCGGACGAAGATACTCAGGGTTGTCCGATTCAGTTATTTGTTTTCCTAGTGGTTGCTGATTTAAAGGTGATAGACCTGGAAGGTTTTGTGTAGTCTTAGGCCTGTACTGGTTGTCTAGGAATGACTCTATTATCCAGTGTAAGGTTAAGCGCTTGGACTTCAAGATGGACGACGGTTAACCCAGGAGTGGTTATGGTTATCTGTGTCAGGCTTCTCCAGTTATTTCTGCGGTATATGCTCGGAGGCTTTTAGCTTCTGGGTGTTTTCTTATTTGGTTCCAGTTCTGGAAACCAAGGTAGGTATACCGTGTCTAGAGGATGATGTCTTGGTGTATTACCGCATTGCTGAGGATCATACTCAGCATTTGCTTTTGATTTTGTCGACCCTGAGGGAGCATAAGCTATATGCGAAGTTGAGCAAGTGTGAGTTTTGGCTACCCCAGGTGTCCTTCTTGGTCATGTTGTAAGCAAGGGCGGTATTTCGGTAGATCCGACCAAGATTTCTGTCGTGATGGAATGGGAGAGACCTTCTTCACCCAAGAAGATTATGAGTTTCTTGGGCATGGCTGGCTATTATAGAAGATTCATGGAGGGGTTTTCGGTGTTGTCTGCTCCTCTAACTAGACTTACTCAGAAGAATACTGCTTTCATTTGGAGCGATAAGTGCGAAGAGGCTTTCCAAGAGTTGAAGAAGATATTATGTACTGCTCCGATTTTAACCTTACCTACGGAAGGAGTTGAGTATGCTGTGTATGTTGACGCGTCACACATCGGACTTGGTTGTGTTCAAATGCAAGATGGTAAGGTGATCGTGTATGCACCAAGGCAACTAAAGATCCACGAGAGAAACTATCCTACGCATGATTTGGAAGTTTGCTGCCGTAATTTATGCGCTGAAGCTTTGGAGACACTTATTACATGGTGCATTGTGCAAGATCTATACTGACCATAAGAGTTTGAAGTACGTCTTCACTCAGAAGGAGCAAAATCTGCGCCAGAGTCGGTGGTTAGAATATGTAGCAGATTATGAAGTAGAAATTCTTTATCATCCAGGAAAGGCTAATGTAGTAGCCGATGCCTTGAGTAGAAAGACCGCTAAGATTTTTAATCTGTCGGTGCAGTCCTTGATAGAAGAATTTTTGTTGATGGATATTGAGGTTGGGAGTAGTACTGTGCCTGCTAGTCTAGAAGCAGAAGAACCCTCTTAGATTTCCCTTACTCGAGCACATCAGAAGGATGATCCGGATTTGTTACATCTCCGGAATAGAACGGTGAAGGGAGAGCTACCCGATTTCTCTGTGGACGAGTTGGACACCCTGAAGTATCGGGGTAGATTTTGCGTCCCCGCCTTTGACGATATTCGAGCTAAGATCTGTGCTGAAGCTCATGGTTCCAGTGTAGCCTACCACCCTGGCTCCACAAAGATGTATAAAGATCTGAAGCAAATTGTTTGGTGGTCAGGGATGAAGAATGACATCGCAAAGTTTGTATCGGAATGTTTTACATGTCAGCGTGTTAAGGCTGATCATAGAAGGCCTGGTGGTAAGTTGACACCGCTTGATATTCCAAGTTGGAAGTGGGAAAGTATTTCAATGGATTTTATCACCGGTCTGCCAAAGTCTCCCCGTGGGCATGACTCTGTTTGGGTGATAGTCGACAGATTGACAAAGTTTGCTCACTTTGTTCCATTTAAGATTGGGTACTCGATGAAGAAGATAGCTGAGTTATATCTTGAGGAGGTCATCAGGTTACATGGTGTGCCTGTTAGCATCGTATCAGATCGGGACTCTAGATTTACGTCTCGCTTTTGGAAGAGTTTACAGGAGGGGTTGGGTACCGATTTAAGGTATTCCAGCGCCTATCATCCTCAGACTAATGGTTAGACGGAAAGAGTAAATCAAATCGTAGAAGATATGATCAGGTGTTATATTTTGGATCATGGTGGTGCTTGGGATGAGCGTCTCAGACTCATGGAGTTTGCTTACAATAACAGTTATCAAGAGAGTCTGCAGATGGCTCCGTTTGAGGCCTTGTATGGGAGGCGTTGTAGAACCCCACTATTTTGGGCTGAAGTTGGTGAGAGGCCGTTGTTAGGTCCGGAAGCCCTTGAAGAGATGAATTGTGCTGTGACTCAGATTCGAGAAAAGCTTCGTGTGGCTCAAGAACGCCATGAGAAATATGCTAATCTTCGAAGGGTCGACCTGGAGTTTGCGGTTGGAGACTTGGTGTTTCTGAAGGTTTCTCCAATGTCCGATGTTAAAAGATTTGGTAGGAACCACAAGTTAGACCCCCGGTATGTGGGACCTTTCCAGATTCTTGAGCGCATCGGAGTGTCGGCTTATAGGTTGGAATTGCCTGCGACCTTCCCTGGTGTCCATGATGTGTTCCATGTGAGCCAGTTGTGGAAATGTGTTCGTAATGATCGTCAAGTCCTCGACTCGATACCCCAGGTTCAGCCCAACCTTACTCATGTGGAAGAACCTGTTCGTGTTCTGGATTTTCAAGAGCGGGTGTTGCGGAGAAAGACCATCCCTATGGTCAAGATTCCTTGGAGAAATCAAGAGGTCGAGAGCGCGACGTGGGAATTGGAATCGGTGATGAGGGGATCTCACCCGCACCTCTTCTCTTAGTTTCAGGTATGTCGTTATGTTTTCAGTTATGTTTGATTTTATCGTTTTGATTGGTTTTGGAGTTCTGTTAAGTTTCGGGACGAATCTCATTTTTATGGGGAGTGACTGTAACGCCCCCGATTTTTTCGATGATTTTATTTGTTTGGGAACGTCAGATTTATGACGTCGTGGCGTTACTTTTAACGTCGATTTGACGGCGCAATGTCGTTAAGGCAATTTCGCGTCCGTGCGGTCGAGTAGGCCGAATTATTGTTGTAATGGGAAGATTTTGCATTTGTAATTTAAGTTAAGTAATTTTGGACTTGCTCGTCAAGTTTCATCGCAATCCGAGCATTTTTGGAGTCTCGGCGCGCGATTGAAGTTTTGGATTGTTTATGTTCGTCGTATACTTCGAAGATTAATATCTCGGGAATGGCTCGTCGGATTCTGGTTTTGACTTCGTCGTTGAGTTCGTAGCGTCAGTGTTTGCCTACGGTGTGAGTTTCGTTTAATTCGACGCTCATTCGGGCTTCCGTGCTGAGTCGTCTCGAGAAGCTATGGTTCTACTCGATTAGCCCGTTTTAGATTTTTTTACTCGGGCGCCTTTTTGGGGGTCAAAACGGAGTTGTATAAAAATATAGTCAACATGCAATTTGTTCGTCTCGACGATATCTACAACTTTCATGTTGACCACCTTTTGATTTGAGGTCGTTTTAAACCCCTAATTCCATTTTTTCTGCAATAACTCGAGTGGTGGGCTGCTACTCGAGTATATGCTGCTTCTACTCGAGTAAGTCATGTTTTTACACGAGTAATGAGCCCCTACTCGACTATATTGTGTTACTACTGAGTAGGTATGTTATTACTCGAGTAGGTATGTTACTACTCGAGTAGGTATGCTGTTACTCGAGTAGGTATGCTGCTACTCGAGTAGGTGTGCTGCTACTCGAGTAGGCTGTTTTCTGTCTACGTTCAGAGGACGTTTTGAGGGTCACAACGGCATCGTATCAAAACATGGTCAACATGAAATTTGTTCGTATCGACGATATCTACAACTTTCATGTTGACCACGTTTCGATTTGAGGTCGTTTTAAACCCCTAATTCCATGTTTCCGCTATAACTCGTGTGGTGAGCTGTTACTCGAGTATGTATGCTGCTACTCGAGTAGGTATGCTGTACTACTCGAGTAGGTGTTTTCTGTCTGAGTTCAGAGGCCGTTTTGAGGGTCAAAACGGCATCGTATCAACAAATGGTCAACATGAATTTGTTCGTCTCGACGAGATCTACAACTTCTTTCATGTTGACAACGTTTTGATTTGAATCATCTAGACCTCTATTTTGGGTTCCCGCAAAACTGCTCGAAATAAACCGTTTTTGACAAAACTTTTTATAAACATATATATATATATATATATATATATATTTATATATATATATATATATATATATATATATATATAATATATATATATATATATATATATATATATATATATTCTTGTACTTAGGTTTTAGAACCAAACTTCATCTTCTCCGTTATTTTTCTACCGAACCAGAGCAGCGAGCGAGAGAGAGAGTTTCTTTTTCGTGAATCTTCCGGTGGCCGCCGACGGTTCTCCGGTGCTCGAAATCTTCAACCGAACTTAGATCCAGAAAGCTCTCGCCGAGAGCTACGCTATCGTGGTATTTCTTCCCCATTCCTTGAGTTTTTTCGTTAGGGTTTTTCAGCCCTAATCCCTTTTCCACCATTTTGTCTAGATCTCAACCTCTCCCACATCATTTTGCCCCGATCTATGACGTGGAGTGATTTCAGTGGACTTTTCCGGTAAAACCAAGGCAAGTGGTGGTTTCTCCTTATTTCTCCTTGTCTGAATCGATGGTAACGGCTATGTTTTCACGTCCCCTAAAATTTTCTACAATTATTCTTCCAAATTATTGCTATGATTAGACGCTTTGTTGATCACATGTCGTTATGATGTTTTGCCATGCTAACCTCGATCTTGTCTATTTATGTTTAATCGTTCTTGAAGTGTCTTAGCGATGACTTAAGTGCCTTAGCTCTCGTTATCAAACGTATTAGAGTTTAATTAGGGTTGTAAATCGTTCCTAGGGTTGATCAACTGCGTCTTGAGTTCGGTAATGTCTAGTAGAATCTGTCGAGCCAAATCCTGAGATATTTTGTGTTGTGGTTTCTTTGGGTTCTTAAATGCGAGAGTTGGTGGACGATTCCACCTCTGCAGTGTTTGTCACCTTCATTAGTGCCCTGTGGAAGTCTATCTGGTTTTTGGATGTCTACAGTGTATGGTGGAGAGTATGAGACTCCCTCGCAGTTAGACGGATTATATATCCGTTTGGTGCTGTTTGGGGGGTGTGTCCAAGAGTGACCACTTCGCCCGTGCCTTTTGGGTGGTGCGTCCAAGAGTGACCACTTCGCCCGTGCCTTTTGGGGGGTGTGTCCAAGAGCGACCACTTCGCCTGTGTTTTTGGGTGGTGCGTCCAAGAGTGACCACTTCGCCTGTGTTTTTGGGTGGTGCATCCAAGAGTGACCACTTCGCATGTGTGTTCGGGTAGAGTCGAACACAGGTGCCTAATAAGGTTTCTTTTGTATTTTTTCTTTCTGGTGAAATAACCATGTAGCCACCTTATAGCCTTGTGCATCTGGTGCACCCTTGTGGACGTGAAAAATCACGAAGGAGTTCTTTTCCTATTGATGCCCTGTTTTCTTTTGTGCTTTACTTCAGTGCTTTTGGTCTTGGGTTGGTACCCCTGTTGACCTTTGTTTATTTTGGCTTATTACTTTTCCTGCCACTACTTGTACCTTCTTGCTGACGTATTCTGTTTTTGGAATGCCTCAGGTTCAGAGCTGTAGCAGTTAGCAGTGCTGGTGTTGGATTTCTGGCGGCAGTGTTGGCTGTAGTTGTTGCCTCGTCTTAGCGTGGTAGTTGTTGTTGGTTTAGTTTTAGTAGTTTAGACATACTTTTGTACGTGGGTTCGTGTCAGCTTGTTGGCGCCCACTGATTGTTAGTTGTTGATACTTGCTAGCTGCTCATTTATTTAAAAGTGGATGTTTTACTTGCTCTCTGGGAGGATTTATGCTAGGAATGCATGTTAGGTATTTTAAACTATAAAACCTACTACTACTACTTCATGCATTGCATAATTTGAAACTCTAACTTGTTATTTTTGGCAACCGTAAAAGCTATCTTCCCTACTATAATAAATTTAGAGTCTTGCATAGCATGAGTTGTCCTTTAGGGACGTTTTTACTCATGTAGGATGTTTGAGTTAATCTAATCAAGTATTTTTCCGCAGCGTATAATATATTTTGATTCGTGGGCTAGATGAGCCACTAAGCCGAGGGATACGGCTAACTTCTGCACTTAACTGATTTTCCTTATAATAACTTAAAAGGAACCTTTCTTCATGATTAGTTTGGTGTCTGCCTGAGCGTCTGCAGTTATCCCCTGCTGACGTGGCATCATGACGCGTATTTTCCCTTACTCTAATAAGCCTTATTTGCGGTGAAAATGCGGGTTGTGACAGTTGGTATCAGAGGGAGGTTGCTTGACAATTTGTAGGGAAACCTTTCCTTGTTGGTATTAGGTGTTTAGCATCATATCATACACACACCGATATGTCATCAGCACGTCTTGGTCGAAGCACGAACACTACACTCATAGCATAACATGAAGTATACGGGGCATATTATGTAGTATGGGATGCATAATATGTGTTTGTATATGGATCCACTATAGGGGTAACATGTGAGGGTTATGTAGTATGGGATGCATAACCTCACCACATGAATGCGACTAGCACGTTTTGTTGGGTACATTGTTCAAATGTACCTGATTTGAAGAAGCCTCACGTAACTCAATGATATACATCATAATGTGTTTGATGTTTGTTTGAGTTACTTGTGCAGGTTAGGTACTCACTGGACTGAAGCTAAAAGTTTCTAAGTCCATGTGTCGACACCCAGAGGAAAAGTGTCGACACTTGAGAAAGCTTGTGTCGACACCCAGACAAGCAGTGTCGACACTTGGAGTCATTGTGTCGACACCTGGGATGAAGTGTCGACACCAGACAGAAAGTGTCGACACTTGGAGCTGTGTCGACACTCAGTGAAGAAGAATGCAGAAAAGCTGTGTTGACACTTAGCAGAAGTGTCGACACCTAAAAGAGCTGAGTCTACATCAGAAAGTGTCGACACTTGGTGTTGTGTCGACACTCAGCAAAATTCTGCAGAGACTAAGGACAAGTGTCGACACTCAACACAATATGTCGACACTCAATCAGCAGAGTCAACATATGAAGAATGTGTCGACACTCAGCACTATGTGTCGACACACAACCAGAAGAGTCAACACTTGAAGAAAGTGTCGACACCCAGCACAATATGTCGACACTTAGTTGAAGACTCTACACTTGAAGAAAGTGTTGACACAAGGAGCTGTGTCGACACTTAGCAAAGAACAGAAAAGTTTAAAAAATATTCTAAGTACAAGTGTCGACACTAAGGGAATGTGTCGACACTCAGCTGAAGAAATAAAATTGAGGACTTGTGTCGACACCAAGAAGCAGTGTCGACAATTGACAGTTTCAACACATGAAGATGTGTCGACACAAAGGAGATGTGTCGACACTTAGAAGAATTCAACAAGTTACAGAAGATCAAGTACTTGTGTCGACACTTAATTTCAGTGTCGACACTTGAAGAAGAATCTGTGTCGAGACATACAAGGAGTTGTGTCGACACCTTGTAGACTTGTGTCGACACTTACACAACATGTGTCGACACTTGGTCTATAAGTGTCGACACTTAAGAACACAAAGTCTCGACACTATCTGACAGTTAGAGAATTTCAAGAAGTGACTGATTGATATGACAGCTGCCGATCCAGCCGGTCTACAGCAACTGTCAGGGAAGTCAGAAGTCTGTTATGAACCGGATCAGCCGGTTACCATGAAGAAGGCCTATAAATAGGCACAGACTGTTTACAGAAAGAGTGGTTAATACAGAAGTTGTTGAAAGGATTAATCTAAGAGAATTGTTCAAGTGGTTGCTGATCAAGCTATCCAAGTGATACAAATCAAGAAGATCTTGCTGTCCAACAGCAGATCTAAGAAGTTGGAGAGAAGAGAGCTCCAATCAAGAATTCAGTCTTTGGAACTAAGGCTGAGAAGAAGGATTCAGAATCATCTGGATCTCAAGAAGCAGAGGTCAAGGATCAACTGCAGAGGATTCAGACTAATTCAGTTCTAACTCAAGAAGCTTTGAAGGAAGCTAAGTCAGTTTGGATCTAGCTGAGTTCTTCCAAGAACTCTTCAAGAAACTCTCAACTCCTCTCTTATTTTCTGAGTTGTAGAGTTAGTTATTGTAATTCAATCTTAACTTGTAGGATCCATTGGATCTGAGAGAATTGTAAGCCTATATTATAAAGGCTGAGGGTAGGGCTTGGTTGCCTGAGTGTAGGAGTTGAAGAACTCTGAGTGTAGGCCTTAATTGGCTGAGTGTAGGCCTGGGTGGCTGAGTGTAGGCCTTTGTGGCTGAGTGTAAGGCTTTGGGCCTGAGGTGTAGGAACCTAGTTGGGTTCTGAGATAGTGGAGAAGTTTGGCCGAATCTAGTACACTGCTAGATAGGCGAAGGGGGAAAGTGGATGTACCCAAAGATTGGGGAACCACTATAAATCTGTGTGTCTGCTGTGCTGTGCTGTGCATTAACTGTTTATATTCTGTTATTGCTGTTAGCTGTAGAAATCTGTGAGATAACTGTTTTGCTGCCAACAAAGTTTTAAAAAGGTTTAGGTCACCTATTCACCCCCCCCCCCCCCCTCTAGGTGTTTAGGTACCATAACTTTCAAGTGGTATCAAAGCGAGGTTCCTCAAAACAAGGACTAACAGTCTAAGGAGATCCTGTTTGGCAGAAACAGTCTAAGTCAGAAAACAGATTCAAGAAATTCAAGAACTTCAAGAAACATGGGTTCTTATGAGAATCACAAAGAGTTGGGTTCCATGAAGTTACCCATATCCAGGAAGGAGATTTTTGGAATCTGGAAAGAAAGGGTTAGGCTATTTATGGAGGCCTCAGACCCAAGAATCTACATCACAGTTAAGGAAGGGCCATATGTGCCCATGAAGATCTCAGTATTGGATGCAAATTAGAGGACTCCAAAGGATTTCTCTGAGATTACCAAGGATGAAATTGTCCTAGCCACTATGGACAAAAGGGCACAAAACATTATAGTAAGTGCCATTGATGATGCCACCTTCCAGAACTTAATTCACTGTAAGACAGCAAAAGAGATGTGGGACACTCTTATAGTGTATATGGAAGGATCTGAAGAAGTTAGGCAAGATAGGAAGTCCTTGCTTAATCAAGAGTATGAGAGCTTTAGGCAAGGAAGAGGAGATAGCATCACTGAATGCTACAAGAAGTTCTATAGAATTGTTAATGAACTCATGTCCTATGGAAGAGAGTTCACTAACTATGAATTGAATGATAAGTTCTTAAGGTCCCTAACCAAAGATTGGGACACCAAGATCTGTGCCATCAGAGAAATGGCAAAGTTGGGAGAAATTCCTCCTCCCACACTGTTTGGCAAGTTGTTGTCTTATGAGATGCAGCTGTCAGTGAGAAAAGAGGAGGAAAGATCAACAAGGACTGAGCACAGGGAAAGGACTGTTGCCTTCAAGTCAGAAGTACCTAGAAAGAGCAGGACTAAGTCATCAACTCCTCCTCCAGAGGTAGTTGAATCAGAATCTGATGAGTCTGTTAGCACAAAGTCTACAAGCAGTGAAAGTGATGAAGACTTTGCTGCGTTTACCAGACATTTTCAGAAATTCCTGAAGAAGAAACAGTGGAGGTCCAGACCTTCATTTTCCAAAGGGAAAGAAGTCCACTATCAGGAGAAGAAGCCTTCAAAGAAGGACAAGAAAAAGACAAAGACTAGCAAGGCAACTGGGTCTAAGATAGTGTGTTACTGCTGCAATAGACAGGGTCATGTAATTGCAGATTGTCCTGAGAGAAGAAAAGAATCCAGTGACAAAAAGAAGACTCACTTCAAAGGAAAGAAGGAGAAGTCCTTTGTTGCAAAGAATGAGAAGACTCTTTCAGACATTTCTTCTTCAGACACTGAGACAGATGCTGAAGCCTACATAGGGCTATTTGCTGAAGAAGAAGAGGAGTTTATGCAGATCATGGAATCAATCTATGAACAAGAAGAGTGTCAGTGCCAAGGACTGATGGCATTGACTGAAAGTACCAAAATCCTGGAGCAGCCAGGACCCAGTCAGGTACAAAGTCCAACTCAAAGTTCAGATTTCAGTACTAGTTCAGAGTCAGATTCATCTTCATCAAGTGATGGAAGTGTTTCTGAATCTGAGGGAGATATTCATCAGCTCTTAGATGAATATAAAGTACTGTTGCAAGCCTATAAGAAAAGCAAGTCCCTTGCCAAAAGTCAGGCAAAGGAAATTGCTGATCTAAAGGCAGCTGCAACAGACTTAGAGAAGGAATTTGATCAAAAGCTCAATGAGGTAGCCAGGCTGAAACACATTACTGTGATTCAGATGGGAACTATCACTTATAAAAATGATCAAATTAAGATACTGGAGATCAATCTCAGAAGGAAAGAGAGCTAGTTGCTAGGTTTTCAAAACCTAAATCAGTGCTACCCTTGATTGATGAATTTGTTCATCATAAAGGAAAGGCTGGATTGGGTTTTATTAAACCAGCTAGGACTGTTCAGGATCAGTCCAAGTCCAAGGGAAAAGCCCCAACATTCAATAAGCCTGCTGTAGTCAAGACAGCCAAGTCTGTACCTAAGCAAAGGTACAACAAGTTTGAATGCTGGTGTTGTGGCAAGGTTGGCCACTTTGCCTTGGATTGTTGGCACAATGCCAGTGCCAAGTTGAGTAGCAAGTTACCTGGTGGAAAGCCAGCAGGTAGCTATGTCAAGTTGCAAACTAACAATCACCAAGGACCCAAGTTTACTTTGGGTTCTAAGGTTCATTAATTTGTTTTGCAGGTAAATCCAAGTGGCCATACCCCAACATGGTACTTGGATAGTGGATGTTCCAGACATATGACTGGAACAAGGGGACTACTGAAGGACTACATTCCAATCAAAAATGGTCCTAAAGTGACCTTTGGTGGTTCTGAAAAAGGAATCATCAAAGGGTTTGGTAACATCTCTTCAATCCTTGTTACCATTACTCAAGTGGCTTATGTTAAACGGTTGAAACACAACCTCATTAGTATAAGTCAGTTAAGTGATGTAGGGTATGACATCTCATTTGTTAAAAATGGTTGTCATATCAAGAGGTCAAGTGATCAAGAGATCATTTTGACAGGATATAGAAAGAGGAATGTCTACTGCTTAGACATTATGATTGAGAACAATGGTTCTCCTGTCTGTCTTGTAGCTGATGAGACAATCTCTCATTGTGTCAAGTGGCACAAGAGGCTAGCTCATCTTAACTACAAGACTATTAGCAAACTTTTTAGCAAAGAGTTAGTGAGGAATGGTCCTCAAGTTAAGTGTGTCAAAGATGGCATTTGCTCAGCTTGTCAAAAGGGCAAGCAGACCAAATCCACCTTTAGAAGCTTAGACAACAAAGATGTTGTGAGGTGTTTATACCTCTTGCATATGGATCTATTTGGTCCAATGCCAGTTCACAGCTTAGGTAGGAAGGTCTATACCTTTGTAGTTGTTGATGACTACTCAAGGTTTTCCTGGGTGTTCTTCTTAAGGCAGAAATCTGAAACACCTAGTGTCTTCTATAGCTTTGTTAAGCAAATTCAGAATGAATTGAACTGTACAGTGGTCAGAATTAGAAGTGACCATGGTACTGAGTTTCAATCTGAAAGCATGACAAAACTGTGTGAAGACTTTGGGATATTTCAAGAATTCTCTTCACCTAGAACACCTCAGCAAAATGGCATTGCTGAGAGGAAGAATAGAACCTTGATAGAGGCTGGTAGAACCCTACTTAGTGATACATCACTGCCTGAGTATTTCTGGGCTGAAGCAGTTAACACTGCATGCCATGTGATAAATAGGGCTACCATCACTAAAAGGTTAAACAAGACCCCCTATGAAGTTGTGAAAGGCACGAAACCAAATCTATCCTATTTCAGGATTTTTGGTTGCAAATGCTTCATACTTAACAATGAAAAGTCTTACCTAACTAAGTTTGCTGCCAAGTCCCAAGAGGGAGTGTTTGTTGGGTACAGCAATAATAGTAAGGCTTATAGAGTCTACAACTTGACTACACAAGTTGTAGAGGAGTCTGTGCATGTAGTTTTTAATGAGACACAACTAATTAACAATGAGTTGTCTAGCAATGTATGCAGCCCCACAGGTCTTACTAAGAAGATGGACAAGCTAACCATAGAAGATGTACCTGCTGCAAGACAGCAAGTAGAAGGAGATGGCTTATGTCCAGGGGAGAACTACATGTACCAGGAGCTGAAGAAGTACAAGGAACTCAGCATGATGAAGATGCTGTAGAAGTACAACCAGAAGTAAGGATGCCTCCAGCCAACAGGCATCTAAGAGATCATCCAGTAGAGCTGATAATTGGAGATCCAAGACAAGGTGTTCAGACAAGGAGCAGAAATCAGAATGCTGTAGTATATTCAAGTTTTCTGTCTCAAATAGAACCAAAGAAATTTGAAGAAGCTATACAAGATCCACAGTGGACTGAAGCTATGCAAGAAGAACTTAATCAGTTCAAAAGGTGCAAAGTTTGGGAGCTGGTTCCAAAGCCTAAAGACCACAATGTTATAGGAACTAAGTGGATCTACAGAAATAAGTTAGATGAACAAGGGGTCATCATAAAGAATAAAGCAAGACTGGTTGCAAAAGGATATAGGCAAGAAGAAGGTATTGATTTTGATCAAACCTTTGCCCCAGTAGCCAGACTGGAGGCCATAAGCATGTTCTTGACCTATGCAACCTATCAAGGATTCAAGGTATACCAAATGGATGTCAAGTCAGCATTCCTAAATGGTAATCTAAAGGAAGAAGTATATGTGGAGCAGCCTTCAGGTTTTGTTGATCCTACTCTTCCACATTATGTCTATAGACTTAGGAAAGCATTGTATGGGTTAAAACAAGCACCTAGGGCTTGGTATGAAACCCTATCTAGTTTCCTCATTGAGAACAAGTTCTCAAGGGGGAAAATAGATAAGACTCTATTCCTTAGGGAATCAAGAGGCAAAGTCATACTTGTCCAAATATATGTAGATGACATTATATTTGGGTCTACTGAAAGTAGCCTTTTGAAAACGTTTGCAAAGCTTATGCAAAGTCAATTTGAGATGAGTAGTATGGGAGAACTGAAGTTTTTCTTGGGTCTCCAAGTTAAACAGACTGGAAGTGGTCTATCCATATGTCAGTCTAAGTTCACCCTAGAACTCATAAGAAAGTATGGTATGGATTCATCCAGTACCATGAAGACTCCTATGGGGTCAAGTATGTCTCTAAGCAAGGATGATGCAGGGAAACCTGTAGATGAGACCTTGTATAGAGGGATAGTTGGCTCCCTACTATACTTGACTGCAAGTAGGCCTGACATTATGTATGCTACATGTGTTTGCGCCAGGTATCAAGCTTGCCCTAAAGAGTCTCACTTGACTGCAGTCAAGAGAATTTTGAGATATCTAAAGGGCACTCCTTATCTAGGCCTCTGGTACCCTAGGAATGGAGATTTTGATCTAACAGGCTATTCAGATGCAGACTTTGCAGGATGCAAAGAAGATAGAAAGAGCACTACTGGATCCTGTCAATTCCTAGGTGGAAGAATAATTTCATGGAGCAGCAAAAAGCAGACTAGTGTGGCTATCTCCACAGCTGAGTCAGAATATGTAGCTGCAGGAAGTTGCTGTGCTCAACTTCTATGGATTCAACATCAGCTAGTTGACTATGGATTTCAGGTAAGTAGAACTCCACTTTACTGTGATTCTACAAGTGCTATTTCAATAGCTAATAACCATGTATCTCATAGTAGAACAAAACATATTGAGATTAAATATCACTTTCTTACGGAGCATGTAGAAAGAAATGATATTGCACTTGAATATGTTAAAACTGATAATCAGATAGCTGATATGTTTACTAAGCCCTTAGAAGAAGCTAAGTTCAATAGGTTCAAAATTGAACTAGGTATGATAAACTTAGACTAAGTTTACAGAACTAAAAATTGGCTAAGTAAAAAGGTGAAGACACATAGACAAGTCTATGTCGACACAGAATAGTAAGTGTCGACACTTCAGGAAAATGGTGTCGACACATCTAGGAAGTTGGTGTCGACACTTCAGAATGTTAGTGTCGACACATGATAAGTAGGTATCGACACATCCCAAGTGGTGTCGACACTTAGTATTTACTCAGAATTTTTCTAAGTAAAGTCTCGACGATGTGTCGAGTTATGTTGTGTCGATACATAACCAAGTGTCGACACATAATGTCTGTTGACTAAACTTGTGTCGACACATGAGTGTCGAGACATTATAAGTCAGTGTCGACACTTATTGCCAGTGTCGACACATCTTTAGTAATCCATCCCGCCTGTTCGTCTTCAAACCAGAAAGGTATAAATAGGATTCTGTCTTTGTTTGTCGACACGCTTTCAGAGTTTCGAGACCAAAACTGCTGTGTCGACATTTCTCTTTTCTCTAGACTAAATCTCTAAACCCTAATGGCTCCCAAGCTCGAGGAGAATGTTAACGAAGGCTATGAGCTCGTGCGAGGTGCTTTTGACAATGGCGATCAAGAAATCAAATCGGTGGTAACCCTAGTCACCGATTCAGGATTGGAGTACTTGGTTTCAGAACCAACTAAAATATGGAAGAAGGAAGTTCTTGAATTCCTTACTGGAGGGTCAGTAGATGATTCAGGTTACAGGATCAAATCGCGAGTGCATGGCACCAAGGTCAAGATTTCACTCAAAACTCTGCGAAAGGTACTTCAGCTACCTAAAGTTCAAGAAGAAGAGGAAGTGACTACATCTAAGACCAGAGAAGCACTTACCTGGTGTGGTTTAGATCCTAAGCTGAAGATAGGATCAGTATTCAACAGGAGAGGTATGAATACTCAAGGAAAATTCCTGTCAGAAATTGTGGGGAAAGTTATTCTCAGTAAGACTGGAGGGCATGACAGGGTGTCAGCCTCCATGTTCAGTGTTATGACCAGAATCATCTTCAACCTAAAAACAGACTGGTCAATGGTTGTGTTTGACAAAATTAAGGAGAGTCTGAAGAAGCCCAATCTGGGCAGAATACTAAGTCTCTACCTGGCTGGTACAATACCAGAGGTAATGAG
Source organism: Platanthera guangdongensis (assembly GCA_039583875.1). Lineage (NCBI taxonomy): Eukaryota > Viridiplantae > Streptophyta > Magnoliopsida > Asparagales > Orchidaceae > Platanthera > Platanthera guangdongensis. The sequence goes on from CM077162.1 coordinate 86,365,218, forward strand.
TAATGCTGCTGCTACTAAAATCAATCACATGAGAAGGATGGACCAAAGGATATTTTCCAGGTGGGAAAGAGTACTATCTCAGGAAGTTCCTACCCCAGAGAAGCAAATTTCTAAGAAGGATTCCCCTCCAAAGAAGAAGAGGAAGATAGCTGCTGTGACTCAGGAGTCCTCCAGCAGTTCAGGTAGTGAAGAACATGTTGTTTTCACTCCTGATAGTCATGAGGATGTGGCTGCAGAGAAATCACCTGCTCCTCTAGAAACAGCTGAAATCCAGGGGGAGCTGCCTACAGCTAGCCCCATGAATAAGGATCCAAAACAGGGGGAGCCTCCAGCTGAAGAACAACCCTCTACACTAGAGAGTGAGCAAGCTACCCTCATTATCCAAGAGGTACTTTCTGACCTCAATACTTTAGATTTTTCTATAATAGATTCTGATTTGTCTGATGTCCATCAGCAAACTCAGCAAGCAAATCAAGTACCCGATGTTGTTCTCCAAGACACATCAGTAGTACATGAAGTTGTTCCTGATAAAGTAGTTGATGAACCCAGTACTTCTCCTGCACAGTCTCCAGCTGAATACACAATGGAAGATCTATTTCTTAATTTAGATTAAGAGGATTTTGACATGAACAAGCATGGTGCTGCTGAAGAGAAGGGTGCTGCTATTGATGGGGAGACACTGCAAGTTCAAGAAGAGCCTATAAGGCAGGAAAGTGAGAAAGCACATGATGTGCAAGCTGACAAACCATCAAGCCCTAAGGATAGGGTGAATATAGCCAGTACTTCAGAGTCTGAGGAAGATGAGGCTGAACAAGCTAAGAAGAAGCAATTCTTTGTATTCAAAAGAAGGAGTCAGAGCTACAAGAAGGCTCTACAAACTGTTGCTCAACACTCCCTAGTCCAACAAGCTCCATCCACTGATTACAGTGGATTAATGGTAGCAATGCAAGTTAAGCTGGATGAGCACAGGAGGGCCATAGAGAAGTATATTGATGAAGGCCAAAAGTCCCTACAATTTGATCTAGCTCAAGATATCAAATCAATAAGGTTTGAAATGAATTTGAATAAGAAGGAAATGACTGACTGCTTCCACAAGGGTGGTAATGCAGTGGTCTATTTGGCAACTCACCAGGAGAAAATCAAGTCTCAAGTAGATGATATAGCACTGAAGCAAGGCTATGTGCTGGAGAATCAATTAAGAATGAATGACAATTTAACTGCCTCCCACAATGCTATAGTAACTGAATTAAAGAATAAGTCTGCTGAACCATCTACTTCTACTGATGCTGCAAAGGCTGAATTTGATAAAGCTTTTCAAGATGAAATTGCTGCTGTCAAGACTGCTATTAAGGATTCACAGAAGGTCATTTCTGAACAGCTTACAAAGCTTAGACCTTATTTTAAGGATGGAATCAGGTACTTGGACAGCCAAATCAGGTTCCAGAAGGATGATGTAAGAGACCATGTAGCCCAAGAAGTCATAAAGGGGGAGAGAGTGTTAGTCAAGGCAAGTTCTGAGCATGCAAAATGGATTTCAAATTCAATCAGGGCTACACTTGAATATCCTCCCCTGTGTGATGACAATGAAGTTGCTGAATCTGGCCTGAACCCTGCCTATTTTGGAGGTGAGCCACAAGAAGTAGCTCAAGTCATTTATCCACCTCCAGATTTTGAAATGATTCATGCAGAGGTGAGCACTATGTATAGCCCATCTGGGGGCAAGGACAATGTCCATTTAGAAAAGGTTACTCAACCTATAACAGCAGCTATGCAAGAGGCTTTGGACAAAGAAGAAGAGACAAGGCTGTCAAAGAAGAGGTTTAGGGAACTAGCAGAACAAAAGCCAGATTTTGAACAGTGGAGCCCTACCTCTAGAAATATCATTCTCACTGCCTGGAAAGCTGCTAAAGACAATACTACTGATAGAAACAAGTGGTTCTCAGAAGCTGAATGGAGGAAGCATGAGATCAGGCAGGAAGCCATTGTCCAGTATAGAAGGAAGGCTAAGTTAGGAAAGCTACCTCCTACAGCTGTGGAGCCTAGCAAGTACTTTCCTAAGCCCTATCATTACTTTGAGAGGCAGAAAATCAAGACTGAAGAACAAAAGAAGAAAGACTCAAAAGGCAAGAAGCCTGCTGATGCTGAGCCTGCTGCTGCTGCTGCTGTCAAAGCTCAAGTTAAAGCTGGAAAAGGAATTGTTATCAAAGAACCTGATCAGAAATAGATTAGGAATTAAACTTGAAGCTTGTTGTAATCTTTTAAATGAAAAACATTTTTGTACAACATTAAAAATGTATAAGGAACAATGTTAGAACAATATGTGATAAATATAGTATGATTGTTCTGAAATGTGTTTGTTTCTTATTTGTTCTGGAATGTTGAATGTGTATATGTGTGAAGTTTTACATGTTCATGTTAACCCTGTTGATTACAATCTGCTTTTCATCATTTTGTAATTTTTTAATTATGAATGGTGTATATCATTGACTAAGGGTTATGACTTCTCCAAATAGGGGGAGATTGTTAGGTACATTGGTCAAATGTACCTGATTTGAAGAAGCCTCACCTAACTCAATGATATACATCATAATGTGTTTGATGTTTGTTTGAGTTACTTATGCAGGTTAGGTACTCACTGGACTGAAGCTAAAAGTTTCTAAGTCCATGTGTCGACACCCAGAGGGAAAGTGTCGACACTTGAAAAAGCTTGCGTCGACACCCAGACAAGCAGTGTCGACACTTGGAGTCATTGTGTCGACACTTGGGATGAAGAGTCGACACCAGACAGAAAGTGTCGACACTTGGAGCTGTGTCGACACTCAGTGAAGAAGAATGCAGAAAAGCTGTGTTGACACTTAGCAGAAGTGTCGACACCTAGAAGAGCTGAGTTTACATCAGAAAGTGTCGATACTTGGTGTTGTGTCGACACTCAGCAAAATTCTGCAGAGACTAAGGACAAGTGTCGACACTCAACACAATGTGTCGACACTCAATCAGCAGAGTCAACATATGAAGAATGTGTCGACACTCAGCACTATGTGTCGACACACAACCAGAAGAGTCAACACTTGAAGAAAGTGTCGACACCCAGCACAATGTGTCGACACTTAGTTGAAGACTCTACACTTGAAGAAAGTGTTGACACAAGGAGCTGTGTCGACACTTAGCAAAGAACAGAAAAGTTTAAAAAATATTCTAAGTACAAGTGTCGACACTAAGGGAATGTGTCGACACTCAGCTGAAGAAATAAAATTGAGGACTTGTGTCGACACCAAGAAGCAGTGTCGACACTTGACAGTTTCAACACATGAAGATGTGTCGACACAAAGGAGATGTGTCGACACTTAGAAGAATTCTACAAGTTACAGAAGATCAAGTACTTGTGTCGACACTTAATTTCAGTGTCGACACTTGAAGAAGAATTTGTGTCGAGACATACAAGGAGTTGTGTCGACACCTTGTAGACTTGTGTCGACACTTACACAACATGTGTCGACACTTGGTCTATAAGTGTCGACACTTAAGAACAAAAAGTCTCGACACTATCTAACAGTTAGAGAATTTCAAGAAGTGACTGATTGATATGACAGCTGCCGATCCAGCCGGTCTACAGCAACTGTCAGGGAAGTCAGAAGTCTGTTATGAACCGGATCAGCCGGTTACCATGAAGAAGGCCTATAAATAGGCACAGACTGTTTACAGAAAGAGTGGTTAATGCAGAAGTTGTTGAAAGGATTAATCTAAGAGAATTGTTCAAGTGGTTGCTGATCAAGCTATCCAAGTGATACAAATCAAGAAGATCTTGCTGTCCAACAGCAGATCTAAGAAGTTGGAGAAAGAGAGATCCAATCAAGAATTCAGTCTTTGGAACTAAGGCTGAGAAGAAGGATTCAGAATCATCTGGATCTCAAGAAGCAGAGGTCAAGGATCAACTGCAGAGGATTCAGACTAATTCAGTTCTAACTCAAGAAGCTTTGAAGGAAGCTAAGTCAGTTTGGATCTAGCTGAGTTCTTCCAAGAACTCTTCAAGAAACTCTCAACTCCTCTCTTATTTTCTGAGTTGTAGAGTTAGTTATTGTAATTCAATCTTAACTTGTAGGATCTATTGGATCTGAGAGAATTATAAGCCTATATTATAAAGGCTGAGGGTAGGGCTTGGTTGCCTGAGTGTAGGAGTTGAAGAACTCTGAGTGTAGGCCTTAATTGGCTGAGTGTAGGCCTGGGTGGCTGAGTGTAGGCCTTTGTGGCTGAGTGTAAGGCTTTGGGCCTGAGGTGTAGGAACCTAGTTGGGTTCTGAGATAGTGGAGAAGTTTGGCCGAATCTAGTACACTGCTAGATAGGCGAAGGGGGAAAGTGGATGTACCCAAAGATTGGGGAACCACTATAAATCAGTGTGTCTGCTGTGCTGTGCTGTGCTGTGCTGTGCATTAACTATTTATATTCTGTTATTGCTGTTAGCTGTAGAAATCTGTGAGATAACTGTTTTGCTGCCAACAAAGTTTTAAAAAGGTTTAGGTCACCTATTCACCCCCCCCCCCCCCTCTAGGTGTTTAGGTACCATAACTTTCACGTTTCTTTTTCGTTGCATAAGAATGTCATGTAGTATGGGATGCATAACATTTTCATGCGTACGCCGCTTATAACATGCATTAGGGCCTTTTTAGAATGCATAGCACCATCATGCATAGCATAACATTGCATAAGCACAACGTGTCAAGCTAAAGATTTGCGGGATGACATATGTACACACATGGTTTTAAATCAAAAAACGAATATGAATACATGCATTCATGTCATAGGCACAAGAGTCAATAGGATGAGAGGATATCATCCTAAGTAGGACATAGCATCATTATAAAAATACCAGAGCAAGTTGCAGCATAAGCAAGTGTCTTTTAAGTATGGTCTGAACTAAGTGGTGTAGTCCTAGTTTAAGCTAGAGTTTTAATGAGGTGTTACGTGTTTTTTTAGAATGTCGCATGAGTGTGTTACGACCAGGTCGACTCCCCAGTCTGAGGGCGTGTCGTCAGGTACGCGGCGTGAGGCAATGATTGTTGAACTACGCCAGAGCATGGAGACCATGGCAGGTCAGATCGTGGCAATGCAAGCACAGTTGCAGGCATTGTTCGCTACCACCTTAGGACAACATCCTGGCGAGCAAACCCCCGTAATGATTGGGTATGAGAGTGAGATCAGTAAATTTAATAAGTTTACTTCTGAGTTGAGAGTTGCTGAGGAGCGCAGGGTTAAAGGTTTCTTGGGCGGTCTCCAAAATGACATTCAGCAGTTCGCCAATACTTACCAGTCTGAGACTAATGCGAGGACAGTAGAAGTTTCTCTTGAAGTTGAGACCATTGGATATGCTAAGGATCGTGATATGATACCGAGGAAAGAGAAGAGGAAGGGTGTGGAGCATGGAAACTCTAGGGCATCTGTCCCTTTTTCAAAAAAGAAAAGTGGAGAAATATGTAGCTTCTGTGGTCGACCTGGCCACCTTTTCGAAAGGTGTTTCAAGAGAAGTGCCACTCAAAAGAAGCAGCGGGTGCTCTCCATCAAAGGAGTACCCAAGGGAGATCGGGTGTGCACGTTCTGCTCAAAGAAGGGACATGACGTGAGTCATTGCTGGTTGAAGGAAAAGACTTGCTTCCATTGCGGGCAGAAGGGACACCTGAAGACTTCGTGTCCCCAGGCTCAGTCCCCACTGTAGCCGGCCCCGCCTCGGGCTCTACCGCTGCCACAAAATCAGGACAAAGGAAAATTTAAATTGATCGCGACGACCGAAGAAGAAACTCAGTCTTCAACACAAGTGATTTCAGGTTAGGTTCTATCTGGTTTTGTTATTGATTGAATAAGTATGTATACGATTTTATAAGTAAATTAAGGTAAAGAACCGTTGGGCGCGTGTTCCTTTTGATTGTATCGCTACCTACCCGTTCGTGGCTAGGCCCTTTGTAGAGCATCATGGTTTGACCCTCGATCAGGTTGGTGACGTGTTTTGTGTCAAGTTTCCTTCTGGTGCTTCTGTGGTATCGGACGAAGATATTCAGGGTTGTCCGATTCAGTTATTTGTTTTCCTAGTGGTTGCTGATTTAAAGGTGATAGACCTGGAAGGTTTTGTGTAGTCTTAGGCCTGTACTGGTTGTCTAGGCATGACTCTATTACCCAATGTAAGGTTAAGCGCTTGGACTTCAAGATGGACGACGGTCAACCCAGGAGTGGTTATGGTTATCCGCGTCAGGCTTCTCCAGTTATTTCTGCGGTATGTGCACGGAGGCTTTTAGCTTCTGGGTGTTTTCTTATTTGGTTCCAGTTCTGGAAACCAAGGTAGGTTTACCGTGTCTAAAGGATGATGTCTTGGTGTATTACCGCATTGCTGAGGATCATACTCAGCATTTGCTTTTGATTTTGTCGACCTTGAGGGAGCATAAGGTATATGTGAAGTTGAGCAAGTGTGAGTTTTGGCTACCCCAGGTGTCCTTCTTGGTCATGTTGTAAGCAAGGGCGGTATTTCGATAGATCCGACCAAGATTTCTGTCGTGATGGAATGGGAGAGACCTTCTTCACCCAAGAAGATTATGAGTTTCTTGGGCATGGCTGGCTATTATAGAAGATTCATGGAGGGGTTTTCGGTGTTGTCTTCTCCTCTAACTAGACTTACTCAGAAGAATACTGCTTTCATTTGGAGCGATAAGTGCGAAGAGGCTTTCCAAGAGTTGAAGAAGATATTATGTACTGCTCTGATTTTAACCTTACCTACGGAAAGAGTTGAGTATGCTGTGTATGTTGACGCGTCACACATCGGACTTGGTTGTGTTCAAATGAAAGATGGTAAGGTGATTGTGTATGCACCATGGCAACTAAAGATCCACGAGAGAAACTATCCTACTCATGATTTGGAAGTTTGCTACCGTAATTTATGCGCTGAAGCTTTGGAGACACTTTTTACATGGTGCATTGTGCAAGATCTATACTGACCATAAGAGTTTGAAGTACGTCTTCACTCAGAAGGAGCAAAATCTGCGCCAGAGTCGGTGGTTAGAATATGTAGCAGATTATGAAGTAGAAATTCTTTATCATCCAGGAAAGGCTAATGTAGTAGCCGATGCCTTGAGTAGAAAGACCGCTAAGATTTTTAATCTGTCGGTGCAGTCCTTGATAGAAGAATTTTTGTTGATGGATATTGAGGTTGGGAGTAGTACTGTGCCTGCTAGTCTAGAAGCAGAAGAACCCTCATCGATTTCCCTTACTCGAGCACATCAGAAGGATGATTCGGATTTGTTACATCTCCGGAATAGAACGGTGAAGGGAGAGCTACCCGATTTCTCTGTGGACGAGTTGGACACCCTGAAGTATCGGGGTAGATTTTGCGTCCCCGCCTTTGACGATATTCGAGCTAAGATCTGTGCTGAAGCTCATGGTTCCAGTGTAGCCTACCACCCTGGCTCCACAAAGATGTATAAAGATCTGAAGCAAATTGTTTGGTGGTCAGGGATGAAGAACAACATCGCAAAGTTTGTATCGGAATGTTTTACATGTCAGCGTGTTAAGGCTGATCATAGAAGGCCTGGTGGTAAGTTGACACCGCTTGATATTCCAAGTTGGAAGTGAGAAAGTATTTCAATGGATTTTATCACCGGTCTGCCAAAGTCTCCCCGTGGGCATGACTCCGTTTGGGTGATAGTCGACAGATTGACAAAGTTTGCTCACTTTGTTCCATTTAAGATTGGGTACTCGATGAAGAAGATAGATGAGTTATATCTTGAGGAGGTCATCAGGTTACATGGTGTGCCTGTTAGCATCGTATCAGATCGGGACTCTAGATTTACGTCTCGCTTTTGGAAGAGTTTACAGGAGGGGTTGGGTACCGATTTAAGGTATTCCACCGTCTATCATCCTCAGACTAATGGTCAGACGGAAAGAGTAAATCAAATCGTAGAAGATATGATCAGGTGTTATATTTTGGATCATGGTGGTGCTTGGGCTGAGCGTCTCAGACTCATGGAGTTTGCTTACAATAACAGTTATCAAGAGAGTCTGCAGATGGCTCCGTTTGAGGCCTTGTATGAGAGGCGTTGTAGAACCCCACTATTTTGGGCTGAAGTTTGTGAGAGGCCGTTGTTAGGTCCGGAAGCCCTTGAAGAGATGAATTGTGTTGTGACTCAGATTCGAGAAAAGCTTCGTGTGGCTCAAGAACGCCTTGAGAAATATGATAATCTTCGAAGGGTCGACCTGGAGTTTGCGGTTGGAGACTTGGTGTTTCTGAAGGTTTCTCCAATGTCCGATGTTAAAAGATTTGGTAGGAACCACAAGTTAGACCCCCGGTATGTGGGACCTTTCCAGATTCTTGAGCGCATCGGAGTGTCGGCTTATAGGTTGGAATTTCCTGCGACTTTCCCTGGTGTCCATGATGTGTTCCATGTGAGCCAGTTGTGGAAATGTGTTCGTAATGATCGTCAAGTCCTCGACTCGATACCCCAGGTTCAGCCTAACCTTACTCATGTGGAAGAACCTGTTCGTGTTCTGGATTTTCAAGAGCGGGTGTTGCGGAGAAAGACCATCCCTATGGTCAAGATTCCTTGGAGAAATCAAGAGGTCGAGAGCGCGACGTGGGAATTGGAATCGGTGATGAGGGGATCTCACCCGCACCTCTTCTCTTAGTTTCAGGTATGTCGTTATGTTTTCAGTTATGTTTGATTTTATCATTTTGATTGGTTTTGGAGTTGTGTTAAGTTTTGGGACGAAACTTATTTTTATGGGGAGTGACTGTAACGCCCCCGATTTTTTTGATGATTTTATTTGTTTGGGAACGTCAGATTTATGACGTCGTGGCGTTACTTTCAACGTCGATTTGACGGCGCAATGTCGTTAAGGCAATTTCGCGTCCGTGCGGTCGAGTAGGCCGAATTATTGTTGTAATGGGAAGATTTTGCATTTGTAATTTAAGTTAAGTAATTTTGGACTTGCTCGTCAAGTTTCATCGCAATCCGAGCATTTTTGGAGTCTCGGCGGGCGATTGAAGTTTTGGATTGTTTATGTTCGTCGTATACTTCGAAGATTAATATATCGGGAATGGCTCGTCGGATTCTGGTTTTGACTTCGCTGTTGAGTTCGTAGCGTCAGTGTTTGCCTATGGTGTGAGTTTCGTTTAATTCGACGCTCATTCGGGCTTCTATGCTGAGTTGTCTCGAGAAGCTATGGTTCTACTCGATTAGCCTGTTTTAGATTTTTTTACTCGGGCGCCTTTTTAGGGGTCAAAATGGAGTTGTATCAAAATATAGCCAACATGCAATTTGTTCGTCTCGACGATATCTACAACTTTCATGTTGACCACGTTTTGATTTGAGGTCGTTTTAAACCCCTAATTCCGTTTTTTCTGCAATAACTCGAGTGGTGGGCTGCTACTCGAGTATATGCTGCTTCTACTCGAGTAAGTCATGTTTTTACACGAGTAATGAGCCCCTACTTGAGTATATTGTGTTACTACTCGAGTAGGTATGTTATTACTCGAGTAGGTATGTTACTACTCGAGTAGGTATGCTGTTACTCGAGTAGGTATGCTGCTCGAGTAGGTGTGCTGCTACTCGAGTAGGCTGTTTTCTGTCTGCGTTCAGAGGACGTTTTGAGGGTCAAAACGGCATCGTATCAAACAATGATCAACATGAAATTTGTTCGACTCGACGATATCTACAATTTTCCTGTTTACCACCTTTCGATTTGAGGTCGTTTTAAACCCGTAATTCCATTTGTTCCGCTATAACTCGTGTGGTGAGCTGTTACTCGAGTATGTGCTAGTTCTACTCGAGTAAGTCATGTTTTTACTCGAGTAATGAGCCCCTACTAGAGTATATTGTGTTACTACTCGAGTAGGTATGTTAGTACTCGAGTAGGTATGTTAGTAATCGAGTAGGTATGCTGTTACTCGAGTAGGTATGCGGCTACTCGAGTAGGTATGCTGCCACTTGAGTAGGCTGTTTTCTGTCCGAGTTCAGAGGCCGTTTTGAGGGTCAAAACGGCATCGTATCAACAAATGGTCAACATGAAATTTGTTCGTCTCGACGGTATCTACAACTTTCATGTTGACAACTTGTTGATTTGAAGTCATCCTAGACCTCTATTTTGTGTTCCCGCAAAACCGCTCGAAATAAACCGTTATTGACAAAACTTTTTATAAACATATATATATATATATATATATATATATATATATATATATATATATATATATATATATATATATTCTTGTACTTAGGTTTTAGAACAAAACTTCATCTTCTCCGTTATTTTTCTCCCGAACTAGAGCAGCGAGAGAGAGAGAGAGTTTCTTTTTAGTGAATCTTCCGGTGGCCGCCGACGGTTCTCCGGTGCTCGAAATCTTCAACCGAACTTAGATCCAGAAAGCTCTCGCCGAGAGCTACGCTATCATGGTAATTTCTTCCCCATTCCTTGAGTTTTTTTCGTTAGGGTTTTTCAGCCCTAATCCCTTTTCCACCATTTTGTCTAGATCTCAACCTCTCCCGCATCTTTTTGCCTCGATCTATGACGTGGAGTGATTTCAGTGGACTTTTCCGGTAAAACCAAGGCAAGTGGTGGTTTCTCCTCATTTCTCCTTGTCTAAATCGATGGTAACGGCTATGTTTTCACGTCCCCTAAAATTTTCTACAATTATTCTTCCAAATTATTGCTATGATTAGCCGCTTTGTTGATCACATGTCGTTATGATGTTTTGCCATGCTAACCTCGATCTTGTCTATTTATGTTTAATCGTTCTTGAAGTGTCTTAGCGATGACTTAAGTGCCTTAGCTCTCGTTATCAAACGTATTAGAGTTTAATTAGGGTTGTAAATCGTTCCTAAGGGTTGATCAACTGCGTCTTGAGTTCGGTAATGTCTAGTAGAATCTGTCGAGCCAAGTCCTGAGATATTTTGTGTTGTGGTTTCTTTGGGTTCTTAAATGCGAGAGTTGGTGGACGATTCCACCTCTGCAGTGTTTGTCACCTTCATTAGTGCCCTGTGGAAGTCTACCTGGTTTTTGGATGTCTACAGTATATGGTGGAGAGTATGAGACTCCCTCGCAGTTAGGCGGATTATATATCTGTTTGGTGCTGTTTGGGGGGTGTGTCCAAGAGTGACCACTTCGCCCGTGCCTTTTGGGTGGTGCGTCCAAGAGTGACCACTTCGCCCGTGCCTTTTGGGGGGGTGTGTCAAAGAGCTACCACTTCGCCTGTGTTTTTGGGTGGTGCGTCCAAGAGTGAGCACTTCGCCTGTGTTTTTGGGTGGTGCGTCCAAGAGTGACCACTTCGCATGTGTGTTCGGGTAGAGTCGACCACAGGTGCCTAATAAGGTTTCTTTTGTATTTTTTCTTTCTGGTGAAATAACCATGTAGCCACCTTATAGACTTGTGCATCTGGTGCACCCTTGTGGACGTGAAAAATCACGAAGGAGTTCTTTTCCTATTGATGCCATGTTTTCTTTTGTACTTTAATTCAGTGCTTTTGGTCTTGGGTTGGTACCCCTGTTGACCTTTGTTTATTTTGGCTTATTACTTTTCCTACCACTACTTGTACCTTCTTGCTGAGGTATTCTGTTTTTGGAATGCCTCAAGTTCAGAGCTGTAGCAGTTAGGAGTGCTGCTGTTGGATTTCTGGCGGCAGTGTTTGCCGTGGTTGTTGCCTCGTCTTAGCGAGGTAGTTGTTGTTGGTTTAGTTTTACTAGTTCAGACATACTATTGTACGTGGGTTCGTGTCAGCTTGTTGGCGCCCACTGATTGTTAGTTGTTGATACTTGCTAGCTGCTCATTTATTTAAAAGTGGATGTTTTACTTGCTCTCTGGGAGTATTTATGCTAGGAATGCATGTTAGGTATTTTAAACTATAAAACCTACTACTACTACTTCATGCATTGCATAATTTGAAACTCTAACTTATTATTTTTGGCAACCGTAAAAGCTATCTTCCCTACTATAATAAATTTAGAGTCTTGCATAGCATGAGTTGTCCTTTAGGGACGTTTTTACTCATGTAGGATGTTTGAGTTAATCTAATCAAGTATTTTTCCGCAACGTATAATATATTTTGATTCGTGGACTAGGTGAGCCACTAAGCCGAGGGATACGGCTAACTTCTGCACTTAACTGATTTTCCTTATAATAACTTAAAAGGAACCTTTCTTCATGATTAGTTTGGTGTCTGCCTGAGCGTCCGCAGTTATCCCCTGCTGACGTGGCATCATGACACGTATTTTCCCTTACTCTGATAAGCCTTATTTGCGGTGAAAATGCGGGTTGTGACAGCCTAGTCCGCCAAAGCTGTCCGCCCAGGCCGCCCGGCCTGTTCCGTCAACCACTTCCACTTCACAAATTTCAACAGGGAGAATGGGGAGAGCGGTATTTTTTGGAGGTTACAGAAGAGGTGGTGGAGATGGAAGTTCTCACCCTCAGAGGCAGGGTGTAGAAGGTGCGCATCATTGAGGGGCTGGCACTAGTGGACCAGGAGAGGATGATGGCATGCATCCAGAAGAATGTGGACATCTTCGCTTGGTGTGTGGAAGAGATGTTGGGGATCGATGCGGACGTTGCCTGCCACAACCTTAATATGTATCCAGAAGCTCTCCCCATCTAGCAGAAGAAGAGGTCCATCGCGGACAAGCTAGCCGAGCCCATCATGGAGGAGGTGGTCAAGCTCCTGAAGGATGGATTTATATCTGAAATCCAGTACCCCGGCTGGGTCTCCAATGTTGTAATGGAAAAAAAAGGAGACGGCCGATGGAGAATGTATGTTGATTTCTCTTTACTTAATAAATCATGTCCCAAGGATTGTTACCCCTTGCCTCGAATTGACGCGCTAGTTGACTCAGCCATCGGTTTTCCTGTAATGTGTTTTTAGATGTATTTTCAGGATATTATCAGATCAGGATGCACCCCCCGATGTGAATGATGTTTCCTTCATCACCGTGGACGGGTACTACTGTTATAGGTTGATGCCTTTTGGGCTAAAGAATGCATGGGCAACCTACAAAAATATGATGGATCAGGTCTTCCGGGAGTAAAATGTGAGGAACCTTAAAGTGTATATGGATGATCTGATAATATAGAGTCGAGAGGTGGAATCCCACCTCCAGGATCTGGAGGAGACTTTCGGCACCCTTCGGAAGTACAAGATGAGGCTGAACCCCTTGAAATGTGTTTTCAGGCAGGGGCACGTACTTGATCCATCTTCTCACCCCCATAAGGTTGGAGCCGAATCCTCACAAGGTCAAGGCGATCATGGAATTGGGGTCGCCTCAGAATGCTAAAGAGGTCCAGCGACTGATAGGAATGTTGGTAGGGCTAAGCAGGTTCCTTTCCCGGGCTGGGGAGAAGTGCTCTCCCTTCTTCAAAGCATTGATGGGATGCAAGAAGTTTGAGTGGACTGAGGAATGTGAGGAGGCATTCCAGGCCTTGAAGAGGCAGTTGAGTCAGCCCCCTACTCCAAGGGCCGAAGGAGGGGGGGGTGTAACTTCCCTAATCCGTCGCATAGCATATAACAGTAGGTCCGGCGGGGGGCCGATGCCATATACCACATACAGACCGGAAGGTTACTCAATGGAAACCATCCAACTAAGAATCAACGTCCTACATAGTGTGCATTCTAGTGGAAGCAATTTAAAAGTTGTAATAATTAGAACCCAGCCAATAACATGAATGTCTACTACAAAACCCAACAGGAATGACGTACAATACACAAGTACATAGCCTTATGCCCTTACAATAGTTTACTCAAATTACAGTATTTTTCAAACCTCGGTACGCAGGCCAGTCACACGTGAATAATACAAGTAAACACTCAAATTAGGATTTTGAGGGCCAGTTCAGCAACAAGGGCTTTTGCCCGCTATTTACCACTTGGCTCCGCAGCACCTGCAAGCAACAATCCACCGCAACAGTGGCAAACAAAAGCAACTGTCAGCTATGCTGACCAAATTATAATGACCCTGCCCCAAAATTCGGGGCGACGATGCTCCTTCCATGTACTTTATTAGCATTGCCATAATATAGAGAAATTACACATCATCACAGGCGTAGGCTTGCACGGCCACACACCCCGTGCTCTCAGGGCACATTCTCGGTGAACCCGGTCAAATTTCGCAGTCTCACCACCACCCCCTAGGCGGCAATATCTCGTGAGCATTTGGTTTTTCTGACCACTGCCAAAGACCCTCCATCTATGCCAACAACGAGTACCCCGTACCTTAGGTCTCTCTAACCGAACCACATAGAGCAGGTACGGTTCTGCCTAACCCGTTGCTTACACCACAACGTCAACATAAGTCATCTGCGCGGGTCAAGCTTCCTCGAGTCCCAAATCGATCACACACTTTACATAACCCAGTTATATACAAGTTGGTTCCCATGCCACCAAGTTGGCAGAATCACGTATCTACCCTGTTTTTCGGGTGAACCTTGGAGTTAGTCCCCAAGGCTCCCTGTTTCAATCTACCACATAGAAAACCCAAAAAACAAACAATCGCACGGAGTCTTCTCCGGCCATTCATGTAATGGAACATCACTGATCCAGACCAACTTGTCTGGGTAGGCTTCACACATCATGCCTATGTCCGTTTCTCAAATACAGACTGTACATGCTAAACAACAGGGACTATCCATGTCTACCCGAAGGAACGCCTCAAACTCACCACAAAATCGTGAGAGCGGGCTTCCTATGCAAAGAAAAGAGGACTTCACATGTCCTAGGATGAGAATCGTTACCCTAGCATTCCTCTTTGGCACCATGGAAATCTAAGCAGATGAAAAGCTCCGCAATGTCCTCGCCTCCGTAGATCTGAAGTCGGCTTGCGATTTGGGGCTCCGAAGCTCCGCCGGCGGCCGGTTCTATCTCCCTTCTCCTTCCTTGCTCTCCCCTCTCTCTAGAAATTTAGAAAGAGAATAACCCAAATAGAATGAGGGTTTTCAACACTATTCCCGGGTATAACCCAGCCTGAACAGACCCAAGCCGTTAGATCCCAAAATAAGGAAATAGACGGCCACGATCCGGGCTTGAAATCCTAAACCTGGGCCGAACACGGCTTGTGACACGCCCGTGTCCAAGGCCATGTTCCCCATTCACCGTCGAAACCGACGCGTCTCGAAAAGTACACGGGCTCTTGACACGCCTGTGTCCAACTTGACATACCCATGTCATACAGTACACAGCCATGTAGCGTGCCGTGTTCCTCCTTCGACATAGGACCAACACCAACCCGTGAAGGACACGGGTATTGGACACGACTGTGTCCAATTTGACATGCCCATTTTAAACCCGAACATGCCTGGGCCCCAGGCTGTGTTTCTCGCCCAACATAACTCGGCCAACCACCCGAGAAGGACACGGCCTGGGACACGCCCATGTCTCAGGCCGTGTTCGCTACTCGACGATCGTCGACTCCAAATTTGTCTACCTCTTGGCCAGATCGTCGACCCGAGCACGACAGGACCCTGGGAAACGCCCGTATCCCAGGCCGTGTGACCCCTACCAAGTTCCAAACTTGGCTCAAAATGCCTCCGGTCGCTCTTTTGAGTTTCAGGGCGTTACAACTCTCTCCCTCTTAAAAACATTTCATCCCGAAATTATAAAGGAAAGATAAAATAAAACCTAAACGATACCTGAGTGGAATAACTCCGGGTACTCCTCAAGTATGGTATGCTCTCGCTCCCAGGAGAGCTCCTCCTGACCGCAATTGTCCCGACGGACCATGACCATCTTGATCTCTTTGTTATGCAAACGCTTGACTTCCGAGTCCTCAATGCGAATGGGTTTGACCTTCGTCATCAACCCATTATCGACCAGCATTTGATCGACCGCAATCACTTGCGAAAGCTCTTGTACTGCCTTCTATAGCACCGATATGTAGAATACATCGTGTAGACCACTTAGCTCCACTGATAGCTTCAATCGATAAGCTTCTTCGCCAATCCGCTCCAGAACCCCAAACGGTCCAAGGTACCTCAAGTTTAGCTTCTTCAAACGCCGTACCCGTGAGACACCCTTGAACAGTTTGATCTTCAAGTACACCCAGTCAGCGACAGCGAACTCCACATTCCTATGCTTGGCATTATAGTACTTAGCTTGGCGATCTTGAGCGATCTGCAATCTCTCTCGAATCGTTCGAACCAACGACGTTGCATCTTCCAACTCTTGGCCCTTGTAAAACTTTGACTCACTCATTTCCAACCAAGACAATGGCGTGCGACATCTTCTACCATAAAGGGCCTCAAAGGGCGCCATTTGTATGCTCGCCTGGTAGCTATTGTTGTAAGCGAATTCCACCAAGTATACGTGATATTCCCACTGCTTCCCGAAGTCCAGGATGCACACGCGAAGCATGTCTTCCATTGTCCTATTGACTCTCTCGTTTGCCCATGCGTCTGCAGATGAAAGGCTGTGCTGAACTCAGCTTTGTTCCCAACATCTACTGCACCAACCTCCAATCATTTTACGTCAACCGCCCATCACGGTCACTCATGATGCTGCGGGGCACACCGTAAAGCCTCACAATATTATCCACGTATAACTTTTCCAATTTCTCCACAGGATCATCCTTCCTATGCAGAATGAAGTGCGACACCTTCGCCAAACTATCTACGACCACCCAGATGGCGTCGTTTCCCTTTTGCAACCTTGGCAAACCATGCACAAATTCCATAGTAATGTCGTCGAACTTCCACTCCGAAATAGGTAAGGACTTCAAGAATCCTCCCGGCTTTTGGCACTCCACCTTCACTAAGGCGCATGTTTGACACTTCGCCATGTACAGTGCTACATCCTTCTTAAGTCCTGGCCACCAGAACAATTTTTTCACATCGCGGTACATCTTCGTTCTCCCCGGGTGTATCGAGTACTTAGTATGATGAGTCTCGTACAACAAATTCGCCCGTAGATTGCCCAAAATCATCACTGTTGGTGATTTTATCATTAATCCCACAGTTAATATTTCTTCATTACTTCATTCTTTTGATACAGTTTCCAACAACAATTTACCAATTTTTGATAATTATTCTAAAGCTATGTTTGCTATACAACACCAAAAAGTCCTGTAGTTTTGGAACAACTAAGGACAAGTTTTATAGTTATTGAGGATATTACAAAACAAGTAACTAATATAGAGCCAAAAGCTTTCTCACCTCCAAATTTTGGCTAGGATGAATCCCCCATGCCCATTCTTGATGATTTCATGTTTGAAGACATAGATACGAAGAATATAGAGCCACATCCTCAGGATGAAGAAGAAAATATAGTTGTACAGCCACATGCTGAGATAATAGATACAAATATACAACCACAGGCACCTTCAACAATTTGTGCTGATATACTAAAACAAATTTATGCTCTCTATGATCAGCCTGCTGAACAATCTGATGATGATGATGAAGAGTGAGATGACTCGGAAAGATTTTGGTTCAAAAAAGAGAAAACTCAAGAAGATGGTTCCCTCCAGGGCTACTCCTAAACATTCTCCTACCACAGACACCCCTTATTATATTCTGCACAACATTACTCTCACTCTAGATACTCCTCATTGGATGAGGTATTCTAAAAATGAGCTGAAAGCTAGGAAGAAGAGTAGGGATACTCTCCACCTCCATAATTTAGGAGGGGTCCTCCTCCTCCCCATCGTCCTGCAGCAGGATCAGCAGGAAGTATTTCTCAAGTTCAAAGGTCTACAACTTCTTATCATGCCAGACCATCTCACAGCAGCAGCAGACAGCAGCACAGATCCCAAAACAGCAAACATCAACAAAGAAATCAAAGCAGTCAACAATAAATATCTGAAGGTAATCAGCAAGATAAATCAAGCCCAGAAAGGCCACTTCTCCAGTCTATGATCCAGAAATGGATCCTAATTTTAGAATGGCCAGATTCAAGGAAATTATAGCTCTTTCAATAGATAAGGAAAGCTAGGGAAGAAGGAAAATACACTTCTCAATATTCAACAAAGTCTTCCTACAGGAAGAAAAAATTATAAAGGTATGAAAAGAAAAATCTTTTTAATATTGATACTGATATGAGTCTCCATCCAGAAGCAGTAATGCCTAGAGCCACATCAGTAAAGATTCTTGGTGCTGAAGACATGAAGATTACTCAAAGAAAAGCCGAGGACCCAAAAGAATAATGGTTTTCTCAAAACCTGCTTCAGACACTTCTTCAGATGCTTCAAAGAAACATTCATAATTTTCTACTTATGCATTTTTTGAACTTTATTATCGCTATATGTATATTCACATGACACAATTGTTTATTACTGCTGAAGTTCTATAATTTTGTCAGATATTTTTATTGCTTTGTGATTTTCTTTATTTTTGTTTTTATAGTGACCTTACCTAAATAGGAGGAGATTGTTGGAACTCCACATGTGATTTGGGCTAGGTTCACTATTAGGATTATTAAGATGACCCAACATGTATAGTCTAGGGTCATAAGTTAGTTTCAGGGTTAAGGTCAGTCACATGAGGTTAGATAGTTGGAACCTACCTTCAGAAGACTTCAGAGACAGAAGACTTTAGAGAGAAGGCAGTTTAAAGAATACAGAAAAGGCGTTCGATGATAGCTGAACTCAGCTCAACAATCTTCGATCTTAGATCGACAAATTCAGAATTACTTCTCTGAGTTGAGCTAAATGAAAATCTAGCTGAGATCGACAAACTGTGATCTCATATCAGAAGTCAGCTCGATAAAATATGAGCTCCGGTCAACGAACTCTGATCTTTTCTCAGGATCTCATCTCGACGAAAGCCATCATCAGTTCGACAAACTCCAGGCTCAGGTCGACGAAATGCAGGTGCTGTTCGACAATTTCTATACAGTGTCTTAGGCAGTTAGCATAATATTTCCAGGCTCAATTTCAGGATATTCTGAAGGCGGAATATTTAATGGCTTAATTGCAGGCAACAATAACTCTGATATTTAATGCTCAATATTCGTATGAATATAGCTATTTAGAGACAGCATTAAATATGGATTTAATCACAAAGTTCTTAATTCCATTCTAACCAATTTCCAAGGCAGTTACCTCCTTGGGATTTCTCCATCCATTTCAGGATTAATGAATTCAAATATTTGAATTATTCTCTTGATTAAGATACAGAGGCTCAGAAGGTTTCTGCAACAGTAATATAAAGAGAGAGAGACAGAAACATCTTCTTCATCATCTTCTATTTCAACTTTTCTTCTAGCAAAACATCTTCAATCGGAGACCAAAAGTTCAATCTCTCAGAAACATTTGCTGGAAGAAGTTATCAAAGAAGGCCTACACCCTTAAGAAAAGCTTCCACTCCTGATCGGAATTATACAACTCAGGGGGAGATTTTATAACATCAACAAATCCACTAGTCTTCTCAGAGATTTGAGACAGAGAAGACAACATCATTTTTATTTTCTTTCAGTGTGTACAAGGTTATAACTCCCTTCAAAAGTTAAACCTTTTGGTTCTCAAGTCACCTGATCAAAAGACTTGGTTTGGTTTTTGGGCACATGATCAAAAGCTCAAATGGTTGCTAGATCTCCCTTAGATAATAGATCTTGTGGTGAGAGGGCACCTGATCAAAAACCTGTGGTAACAGGGCACCTGATCAAAAACCTATGGTGGCAGGGAACCTTTTCAAAAACATGTAGTGGATTCCTACCAGGATGGTAGAAGAGTGGATGCACCCAGGTTTATTGGGGAACCACTATAAATTCCTTGTGTCACCTGCTTTTACTTGTTTATTTTCTGTGCTGTGATATCTCTCTTTATATTTATACATATGTATCACCTATTTGAATCTGCTGTAAAAACAAATTAAAGTTTTTAAAATACTCTATTCACCCCCTCTAGAGTTATTTAGATCTATCCCTCAATTTCAAAGTTTAGTTTTTTTCAAAACGGAGCTAGTAATGCTGAACAAAGAATCATAAAATAAAGACAAGGAAGCAGGACCTCTCTTGACGAATAATTCTAAAAGACAGAATTTTTTACAAGGAAATTTCAGTGAATATTGGTTATCACACATCGAATTTGTCTAAGGGCAAAATTTTAAATTTCTATATTGGATCTGAAGAATCGACGACAAATATTGAAGTACGCGCCTTCTATAACAATTTAATATATATATATATATATATATATATATATATATATATATATATATATATATATATATATATATAAAGAGTGGGGGCAGCCTCACGGGATTTCATCGAAATTCTACCGATTTGCCAAATCAAGGATTCCGCATGTTCGGTTCCCTCAACCGTGCGTCTTCCTCACTTGTAGACAATTTCTTCCTTCCTTGCCGACTATGGACGATATCTGTGTTCAAGCTCTCGATCTTCCTTGCCTTGGAAATCGATCTTCCTCACCGGCTTGCCATAATTCCCAATGACTCCAATCTTCTCCAGTCGCCGACTCTATTTCGCCGATTTTGATTCCTTGGACTCGTCGAATCCGACGGGGCTCGTCAATCACTCCAGTGCAGTGACCTAGCTTGGATCAAATCGCCATTACCGACAGAAATGCAGGGCTGTGAGAGTTCAGTGTAGTGCAGTGAAGTGTTTTGAATTTCAGTGTGCTCAGTTAATAAAGAACTATTACGTCAAGTCCATATTCAAGTTTCCTTGATTTTCAATGGCTCCTCGAAGTACGAGTGGATTGCTTGTAGGAGGAGAGTTTGTCCGCACCGGGTTTGCTCTTGCCTCTGATGAGTTCTGTATTATTATACTTATGCTGGAAACTGTAGGACAATCTTTTGTCCTAGAACAGCCATGCAAAGTTCTGGACAAAGAAGTTCTTGAGTTCTTTCAGCATGCAAAGTTCAGACACGAAGACACTATTATCAAAAGCAAGATTTAAAAGTACAAGGTCAAGGTAAAAGCCTTTATGTTGTCCAAGTATCTACAGCTTCCAGTCTGTGAAGATGTCGATTACCTAGATGAAAATGATTTTGCTAGAGCCCTATTATTTTGTGGACTGCCCAGAGGTTCTAAGTGTTGGTTTCATTAATCCCAATGTCCTAGATTTGAAGAAGGCTTAGCAAATAATGTATACACATGTGGTGATCTAACTTGTTCTCAAGTTTAATGATTGCAGGATATCCTAGTAACAATGATGTGACAGATAGCCTAAGTGGTTAGGTCAGATAAATACTTACCTTGGGTGTGAAAGACAGAAAACTGTCTAAGTTCACAAGCGTTGAGTGAAGTCCATTCACTCAATGCCAGATGACTTATATCACTGAGTGAAGACTATACAGTCTAAGACATGAAGAGGCAAGCTGAGTAAGTGGCTAAGTCCATAGGACTTGAGTGAAGTCAACTCTCTCAATGCCATACAGTTCGACGAACTCAGAACCCAGTTCGATGAACTTAGTGCTCAGCTCGAGGAAAAGTAAAAGCTTAGTTCGACGAACATAGAGCTCAGTTCGACGAACTCTGAGCTCAGCTCGACGAAAGTAAAAACAATCAACGCATTTGAAAAATCTGGCTACGGATGAAAGCGCTGAGTGAGGCGTGGTCACTCAACACTCTTAACACATAAGATGCTAAAGAAGCAGAAAAGGTCAATGTAGAAAGCGTTGAGTGAGGCATGCTCACTCAACGCTCTAATTGCCTAATTAACAGAGTATGGCTAAGCCACAAGGCGTTTAGTGAGGTGTGCTCACTCAATGCTCTCAATGCCAGGCATGCAGAAAAGGCTGCAAAAATGGTTAAGGCAAAATGCGTTGAGTGATTCTTGCTCACTCAATGCTGTCAACGCCTAGATAGACAGAATTATCTAAGTACTTTGGCGTTGAGTGAAGATCATTCACTCAATGCCTATTCTACTGATGCATGATTTTTGACTAAGTCTTCAGGTGCTGTTGTCAGCAAATCAAAAAGTCAATCTTAGCCAAATTGTTAGCGGCAAAGCTACTGTATATGACAAAAGGCGTCGTAGACCTACTCTATGACAGTTGAGCATTAAAGCAAGTATGCAACTGGCATTAAATGTGTGAAGCCCATTACTCAAAGAGCCGTTGGGACATAAATGATAAAAGGAAAAGCCTTTACAGAGGAAGAAAACTTTTGGGAGCAGAGCTGTTAAGATACTTCTTCTTCATCGCCATTGTTACTATTAAGAGAAGAACTGAGAGCAAGAGACTGGAGGTTTAAAGGATCAACAAGTTAGCTGGTTGTTTTCATCATCAACTTCAGGAAGATCAGATTATATCTATGAAGAATAGCAAGAAAGTTAGCTAGTGGCATTTTCCATCTACACCAGTAGTTTCTACACAGATCTAGAGGCATATCTCTGAAGAACATCTACTGGAGACTGTGGAGAAGAAGTTAGGGCTGAACTTCCTCAGCTCAGGAAATAAAGAAGAAGCAGAACTGTTTCTACCAGTTTCTTCCATCACAAGCTAAAACAATTGTTGGGTCCATTGCCCACAATGTTCCCTAGATTGGATTTGAAGAGGGATCTCCATCAACACTCAGAGCATAGTAGCATTTGATGTTGTTTAAGCTCATCTTGTGCAGGATGTTCCATGGAACAATTCTAGACAGATTGTCTAAGTGATGTGCCAGGTCATCATAAGGCAGAAAGGTGGACACCAAGAGAAGATGCTGAAAAGACAGGAATTTGCCTAAGTCCATAGGTGTTGAGTGAGGTAAGCTCACTCAACGCCAGAAGTCAAGGAGCAGTTGATATTGCAGCTAAGTCCATAGGCGTTGAGTGAAGTAAGTTCACTCAATGCGAGATGTAAGAAAGATTGTTGGTAAGCTAGAAATATGGCTAAGAAGTTTGGCATTGGGTGATAAAGACACACTCAATGGCATACAACAAAAAGGTTATAAGTTGAACTTAGTCAAACTTAGTTCAAAATTCGTCTAACTAAGCTCAGAGTTCGTCGAGCTGAGCTCACCATTCGTCGAGCTAAAATAATAGCAAAAATGCTATAAGTTGAACTTAGTCGAACTTAGTTCAAAATTCGTCGAACTAAGTTTAGAGTTCGTTGAGCTGAGCTCATCATTCGTCGAGCTAAAATTAGAATTTGAGATTCTGAGTTCGTCGAGCTAAGTTCAGAATTCGTCAACCTGAGTTCAGAGTTCTTCGAGCTCAGTTCACAATTCATCGATCTCAGTTCAGAGAAAGACAGGCTAAGTCAGTCAATGCTTAGAGTTAAGAGGAAGATTTTGTCTCAGCATAACCGCTGAGACAAGTGTTTGTCTCAGTATAATCGCCAAGACAAATGTTTTTCTCAGTATAACTGTTGAGACAAGTGTTTATCTCAGTAGAGAACAAGAAAGCGCTGAGATAGTTAAGCCAGTTTTTTCAAACACAAAAAATTAGATAATGCAAAAAGCATTGAGTTAGGCATGCTCACTCAACGCTCTCAACGTCTAAGATACTGCATAGGCAGAAATATGGCTAAGGAAAAGCATTGAGTGAGGCATGCTCACTCAACGCTCTCAATGCTTAAGATTCTTCAGAGGCAGAAAATTGGCTATGTCAAAAAGCATTGAGTGAAGTGTGCTCACTCAAAGCTTTCAACGCCTAAGTTGTAGAAAACTTTTCTAAGGAAAAAAGCTTTGAGTGATGAAGTCACACTTAACACTCTCAACGCTAGAGAAGTAGGAAGATTCTGGTTAAGGCAAAAGGCGTTGAGTGAGGCTTGCTCACTCAATGCTCTCAATGCCTAGATAGACAGAAATCTGTCTAAGTGTTTTGGCATTTAGTGTTGATTACTCCCTCAACGCCTAAGCTAATGTTCCTTGATTTTTGGCTAAGTCCACAGCTGATGATGTCAGCAAGTCAACAAGTCAACATATTTCAAATTAGTGGCGGGATGGCTTAGGTACGCAACAAATATGGTCACAGACCTACTGTACGACAGCTGGCGTTAAAGAATGCTTGTTGCTGGCCATTAAATTTGTTGGGCCCACTGCTCTAGAGTCGTTGAGTCAAAACCAATAAAAGGAAAGAGACATACTGAGGAAGACAGACTTTGGGAAAAAGAAATCAGGTAGTTCTTCTTCTCCGCCAATGTTGTGGTGCCGAAGTATAGGAAGCTCAAGTCAGCAAGGCAAAGAGCAAGATAGCTGTTGTTATCAACATCGTCAACGACAAGATAGTTGGTGTGATCTTCATCTGCACAAGCAAGCTAGTCCGGAGTATTTCTCTGAGGAAAGAGCAAGCAGCCAATGGAAACCCTTGCTACAAGTTCTTCACAGTTCCAGCTATACAAGAATCCTGAAGATTCTAATTTGGAAGCTGTGAAGAGAAGAAGCTTGAAGAAGCAGAGATCTGAAATAAGACTCAGGTGCCTTTTCCTCAGGAGTTAAAGTCAGGGTTGAATCACCTCGGGCCAGGAAAGGAAGAAAAGGCAGATCTATCTTAGCTTGCAAAGTTAGAGCAAAGATTTTCTCAACTCAGGTAGCAGCAATTATCTGCAGTAACTTCACTGACCAGCAGGAAAATTCCCTAGTGCTGTGAAGTAGCAGTTAGGGCTGAGCTTCAGGCTCAGTTCAGTAAGAGGCAGAACATTGCTCTACAAGTCACTTCCAGCTCAAGTAAATACTTGTTGCTGTGGAAGTAGTTAGGACTAAGTACTTCTTAGTTCAGTGAAAGTAGACTCAGGAAATAAATTACTACAGTCATTGTTGGATTTAGTTTATCTCGGTCAAGAAGCTAGACACAGAGAAACATCTCTTATGTTAGGAATATCCACCAACCCACCATCATCTTATAGGATCAAAGTGTAGATCTGAGTTGTAAGGTGTTTGTGACCTGAGGTTTGGCTTAGTGCCGAGTGAAAGGACTTTGTGACATGTGGTTTGGCTTAGTGCCGAGTAAATGGTCTTTGTGACCTGTGGTTTGTCTTAGTTCCTAAGTGGTAGGCCTGTGTGACCTATGAGGTCCTACAGGATCTGAGGTGTAAGCTCTTTGGAGCAAGTTTTGCAGAAGTGCCTAGTCCAATAAGATAGTTGGATAGGCGGGAGGCAAAGTGGATGTACCCAGTTGGTGAACCACGATAAATCACTGTGTGCTTTTCTGTGTTGTTTTTCTTTGTGCAGGTCGTGTACATATTGAAAGCATAAACAAACCTAAAGCCAAAGTTTGTGAAGAAGAAATATTTAAGAAATCAGAAAAGAGACCAATAAACCTATTCACCATACCCACCCTCTAGGTGATTTAGTTATCCTTGAATTAAAGACTTTCAATTGGTATCAGAGAGAGGTTACTCAAAAAGGACATAACAGTCTGGGTTGACCTCTAAGGATAACTAAAAGGTTAAACTTATGTTTTCGAAGTTGAACTATAAGGTGTGGAACTCTATGGAGCATCAAATTTGCAGAGAGGACACGAACAACATTGGGGTGTTGGCTGCTCTTGGTGAAGATGGTGAAAGCAGATGCTATGGACCAATAGCTACTCCAGAAGAAGAATCTTGCCAGGATCAGCATGGTCAACATAAGGTATATTCCCAATCTAGCTCATCCTCACAGTCTGGATATGATTCATATACAGACTCAGATGTATCCTCATCAAGTGATGATGAGGGTCCTTTGATAGATGATGATATCAATCAATTGATTGACAAGCATGCTACCCTTCTGAAAGCTTTTAAGGAAAGCAAGCATCTTGTTAAAAAACAAGCAGAGGAAATAGCCTCCCTACAGACGACTACTTTCGAGCAAGATGAAGTTTCATCCTTTATCAGTCTAAAAGAGAGAGAAGCAGCCCATCTGAAGATCATGGTAGATATCCATGTTGAGTCCTTAAAATACAAGGACTCTATCATCAAGGATCTTTAAGAGAAACTTGATAGGGAGAGGAGAATTGTGGATAACTTCTCTAGGATAGATTCTATCAAGAGAAGATCCGATTCTGAGTGGATTTCTAAGTGATCAAATCTCAGAAAAGTGGCCATGTTCCTGTCAGGCCTCAGCCAACCTTTCACAATGTAATTCTCTCTTCCAACAGGTATGGCCAAGACCCCTGGGATGATCACTGGAGGAATGGGAATCTTCCTTGTAAGACTACAAATGTCTCTTACAATGGAAGAAGAAAGGATATGGGAATGAGTGCCATTATGGCTCCCCATGAACAAGTACAAATGGCCCTTTCTGGACCATTTATACTTGGTGCCTCGACCCCAACTCACAAGGATAAGGCAGTGGCTTTCACTCAAGGCCATCCACCAAGGAATAAAACCAAGGTTCAGTCTACCAATAAGCCTAACTTGGATTGTTCTGATGATATAAATAGCTTGTCTTCTGTAAAGAAGGCAGCTGTAAATACCATTCAGGGCAATCAAAGAATGCCTGCTGGAAGAATAACCTTCAGTCAGATCCTTGATGAAAGGAACCTGAAGAAAGTTTCTGCTCCTCTTCCTTCTCCATAGACAGCAGTTAACCACACTACAAGACCTGCTTAGAAAAAAAGATATAATATCCATGACTATTGGTGCTATGGTAAGGTGGGGCATTTTGCTCTAGATTTCTAACACAATCCCTCTATGTCTAGAGCAAGAGTTAGTCTACCTGTCAGAAATATTGCAGGTAGGCAAGTCAGATTTCAGACAAATCAGAACCTATGACCTAATACCTATTGGGGTCCTAAGGTAAGATAATTCTGTTTTGCATGTTAGTCTAAGTGCACATCCCCCATGGGGCACTTGGATAGAAGATGTTCCAAAACTTGGACTGGAACAAGGAAGATATCCTATGGTTCGTACCCCAAGGAAATGGTTGTTCTGTGCATTCCTAAAGAAGGATAAGGTGCACTTGTATTGAGCAAAGACCAGTATAATCCAGCCAGTAGGACTATCTGGTTGGACTAAGCTTTGATGCCACACTAGAAAACTAGGAGAAGAACAAGCAGGGTGTACTCATCATTGAGTAAATCACTAGGAGTAGCTCCTCTATGAGCAGCAAGGAAGAGGCACACTATGCTCAGCTGATCAGACTCATTATACAGAAGGGTCAAACTGTCAAGTGATATCATCAACTGAAATGATGACTGAAAGTCATAAGGACAAGAACTTTGAAAATGCTGATAGGGAGCATGTTCAGTCAAGGTAGCTGGACAAGCTTGAATCTTACCAAAAGTTCCCCCAGCATGGAATAGATCAGCATTACTGCTGAGGATCAACTTGTCCCCATGGATATTGCAGAGGTTGAGAGGGAAACTACCCAGGTGATGACACCTGCTGGAGGATGACAAGCCAATCAATTTACTAGAATAGCTGGATTGCTCCAAATATTGTTGATACAAGTCAACACTTTCCCGTGGGAATGGAAGTGTAAAGATAGACTTGGAATCAAAATAAGAGGATGGTATCAAGTGGTTTTAAAGGCCAGTATATGCAAGAGAAGAGAAAGCTGACAACTGCACCAGAGGTATCATCAGCAATTAGCTAGGGGGAGAAGAGAATCACAGCAGACCAGCTACTCCCTAACCATTAAGAAACCAAGAAGGGATTGATCAAGTGGTGATCAATTGGGGAGATCAATGTAATGATTAAAATAGTACTCAGTGGGTTGAACACTCTTGTGCTGCTAATCAGAAATCTAAAGCCAAAGACAAGTCTATTGCTAAAGGAATGGAAAAGACCTGACTCAGCAAGAAGTGATCATGGTGCAAGGGAGCTGCTGTGATTAACTGATGTGAATCCAGCCACAACTCCAGAACCATAGCCTCCAGATAAGTAGATAATTCCTTTCAAGTGATAACAAGACTATAAAGAACATAAAGTGGTATCCAGATTGGCATACACTAGAATGTCTACCAGGAGTCTGACTAGGATGCCTCAGTTGA
Organism: Platanthera guangdongensis; assembly: GCA_039583875.1. Taxonomy (NCBI): domain Eukaryota; kingdom Viridiplantae; phylum Streptophyta; class Magnoliopsida; order Asparagales; family Orchidaceae; genus Platanthera; species Platanthera guangdongensis. The sequence continues at coordinate 86,393,024 of CM077162.1, forward strand.
GGTGGTGCAGGTAGCTGCTACAGTAGATCATTTGTCACAACTGCTGATCAGTTTGTCTTAAAGATAATGCACAGACCAAGGGGGATATTATGAGAAGAGGAACAACTAGCATCCAGCTCAAGTGGATCCATGGTTCACTCAAGTCCCAAGGGACTGCAGTGATGTGGTATATTAATGATATCACAATATGTGGATGCTGATTCTATAGATAAAACATCAGCAAGTGGAACTTTGTGTGTAGCAAGTTTAAGTGATGCAGTGTTGTTTCAATGTATCAACACAAAAGGTATGACTCCAAATCTAGTAGATTGCTCTCTAGGATAATCTCCCTAATCTAATCAACATAGGACTTTGACTAGGTTCAAAAGATAATCACTCCCATGATCATTTCTCCTCCCTCAATAGATATATGTATTGAAGAAGACAGAAAGGGGGAGATGTGTAGCAATACATAAGGGGGAGATATAAAAGTATTACTTGGCATGACTAGGTCACATTGAGTCAGTTCAAATTACTGGAAAAGATTCTAGTAGTATGAGTAATGCAATGACTGACTACATGTTGAGCCATGATTGTGTCAGTGCATATTTGAGGTAAGTGCTTCTAGTGGTGCACCATTTACATATTAAGTGGTATAAAGGAGAGTGCATATTACTTGAGCAATTACTCAAGTAGTATGAAGATGCATTGACTTAACCTTTTGAGTCAATAAAATTAATGAAGCACATTGAATTAATATATCATAAGCTAGCAGTTATAGAAGATTATAATCTACAGCTGCATGAAGGTATTCTGCCTATTATGGTAATGTCTCTTAGTATTGATGGGTGTTATGCCTTCTTCAAATAGGGGGAGATTATTGCATCCATTGCCTACAATGTTCCCTAGATTGGATTTGAAGAGGCATCGCCATCAACACTAAGAACATAGTTGCATTTGATGTTTTTTAAGCTCATCATAAGCAGGATGTTCCATGGAACAAGTCTAGATAGATTGTCTAAGTGATGTGATAGGTGGTCATAAGGCAGAAAGGTGGACACCAAGAGAAGATGCTGGAAAGGCAAGAATTTGCCTAAGTCCACATGTGTTGAGTGAGGTAAGCTCACTCAACACTAGAAGTCAAGGAGCAGTTGACATTGCTGTTAAGTCCATAGGCATTAAGTGAAGCAGGCTCACTTAAAGCCAGAGGTAAGAAAGAATATTGGTAAGCTATAAATATGGTTAAGTAGTTTGGCATCGGGTGATGAAGACACACTCAACTCCGAACAACAAAAAGGCTATAAGTTGAACTTAGTTCAAAATTTGTCGAACTAATCTCAGAGTTCATCGAAATGAGCTCACCATTCGTCGAGCTAAAATCACAGCAAAAGGCTGTAAGTTGAAGTTAGTCGAACTTAGTTCAAAATTCGTCGAACTAAGTTCAGAGTTCGTCGAGCTGAGCTCATCATTCGTCGAGCTAAACTCAGAGTTTGAGATTCTGAGTTCGTCGAGCTCAGTTCAGAATTCATCGAACTGAGTTCAGAGTTCGTCGAGCTCAGTTCACAATTCGCCGAACTCAGTTCAGAGAAAGGCAGGCTGAGTTAGTCAATACCTAGAGTTAAGAGGAAGATTTGGTCTCAGCATAACCGCTGAGACAATTGTTTGTCTCAGCATAACTGCTGAGACAATTGTTTGTATCAGCAAAGAACAAGAAAGTGCTGAGACAGTTAAGCCAGTGTTTTCAAACACAGAAAATTGGCTAAGGCAAAAAGCGTTGAGTGAGGCATGCTCACTCAACGCTCTCAATGCCTAAGATACTGCAGAGGCAGAAATATGGCTAAGGCAAAAAGCTTTGAGTGAGGCATGCTCACTCAATGCTCTCAACGCCTAAGATGATTCAGAGGAAGAAAATTGGCTAAGGCAAAAAGCGTTGAGTGAAGCGTGCTCACTCAACGCTCTCAACGCCTACGTTTCAGAAAATGTTTCTAAGGAAAAAAGCATTGAGTGATGAAGTCAAACTCAACGCTCTCAACGCTAGAGAAGTTGGAAGATTTTTGCTAAGGCAAAAGGCGTTGAGTGAGGCTTGCTCACTCAACGCTTTCAATGCCTAGATAGACAAAAATCTATCTAAGTGTTTTGGCGTTGAGTGATGATTACTCACTCAATGACTATGCTAATATTGCTTGATTTTTGGCTAAGTCCGCAGCTGATGATGTCATCAAGTCAACAAGTCAACATATTTCAAATTAGTGGCGGGATGGCTACAGTACGCGACAAATTTTGCCGCAGACCTATAGTACGATAGTTGGCATTAAAGCATGCTTGTTGTTGGCCATTACATGTGTGGGGCCCATAGCTCAAGAGCCGTTGTGTCAAAAAACATTAAAAGGAAAGTGGCATACTGAGGAAGACAGTCTTTGGGAAAAAGAAATCAGGCAGTTCTTCACAGCCATTGTTGTGGTGTCGAAGTACAGGATGCTCAAGTCAGCAAGATAAAGAGCAAGTTAGTTGTTGATATCAACATCATCAACAACAAGATAGCTGGTGTGAACTTCATCTGCACCAGCAAGCTAGTGCAGAGTATTTCTTTGAGGAAAGAGGAAGCAGCCAAAGGGCGACCCTTGCTACAAGTTCTTCACAGTTCTAGTTGTACAAGCATCCTGAAGATTCTAATCTAGAAGCTGTGAAGAGTAGAAGCTTGAAGAAGCAGAGATCTGAAAGAAGACTCAGGGGACTTTTCCTCAGGAGTCAAAGTCAGGGCTGAATCACCTCAACACAGGAAAGGAAGAAAAGGCAGAGCTATCTTAGAGTGCAAATTTAGAGCTTAGATTTTCTCAGCTCAGGTAGCAATAATTAGCTGCAATAACTTCACTGACAAGCAGGAAAAATCCCTAGAGTTGTGAAGTAGCAGTTAGGGCTGAGCTTCAGGCTCAGTTCAGAAAGAGGCAGAACATTACTCTGCAAGTAAATTCCAACTTAAGTAAATACTTATTGCTGTGGAAGTAGTTAGGACTAAGTACTTCTTAGTTTAGTGAAGGCACACTCAGGAAATAAATTATTGTAGTCATTGTTGGACTAAGTTTATCTCAGTCACGAAGATAGACACAGAGAAACATCTCTTGCATTAAGAATATCCACCAACCCACCTTCATCCTATAGGATACAAGTGCGGATCTAAGCTATAAGGTCTTTATGTCCTGAGGTTTGGCTTAGTGTCGAGTGAATGGTATTTGTGACCTGTGGTTTGGCTTAGTGTCGAGTTAAAGGTCTTTGTGACCTGTGGTTTGACTTAGTTCATAATTGGTGGGTTTGTGTGACCTGTGAGGTCCTGCGGGATCCGAGGTATAAGCTCTTTGGAGCAAGTTTTGGTGAAGTGCCTAGTCCAACAAGATAGTTGGATTGGTAGGAGGGAAAGTGGATGTACCCAGTTGGGGAACCACAATAAATCACTATGTTCTTTTTTGTGTTATTTTTCTTTATGCAGGCCGTGTACATCTTGAAAGCAAAAAATAAACTAAAGCCAAATCTCTTAAAGAAGAAATATTTAAGAAATCAGAAAAGAGACCAATAACCTATTCACCCCCCCCCCTCTAGGTGATTTAGCTATCTTTGAATTAAAAAATTTCAACAATTTGTATCCTAGTGGCTGTGAAGAAGTTGACCTGAGAATTCCTCGGCTCAGGTAGCAGCAAGCATTACTGCAGTTACTTCACAAATCCAGCAGGAAAAATCCCTAGTGTTGTGAAGAAGAACTAGGACTGAGTGTATCTCAGTTCATAAAGGAAGACTCGGGAAATAAATTCTTAGAGTCAATGTTGAGATGAGTCTATCTTAGTCAAGGTAGATTGGCACAAAGAAATTTCTCTTGTGTCCAATCAAGAACCTCTTCAACTCACTTCCATCCTATAGGATCCTTTGGATCAGAGTAGTAGGAGCAAGTTTGCTCTGAGGTAGGATTCTATTGAGAATATGAGCTGTAGGACTTGGCATCAAGTCAGAGGTAGGTGGTCAATTGATCACTAAGCTGTAAGAGAGTGTGACTCTCTGAGGTAGGATCCTTTGGATCTGAGATAGGGTTATCCACCCAGCCTGAGTGTAGGGCATTTGTCCAAAGGTAGGTGGTCTGCTGACCACTAAGTTATAGGCCCTTTATGGTTGAGCTGTAAGTCTTGGAGGAGACTTAGAGATCCTGAGGGATCTGAGGTGTAAGCTCTTAGGAGCATTGTTTTGGAGAAGTGCCTTGACTAACAGGAAGTTGGCAAGGTGGGAGGAGAGTGGATGTTCCCAAAGATTAGGGAACCACTATAAATTTGTGTGTACTTTGTTGTATTTTTTTTTTGTGCAGGTGCCTTGTCTTGAAAGCATAACATAGTTAACCAATAAAGAATCTAACTAAAAGAAAATCAAAGATGTCACTAAGGACTAAGAAACCTATTTAACCCCCTCCTGGTGATTTAACTATCCTTAAAATAAAGACTTTCAAATACTGTTAGAGGGAGGTTACACAAAAAGGAAATAACAGTCTGAGTAGACGTCAAAGGATAGCAAAAAAGATTTTAACTTATGTGTTCAAAAGCGAACCATAAGGTGTGGAGATCAATGGAGCTTCAAAAGAGCAAAAATGACATGAAGACCACTGGACTGTTTGGCAGCTCTTGTAAAAGACAAAGTCTATCTAGATACAAAAATAAAGATTAGGGCCCCTCTGTCACATTCAGATAGTGACTCAGAGGTGGATGAAGCTGAGAAAGGTGAATTTAGAGGTTATGAACTGACAGCTACACCAGAAGAAGTATTCTGCCAGGAGCAGCCTAGATAAACTCAGGTATATTCCCCACCTAACTCAACCTCAGAGTCTGGATATGAATCCTGTTGAGGCTCAGATGCATCCTCATCAAGTGATGATGAAAGTCCTCCGTCAGAGGATGATATCAATCTATTGATTAAAAATAATGGTGTGCACCTGAAGGCTTTCAAGAAAAGCGAGTTGTTTGTTAAGAAATAGGCAGAGGAAATTGCCTCGCTACAGCTGGCTGCTTCCCAGCAAGATGAAACTTCATCTTTGTTATATCTGAAAGAGAGGGAAGTATCTCATCTGAAGACCATGGTAGATATCCATGTTGTGTCCATAAAATATATGGACTCTGTTATCAACGATCTTGAAGAGAAATTTGAAAGGGAGAAGAGGATTGTGGTCAATTTATCTAAGATAGATGTTATCAAGAGAAAATCTGAATCAGAGTGGATTTCTAAAGTTATCCAATCTAAGATATGAGGCCAAGCTCTTGTCAGACCTCAGTCAACCTTTCACAAGATAATTCTCCCATCCAACAGTGATGACCAAGACTGTATGTGTGGTCACTGGAGGTGTGGGGAATCTTCCTTGTAAGGTCACAAAAGTACCTTACAATGGAAGAAGAGAGTTCATAGGATTGAGTGCAAAGAAGGAACCCCATGTAAAAGACCAAAAGGCCCATCCTGGACCTTTTGTATTTGGTGCATCAGCCCCCTCATTCAACGAGAAGGCTGTGCCCTATTCTAAGGTTCTTCAAGCAAGAACATAACCCAAAAGTGCTTCAGTCAGTAAGGCTGATTTGACTGGCTCTAAAGCCATTAAGAACATGCCAACTTCAAAGAAGGCTGTTACTAAATATGTTCAGAGCAAGCCAAGTGCTCCAACTGGTAGATTCACTTTTGGTCAAGCTCTTGCTGAAAGAAACATGAAGAAAGCCACAGTTCTCCCCATTGAATAGGCAGACAGTAATCTCGTGCACACTTCAACGAGTGTTCAGAAAAGGAGATACAACATCCATGAATGTTGGTGCTGTGGCAAAGTAGGACACTTTGCCATAGATTGTTGGCATAACCCTTAGGTGCCAAAGGCAAGGCTATGTCTTCCTGACAGTACTCCTATATGTAGACATATACATTCTTATGCTAACATGGACCTAGGACCCAAGTAAATTTGGGTTCCTAAGCTAAGGTAATTTCTATTTTGCAGTATAGTCCAAGTGGCCATGCCCAATTATGGTCCTTGGACAGAGATGTACTCGACCTAAGTCTTGGTACAGGGATTGACTCAACCAATCATCTTGCACAAAATGTCAAAGACATGTGTAACTGTTGAGGGTGAGCTAGCAAAGGAAAGCCAGATGCATATTAAAGGCTAAAGTTCAGAAGGAAGATTGCTGGTATGCTCAGAGACTGTGAATCCAGTATGTGCTTCAAGTCTTCAGGGCAGAGATAAGTAGAATTCACCAACCTTTTAATTCTACTAATTAATTGCTAAATTGCTGAAATTATGCATGTTAGAGATAAGGTAATTAAAATAGATGTCTGAGAAGTTGTGAAACATTTGTCTAAACAACCCTTCTCAATAAATATGTTAGTGGCTCACATGTTCACCATGCCACAAGATGTAATTTGATTTAACATGGATATGTTGAAGAAAGTTTATATTGCACACATCTAGAACACATACTATAATGAGAATTGCTGCTCATCTTAACCCCTGCTGACTAGACAAATTTAATATTACTAAAAGAGTTAAAGGTAATTCAATTGCTAAATAAATGGTCAATCAATTGAGACCAAGAAGTCAAATGTTGAGGAAAATAAACCTATTAAACTAAATCAATTGATTATTCAACCTGCGGATAAGATCTAGGATTCAATCACAGTCGTTGATCAAAATTGTTCAACAAAATAGGATAGTGACTTTCCGCCATCTCTATATAATTACTTATATATAGAAATGCTTGTGCATAAAGCAAAAGCATTGTTCCTTTCCCTCTCCCTCCCGTACACGCTGTATCGACGGAAAGCCGCTATCGCTAGGTATTCTAAATTCAGCAGCAAAATGGTGCCCAAAGGTTAGGATTGAAAGTCCACTTAGTGTCAACTACCTTCACCTATGGGGGGGATAGGTGTCTTGTAGCGTTTTTGCGGAATTAAAGTCGTACCTGCACAAGAAAACAAAACAACACAGCACAGAAAGGACACAAGCAAATTATAGTGGTTCCCCGATTTGGGTACGTCCACTTTCCCCCTTCGACCTATCTCCCAACCAGGGACGACTCAGTCACTTCACCAACAGGATTGAAATCCAATCCTTGCACTAACGGAAGGAACCCTTCCACACGTAGGAGTCACCACTCCCACAACACGGGTTGCACCCAACCCTTACAACTAGGGACCAATCGGTCCGTTACAAAGAAGTTGAAAATAGATTGTATAAGAAATACAAACAACTTATGGAGACTAAGGTGTCCCTCTTCGTTCGATGACGTGTTCTTGAAGTCAACGAAGAGTCCACAACCCTAGATCTCACTTGGAGAGAATCTCCCCGAAACCGGCGGCGGCAAGAAGGGCGGCGGCTTGGTTCTCGGGATCGGCGGCGACAACGGCGTGCTGCGGATGTTCTTTGGAGATTCAATATTCGTAGCAAAGCTAGCAAGATCTTCCAACGGTCACACTAGGATCGATCATCTCGATCGATTCAGAAGGGGAAGGTTTTCCCGATCAACGAATCAAGAGACAAAGGATCTCTGGTTAGACGCGTTAGACGATGTGCTTGGCTGAGCTTCTGTCGCCGGGAGATCTGGAAGAAACCACGATCAAAGGACGATGATCAACTGGCACGAGCGGCGACGGCGGCGGAGCAAGTTTCATGATCTAGGTCACGTCGACGGCTCGACTTCTTCTTTTTAAATTTCTTGATCGACTGTTCAAAAATACGCGGGTATTTATACAGTAGGTCTTCAAGATGACCGTTGTGGGCCCCACCAACAGGAAACCCCAAGCCCGGTTCAAAACAGCGCCAGCGGCTGAGTCCGGTCCAGCGGGTTCCAGAAATTCGCCTAAGTCAAAATCGGCAAGAATCGAAGGTCATTCGGCGAGAATCAGCCAGTGATTCTGGACGATTTTGACTTAGCGACAGATTTGCACGCTCTGATTTAGCCGGATAGAGATGGCGAGAATCAGCCAGTGATTCTCGACGATTCGACGAGAATCACTAGTGATTCTCGCCGAATCGGCGAGAATCACTTGGTGATTCTCGTCGATTATTACTTAGACAATTTTTCATCTTTCCACCCATGAGCTGCTCTTTGACCCATCCTTGCTCCTTGTCTGCTCTTTCATTATCACAGCCCTGTACTTGAAAATAAGTACACTCCAATAGAGAGAGTACATGTAGGCCAACACATTGATCTGCTCAACGAGGGATTACGTCGCGCAGACCCGTGTATATTGACCTACTGCACCCTGACATTGGTGTGTACTTAGCGTGGAATAACTGCAAGCACACCTTAAAAGATTTCATCAAATACATTGTCTATTTACCTTAGCTTGTTCAGCGGCTTCTTCAAATCAGGTACGTTGTGGATACAATACCCAACAATCTCCCCCTATTTGAAGAAGCCTAAACCCTACAAGCTAAGGTGAATAGAGCGTATGGGAATGAAAATCATAAACTTAAAATTGAGTTGAGAGAGATATTCATTACCAATACCAATTTCTTGAGAGCAAACTTGGAGCCACCTTAGCCTTAGCCGAGAGGGTAATCTCCCCCTTTTCGGCTTCTGCAAATCTGGGTCTGTTGCATTTGACCCCTTGCTTCCCCTCAGTTCTTGGCCTGTGCTCACACTTGAGTTCCTGGCAGAGGCTCCCCCTAGATGTACGAGCCTGGAGCTTCTGTAGTCTTCATTCCTCATAGTTTAGCATCCCCAATTCAGTTTTGAAAAGACTAAACTTGGCTTCGTCTAAGGGCTTTGTGAAAATATCTGCAATCTGCTTGTCCGTGGGGACATAACAGAGAGAGATGTCCTTGTTCTCCACGTGCTCCCGAATGAAGTGGTAGCGCACTTCAATATGCTTCGTTCTGCTGTGCGATACCGGATTGTTGGCAATTGCAATTGTACTGGAGGAGTCGCAGTACATTGGTACTTCCTTGAACTGAAGGTCGTAGTCGGCTAACGGGTTTCTGATCCATAGGAGTTGTGCGCAACAGCTGCCTGCCGAGATGTACTCAGACTCTGCTGTGGAGGTTGCTACACAATTCTGCTTCTTGCTGTTCCATGAGATAAGCCTTCTTCCGAGGAATTGACACATCCCGGAAGTGCTTTTCCTGTCATCCCTACTCCCTGCAAAATCAGCATCTGAAAAACATTCACTGTGTGATTAGCTAGATCAGCTCGTGGTGGATGACCCTGAGGCATTCCTTGGCCTTGCTCCTCAGCAGATTCACTTGTAGAGCTGGACACTTGCATAGTCTCTAAAGGGGGAATATTTGCACCCTCAGTAGATTTCTCAGAAGTACTTAGCAGCCTCTGCTGAGAGGACTCCCCCTCCACTATTGCACTAGTTTTCTCAGGAACTATCTCAGGAGCTTGCTTTTCAGATGGAACTTCAGTGTCGTCCTGAGGCTCCATTACTTCCTGTCTCTCATTTCCTTCTTCCTCATCCTCATCATCCATGATGTCATTCTCAACTGCATCATCTTCCAAACCTTCCTCATCATTCTCCTCTACATCACCTCCGGCTCCTAGATCATTCACGTTCAGGGCCGCCTCATTTTCCACCACATCTTCACTTTCTTCTTGCAGATCCGCAACTGCATCTCTAGCTATCTGAGAGATGCCAGATATGACATTAGCAGAAGCGAGTAGAGGCTCCCCCTCAATTCCTGCAGTCAGTGCATCAGGAACTTCACTGGGAATAGCCACGGAATCTGCTACAGTTCTATCCTCGGTAGGAGATTCTTCTTGTTTTACTACCACTGCAGCCTTCCCGATGCGTCGCTCCCATCTGTCAAATACGCTGGAGTCCATTTTCTTCAAATAATGCAATGGAACTCCTTTGCTCATGTCGAACCTATCTCCGTTCAACTGATTAAGATATAGGCTGATGATTCTTCCAAAACTTAGAGATCTAAGAGTGTCCTTAATCTTCTCAAAAAGCATAGCCCTACAGTTGAATCTCTTTCTGCAGACAATCGCCACAAGAATCTTGAACATGTCAGCTGAGATGTGGTCATGTGAGCCGGGTTTGCATATCAGTACTTTCCCAATGATGTCGGACAAGAGTTTCCCCTCCTCATTCATTTCTTTTCTCTTTATCGATCTGGTTCCTCTAGCTAGTCCACAAAATAATAATGTCCTGGATTTATCATGTTCCTCCAGATAATCCTCGTGCTCAGAACTGGTGAGCTGCAAGTATTGGGTCAGTTTGCTTGCAGACATCTTGATCCTTGCACCTGCAACCTTACTCTTGATGATAGAGTCTTCATCCGAAGTTTGGCGGTTGCGAAGAACTCCATCACTTCCTTGTCCAAAATTTTGCAGGGGTGGTCCAGTATAAAAGAGAGTCCAGCCTCTTCAAGCATGATGATGATGTTTCTGAACTCATCCGAGGCATGTGAGAACCCGGTTCGAACCAACTCACATCCAGTGACCAGGCCGGCGGTGGTCCTTGGAGCCATTGCCAACCATTGTAGATAGTACTTCTGTTATTCCAGATACTTGTTCCAATTCATTCTTGAAACATCTTCTGTCTAGTTCTCATCATATTTATGGGAACCTAGACTACCCTGCAAAAGAGTGTTACCTTACCTTAGGAACCCAATATGTATTGGGTCCTAGGTTCTTGTTAGCATAAAAACTCGAATGCCTTCCCGCAGAAATCCTGTCAGGAAGACTACCTCTGCCCAGAAGAGGTGGATAAGCCCTTGCCCTTGACACAGAGGGGTTGTGCCAACAGTCTATGGCAAAGTGTCCCACCTTGCCACAGCACCAACACGTGTGAATGTTGTACCTCCGTTTCTGACCTGATCCAGTGACTGAGGTAGTCATGGTCCTAGGTCTAAACGGGATAGAGCCGGATCTGCTCACAAAATTGCCTCTTCCACCGTGACACTTGGAAGGGTGGAAGGAATGCATGTAGCGAGCGTCATGAGGCCTGGGAGGTGGTGCCTTCCTTTCAGTCAGCACCCTTCCAGAGGCCCCATGAGAACTAACTGCATGACTTCTAACCTCCCTTTCCTGTGTCCTAGGGTGGTGAGAAGCGCACTGAGAGCTGATACCAGCAGATTCATGCCGAGTTGGGGCAGTGGCCGAGAATACAAAGGGTTCAGAATGAGCCTTAGGTATTCTCTCAAGGGTGGCCATGACAGCCCTTGCACTATGGGTGTCTCCACATGAGGGCAGATCACCCTTGTAGTGACCACGGTTGTTCCTGTGATCATACCTGAAGGCATGATGAGTACTCTTCCTGCCTGGAGTGGGGGGTCTGAATACCGTTTCCCCATTTCTCCATGAATTGATAATTCGGGAGATCCACCCATTTTCTTCCTTTCTCTTGATAGCATCAACCTTGGAAAAGTTGGATACTATCCTTTTCTCATTCTCTAGACTACTCTCTAGATCTGAGATTTTAGAGTCCTTAACCTTGTTGGATGCCAATTGGAGAACCAACAAGATCTTCAGCCGAGCAATCTCCTGAGCTTGCTCCTCAACAAGTAGGTTGCTTTTCTGAAGGGCTCTCTTCTGGGAATCAGGATTTTCTGAAGGGTAACAATTCCTGTCTTCAGGAACTTCAAGAGAAAAGGGGCAAGATGAAAAAGTTACCTGCTCTTCAGAGTTACTGTTACTATCTCCAGAGACCGTTGTGTCAGCTTCATCAGAACTACTTTACTCAATTTCTTCTTCAGTCTCTGACAAGGACACCGGAGCCCTGATGACTGTCTGATTGATCCTTGCCTTCATCTTCAGAGGCGAGGACCCCCACATAGGCTTCATCCTCTTGCTGACAGTAGATCCCTGCTTTCTCTGATCCCTCCATGAGATCTGAGATGGTTACCCACATAGAGTTGGCCGTCCCACCCTTTTCCAATCTAGATCGAGAAGGTCCAGACCAGACATCCATGATGATCTGACGAATCATCTTGTCCAGATTAAATAATGAGAGTTCAGTCTCCGACATCTCAGTAATACACTTGGGAATTTGGATATCCTTTCCAGAGCCGGAGGTCTTCATAGGAATGAATGGACCCTCTTCCAAGATGAGAGATGCTCGAGGATCGATAGCCTCCAGGTGATAGGACACTCTCATCTTCCAGACGGGATAATACTCCTTTGTGCACGTGGGAAGTCTTAGTGGAGAGATCCCATGATCCAGCTCCATGCTTTTGACACTGGTGGAAGGATTCTACTCAAGGTGTGAACCTTTTTGATGAGTAACCTGGCTCTGATACCACTTGAAAGTCCACTTAGTGTCAACTACCTTCACCTATGGGGGGATAGGTGTCTTGTAGCGTTTTTGCGGAATTAAAGTCGTACCTGCACAAGAAAACAAAACAACACAGCACAGAAAGGACACAAGCAAATTATAGTGGTTCCCCGATTTGGGTACGCCCACTTTCCCCCTTCGACCTATCTCCCAACCAGGGATGACTCGGTCACTTCACCAACAGGATTGAAATCCAATCCTTGCACTAACGGAAGGAACCCTTCCACACGTAGGAGTCACCACTCCCACAACACGGGTTGCACGCAACCCTTACAACTAGGGACCAATCGGTCCGTTACAAAGAAGTTGAAAATAGATTGTATAAGAAATACAAACAACTTATGGAGACTAAGGTGTCCCTCTTCGTTCGATGACGTGTTCTTGAAGTCAACGAAGAGTCCACAACCCTAGATCTCACTTGGAGATAATCTCCCCGAAACCGGCGGCGGTAAGAAGGGCGGCGGCTTGGTTCTCGGGATCGGCGGCGACAACGGCGTGCTGCGGCTGTTCTTTGGAGATTCAATCTTCGTAGCAAAGCTAGCAAGATCTTCCAACGGTCACACTAGGATCGATCGTCTCGATCGATTCGGAAGGGGAAGGTTTTCCCGATCAACGAATCAAGAGACAAAGGATCTCTGGTTAGACGCGTGAGACGCTGTGCTTGGCTGAGCTTCTGTTGTCGGGAGATCTGGAAGAAACCACGATCAAAGGACAACGATCAACTGGCACGAGTGGCGACGGCGGCGGAGCAAGTTTCACGATCTAGGTCACGTCGGCGACTCGACTTCTTCTTTTTAAATTTCTTGATCGACTGTTCAAAAATACGCGAGTATTTATACAGTAGGTCTTCAAGATGACCGTTGTGGGCCCCACCAACAAGAAACCCCAAGCCCGGTTCAAAACAGCGCCAGTGGCTGAGTCCGGTCCAGCGGGTTCCAGAAATTCGCCTAAGTCAAAATCGGCGAAAATCGAAGGTCATTCTGCGAGAATCAGCCAGTGATTCTCGACGATTTTGACTTAGTGACAGATTTGCACGCTCTGATTAAGCCGGATAGAGACGGCGAGAATCAGCCAGTGATTCTCGACGATTCGGCGAGAATCACCAGTGATGCTCGCCAAATCGGCGAGAATCACTTGGTGATTCTCGTCGATTATTACTTAGACGATTTTTCGTCTTTCCACCCATGAGCTGCTCTTTGACCCATCCTTGCTCCTTGTCTGCTCTTGCATTATCACAGCCCTGTACTTGAAAATAAGTACACTCCAATAGAGAGAGTACACGTAGGCCAACACACTGATCTGCTCAACGAGGGATTACGTCACGCAGACCCGTGTATATTGACCTACTGCACCCTGACATTGGTGTGTACTTAGCGTGGAATAACTGCAAGCACAACTTAAAAGATTTCATCAAATACATTGTATATTTACCTTAGCTTGTTCAGGGGCTTCTTCAAATCAGGTACGTTGTGGATACAATACCCAACAAGGATTTTCTCTTTGAGGGAGTAGAGGTTGTTCACAATGGATTCATTGATGCTCCTGAGGAGATTCAGCATGTGCTTAATCTTCGGCAAAAATCTGACCTAGCTTTCGTCTTGACGGAGCCCTGTCTGCCGTGGAAGAGGGAAGTGCTAGAATTATTTGCTAATGCCAAAGAAGATGCATCAACAGGCAAAGTTAAGACTATAGTAAGTGGAAAGAAGATAAAGATTAACCTTAGAAGGCTTAGCAAAGCACTGCAGTTGCCTTGGTACACCCTTTAACGCCTTGGTCGCCTTGTCGCCTTGACAAGCTTGATGCCTAGCATTAACGCTGTATTTTCCTTGTAAATTTTGTTTTCACATATATATACAGACAGTGGCAGCCATACGGTTTCTCTTTATGCTTTTTCATCTCAAGATTTCTGAGGCCTTAGGATTCAGCTCCGTGCTCGATCCGAGAAACCGGTTGTCGACCTGTTCCTCCTAAATAGCCTAGTGTGGATGATGGGACGATCACAAGAATTATCTTGTCAAAGAAGACCGACTGGGAAGAATCCTACTTGAGAGGATTATTGAATTTATTGCAGAGCCAAACCTAGGGAGAATTTTGTCCCTATTTCTGCGGCAATCAGTCCCAGAAATTCTGAATTTAAAGCTTGGAGCAAGAATATACCAAATGAGGAGAATGGATATCAAAATGATGGAAAGGTGGGACAGGGTATTTCAACCCGATGGACCATCAACTGTAAAAAGGAAAGGAAAGAAGATTGCTGCTTTTGAGCCCAACTCCTCCAGCAGCTCATCAGAGGAGGAAGAACCTCATAATCCAGAACTATCATCTTCTGCTGAAGAGTCCAGGGAGGACATGAATATTATGGTTTCAGCCTGATGAGTCCAATATTTATAGGGTTTTTCGGACTCATCTGGGCTTGTTTTCTTGCACTTGCACTTCACTTTTAGTATGTTATCATTGATATTTCATTTATTCTGCTTTTCACGCTGAAGTGCACTTATAGGCCCATGGGTGTGCAATTGCGCATTCTATTTTCGGGGGTAAGCGCCTGGTGCTTCCCGCTGCTCTTCCTGTTGTTGCTGTTTGTATTTTATTGCTGGGAGCTTGTGCTCCACCTGGTTTCATTGCTGTGCAGGTGGTCGGGAAGTCCCAAATTTCATTTTTGATTCTGTGTAAAACGCACGGTCGTGCGCTTTTGCCACGCACGATTCTAGTTCAATCGTGTGTTTCACACAGCAATTCTGGGGACTTCTTCTCTGCCCATGCGTTTTGTTTCCGCACGGTTTAGTCCAAACCGTGCGAGAAGGAATCACACGGTCTGCACATTTTCTCTTTATTCCATCATTATGGGGTAAATCGTGCGTTTCCTTCACGCACGGGCAAGCGCGCCCGTGCATGAGTAAAACACACGGTTCCCCTGTTTCCCTTATTTTCCCGCGTTCTGTGTTTACCCGTGCGATTTCCTTCACGCACGGGCGGAATCGCCCGTGCGCGAGTAAAACGCACGGGTCAACGCTTCTTCTTCCGCGATCCAGATCTGGAAGTTAATAACGCAAGGTTAGATCACGGTCGTGCTCGGGACCGTGCGTGACCATTTTTCTGATCTTTTTCTATTTAAGCGCAGGTTTTCAGCCATTAGAGGGAGACTCGATTCCAACCATTCTCCGCCGCGATTTTATGGCAAAAGCCGCCGTTCCACCAAGGGGAGAAGATCCGGGCAAGCATTCAATGCCAAATCCAAGTCGGAGCTTCCTCTCGGCCTCCTCCTTCATCCTTGTACTTCAAGAAAGGATTTTATCTAGCTTTCTCCACCAAGCTCG
Source organism: Platanthera guangdongensis (assembly GCA_039583875.1). NCBI lineage: Eukaryota > Viridiplantae > Streptophyta > Magnoliopsida > Asparagales > Orchidaceae > Platanthera > Platanthera guangdongensis. The sequence continues at coordinate 86,408,605 of CM077162.1, forward strand.
GAGAATCTTGTGCCATTTTCCACCGGCTCGTGACACAAAGAAGATGGGTCCATTGGGAGTGAGTGACAGCCTCCTCTACCTCCGACGCAGTTGAGGACCGAGCTAGGACGCGGATTGACAACCGGCGAATCCTTCCGTGTATCCTCCGCAAGACTTTAGATACGGTCGATTTCGCACACTTTTCTTGTTTGGTTGTTGATAGTATAGTTAATCTCTTGTATTTAATGAAGTGTGCTTAGTTTTGTAAAACAAATGTATTCAATCATGTCTATGTGATTTCTTATATATGTTATTTGCTTGAGGTGCGATTATTTTCCATCCGCCATCCATCTGTTATTGCCGCACTAAAAATTGTTAGTGGCGTGCGTTGCGAAGAGGTGTTTACGACCCACAAATTCCTTTGTTCTTTTGGTTCTTATGCTTGCCTACTCGTCCATCCGCCTAGCGATTCGGTGCATAGCGGCCCGTGTAGTTTTCCATCCCGCCTGGCGAAGCATCGCATAGCGGCGTTGCATAGGAGTAGTTTTTAGCATTTTATTTTCCTTTTCCGCAACATATCAAAACCCCCCTTAGTTAACTATGACCTAAGTACTTCAATCTCAAGTCCTCCTCAACATTAACTCCCCCCTTACTGTGTTACTTAAAGAGATCGATACTTGGGGACATCCCATTTTATATTACTTGTGCGACCGGTACACTTGCCGTTCAACGCATCAAGTTTTTGGCGCTGTTGTCGGGAACACAGTCGTGTGAGTTTTTGGAGAGGGAGATAGGAGATAGAAGCCCTTTTCCATTTGTATATTTCATGTTCCTTCTTTGCTTTAGTTTTTAGAATCTGTTTCTTGTTTTTATTTGTTCCTCTTCTAGTTTTAGTTTTTCTGCAGCAGGCTGTCCTTTTCTTTTATCTGCTGGTGTGTAGTTAATTTTTGCTTAGATTATTTTTGTTGGTGAATTCCTCTTTGTTGCACCATGTATTCTTATATGAATATCCGTTGTAGATGGTGCGGGGATTATAGGCATGGTAGTGATGAGTGCCCCACTGATGATTGGGAGCATAATTCTCATGGTTCTGTGTATGGAGCACCGTCTTCCTATGGTACTTCATACACCCAACCTAGGTCTTATGGTCACTCCTCTTCCACGCATTCAACATTTTCTTATTCCTCTCCGGTCCCACCTGGACTGAGGAGTAATGGAAAACGATGTTTGTGTTGTTGTAGCACCGACCACGTGTTGAAAGATTGCGCAGAATTTCAGCGCCAGTTGGAGGAGGATGAAGAAACGGGTATCTGATTCACTCTATCACCCTCTCAAATGGCCGCCCCTTCTGATTCTAATGATATATTCGCAGCACCACCTTGTCTATGGGTTACTACTGCAGATATGCCCATCAGACTTTCTGCTGATCGGTGTGACGACATTGTGGCGCCGTCTCTCCCCATGCACTCTTCCCCTCTTTTTGATTCACCCCAGGAGGAACCCGCACATATTTTCTCTGATGCTGTTGTTCGTCTGCTTTCTTTGTAAGAATTATCTATCCCTATTTTTAGTGAGTTGGTTGATGACGTTAGGCCTGATTGCAATTCTGAGCCTGAGGTTGCGCCCATGTGTGACGAGGATGTTATTCTCATCAATGGAGAGTATTACATCTTGGAACATGTGGACGCACTGAGGTGTGTTGATGAGGAGATCTTCTCTGATGAGGAAGTTCCCACTTCCTTGTTGGATGAGGAGGTCCAAACCACACCGAGGACCTCCTATTCTCAGATTCCCCTCGTCATGACTCAAATGACACCAACAGTGATCTATGTCTGGATCCTGCTGGGAGTGAGACCGGGACCACTCCCCCTATTTCTGATTATTTTAGTTCTTCTTCTCCTTTATTTCTTGACCCCCATTCTTTATCTGAGCCTGGGCGGGTTGAGTCTCCGCAGGAGCTTCAGGAGGACTTGGAGCTTTCAGCGTGAGCCATCGATGATAACATCCTCTTTTGCAAGGAGGATGATTCCTCCTCTGTTGAGGAAGCTCCATTGATTGCTTTCTCCTCCTGCCATCTCCCTGTAGACAATACCTTGCTAGGCAAGGATATTTTTTGTGATAAGACTAGCGAGGACCAGCGCTCCTCCTTTTATTATTTCCTATTTCCTCTACCTGTGTTGGGCAGGTATTCTTATTTAGATAGAGGGGTAACTGCTCTATCACCGTATCGGTACCCTTTACCGCAACAGATATTGGAACAGTTACCTGTGCTTTTTTTATTTCATAGACCCATTAGCTAGAACCTTTTCCTTAGCTAAATAAGTCGTGCTGGGATGACAGTAACCCCAGTACTTATCTTTTATTTCCTGCAGTTTTATTTTTTTTGTCTATCTTAGTTTAATATTTCTTTATATATTGTATATTTTTCTTTTGTTTTTGAGGAGCTCATCCCTATAGGTATTCATGGAAACTCGTATTGGCAGGGTTGTGATTCTTCGTATGGCGGAGCTACTTCTGTGTTTCCTGTGTCTTCTGGTATGCTCTTTGGCTGAGCATGGGGTAACCTCTCCCCTGACTTATATTTCATTGTTTTTATTGCGAATATTATGTTAGGTTGCATGGTTTAAGTCTGGTGGGGGACAGACTCAAGTTGTTATCCGCTCACGTGCACATTTAATTTGCATACTAGAAGCTTTTTTTATATCATTTGCATCTGATTTGCACTTCATAACACCCACTTGAGAGCGTTTACTTAAGCACTTGCACGCACCGAGCTTGTTTATCACTTGTGCTTAGAATAAAGAATGCTGTGATGATTTAGGATTTCATGATGGAGTAAAATGTTGACTCCAAGAGTGTTCCTAGGCGTGCACTTATGATCACTTAGAGTTTGTGTAGATTAAACTTCTTTATATGCTTATAGTTTGTATTTTTCTATTAGCATAGATTTTTTTTACGGCACTCTAGTTGTGAATCCGGTTGTGAATCAAACGGTGGTGTAGGATTGTTTGTTGGAGTTCAATAGCCACGTATTGCTTGAGTCAGGAGGAAGGGTTTTCTTTCTCGGTGGCTAAGAACTTGCCCCTAGCTATTCTCGAAGCATGGGTACATGGTTAGTCAAGTGAGCGCGTGATGTAGGCCGTCACTTTGTCTAGTTTGAGCCTTGTACCATTCCCGACATCTATCCATTGCTACCCCCGTTGAGCCTGTCCCTTCCTTTGACATCCCTACACTTCGCTACCAAAGCCCTATAGCCTTTCCTACTCGCACATCATAATGTGGTCGCTCGGTTAGTTTGTTTTGTTGTAGTTTGTATCCGTTATGTTTGGGCAGTTATTTGGTGTTTATGCTGCTTGTGGTGTTGTCGTGTTTGCATATTTAGTTTTGGCTATTTGAAAAAAAAGGAAAAGAAAAAAAATATGATAGTAAATAAAAAGAAAATTCCCAATGTGGAATAATATATATATATATATATATATATATATATATATATATATATATATATATATATATACAAGCAGTCGTGCACGGGGGACCCCGTGCGGGAAACATTTGTCTAGGGGGCGACATTCGTCGTGGGGGCAACATTCGTCGTGGCGGCGACATTCATCGTGGGGGAGACATTCGTCGTGGGGGAGAAATTCGTCATGGGGGCGACATTCTTCGTAGGGGCGACATTCAGCGCGTGGGCGACATTCGGCGTGGGGGCTACATTCGGCTGGGGCGACATTCGTCGTGGGGGCGACATTGATCGTGGGGCAACATTGGTCGTGGAGGCGACATTTGTTAGAGGGACAACAAATGTCATGGGGGCGACAAATGTTGTCGAGGCGACATTAGTCGTCGGAGCGACATTCGTCACGGGGGGCCACATTCGTCGCAGGGGGGCGACCTTCGCCGTAGGGGGAAACCTTCGTCACAGGGGTCAACCTTTGTCGTTGGAGTGGTGTTGGTCGTGGGGGGGGGGGGCACGTTCGTCGTGGGGGGCGACGTTCGGCGTGGGAGGCCATGTTCGACGTGGACGACGACGTTCTCCATGGACAGCGATCTTCGGCCGGGACGTATGTGAAGAAATAGATTCATGAATACAGATTCTTTAGCCAACAATGTTTTTGAAGCAGTTGCATTTATTTTACAGTTGATATGTTATCTTGTACATGTTTCTCATATTTTTGCTTCAGATTTGACCGTAAGATCCACTTTTCTTCTTAATCAATGAACAATATCTTAATTACAATGTACTAATTCTATTAATACTGCTATAAATCTTCAGAATCAAGTAAGAACCTAGAACATTTTTAGGATTAAACACTCTCCAAATGTAAAGAAATAAAGTACCATTAGGTACATGTAAAATCATTCAATTATATGGAGCATTGAAAAATCTATCAAATCTTTAAATTTATCAATTTATGTGGATTCTATGGAGCAACATAATTAGAAATGAAGTGAAAATCTTTGATCTGAGTACCTTGTGTTGAGCTCACCAATACCTTGTGAGAAATAGCTTACCAGATTCCCAGTACCTAGTGCCTTGTTTTCATAGGGGTCAAGCAAACTTCAACTCCCAGCATGTGCATCCAAAATTTTAAACTCCATGAAACTGCATTGCCTTGAGCGTAGCAATTAAGGACCTCCTCCAAATTTAACATTTGAATGATAGTTCTGTGCGTGTAGAAAAGTTACCACTTGAAAGAAATAACAAAGTTGAGAAAGATAATATGACGGTGGATTCTTGAAAGAAATAACAAAGTTGAGAAAGATAATGTGATAGTGGATTCTATTCAAGATTAAAACGATGGATTCTATTCAATGGCAGAATAACATAAGCCTCTTAACAAATGCACCACTAAATCGAGCACAGGTTTGGAAAAGCAATAATAGACGCACAGATTCATTTATTTTGAACAATGTGATTGCAAGAGAATCGACTGAAGAGAATCCTAAATGTTTAAATCAACTGAATCTGCACAAAAAAATACGAATTTTAATAACTACACTTACCTAATTACAAATCCCTCCTCAGTATTTTGGTCTACGTCACAGTCCGTTGCAAAATACTAAAGAGTGGTGTATGTTGTGTTACATCACAATCTGTTGCATCTTCGAATGAGAGCTTGTATGGTGGTGATAGAGCTTGTACCTCTACTCCACCTTTCAATTTTAGAACCATATAATAAATGATGAGACCATATTATCGGCTTTATCGCGAAACAATTTTTGTAAAATAATTTAAAGCATATTCATTAGGCTGAATCAGGATTCAAAATTCTATTACATGTTTGAAAACAATGAGCATGATTCAAAAAAACTTTGAAAACAAAACTTAAGGTTGAATCAATATGCTTTGAATCAAAACTTAAGGTTGAGTCAAAAAAGGAGAAGCTTACAAACTGAAATTTGCTTTGAATCCCCTCATGAATCTTGGTTTCATCATATGAACCAGCATCTGAGCATATATGTCGTCAGAAAAGGTCTAATAAGGTCAAATAAATCGGTGTAACTGTGAAGCCCCTCATGAATCTTTTGTTAAATCTCAAAGATGTTTATGTGTCTTTTCTACATAAGGTCTAATAAATCAGTGTAACATGGCCTACGTTTTCAAACTGAAATCTGCTCTGATCTACAAAGATGTGTGTGTATTTTCTCCACCTTTTGTTCTCGTATTTATGCTCTTAGTTGTAAATATGAAGTTAGTAATCAATTTTTTTTTATTATTAACAGTGATTGTAAACTGCTAATTTGAGCTCTCTTAATGATCATGACCTTTAAGTTGCAAAATAGTAGATCTAAGCCCTATTCTTGATTCCAATCAGAAGCAGGAACATAATTTTTTGACCTGTATGTTATTACCAACCATACAACCACATATATGTGCTAAAATGCACTAAGATGTTTACCTAACCTAAATTTAATGTTAGATCTGGACATGAGTACTTTACAAAACATAAATCTTTGATTTTACAAAACCTAAATCTTCTGATCTACTGCAGAGGTATGAAAGGAGGCGGATCCTCTCAGTGGTGAGATACCAGCAGCTGGAAGTAGGGAAGAGGAAGCAAGAGAATAAACCGGTGTACCTGCCAAGCCGTTGAGATCGGAGGTTGCAGCGTGTTCTGTGATGCCCTAGCCATCTATGGAAGAAAGCAACAAACCGAAGTATGATCTGTTTTCAGCGCAACGGGTAGGAGATGGGGTTGCGATCCGCCCCGTCGTTGTCGGATTTTCCTCCGCGTGGAAGAAGCGCGAGAGGAGGTTTGAGGGCATGCGTAATAACCCGCAAGGAAGAAGTCGTGTTGGCGTCGTCCGTAAATCGCGGTAGGAGGGATTGTGATGCCTACCTGCGCAGAAGAACCGGCAAGGAAGAAGTTGTGTATCGCCCCATCGTCGCCGGATCTTCCTCCGAGTGGAAGAAGCGCGAGAGGAGGCGGGTTAAAGTCGCGGAGTATTTTTTGTGAACGAAGATCAAGAGTGAAATGTACCTGCATCGGCTTGAACAAAGTTGTTTCGTTGCCGGCGAATCCTTCAAATGTGGCAGAGATGCGAGCGGGAGGCGGAATTAGGGCAGCTGCTGGTAATATGCAATCGCGGAGCAGCGGGGAGGATGATCTTGGTGTCGTGAAGTCGCGGGAGGAGGAGAAACGATGACGTGAAGTCGCGGGAGGAGGAGGAATCGCGATGCCCTAGCTGCGCAGAAGAAGAAGAGGGATATCGGGAAGAAGAAATCAGGAATCGCGATTTTGAGCTCGCTGAACAGTGCCGGGTGCGAGGCCATATGTATTAATTAAGCGTTAATTCTGCTAAAAGATCAAAATACCCCCAATTTAACTCACAAAAACAGTTTTTATAAGGGCATATTAGGATTTAAATGTTACACCATACCCCCAATAATAGACGCACAGATTCATTTATTTTGAACAATGTGATTGCAAGAGAATCGACTGAAGAGAATCCTAAATGTTTAAATCAACTGAATCTGCACAAAAAAATACGAATTTTAATAACTACACTTACCTAAATACAAATCCCTCCTCAGTATTTTGTTCTACGTCACAGTCCGTTGCAAAATACTAAAGAGTGGTGTATGTTGTGTTACATCACAATCTATTGCATCTTCGAATGAGAGCTCGTATGGTGGTGATAGAGCTTGTACCTCTACTCCACCTTTCAATTTTAGAACCATATAATAAATGATGACACCATATTATCGGCTTTATCGCGAAACAATTTTTGTAAAATAATTTAAAGCATATTCATTAGGCTGAATCAGGATTCAAAATTCTATTACATGTTTGAAAACAATGAGCATGATTCAAAAAAACTTTGAAAACAAAACTTAAGGTTGAATCAATATGCTTTGAATCAAAACTTAAGGTTGAGTCAAAAAAGGAGAAGCTTACAAACTGAAATTTGCTTTGAATCCCCTCATGAATCTTGGTTTCATCATAGGAACCAGCAGCTGAGCATATATGTCGTCAGAAAAGGTCTAATAAGGTCAAATAAATCGGTGTAACTGTGAAGCCCCTCATGAATCTTTTGTTAAATCTCAAAGATGTTTATGTGTCTTTTCTACATAAGGTCTAATAAATCGGTGTAACATGGCCTACGTTTTCAAACTGAAATTTGCTCTGATCTACAAAGATGTGTGTGTATTTTCTCCACCTTTTGTTCTCGTATTTATGCTCTTAGTTGTAAGTATGAAGTTAGTAATCAATTTTTTTTTATTCTTAACAGTGATTGTAAACTGCTAATTTGAGCTCTCTTAATGATCCTGACCTTTAAGTTTCAAAATAGTAGATCTAAGCCCTATTCTTGATTCCAATCAGAAGCAGCAACATAATTTTTTGACCTGTATGTTATTACCAACCATACAACCACATATATGTGCTAAAATGCACTAAGATGTTTACCTAACCTAAATTTAATGTTAGATCTGGACAAGAGTACTTTACAAAACATAAATCTTTGATTTTACAAAACCTAAATCTTCTGATCTACTGCAGAGGTATGAAAGGAGGCGGATCCTCTCAGTGGTAAGATACCAGCAGCTGGAAGTAGGGAAGAGGAAGCAAGAGAATAAACCGGTGTACCTGCCAAGCCGTTGAGATCGGAGGTTGCAGCGTGTTTTGTGATGCCCTAGCCATCTATGGAAGAAAGCATCAAACCGAAGTATGATCTGTTATCAGCGCAGCGGGTAGGAGATGGGGTTGCGATCCGCCCCGTCGTTGCCGGATCTTCCTCTGCGTGGAAGAAGCGCGAGAGGAGGTTTGAGGGCATGCGTAATAACCCGCAAGGAAGAAGTCGTGTTGGCGCCGTCCGTAAAGTCGCGGTAGGAGGGATTGTGATGCCTACCTGCGCAGAAGAACCGGCAAGGAAGAAGTTGTGTATTGCCCCATCGTCGCCGGATCTTCCTCCGAGTGGAAGAAGCGCGAGAGGAGGCGGGTTAAAGTCACGTAGTATTTTTTGTGAACGAAGATCAAGAGTGAAATGTACCTGCATCGGCTTGAACAAAGATGTTTCGTTGCCGGCGAATCCTTCAAATACGGCAGAGATACGAGCGGGAGGCGGAATTAGGGCAGCTGCTGGTAAGATGCGAGCGGGAGGCGGAATTAATTAAGCAGCAGGGAGGATGATCTTGGTGTCGTGAAGTCGCGGGAGGAGGAGAAACGGTGACGTGAAGTCGCGGGAGGAGGAGGAATCGCGATGCCCTAGCTGCGCAGAAGAAGAAGAGGGATATCTTGAAGAAGAAATCAGGAATCGCGATTTTGAGCTCGCTGAACAGTGCCGGGTGCGAGGCCATATGTATTAATTAAGCGTTAATTCTGCTAAAAGACCAAAATATCCCCAATTTAACTCACAAAAACAGTTTTTATAAGGGCATATTAGGATTTAAATGTTACACCATGCTCTCATTAGGGGTTTCCTTATATAATAAAGATATATATATATATATATATATATATATATATATATATATATATATATATATATATATATATATATATATATATATATATATATATATATATATATATATATATATATATATATATATATTTATATATATATTGTTGCCGAGTTGCGTTCATTATGGGCGTGCACGCTCCGTCAAAATTCCAAGTCTGGTGGTGCGCCGCACGTGTGTGTCTGTTAAGTTCAGCTGTGAGTGTTTTCGGGCAATCTTATTTTGGGTGTGCGTGTCCGTCCTGTTTACCTTTGTTTACCCCACCTTCGCCTAAGCCTATATTATACTCCAAGTCCTACGGATTCGTGCTTGAGTCAAACTAGTGCCATGGAGAGAGTGTGAACGGGCGAGCTTATGGTTGTCGACATTGGTGGATACCTTTGGAGATTTTCCTGAGACCTGATCTTTGGCAATGCTCACCTCATTGTCTGCCTGCTTTCATTCTACGCGCAGCCGAATGATTCACCGTGATTCATTTTAGGAGTATTCGCAATATCTTCTTTACGTTTATAGATATTAGAAATTATTATGCATGCATAGAAAAGTTTTCTACTATTGCTTTTTGTACATGAGGGTATGACTTCGCATGGTACTCCATTTATGCAATTGCTTAGTCAACTAGCCTTCTTTAACTCCGCTTAGTGATAATTTGCTCGGGACGAGCAAATGTTTAAGTTTGGTGGTGTGATGAGTCCGATATTTATAGGATTTTTCGGACTCATCTGGGCTTGTTTTCTTGCACTTGCACTTCACTTTTAGTATGTTATCGTTGATATTTCATTTATTCTGCTTTTCACGCTGAAGTGCACTTATAGGCCCAACGGTGTGCAATTGCGCATTCTATTTTCGGGGGTAAGCGCCTGGTGCTCCCCGCTGCTCTTCCTGTTGTTGTTGTTTGCATTTTGTTTCTGGGAGCTTGTGCTCCAGCTGGATTCATTGATGTGCGGGTGGTCAGGATGTCCCGAATTTCATTTTTGATTCTGTGTAAAATGCACGGTCATGCACTTTTGCCGCACACGGTTCCAGTTCAATCGTGCGTTTCACACAACAATTCTGGGGACTTCTGTTTCTGCCCGTGCGTTTTGTTCCTGTATGGTTTAGGCCAAACCGTGCGAGAAGGAATCGCACGGTCTGCACATTTTCTCTTTATTCCTGCATTATGTGGTAAATTGTGTGTTTCCTTCATGCACGGGCAAACGCGCCCGTGCATGAGTAAAATGCACGGTTCCCCTATTTTCCTTGTTTTCCTTTGTTCTGTGTTTACCCGTGCGATTTCCTTCATGCACGGACGAAATCGCCTGTGCGTGAGTAAAACACACATGTCAACGTTTCTTCTCCCGCGATCCAGATCTGGAAGTTAATAACGCACGGTTAGCGCATGGTCGTGCGCGGGACCGTGCGTGACCATTTTTCTGATATTTTTCTATTTAAGCACAGGTTTTCAGCCATTAGAGGCAGACTCGATTCCAGCCATTCTCCTCCGCGATTTTAGGGCGAAATCCGCCATTCCACCAAGGGGAGAAGATCTAGGCAAGCATTCAACGCCAAATCCAAGCCGGAGCTTCCTCTCGGCCTCCTCCTTCATCCTTGTGCTTCAAGAAAGGATTTTATCTAGCTTTCTCCACCAAGCTAGGAGAAGCTTGTGCTATTTTCCGCCGACTCGTGACACGAAGAAGACGGGTCTGAAAGTGAGGTTTAGGTCTACAATACTCTAGATGGGGGTGAATAGAGTATATTTAAAATTTGTTAGGTCCCTATAAAGGTGCTATTACAGCTTTTGCTATAAACAGAAAAGGTGCAGTAATTAGGAAACTGGAAAACAAAAAATAGTAAACCTAATCATAGTCACACAGCAAGAATAAAAAGAAAAAGATAGGCAACCAGACGACACAAGAAATTTATAGTGGTTCCCCAAATATGGGTAGTCCACTCTTCTAACACCCTGGTAGGAATCAACTCATGTTTTTGATCAGGTACCTGACACCAATGGGTTTTGATCAGGTCCCCAAAAACCAAACTCAAGTTTTTGGTTAGGAGACTTTCAACCAAGAATCACTTTTGAAGGGAGATGACAACCCTTTATACAGGAGGGGGTGAGAGAGTGATTTTGTCTTCTCTGTCAACAATCAGAGAGAAGACTTATGTGGAATGATGTTAGCAAACAGCTCCCCCTGATATGTAGAATGATTCAGGGAAGATCTGGAGCCTTGTTGCAGGGTAATAGATCTTCAATCAGAGTTCTTGACCAGCAGAGATGCAGGAACTTCTTGATTGATTTGATTGTAGTTGTCCTTGGAAGTCCTGGAGAGTATGAGAAAGAAGAAGATTCTTGTTATTGTATGATTGTTCTTCTTCTACTGAGTAATAATCTCTGCTTGTCACTATAAGCTTCAGTATGAATTTTTGTGTGAAGATTTTCTACTGCTGTATGAATTCTTTCAGTCAGTCTATGTGTGTCTCTATTTCTCTAACTGCGTATGTTCTTCCTGACTGACTATTATCGATCTTGTATTCTCCTCTTTCTTTTCAAAAATTTGAATCATCGGTAATTAATACTGACGCCTTGAGAATAATCATCATTGAATCATTTCCTCAACTGTCCCGTGGAAAATTGGCAAGTAATATTCCTGAGGAAGACCGTAATCAATGCTCCTTCTAACAGATACATTCAGAGAATGTAGAGCATTAATTACTCAGGAATTTCCGCATTAGAATGGGGACAGAAGGCCAGGAAATGGCTAAGTCTGGAGTCGTCGAACAGTTGGCAGAATTCGTCGAACTGAATTACCCATTCGTCGAGCTGAGATATTGAATTAATCGACCAGACGGCTTCTATTCGTCGTGCTGAGTTCCAAGATCGTCGAGCTGATAACAGAATTGCATGCTTCAGAACCTTTGCCTTTTCTGTCTGAAGTTCATCGAGCTGAGTTTGTAACTTCCTCGACTGGAGATCAATAACTATTCTGGACTTAGAATAATTCATGAATATAGTTGTTGAAGTAAAGAATCCAGAATTCATCGACAAAAGAACAAAGTTCATCGACCTGAGAACTTCTAACTGAAGGTTCTTGTGAAGTTGAGGTCCAAGTTCATCGAGCTCAGGATCCAGTTCGTCGAACAAAGTCTGAAGTTGGACATAGAATAATTTGGAGTTATCCTGACTTTAGATAGTAGAAGAAATATCCCATATTTCGTCGACCAGCGAACGAAAATCGTCGAGCTCAGCTCAGAGAAATATCTCAAGATCGTCGAGCTGAGGACATCAATCGTCGACCTGAGTTCGACGAGCGTCGAACTCATTTTTTTTACTTGGTCTTGAAATCTTCTAAGTCTTGAGTCTCTGTCAGTATTATTGATAGCTGGTCCATCTGATGTTGACTCTAAGGACTTGGCCTAGACTCTAGGACACAACTTTGACACTGGCTATACATGTTGGGTCACATCCTAAGTTAGTTAACCTAGCCCAAATCAACTAGGTATCCAACAATCTCCCCCTATTTGGGTGAGGTCAGTAATAGACTCAAAACAAAAACATAAAAATAAACAAAGTAGGAAAAAGGTATATCTGGCAGAAATTACTAACACATGCATCAGATATATATGTACATGAGCTTTGTTTTGTACAGACAAATCAGTTTTAAAGCTAATGCAGAGAAAGAAAGAAAAATTGAAGTAATGCAAAGATTATTTCTTCTGTATCTTATCTGTGGGCTTATCTTCTTTAGTCTTTTCTCCTGGCTTAGTAAACATAATCTCTCTCTTTGGATCCAAAGCCTGTGCTTGTGTCATTGTCATGTCAGATGCCCCAATAATCTTCAAGGATATGGCCCTGGGGACAACTGCTTCTGGGTGCAGCTTCATGTAGTCATCAACATTGAAGAATTTGTTTGCCTTATTAAATCTCTTGAGTTCTTCTTTTCTGTACTTAGACATAGTGGAGTATCCTGAGATATTCTTGCCTTCAGCTCTTGCTTTGTTGATCATAGAGAGACCAACAAGTTCCTGGAATCTGGCCATTTTAGCTGTGTTGGCTGTTTCTGGATCTTCAAATGGACCAGGAGGTGAGTCTAGCCTGTTGGGACTATCAGCTTTCTGTTCTGCAGAGAGAGTTTGCTGCTGCTGCTGATGTTGCTGCTGTTGATGTTTCTGCTGTTGATTTCCTGAAGAGTGATGTCTTTGCTGACTACTTCCAGAAGATCTCCCTTGATGTCTTTGATAAGTTTGAATAGGGGCAGATCTCTGAGAACTAGAGCCAGTGGCACTAGCTGCAGGAGGAGGTGGAGTAAGTGGATCTCTTCTATATCTCAGAACTGGAGGAGGAGAGTATCGTTTACTTCTCTTCCTCTCCTTTTGTTCATTCTTGGACAGCCACATCCAAGCTGGTATCCCTTTGTATGGTGTTATCTTTTGCAGAATATAATAGGGAGTATCATGTGCTGGATTAGGCTTAGGAGCAGGAGGAGGATGAGCTTTTCTTTTCTTGGATACTTGTTTCCTCTTCTTCTTTATATCCTCCTCATCTGAATCTTCATCCTCATCTTCATCCTCATCACTGGCAGAACCCTGAGGGTTATCATATAGAGCATCCAATGCTTTCAAGGCTTTATCATAAGTAGCAGTCTTTTCTGTGTCAGGAGCAGAAGTTTCAAAGGCTGGAGTTTCAGCAAGAGTTGAAGAAGAGACTATATAAGAATCAGAATTAACTGGGACAGAGCTTTCAGCTGCTGCCTTATTTTCTTCTTCAATGTCAGCCAAGATCAATGCATCTAGATCTGGCATGGGAGAATCATCCATCACAAAGGTTGGTGCTGAGATAGCTTCTGGAGGGGATGGGATGACTGCAGAGTCTGGAAGTACAAAGCTGTCCCTAAGTTTCTTGGCAACTGCTGGACTGACAGGAGATGTATAAGGCAGAATAGCCAACTGTGGCTTAGTGAATGTTGCTGGAATAAGATGCATATATATAGTATCAAAAGTTTTCAGCAATTCTTCTAAGTTAACTGTGGGATTTAGGATAAGTCACCAACAGTGTTGAATCCTTCAGAATCTGACTCATCAAAATCCATGTCAGTATCAATGAAATCAATTAACTCTTTACTTATACAATCTATATATTCTGCTGTGAAGACTGTAGTATCTGCTGGTGCTGGAGCTGAAGACTCTGAAGCTGTAGCTGCTGCTTCATCATCAGACATCTCCCCCTGCCTGGTTTCAGTGGGAACTAAGGCCAGGCCCCTGACTGAGGAGGGGGCAGCAGTGAGAGTAGATATTTGGGCAGATAAAGAGGTAATGGTGGTAGAAAGAGGTGTAATGGCCTCTGCTATAAGTGATTTAAGAAGGGGAGTGATGATGGTGATGATAGATGAGATGGTAGAGTGGTCCAATGAGAAAGTGGTAGATGGTGTTGTAGTTGGTGTGGAAGAGGTGGCAACTATTGATGGAATAGAGCGTGGAACATCAGGTATATGAAGGTTAGATATTGATAGGGATGGAAGGGTGGCATCTTGCATCATGGTGTCTGATGGTAGTATGTAAGATGGTATGGAAGATAGATGTTGAGGAAGAGGAGACTGTGGTGGTGTAGAAATGTATGTATCATGAGGGGAAGCAGGAGGTGTGGTTGGTTGATTTTCCTGAAGGGAGGAAGAGGGGATGTCAGTGATGTCAATTGATAAAGATGGAGCATGTTGATATGAAGGTGGTAGTGTGGAAAGAAGGGCTGGAAGAAAAGATGTGGAGGGAATGCTCTCTTCAGCAGGGTGGGGAGTGACCTTAATAGCCCTTGTGCCTTCAGAAGGTGTGGTAGAAGAGGTGGAAGCCTTAGAGGGCTTAGTGATGGTCCTCTCCCATCTGCCAAATAAGGAACATGTGAGCCTTTTACTGGCATTGATAAAGATGGTCTGGGAGACCAGTGAGTCTGCAGCCTTTTTCTGTAGAAATATTCCTAATATTCTTACAAAACAAACATCCTTCTTAGTGTTCTTCTTCTTTATCAAATCAAACATAAGTTGTGCCCAGTGTATTGTCTTCTTATTGATGATTGCACACATAACCAGAAACTGGTGTCTGGTGATATAATCGTGTGCAGTGTGTTTTCCAAGTAGCACTTTGCCAACCAAGTCTGCTAAAAATTTATAGGGAGCAGACAAGTGTTTCTTCAACAGTTTGTTGGGATTGTCTCCAGCATAATCCATGAGTTTTAACATCATATCCGATTCCTCTACTTCAATCTCGAGGTCCTCTTCTCCATTTCTTAATCCAAAGATTTCAGTTAAGATAGCGGGGGTTAAAGAGATAGAGTTACCCGCGATGGTGCCCGTCATGATGTTCTCTTCTGTGGACGACAGGTGTGTATACCCATTCCCTGATTTCCATATTGTACAGTTTGATCCTTCTCGTCATCAGGGTTTTTAGTTCCTGTTCTTCAAGAATTTCCAGGATATACACAAAGAATGGATCAGAATGCTGAAATGAATCGAAATCTACGTCAAATCCTGTATCAAACTTCATTCCTATGAGATTGCTTGCCAGAGTCGCCATTGAAATCACCTGCAAGAAAGACACAGAAACGGCGATCAAGTGCAAGGGAACAGAAAGCGCGGGATGGAGGTCGAAGAAAACCTAGATATAGGTTTTCCAGAATATGAATCGACAAACTCCGTTCCACGAAAATAAAATTAATTCTTCAAAATGAGGTCGACGAAATAGTTTAGAGTTAAATAATTCGTCGAGCTCATCAAAAGCATTGAAGACGGTTCGTCGAACTTAGGTCGACGAATATCTTCTGAAGCAAAGTTCGTCGATCGCTGGTCGATGAAAATTGTTTCACTCACAGAGAGTTTGTCGATCTCCGTTCGACGAGTATCTCTCAAACTTTCCCTGGTTCGTCGAACTCCGTTCGACGAACTCTAGAAAATTCTTCGAATGCAGATAGAACTTAAACTAAGTCTTCTCCATTGATCATTCCCAGCTGATTTAGAAAGAAAGCATGATTTTTCTCATCCAGTGGTTTGGTGAATATATCAGCTTTTTGTAAATCAGTGTAGATATAGACAAGCTTTATCTTATTTTTGTCTATACACTCCCTAATGAAATGATGTCTTATGTCAATATGTTTTGTCCTACTATGGTGAATTGGATTTTGTGCTATGGCTATAACACTAGTATTATCACAGAATAGGGTTGAATTATTTAAGTTGAACCCATAATCTAGAAGCTGATTCTGTATCCAGAGCATCTGTGAACAACAGCTGCCTGCTGCAATATATTCTTCTTCAGCAGTTGAAGTTGACACTGATGTTTGCTTTTTACAGAACCATGATACTAATCTCATACACAAGAACTTACAAGTTCCTGAAGTACTTTTTCTATCAACCCTGCATCCAGCAATATCAGCATCAGAGTATCCAGTTAATTCAAATCCTGATTCAGCAGGATACCGTAGGCCTAGATTAGGACTGTTGAAATTTGTGAAGTGGAAGTGGGTGATGGGACAGGCCGCACGGCCTGTGGCGGACAGCTTTGTCGGACTGGGCGGACTGGGCGGACTGAGGTTTGCGGCCTGGTGAAAAGTCTGGTGGAAGCCGGCTGTGTTCCGAGCAGGTTGTTGCATGGAGTCCGCGGTTTGGTGCGGCCTGGTATCTGCGGATAGAGAGGCTTGCGGACTGGTGCTTTGCTCAGTGGTCGCGGGTGCAAGCTTGTGCTGAAAGGCGGATTGGTTCGAGTTCGCGGGAAGCCTTGCGGACTGGTGTGTCCGCGGTTTGGGCTGTTGCGGACTGGGCCTTGAGCTTGGCTGAGGCCTTGTCGAGCTCAGGTGTTACAGCAGGTCTTGCTGTGGAGACCGGTTGGCGGACTGGTGTTTGGAGTCCGGGATGAAGCTGCTGTGTTGGACAAGTGCGAGGAGCTCGCGGACTGGTTGCGGTCTGTGCTAGGGTGTTTGGCGGACGGGACTTTGTGTCCGCCATGCTCGCACTGGCCCTTGATGGTTTTGGACTTGGTCACACATTGTGCCAAGTTCATGGTGTCCGCCGTATCCGCAAGGTCCGCTGTGACCGGGCGGACTGTTGCTGTTTGCCTTTGGTCGTGGACTTGTGGCGGATTGAGGTGTGAGTCTTGCGGACTACCTCGGGTTGGTGCGGACAGCCTTGGAAGAGGGTTTGCTGTCCTGAAGCAGTTGGAGCTTTGCGGGCTGGTGCCTTGTCCGCTTAGCTTGGGCGGACTGGAGAGGGTTCGTCAAAGGTTGCCTTGCTCCTGGCGGTTTCCTTGGTGTCCGGCTAAGTCCATGCGGACTCAGCGAACGGTGGTTGTGTTCGCGCGGACTGTGGGTGGTGTCGCTATCTCTTGGGCGGTGACCACACTCCTCACCTTGCCTATAAATAGGACCCCCCAGGCACATCTACAGTAACCTAAGTAACGTGAGTGAACAGTAAATTGGGTTGGGCGAGTGCTGCGGTCTGTGTTTTCCAGTCCGCGCGGATTGTTCAGGCTGACGGTTTGCTGTGTGCAGGTCGCGCGGATAACTTCAAGGAGCCAGGAGCTTGGCTTTGACTTCGGTCAGTGCTTTGAAGTGTGCGGTCTCTGCGGACTCAGCAGGAGGTCGCTCTGCGGCTTGTCAGTTCTGTTTCAACTTTCCCAGCTTCAATAACCTGTCCGCCGGCTTCAGGCGGGTAGGGGAGTTCCTCAGTTCGGGTTCAGCAGGAGGCGAATAACGGTCTGTCCGCGCGGCCTCGCGGCTTCGACGGACTCCGTGGTATTCAGCGGATTGCAGCATAGCTTGGGCGAGCTCAGCGGTCTCGGCGGTCTCGGCGACCTCGCGGTCTCGGCGGACTGGAGTGCTGTCCGCCCGGCTTGTTTTTTGGTTCTTTCTGTTCACAGCTGTAATACTAGCGAAATCATGTCTCGCTATGTATGCCTCGGATTGTAAAGAAGTGAATGCATAATAAGACCTTCTTGTGCTTCCATTGTTCTGTTGGGTGCAACCTCTAGTCCTTGGGTTTTCCGCAGGTTCAGCGTGCGAACTGGGTAGTTCCGAAGATATTAATTTGGTGTTTGGGCTATCTTGCTGACCACGTTGAGAAAATTTAACATGGTATCAGAGCCAGGTTTCTGAGGTTGCGGAGGTTCAGTTGCGTGAGCGGTGGTACAACCAGCGTTGTTACTCAGTGATTGAGTGGTGATCAACCTGTGTTGTTGCTCGGAGCTGCTGAAGGGTACCAACAGGTGATCGCAATGGAAGGAAGCTTAGCAAGAGGTCTGGGCATTGAACTCTTAACGCTGACTAACTATAAAAAGTGGAAGTCGTGCATGAAGAGTTATCTTCTAGGCGAGGAGCTGTGGGAAGTTGTCGGTGGAGACGACAGACAGGAAGTAACTGCTGCTTTCGGTACTGCTGAGCAGGTGAGGCTCTGGAGAAGAACTAATGCTAAGGCGGAGTTCGTTCTGAAGAGAGCTGTCTCTCCGGAACTGTTTGATCACATCATTGGATGTGAGTCGGCTGCTGATATTTGGACAACCATTGATGAGTTGTTCAATAGAAAGAATGTCGCGCGGCTTCAGTTCCTGGAGAATGAGTTGGCCAGGGCAACTCAGGGAGACCTTTCCATCTCCAAGTACTTCTTAAAGATGAAGAGCTTGTGTGCTGAGCTGTCGGCACTGGATCCTGATGAGCCTATCTCTGAGGCAAAGATGAAAAGGCACATTATCCGTGGCCTGCGGAAGGAGTATGTGGCCTTTGTTACATCTGTTCAAGGGTGGGCTACTCAGCCGTCGTTGCTGGAGCTGGAGAATCTGCTTGCCTCGCAGGAGAGCTTAGCAAGGCAGATGGCTGGAGTGAATCTGAATCAGGAAGGCAGCGAGGCTCTCTTCTCAGGCAAGAAGAAGGGATGGGAAGGGAAGAAGAAGAAGAAGGTGCAGGCCGCTGTTGAGAAGGAGGCTTCAACTTCATATCCGCCGGAGAGGAGCAATGCTCCTAAGGACTGGAAGAAGAATCTGAAGTGCTACCGGTGTCATCAGCGAGCGCACTTCAAGCGGGACTGCAAGGTCAAACTGCAGCCTGGGCATGCTGCGGGAAAGGAGGAAGCTTGCTCGCGAAGTGAAGAAGCAGAATGGGGAGGAGCTTTCATGACGGGAACTTGTGTCCGGGCCTTATCTGCTGAGGACTTCAACAGCGAGTGGATCGTCGACTCCGGGTGTGGTCATCACCTCACCGGAGACAAGTCGAAGTTCACCTCCATGCAGGCTTACTCAGGTAATGAAGCTATTATCACTGCTGATAATACTGTTTATGCAGTAGAGAAGGAGGGGGTCGTGTCTTTGGGTAGTGATCAGGGGCCACTCACGTTGAGGAGTGTGTATCACGTGCCGGGCATGAAGAAGAACCTCTTCTCGGTGACCAATGCGGTGGACGCTGGGTATCACGTTCTGTTTGGGCCAACAGACGTGAGGTTCCTTCACAACGTTTCAGCGGTGAAGGCTGATGTTGCTCATGTTGGGAGGAGGGTGAAGAACTTGTTTGTTCTTTCCACCAGTGCCTATGTTGATAGGATGAGGGCCAATGATAGTGCGGCTATCTGGCATGAGAGGCTGGGGCATGTTGGCATGGACAAGCTAAAGGCAATGGCTAGTAGAAGTCTGGTGAAGGGGTTGCCGATGTTGTCCTCCTTTGGTGATGGGCATGTTTGTGCGGGCTGTCAATACGGTAAGGCACATCGCCTTCCGTTTGATAAATCTCAAACAAGGAGCAAGAAACCATTGGAGTGTATTCATGGCGACCTGATGGGACCGACTGTTACTGCCAGCCTTGGTGGAAGCAAATACATGCTTGTCTTGGTTGATGACTACTCAAGGTATACTTGGGTGTACTTCTTAAAGGAGAAGTCGGAAGCCTTCCGTTTGTTCGTGGAGTTCAAGGAGTTGGTAGAAGGCCGGCTTGGCTTGCGGGTTAAGAAGTTTAGAACTGATAACGGAGGAGAATTTGTTTCCTCCGAGTTTTCTAACTTCTGCAGGAAGCACGGGATCCAACGGGAGCTTACTTGTTCTCACACTCCACAACAAAATGGGGTAGCGGAGCGGAAGATCCGTCATTTGACGGAAACCTGCAAATGCTGGCTGCATGCGAAAGATATCCCAAGGTCCTTTTGGGCGGAGGGAATGTCTTGTGCTGCTTATGTTATCAACCGGATGCCACTCAGCCCTATCAACATGAAAACTCCTATTGAGCTGTTGCTGAAGGAGAAGACGAGTGTTGGACACCTTCGAGTGTTCGGTTTAACTTGCTACGTGCATGTCCCGGATGCTTCACGGACAAAGCTGGATGCGAAGGCAAGGAAACTTGTCTTTGTTGGCTATGATGAGCGGAAGAAGGGATGGAAGTGCATGGACCCTGTGACGAAGAAGTTCGTGGTGTCAAGAGACGTTGTCTTTGACGAGCTGACGTCATATGGAGGTGGCTCGGTGGAGCTAACCGGAAGTAGCAAGGTTGAGGAAGCACCGGTGGAGGCTGCTGAATGCTTGGAAGAGGAGCTTGCTGTTTCACCAGCAGCTCCTGTTGCTTCGAACTCCGAGGCTGAGCCTTCTGGCTCAGGAAGCAGGGGGAGCACTGCTCAATGTTTGCCCCAGGTAGGAGTGGAGCCTGAAGAAGCAACGGAAGCCGTGAGCAAGGAGCCGTGTCTTCGGAGATCGAAGAGGGTGGTTAAGCCACCGGCTCGGTACTGTGATGGGAATGCAGTGAGCTTTGTCTCCTGCTTCTTTGCAGGTCCTCTGGATGAGCGAGAGCCTGCAAACTTCAACGAGACCACTGGAGTGAAGGAGTGGGATGATGCCATGAAGGAAGAGATTGATGCTCTGAAGAAGAATGAAACCTGGGACCTTGTGCCCAAGGTTGATGGCATTACTCCGGTTACTTGCAAGTGGGTGTATAAGTTGAAGAAGAAGGCTGATGGGAGCATTGATCGGTTCAAGGCTCGCCTGGTCGCAAGAGGATTCTCACAACAGTATGGAGAAGACTATGAGGAGACATTCAGTCCAGTTGCGAAGATGACATCTGTAAGAGTGGTGATCGCCTTGGCTGCTAGCAAGGGATGGAGGTTGTGGCAACTCGATGTGAAGAATGCCTTTCTTTACGGAGAGATTGACAAGGACATCTTCATGGATCAGCCGCTTGGTTTTGTCTCTGAGAAGCATCCAGACTATGTCTGCAAACTCAGGAAGGCTCTCTATGGGTTGAAGCAAGCTCCTCGAGCGTGGTATGGGAAGATTGCAGAGTACTTGCAATTCTGTGGATACCTGGCTTCCAACTCGGATTCAAGCTTGTTCGTCAAGAAGAAGGGAGAGCTAAGAGTCTTGGTCCTACTGTATGTGGATGATATGATCATCACAGGGAACTCGGAGGAGGAAGTAGCAAGGCTCAGGGGAGAGCTTGCTATACGCTTCGAGATGAAAGACTTGGGAGAGTTGCAACACTTTCTTGGTCTGGAAGTGGAGAGGAAGGAGTGCGGGATTCTCATTAGCCAGAAAGGGTATGCTGATCGTATTGTGAAGCGGTTTGGCATGGGCGAAGGGAAGAAGTGCTCTACTCCACTGGAATCTGGGCTGAAGCTTCGACGGGATGAGGGAAGGGTTCTTAATGATCCCTTGGTGTTCAGGGCTCTTGTTGGGAGCTTGATTTACCTGACGATTGCAATGCCGGATATAGCTTATGCTGTTGGCCGAGTAAGTCGGTATATGGCTGAACCAAGGCAATCTCATCTAGTGGCGGCGAAGGGAATTCTGAAGTATGTCAAGGTGACTTCTGAGATGGGACTCCTCTATGGAAGGGATGCGGAGTTTGCGTTGCTCGGGTACACGGATGCTGACTATGGCGGTGATTCGGATGATCGAAGGTCTACTTCTGGTTATGTGTTCACTTGCGGTTCAGCTAGCATCTCGTGGTGTAGCAAGAAGCAGGACTCGGTGTCGGTTTCAACCACGGAGGCGGAGTATAAGGCTTCGGCCTTGGCTGCTCGGGAAGCCGTTTGGTTGAGGAGGCTTATAGAGGATGTCCATGAAGAAGTGCAAGGGCCTACTTTACTCCGGGGTGACAATGAGAGTGCTCTCAAACTGGTAAACAATCCAGTGTGTCACGCCAAGACCAAGCATATAGAGATTGATCACCACTTCATCAGGGAGAAGGTGTTGGAGGGATCTCTGATGGTCGGGCATGTTCGGAGTGAAGATAATCTTGCTGACATCTTCACGAAGCCGCTGTCGAAGGGGCCTTTTGAACGCTTGCGCAGCTTGCTGGGCTTGGTCACCACTTCTCACTTCAAGGGGGAGTGTTGAAATTTGTGAAGTGGAAGTGGGTGATGGGACAGGCCGCGCGGCCTGTGGCGGACAGCTTTGTCGGACTGGGCGGACTGGGCGGACTGGGCGGACTGAGGTTTGCGGCCTGGTGAAAAGTCTGGTGGAAGCTGGCTGTGTTCTGAGCAGGTTGTTGCATGGAGTCCGCGGTTTGGTGCGGCCTGGTATCTGCGGATAGAGAGGCTTGCGGACTGGTGCTTTGCTCAGTGGTCGCGGGTGCAAGCTTGTGCTGAAAGGCGGATTGGTTCGAGTTCGCGGGAAGCCTTGCGGACTGGTGTGTCCGCGGTTTGGGCTGTTGCGGACTAGGCCTTGAGCTTGGCTGAGGCCTTGTCGAGCTCAGGTGTTACAGCAGGTCTTGCTGTGGAGACCGGTTGGCGGACTGGTGTTTGGAGTCCGGGATGAAGCTGCTGTGTTGGACAAGTACGAGGAGCTCGCGGACTGGTTGCGGTCTGTGCTAGGGTGTTTGGCGGACGGGACTTTGTGTCCGCCATGCTCGCACTGGCCCTTGATGGTTTTGGACTTGGTCACACATTGTGCCAAGTTCATGGTGTCCGCCGTATCCGCCAAGTCCGCTGTGACAGGGCGGACTGTTGCTGTTTGCCTTTGGTCGTGGACTTGTGGCGGATTGAGGTGTGAGTCTTGCGGACTGCCTCGGGTTGGTGCGGACAGCCTTTGAAGAGGGTTTGCTGTCCTGAAACAGTTGGAGCTTTGCGGGCTGGTGCCTTGTCCGCTTAGCTTGGGCGGACTGGAGAGGGTTCGTCAAAGGTTGCCTTGCTCCTGGCGGTTTCCTTGGTGTCCGGCTAAGTCCATGCGGACTCAGCGAACGATGGTTGTGTTCGCGCGGACTGTGGGTGGTGTCGCTATCTCTTGGGCGGTGACCACACTCCTCACCTTGCCTATAAATAGGACCCCCCAGGCACATCTACAGTAACCTAAGTAACGTGAGTGAACAGTAAATTAGGTTGGGCGAGTGCTGCGGTCTGTGTTTTCCAGTCCGCGCGGATTGTTCAGGCTGACGGTTTGTTGTGTGCAGGTCGCGCGGATAACTTCAAGGAGCCAGGAGCTTGGCTTTGACTTCGGTCAGTGCTTGGAAGTGTGCGGTCTCTGCGGACTCAGCAGGAGGTCGCTCTGCGGCTTGTCAGTTCTGTTTCAACTTTCCCAGCTTCAATAACCTGTCCGCCGGCTTCAGGCGGGTAGGGGAGTTCCTCAGTTCGGGTTCAGCAGGAGGCGAATAACGGTCTGTCCGCGCGGCCTCGCGGCTTCGGCGGACTCCGTGGTATTCAGCGGATTGCAGCATAGCTTGGGCGAGCTCAGCGGTCTCGGCGGTCTCGGCGACCTCGCGGTCTCGGTGGACTAGAGTGCTGTCCGCCCGGCTTGTTTTTTGGTTCTTTCTGTTCACAGTTGTAATACTAGCGAAATCATGTCTCGCTATGTATGCCTCGGATTGTAAAGAAGTGAATGCATAATAAGACCTTCTTGTGCTTCCATTGTTTTGTTGGGTGCAACCTCTAGTCCTTGGGTTTTCCGCAGGTTCAGCGTGCGAACTGGGTAGTTCCGAAGATATTAATTTGGTGTTTGGGCTATCTTGCTGACCACGTTGAGAAAATTTAACAAGGACAACTCTTTATATATCTTAAAATCCTTTTTAAGAAAATTAGATGAGATTCTTTAGGATTCACTTGGAACCTAGCACAAAGGCATGTAGCAAACATAATATCTGGCCTACTTGTTGTGAGGTATAATAGGGACCCAACAATGCCCCTATAAAGTTTCTGATCTACAGGTTTTCCTGGTATATCAGAGTCCATAACAGCATTGGTGGCCATGGGAGTTTTCTTAGCTGAGGCATCCGCCATCCCATACTTCTTTAGAAGTTCTTTAGCATATTTTGCTTGTGAGATGAAGATGCCATCATGGAGTTGTTTCACTTGGAGACCAAGGAAATATGAAAGCTCTCCCATGCTACTCATTTCAAATTTGAATGCATGAGGTCAGAAAACCTCTTGCACAATTTTGAATCTGTAGAGCCAAATATAATGTCATCTACATAGATTTGCACTAACAAGATTTGGTCCTTATGATGTCTAGTGAAAAGGGTTTTATCTACAGTTCCTCTTGTAAATTTATGCTCTAATAAGAAACTTGCTAAGGTCTCATACCAAGCTCTTGGAGCTTGCTTTAGACCATAAAGAGCCTTATTTAATTTAAAAACATAAGAGGGATAAGTTGGATAAAGAAAACCTGGAGGTTGTTCTACATAAACCTCTTCTTGTAACACTCCATTTAAGAAAGCACTATTCACATCCATTTGAAAAACTTTGAACCTTTTGAATGCTGCATAGTCAAGGAAGATCCTTATAGTTTCCAACCTTGCAACAGGTGCAAAGGTCTGATCATAGTCAATTCCTTCCTCTTGCCTATATCCTTGAGCAATAAGTCTAGCCTTGTTCCTCACAATGACTCCTTGGGCATCAAGCTTGTTCCTGAAAAACCATTTGGTTCTAATAACTGGGTAGTTTTGGGGTCTTGGAACCAAATCTCAAACTCTACATCTCTCAAATTGGTTTAGTTCCTCTTGCATTGCAAGGATCCAGTGGGGATCTTGCTCAGCATCATGAATGGTTAGAGGTTCAACCTGAGAGAGAAAACAAGCATGCATCAAGTCTTGGTTGAGTTGATGCCTTGTTTGTACACCTGCTGATATGTCTCCAATTAATTGAGATCTGGGGTGATCCCTAAGTGTGACAAAATCAGTGGGTGGAGTTGGTTGTGCAATAGCATTTTGAATAAATTCCTCTTGTGGAATTATATTTGCTGTTGGTTGAGGCTCATGTTCTTCAGCTTCATCTTCTTCACTATCTTCAATAACTTGTGGAGAGGGATGAGTGGGAACCTCTTGGGTGAGGTTTAGTCCATCCAATGTCTCACACAAGTGGGGTACCTGCAAGTTGCTACTGGTAGAAACTTCTTTCTCCTTGCAGTACATGTTAGTTTCATCAAAAAAACATGAATTGGCTCTTCTACTTTTAATGTTGATTTATTAAATACCCTATAGTCCTTGCTTACTTGGGAGTATCCTAGAAAAACTTCCACTTCAGCCTTAGCTTCAAACTTTCTAATATATTTCTTGTTGTTATTATGTATATAACATGTACAACCAAAAACTTTAAAATAGTTTATTTTAGGTTTCTTCCCTTTGAGCAATTCATAGGGAGTCTTGTTCTTCAATTTGTGAATTAAACTCCTATTCAGGACATAGTTTGTAGTGCTTATAGCCTCTGCCCAAAAGGTTAGTGGCATGTATGCATCAGCAACCAATGTACCTGCATCTTCAATGAGTGTCCTATTTTTCCTTTCAGGTACCCCATTTTGTTGGGGAGTTCTAGGAGCTGAGAAGCAATGCCTAATACCTTCCTTCTCACAGAACTCATGCATAAGAAGAGACTCAAACTCTATGCCATGATCACTTCTGATCAATGCAACATGAGTAGAGAACTCAATCTATATGGTCCTGAGAAAATCTGTAAGAACCTTGAATGTATCTGACTTTGTTCTCAGAAAGAATACCCAACTGAACCTGGATAAGTCATCCACTATAACTAAAGTGTAAGATTTCCCTCCTAGGCTTTGTACAGCAATGGGTACAAAAAGATCCAAGTGTAGCAAGTACAAGATCCTAGGTGAATCACTCTTATTAATTGATTTGAAACTAGTTTTAGTTTGCTTGCCTAGTTGACAAGCCCTGCAGAGACCTTCTTTCTTGTAGGGAGCAGAAGATAGACCTCTAACAAGGTTGTGCATAGATAGCCTAGCAATGTTTTTCAGGTTTACATGTCCTAGTCTTTTGTGCCATAAGTCATTCTGATTACTAGTTAAATTCAGTAAACAGATATTAGTTGTGGCAGAAAGAAAATTTACTAAGCAAATGTTTCCTTGTCTACTTACAGTTAAGATAGTTTGGTTATTTTTATCAATTATAGAGCAAGTAGATGGGTTAAAGTATACCTGATAACCATCAACACATAATTGACTTATGGAGATGAGGTTATGCTTCAGTCCACTTACATATGTCACCTTTCTGAATGTGACAGCCCATATTCTCACTTCTCCAACTCCTTCTGACTGACCACATTTTGAGTCACCAAAGATAACCTTTGGCCCCAGCTTGGACTTATAATTGAATAGAATGTCCTTGCTGCCAGTCATATGCTTGGAGCAGCCACTGTCCAGGTACCAAGTTTGATTTACCCCTGGACAATTTTTCACCTGCAATACAAACAGTTAATGATTTTTGACCCAGGTTACCTTGGGCCCTT
Organism: Platanthera guangdongensis; assembly: GCA_039583875.1. Taxonomy (NCBI): domain Eukaryota; kingdom Viridiplantae; phylum Streptophyta; class Magnoliopsida; order Asparagales; family Orchidaceae; genus Platanthera; species Platanthera guangdongensis. The sequence continues at coordinate 86,435,200 of CM077162.1, forward strand.
TGTATGGCTGATAAGAGAAACTAGAAATAACAGAATATTCTGGCTGGGATTTATATCCTAGGGGGTGATATCTCCTAGGTGGAATGGTCCAATCAGCCAATGGATTAAATTATTTCCTAGAAGTATTTAAGTTGCTGTTGAAGTTATAGTTTTGACTAAGTCTTCCTGGGTTCGACAAATTTATGTAAGTTCGTCGATCAAAGTTCGACGAATCGGGTTGAGATCGTTGATCTCTACCCAGAGAATGAACATGTTCATTCTCTGCACCCCACGTTCATCGAGCTCTGCTCGATGAACCATACAAAGTTCGTCGATCGCAGTTAGACGAATAATGATAACTATAGTTGGCGTTCAAAGTTCGTCGATCTGGGTTCGACGAACTGGACCCTTTTCGTCGATCTGAGGTCGACGAAAATTGCTGAACTTTGTTTTTATTGGGTGTTTTCTGTTTTTCAATTTTGTCCTTAGTTTTAATTTGTTCAAGAATTTTATTTACCTTATATACTTGATAAGTATTCTTCTTTCCTTTCTCAGAAATAAAATTTATGGTTTGTGACAGGTGGTTTTTCTGAATAATAGGTGGTTCACTAGATGATGCCCCTAATCCTAACTTACTTCCATTAAATCTAGCATTAGATATGTTGGTGATTGCTGCTAGTTGTTTGCTTCTACCATTTAGTGATTCTTCTAGCTGTTTTGCTTTACTTAATTCATTTTTCAGAAAAGTAATTTGTTCACTAAACATGTCTATTTCATTTTTTAATTCAGTGTTTTCTAAAACTAAGCTATCATAGTTAACTTGTTTATCTCTGAGAAGTTTGATTTCCTTCTCAGAGTTGATTAAATCTAAACACATGATTTTAAAATCTGATTTAAAAGATTCTGAACTATAATCAAACCATGATAATACCTGATCAGCTTCTGATTCAGAAGCTTCCTCATTTTCTGAATCTCCTTCTTCTGAGTTGCTTCTTGAGGCATCAATTGCCATGAGGCAAACCTCCTTTGCTCTTTCTTCTTCCTCATCTTCACTGGAGCTTGAAGATGTTGACTCTTCTTCAGTCTCACTCCAGGTCTCAGCCACAAACCCCTTTTCCTTTCTCTTGTGTTTGCTGGAAGAGGGTTTGCTGGTGTACTGTCTCCTGGAATCCTTTTCCTTTTCTCCTCTCTTCTCTTTCTTCTTGTTCTCTGGACACTCAGAGAGAAAGTGCCCAGGATTCCTGCATCCATAGCACACCACTTCCTTTGTTGGTGTCTTATCATACTTTGGCCTGTCATCTTTTGTTGATGAATTTCTTCTGAAGTCCTTTCTAGCCATCTTGAAAAATCTCTTAGCTAAGAGACTTATAAGTTCTTCATTTGATGTTGAAGATTTTGATTCTTTTGAGGCTTTGAAGGATATGCTCTGTTCTCCTCTAGCTACTGGAGGTGTTCTTTGTTCAGCAACCTCCCTTGTCTTTATTAACTGCTCATAAGACTTTAGTTTACCCAATAGAGATTCAGTTGAAATCTCATTTAGGCATCTGGCCTCCTTGATGAGCCAATTCTTGTGTCCCATGAGCTTGGGAAGCACATCAGAATTTTGTCATTCACTTCAGTGAGAGTGATGACCTTGTCCGGAGTTTTTAGCTCATTAATAATTGAGCTTAATCTATTATACATCTCTGAAACTGTCTCAGCTTCCTGTTTCTTGAAATTCTCATATTGGGATATGAGATTTGATCTCCTATCCTTCCTTTCATCAGTTGATCCATCAACCATTTGGTTTAGGGAATCCCAAATGGCTTTTGCTGATGTGCACTCAGCAACCTTCTGGAAAATGTCATCAGACATTGTTTGTGCCAGTATGTTCATGGCTTTTGCATCAGCCATCTTGGCTTTCCTGTAAGCATCATTATAATCTGGAGGAGGTGCTGCAGTCATATTTGTAGAGTTACTTGGAGGAGCTGCAGGTGGTGGAGGTACTCCTGTTAAGATGGAAGCAAAGATATCTTCATCAATAGAATTCATATATAGCTTGATTCTTGCCTTCCAGATTCCAAACTTTTGCAAGTTGCAAACTGGAGGTCTGGTGCTTGCATAATCTTGATTCTGTGTCATGGCTGTGTTTCTACTTTAAAAGTTAAATATGAATGAAGGTGATGTGTAGATATAACTAGGGATCTTTTAGTTCAAGATTTAACTTGTGCAACCAAAGGAACCTGCGTTGATACCAATTGAAAGTGAGGGTTAGGTCTACAATACTTTAGAGGGGGGTGAATAGAGTATATTTAAAATTTGTTAGGTCCCTATAAAGGTGCTATTACAGCTTTTGCTGTAAACAGAAAAGGTGCAGTAATTAGGAAACTGGAAAATAGAAAATAGTAAACCAAATCACAGTCACACAGCAAGAACAAAAAGAAAACGATAGGCAACCAGACGACACAAGAAATTTATAGTGGTTCCCCAAATCTGGGTAGTCCACTCTTCTACCACCCTGGTAGGAATCCACTCAAGTTTTTGATTAGGTGCCTGACACCAATGGGTTTTGATCAGGTCCCCAAAAACCAACTCAAGTCTTTTGGTTAGGAGACTTGCAACCACGAATCACTTTTGAAGGGAGATGATAACCCTTTATACAGGAGGGGGTGAGAGAGTGATTTTGTCTTCTCTATCAACAATCAGAGAGAATACTTATGTGGAATGATGTTAGCAAACAGCTCCCCCTGAGATGTAGAATGATTCAGGGAAGTTCTGGAGCTTTGTTGCAGGGTGATAGTTCTTCAATCAGAGTTCTTGACCAGCAGAGATGCAGGAACTTCTTGACTGATTTGATTGTAGTTGTCCTTGGAAGTCCTGGAGAGTATGAGAAAGAAGAAGATTCTTGTTATTGTATGATTGTTCTTCTTCTACTGAGTAATAATCTCTGCTTGTCACTGTAAGCTTCAGTATGAATTTTTGTGTGAAGCTTTTCTGCTGCTGTATGAATTCTTTCAGTCAGTCTATGTGCGTATCTGTTTCTCTAACTGAGTATGTTCTTCCTGACTGACTATTATCGATCTTGTATTCTTCTCTTTCTTTTCAAAAATTTGAATCATCGGTAATTAATACTGACGCCTTGAGAATAATCAGCATTGAATCATTTCCTCAACTGTCCCGTGGAAAATCGGCAAGTAATATTCCTGAGGAAGACCGTAATCAATGCTCCTTCTAACGGATACATTCAGAGAATGTAGAGCATTAATTACTCAGGAATTTCCGCATTAGAATGGGGACAGAATGCCGGAAATGGCTAAGTCTGCAGTCGTCGAACAGTTGGCAGAATTCGTCGAACTGAATTACCTATTCGTCGAGCTGAGATATTGAATTCATAGACCAGACGTCTTCTGTTCGTCGAGCTGAGTTCCAAGATCGTCGAGCTGATAACAGAATTGCATGCTTCAGAACCTTTGCCTTTTCTGTCTGAAGTTCGTCGAGCTGAGTTTGTAACTTCGTCGACTGGAGATCAATAACTATTCTGGACTTAGAATAATTCATGAATATAGTTGTTGAAGTAAAGAATCTAAAATTCGTCGACCAAAGAACAAAGTTCGTCGACCTGAGAACTTCTAACTGAAGGTTCTTGTGAAGTTGAGGACGAAGTTCATCGAGATCAGGATCCAGTTAGTCGAACAAAGTCTGAAGTTGGACTTAGAATAATTTGGAGTTATCCTGACTTTAGATAGTAGAAGAAATATCCCAGATTTCGTCGACCAGAGAACGAAGATCGTCGAACTCAGCTCAGAGAAATATCTAAAGATCGTCGAGCCGAGGACGTCAATTGTCGACCTGAGTTTGACGAACGTCGAACTCTTTTTTTTACTTGGTCTTGAAATCTTCTAAGTCTTGAGTCTCTGGCAGTCTTATTGATAGCTGGTCCATCTGATGTTGACTCTAAGGACTTGGCCTAGACTCTAGGACACAAATTTGACCCTGGCTATACATGTTGGGTCACATCCTAAGTTAGTGAACCTAACCCAAATCAATTAGGGATCCAACAGGGTCCATTGGAAGTGAGTGACAACCTCCTCTACCCCGGACGCTGTTGAGGATCGAGCAAGGATGCAGGATTGATAACCCGGCGAGTCCTTCCGTGTATCCTCCACAATACTTCGGATCCAGTTAATTTCACACAATTTTCTTGTTTGGTTGTTGATAGTATAGTTAATCTCTTGTATTTGATGAAGTGTGCTTAGTTTTGTAAAACATATGTATTCAATCTTGTTTATGAGATTTCTTATATATGTTATTTGCTTGAGGTGCGCTTATTTTCGATCCGTCATCCATCTGTTCTTGCAGCACTAGCAATTGTTAGTGGCATGCATTGCGAAGAGGTGTTTACGACCCTCAAATTCCTTTGTTCTTTTGGTTCTTATGCTTTCCTACTCGTCTATCCGCCTAGCAATTCGATGCATAGCGGCCCGTGTAGTCTTCCATCCCGCCTGGCGAAGCATCGCATAGCGGCGTTGCATAGAAGTAGTTTTTAGCATTTTATTTTCCTTTTTCGCAACATAACAAAACCCCCCTTAGTTAACTCCGACCTAAGGACTTCAATCTCAAGTCCTTCTCGACATTAACTCCCCCCTTACTATGTTTCTTGAAGAGATCGATACTTGGGGACATCCCATTTTATATTACTTGTGTGACTGGTACACTTGCCGTTCAACGCATCATAGCCTCTTCAGAACTTACCCCTCTAAGTCTTGTAAGCAGACCTGAGTCAAATTCAATCCCTGAGGATGATGAGCCTGCTGTTGAGTTAGCTGAAACAGTGGTAAAGGAAGCTGTTGACAAGATATCTGCAAGGATGGATGAAGATTCCTCCAGATTTGATGATGCAGATAGACATCTACCTATGTCTGATGATGATGATGCTCCTAGGCCTCAAAGTGAGGGGGAGATCAAACTAGATTCAGATAAAGAGATTGTTATGTCTGAAGATGAGCATCCACTTGATAAATTCATTGAAATTCCAGGTGCTGAGGACAGGAATGCTCCAGTTGAGGGGGAGCAACTGACAAAATAGATAATGTAAGAAGCATTATTGGTGGGGGGGAAGCTATAGGACCCTCCAATAGTAGTACAGACTGCTGCAAGTGATAAAGATAATGTGGCATCAGATGTTATTGCTGCTGTTGCTAACCTGCATGCAAATAAATACATGGCAGAGGTTAAGGGGGAGACACCATCCGATCTCCTTGCTCATGAAGTACATGATTTATTTTCCTCAGAATCTGAGAAAGAAAGATATAGTCATTAGAAAACACACTCCTCATCACATCAAGAGAATAGCTGGTTCAGGAGTGACACTGCTCAAGGAACAGGGAGCAATAATATAGAGGAAGCTCTAGATGAGGGCACATCTACCAGAGTTGATCAACTGCCACCAACATTCCTAACCAAGGTAAATGGGTTGCTAGATGAACAGAGGAGAGATTTAGAAAATTATGTTGATGAAGCTCTGAAAGATATCAAAAATGATATAGCAACTGAAATCAAGTCAATCAGATTTGAAGTAAACCTGCTGGAAGGGGAAACAATCAAATTCTTTACAAGAGCTGCTCCAACTATAGACTATACTATGAAGAAGCTGGATGTGTCAAGAAAACATATAGCCATCATCATAGAAAATCAATAGATTCAGGCTAAGAACTCAGTGACAATCCATGAAAATGATAAAATTCTGAGAAGTGAACAGAATACTGAAATCTTTACAAAGATAGATGCCTGCACTAAGCTACTTGATGAGTATATGTTGGAAGTCAAGAATCATGTCATTGTTGGAGACAACTATTTGGAGAAAGAAAGAAGCAAGGCCTGCTGCTCCCAGACCATTGAAGTTACTGAAGATGTCAAAAAGGGAGGAGACACTTCAACAAATTGCACTTATAGTAACGACCTAAATCGTTACAATAAGTACCAAAAATCATTACAAAAACTCTTTGGTAATGAAAAAACTTTATGTAACGGTCGTCCTGTAAAGCTCGACGCTAAAACTTCATTTAACGAATGAATGTGTGTCGTTACAAATAAATTAATTGTAAAAAATTCTTCAAAAGAAGTCAAGCTGGCGGGTTGCTGGCGGGTTGAACCGGCACCTGATGGGTGCAGATATCGAGCAGCAGGGAGCTGGCGGGTTGGTGGCGGGTTGATAGCGCTGAGTTTCGATCCCTCACCCATTAGAAGGCAAACCAAGACAACACTCCGCTATGCGAAGTGATCTGATCTACAAATTTTAGAACTATATTATATATACTATATCTATATGTATTTATTTATTAAAACAATATATTTTAATTAACTTATAATATTAGATTTATTATTATTATTATTATTATTTATTTATTTTATCATTTTTATTATTGTAATTATTATTTATTTATTATTAATATAATTATTACTATTATTATTTATGCATAAACATATAAATATATACATATATTTTTATTATAGTAAGACGTTTCAACCTCGATCAGACCTGTCAAACTGGTCGAACCACCTTGAAACTTGAACAATCCATAATGGTAAATTAGAGTAGATACTCATAGTTTAATTAATAAATAATTTTATTTTATTGAAAACTATTTATTCAATAATTTACAATAAATATTACAAATTTTTTTTAGAAATTAAACTAAAATATATACAAAACGCTAGCTCCTCCCCTGCAAAAAATGTGCACTTGCAAAATTTTGTATTCTCCCGAGCAAAAAAAACTAGTGCAATATGCGCGACTAAGCAAAAAACGTGTGCTCAGAGAAAAAAAATGTGCGTCCGAGTGAAAAGCACGTGCTCGGGAGAAAAATGCTCTCATGGGCCAAAAATGCTAGCTATCGAACACTCGTTATACTAACAAAACATAGAACAGCTCGTTCCCCGAGCGACATTAATTACCCTCGCCTCGATAGTGTTCTTGCGTGATGATATTGCGTAGCTCGCAAACCACCCCCGCACGTGCAAAAATCACATGCCACAATAGTACCACATATCTGCGATAGCAGCGTACAGATGTTTGCGAGTTGTAGGAGTGTCACAAAATTACCCTCGCCTCGATATATTTATTGTAACAAAACTTTGATAATAAAATATTACTAATAGTAAGGAAAATATCTCTGTCACAAAAACATTTCATCATGTGGTTATAATTTATACATATTGTGAGAAAAATTTATTATTTGCAACGTAACATTAGTGTTGTTACAAATACTTACATTTATAGTAACAAATTAATTATTATTGTAATAAAATATAAAATATTCGTTAAAAAAACCACTTTTTGGTAACAACTGAAAAAATTCGTTACTAAATATAGCTATTAGTAACAAACTGTGTTTTACTTATATTTCAGTCCTTACGACAGATGTAGTTTGTTGTAGTGAGAGAAGGCATAAGGACTAAAACAGAAAATATGGTCTGGGCAACTAATATGGTGAGAGATTCATTGATATTAGAGCCAATGCAATATGATAACATCCCAATGATGCCTGCTCAAGTGCTAGAGACTTTGAACAAAAAACCTGCTCAGCAAGATAATCAAGACTATGAACTATATATGGAAGAAGGTGATTGTGCTGGTAATCAGTGGGGAGTGCAGTCCACTGCTGAAATTTCATCCTTCAGCTCCACTATAGACCAGACACTATAGACAGAAGAAATGACTACCACTGCTAAAACTGAAGAGGAAGTTAGGATGAGGAAGAGAAAAAACAAAGAAGAAATGGAGAAATGGCCTGACTTTGAGCAATGGAGTGTAGAGTCTAGATCTATCATCTTGCTTGCTTGGGATCAGATCAAAAATAAAAGAACGGACATAGGAACATGGTATAATAAAATGGAATGGGACAAGATGGAGAAGAGGGACACAAAGAGAATAATCTACTGGAGGAAAATAAATGCCAACCTTCTACCTCCTGATGCTGTTGAACAATCTAAGTAATTTCCCAAGCCTCATGGCAACTTTCAGAGGCAGAAAGAAAAAGCTGAAACTGAAGCTGAAAAGGATAAAGCAACTAACGCTAAGGCTAATGATGATGCAGACAAAACGGGAAAAAGATAGTTGGGCCAGAAGACAAGCCGACAAAGAAATCCAAAGACAGTGGGATTATGATAAGGGAATCAGAAACTTGAAAAGTTTCAGGTTCTACTTATTGGTCTAAGGGATGTGACACTTTTTTATTGCACAAACATTAATACCCTATATGTTAAATAGAATATCTTTTGCTATGATCATGATTTATCTGATTTATCATCTGCTATGATTATGATTTATCTGATTTATGCTGTGATAATATATTCTGTATATGTAGCATAAGTATGTTGGTGTATACATTGTCCTAGGTTTTGACTTCTTCAAATAGGGGGAGATTATTGGGTCATTGATCCCAATGTCCTGGATTTGAAGAAGGCCTAGCAAACAATGTATACACATGTGGTGATCTAACTTGTGCTCAAGTTTAATGATTACACGATGTCCTACTAACAATGATGGGACATATAGCCTAAGTGGCTAGGTCAGGTAAATACTTACCTTGGGTGTGGAAAGACAGAAAACTATCTAAGTACATTCGCATTGATTGAAGGTCATTCACTCAACGCTAGATTACTTATAGCACTGATTGAAGGCTATGTAGTCCAAACCATGAAGAGGCAAGCTGAGAAAGTGGCTAAGTCCACAGGCGTTGAGTGAAGTCAACTCTCTCAACGCCATACAGTTCGATGAACTCAGAGCTCAGCTCGACGAAAAGTGAATGCTCAGTTCGACGAACACAGAGCTCAGTTTGACGAACATAGAGCTCAGTTCGATGAACTCTGAGCTCAGCTCGACGAAAGTAAAAGAAATCAAAGCATTTGAAAACTTTGAATATTTATCGAGTCCACAAGCGTTGATTGAGGTAAGCTCACTCAACACCATGCGATAATGTTCACTAAATCGCAAAGTCAGTGTTGCTTCTTAGACACAAAAATTTAGCAAAGTCCAAATACATTGAGTGTAGTTCATTCACTTAACACAAGATAACAGAAGAAAATCTGTTAAGTTGTTTGCCATTGAGTGGAGCTTACTCACTCAATGCCACGGAGTAGAAAAATCTGGCTAAGGAATAAAGCAATGAGTGAGGCGTGGTCACTCAACGCTCTCAATGCTTAAGATGTTGATGAAACAAAAAAGGGCAAGGGAGAAAGAGTTGAGTGAGGCATGCTCACTCAACACTCTCAATGCCTAATTAATAGATTATGGCTAAGGCATGAGGCGTTGAGTGAGGTGTGCTCACTCAACGCTCTCAATGCCAAACATCTAGAAAAGACTGCAGAAATGGTTAAGGCAAAATGCATTGAGTGAGGCTTGCTCACTCAACGTTGTCAACGCCTAAATAGGCAGAATTGTCTAAGTACTTTAGCATTAAGTAAAGCTCATTCACTCAACGCTTATTCTACTGATGCTTGATTTTTTACTAAGTCTTCACGTACTGATGTCAGCAAGTCAAAATGTCAACGTTATCCAAATTGTTAGCGACAAAGCTACTGTATATGACAAAAGGCACTGCAGACCTACTGTATGACTATTGGGCGTTAAAGCAAGTTTGCAATGCATTAAATGTGTGGGGGCACATTACTCAGAGAGCCGTTGGGAAATAAATGATAAAAGGAGAAGCCTTTACAGAGGAAGAAATCTTTTGGGAGCAGAGCTATTAAGATACTTCTTCTTCATCGCCATTATTGCTGTGAAGAGAAGAATTGAGAGCAAGAGACTGGAGGTCTAAAGGCTTAACAAGTTAGCTGGTTGTTTTCATCATCAACTTCTGCAAGATCAGAGTATATCTCTGAAGAAGAGCAAGAAAGTTAGCTGGTGGCATTTTCCATCTAGACCAGCAGATTCTACACCTATCTAGAGGCATAACACTGAAGAACATCTACTGGAGGCTGTGGAGAAGAAGTTAGGGTTGAACTTCCTCAGCTTAGGAAATAAAGAAGAAGCATAACTATTTCTGCCAGTTTCTTCCTTCACAAGATAAAACAATATGTATCCTAGTGGTTGTGAAGAAGTTAAGCTGAGAATTCCTCGGCTCAGGTAGCACCAAGCATTGCTGCAGTTACTTCACAAATCCATCAGGAAAAATCCCTGATGCTGTGAAGAAGAAGCTAGGACTGAGTGTATCTCAGTTCATGCAAAGGAAGACTCGGGAAATAAATTCCTGGAGTCAAAGTTGAGCTGAGTCTATCTCAGTCAAGGTAGATTGGCACAGAGAAATTTCTCCTGTGTCCAATCAAAAACCTCATCAAATCACTTCCATCCTTTAGGATCCTTTATATCTGAGTGGTAGGAGCAAGTTTGCTTTGAGTTAGGATTCTATTGAGAATCTAAGGTGTAGGACTTGGCTTCAAGTCTGAGGTAGGTGGTCAATTGATCACTGAGCTGTAGGAGAGTGTGACTCTCTCAGGTAGGATCCTTTAGATCTGAGGTAGGGCTGTCCTCCCATCCCTAGTGCAGGGCCTTTGGACTGAGGTAGGTGGTCTGCTGACCACTGAGTTATAGGCCATTTGTTGCTGAACTGTAAGTCTTGGAGGAGACTGAGAGATCCTGAGGGATCTGAGGTGTAAGCTCTTAGGAGCATTGTTTTGGAGAAGTGCCATGACTAACAGTAAGTTGGCAAGATGGGAGGAGAGTGGATGTATATAAAGATTGGGGAACCACTATAAATATTTTTGTACTTTGTTGTGTTATTTTTCTTTGTGCAGGTGCCATGTCTTGAAAGCAGAACATAGTTAACCAATAAAGCATCTAACTAAAAGAAAATCAAAGATAGTCACTAAGGACTAAGAAACATATTCCCCCCCTTTAGGTGATTTAACTATCCTTGAAATAAAGACTTTCACTAAGGAAGTTAAGTGCAAGAGGCCGGATGAACGATGAAGGAAAACTTCTTTCGGACATAGTTGGCAAAGTTCTGATATGGAAGACTGGATCTCATGATTATCTATCTACAAAAATGTTCAAAGTGCTCGTTGCTATTATCTGCAGGAAGAAGTTGGATTGGGGTGCTTTGCTGTTTTCCAAAATCAAAGATAGCCTGTGCACTCCCAAATTTGGGAGGATTATCATCGTATACCTCAATCAGTTAGATTGTGATAGGTATGATATGACCAAACGAGTTCATATCCATCATTTGTAGAAAATTGACTCCTCAACCTTCACAAGATGGGATAGGAGGATAGTCAGGCAGGGGGGAGCCCCAGGTATGCAAGTGGAGGAGGCAGAACATGCTCCTGATGACAGGATTCCAACTCCACCCCCAGTGAGATTCATGCTAGCATGAGTGCAGGAATTGAGGGGGAGACAGTTGCTCTTTCAGTTTCAGTTCCAGAGATTCCAGATTCATTTCCTGATCCACTAGCCCCGGATACAGTGTTTATTGGCTTAGTGCCAGTTGATCTCCTAGCAGAGGTTGTGTAAGACCCCCCTCCAGGAACACAAAACACAACATGAGGGGAGTCTTATGCCCAGAACAACCATCTTGCGGTAACATTAGCACGCGAGTTAACCTCTACCACAAGACCACTATCCTGCTGGCTAATCATATCATCCATGCCAACCCAACATAGAGAAAGTAAAGCAAAATTCAAAATGCACACTAGTATAATAGTCCCGAAGTACAATAGAAATAAGAAGCAACCAAGGATTCTATAATATCATAGTACATGACCAAAAGGCTACAAAAGAGTCTCTCTAAAAAAACACTCACATCAGTCACCGATGGTAATGACGGTACCATCACATCAGGCCATGTCGTCCTAGCTTGGTTGTCATCCTGCGTAACCTGCTGCTACTCTATCTGTGGGGTTCCCACCTAAAAAGGAAGGCGTAGTAACCATTAATCATAAATACTAAGTGGTTATCACATCCGCTCCCCCGGCGTCTCCTTGGCACTAGGCGGAGAAAGGAACAAGGGTACAATATATATAACAAACAGTAGAATAAACAGGTAGTATAGGTGTAAACAAAATCATTGTATATCAATATTTGTAACAAGTAAGTATATAAATCAACTTTAGCAATTCTACCAACAACATCAGTATATAGTATGAAAGTACAATAAAAAGTAACTTAACGTATATGAATGCCCATAAAGACATATAAGTTAAGGATCGGGTCAACAGTAAAGTTACTCATTGTATATGAGTGCCCATACAAACTTATACAATGAGGATCTTGTTTATGTAATGTAATGATGATGATATGATACAATGTAATGACTCACCCATGTTCACGCACATGCAACGACTATGTCGACACAGACTTGTAGTTCTCATTTTTTGAGCAGGTAGCTAACCTCTCAGGCTCCATCCTTCGTGGCCAGATGGGGATAGTGGAATGGGCTTTTCCACTACTAGGCGGGCATCCACACTACTAAGTCTAGGCCTATGTATGACTCAACGCTAAGAAAACAACAACAGAGCGCGCATGCGTACTACGATTCAGAGGGGTCTCAGGTAGATGTGCACCAAGAACACAGCCCAAACTGCCCTATTATCGTGGAACGGAAGGTGCCTCTGTGAACAAATCACCAAAGGACCTAGGCCAACCATCCAATAGCACGGAGGGTGCCTCGAGAAGTGAAAACTGAGGACCAAGGCCCAACCGTGCAAGTCAATCTATCAACTCTCATCGGTGTGATGACTGCCGAGCCCGTAGACCTGCCACACTATCCTTAACCCAGGATTATGACACCGCGTGTCAACTCACACGACATGCATTCCACATATAGGGAACCACAATTAGTCCCTTATATGATTTCACATCCCGTGCTCAACAACACGTAAGGACTCCATACCGAGTCCCTTGCCAACATGTCATTTCATTGTGGCAACACCCTCGCACTTCCAAGCCTTCCATATTTCCTTACCCATCGAGGGTTTATTGTTTACATTGGTGGCAAGCCACCTTACACATCTTACCAATCTCACACTGATACCCGAAGAGAGGCACGACTCTAAGTAGTGGAGCACCTTACAACTTCCTTATTTAACACATCTCATGGCCATGAATCAACCTCTTTTGATTCCTTTTAAGGGTCAAGCATCCACAACCATTATGCTTCCATCCTGGTAATTGCATCAGAATATAGATAGTTCACCCCTAGCATTAACATCAATTCACGGTTTACTTGTTCAAGTATCGAGTGTCACATCTTCGTCCAAACCTATTCCATTTCACAAATTACATTCATGCCCAATTATGATTCCCAACCATTTGCCTATCACATTCACATAGTACCAAGTTCGCTAAAACCTCAACATTTGTTCTTACAACTTCTTTACTCAAACCAAGCCCAATACCTTACTAACCCGAGAATATTAAGTACACAGGACTTGACTGTACATCCACTTTGACCGAAAGATCGTAAGTATACAGGACTCGCATAAAAGTGTGTAACCATCCGTTGAAAAGGTATTTCCAAGGAATTTAACTTTTGTATTCAGTCCATCACCAAGATAAGACCACAAGGTACTTGAAATCAGCCTGGAAGTTCGCTGCATACCGAAATAGATTTCTGTATATATAGCCAGCCAGCCCAGCAAGTTTGATTGGACTTTCCTGAGGATACACAATTTGTATGGTGACTAAATCTCTTGTTTTTTAATTTTTTTCCAAGCTAATGATCTACTGTTGCATATGTTAGTGTATGTCATTAACTCAATTGATTGAGGGTTTCGGCTTCTTCAAATAAGGGGACATTGTTGGGTCCATTGCCCACAATATCCTAGATTTAAAGAAGTCAATCATGTCAATGACATACATAAAGTTGTATTTGATGTGTGTCAAAGTTCATGCATGCAGGTTAGTCCTTACAACATTGATAGGACAAGTATTTCAAGTGATCTGACAGGTGGTCACAAAGTGGATGTGGATAGGCTGAAAATGGCCTAAGTCCACAGGCATTGAGTGTAGTCTACTCACTCAACGCCAGGTGAGTAAAATCGTTGAGTATAGCTTGGTATGAAAGCCAAATAATTGGCAGGCTAAAAATGTGGTTCAATCCACAGGCGTTGAGTGAAGTCTACTCACTCAGTTCTATGTAGAAAAAATCATGAGACAGGCTAATATAGTCAAAGCTTAAGAGAAATTTTGCAGAAATGTGGCTAAGTCCACAGGCATTGAGTGAAGTCTACTAACTTAATGCCATACAACATAAATCGTTGAGTATTGCTCAAGTCAGTCAAAACCACAGAAAATCTATATAAATATTTGACTAAGTCCACATGCATTGAGGGTAGCTTACTCACTCAACGCCATGTGATAAAGAGAGTTGATTGAACCTTAGTCAGTCAGAGATAGTGTTTCAAACATAGGATTTTATCTAAGGACAAGTGTTGGAACCGATGTTTCACATTCCCTGTGTTTGAGAATATCAACTCCCATGTTGTATTTGATCATGTCGTGTGTTGATAGAGTGTGCAAGTTGACAGATGCAAGCACAAGAAAAGGCTCCTATGGATGCTACCGCTAAGAGCGATTACTTATCGTACTGTGTTAGCCTCTCGACGAACCTTGAGTCAGATCTATCGAGACACTGGCCTACCGCCTAGTGCTAGTTCTACCACAGGCGCAACCACAATGAATTATTTGGACTTAGCACTCGGGAAGAAATCAGCGTTAGTCTTACCGTATTTCGCTAGACCTTCGACGAACGTCGAGCCAGATTCGTCGAGGCGCTGGCCAACCGCCTAACGCTAGTACTACCGCAGGCACTACCGAAATGAATTATTTGGACTTAACACTCTGGACGAAATCGGCGCTAGCCCTACGGCGTCGGGCTTGCCGATCGATGAATATCGACGCGTTGTTCTCGAATTATTGCGTCCAACATTACCGTGCGGCGAAAGCTATAACCAAGCAGCGCTAGCACAATTGAAACAACAAATATTCGTTTTGAATATTTCTTTCCAGATTTAGAGGACAGATAGGACAACAAATGCGTGAACCTACGACCGTGCGCTAGTCTTACCCCCGGCAGTAGCCTATTTTCATGAAGATGTATAAAAGGACACCTTGGTTTCTGTGCCTTTGAAGGATTCTGATTGATGGACTGAAGAACGATGAAAGTATGTGAATTCTAGGGTTCGGCCGCCTTCTTGTGCACTGTTCCAAAAGTCTCCG
Source organism: Platanthera guangdongensis (assembly GCA_039583875.1). Taxonomy (NCBI): domain Eukaryota; kingdom Viridiplantae; phylum Streptophyta; class Magnoliopsida; order Asparagales; family Orchidaceae; genus Platanthera; species Platanthera guangdongensis. The sequence continues at coordinate 86,450,372 of CM077162.1, forward strand.
TCATAGATGAAGAAAGTTGTCTCCCTCCCGTTAGTGAACGAAGAACTCCGGTGATCCAAGATCTGCATCAACTATGAAGAATCGACCGGTGGCGAGCAAACAAAGATCTCAAGCACTGGCCGTAGATCGCTCAACCGAGAAGTCGTCAAGGGAGAGAACTTCATCCTTTAGAATAATAACACTTTTACTCTTGTTATATTTCCTTTGTCTTTAAACCGCTTGGAGAGGAAAATCGACCTGTAGGGGTCGTCGGAATCTGGGTAGGATTCCGTGGTAAATCGTCCTATGGACTGGGACGTCAAGATCGGAGGATCTAGTGGGGCTCTAAGACCCTTCCTTGTGAGGAGGTGAAGTGCCGGCTCAAATACTTTTCTTGGAGGGAAAAGGAGAGATTCATCTGTTCTGTGGAGCGGGTCGGTATAGAAAATAAAGTGTTTTCATTTTCACCGCCTTCGATCCCCAGCGTCACGAGGATCACAATTTTAGATTTGTAAAACCATTTACTGTTAATTCTTGCAATGAAATATATTTTCTGCATGATTGCTTCTACGATTCTGCTGTGAACGTTAGGATAATTCCTGGTGTGTGGTGTACGAGCAAATTTGCACCGGAAATCAAGTTCATAGACATATCGCCGCTCGTTAGCTACCTAATGCTCCGCGGTAGCTTCCAGAGCTCGATTTCCTGGGTCAAAATATTTTAAATCCCATTTAACGCATCAAACCTTATTCACCCCCCCCCATCTAAGGTTGGCCACTAGATCCAACAAGTGGTATCAGAGCGAGGTTACTTCACAAGAGCTTACAAAAACTGAAGTAAGATAGCCAACTCTGTACACGTATTCAATGAGGGTCAAGGTGTGATTAGACCTCCACTGTTCATGGGGAGTGACTATAGTCACTGGAAGACTCAGATGAAAATATTTTTGATGACTCAAAGTATGGATGTATGGGCCATGATTGAGACAAAGTACACTACACCCACGGTGATGGTTGTGGATACTGCTGTAGAAAAATTGTAACAGCCCAAATTCGAGAACCGGAAAAAGATTGGTTGACACGGCCTGTGACACGGGCGTGTCCCAGGGCGTGTCCCGCTTGGGTTGAGTGCATTCGACGATTGCGTTCGATGAAGTTCGGTCGACGAAATGTCGGGAGGTACACGCCCGTGACACAGGGGTGTCAGGGGCGTGACCCCGGGAGTGTCCTCCCCTGGTCGACGACTCGCTCTAGGTCGACGAACTGCGCTCGACGATCGTTGGGTAGAGGGTACACAGCATGTGACATGGGCATGTCACAGGGCATGTCCCGCTCATACTCGAGTGGCTCTCGTGTAGATAGAAATGTACTCGAGTAGGTGGAAAAGTACTCGAGTAAGAGGGGGTGACACAGGCGTGTCATCTCTATGACATGGGTGTGTCCTCTCTGGGTACTCGAGTAGTTGGTTTTCTCTCGAGTAAGTCCTCTCGAGTAGGTCTCTAGTGGGTTACACGCCCCGTGTCACGGGCATGACGATGCTGACATGGGCATGTCATGGGCGTGTCACCTTGGTGTGGATAAGGTTGGCTAAGGCGGTTCGTGCACCGCTTAGGGGACACGGTATGTGACACGGGCGTGTCACAGGGTGTGTCAGGCCCGAGAGAGTTATTTTCAGGAATTTTTCTGGCCGTTCCTTTTCTTCCCATGGGATCTGATGGTTCAGATTGCTCCTTGCTGTTATATGGCCGAGAAATGAAGACTATCTCTTCATTTTCATCTTCTTATTCTTCTTCTCATTCCAAGAGAGAGAAAGAGAGAGTGAGCAAGGGAAGGAAAGGAGGAAGGAGGAAATCTGCTGCTATCGGGGCTGAGGAGTGCGGTTTGAAGATCAGAGAGCTGTTTCGTGAAGGCAACGCTGAGACGGTGATTTCCATCCGGCGGCTTCATGGCTCCGAAGCGATCTTCAAGGGTAACGATCTCCTTCTTGGACATCGAAGTCCTCTCTTTATGCATGTGCGTGGAATCCTCCACTAAGAGGTGGATGTCGGAAGTGATTCCTTGTTTGAGTTTGCATCTAGAGCCAGAAGTGTGAGTACGACATAGAAATGCTGTGTGAAGCCCATTTGGATGGGTAGTCTTGATTGGTGATGATCATGGGTAAACCGGAGAAGACTCATTGGATTTGATGCTGTGAAAGGTTTGTTCTTTGATTGCCTGGTTGTGTGGATGAATGAATATTGGGTATGGATGTATGAAGGCTTTGGTTAAGCTCCTGGTTATGATGAGAGATCAATTGGTAGCACGCCTAGGGAGCGCAAAATAAGGGGAGCGCGAGATAAACCCGACCTGTTACACCACTAGGGTGGTTTATCTGGGTTGATCTAGATAGATGAGGGATCGATTGACGGCAATGCCTGGGGAGCCGAGTTAAACCCGGCTTGCTGTACCAGAATGGTGGGTCGATCAGGAATAGGTGAGGGGTCGATGGGTGGTAATGCCTGGGAAGCACTGATAAACCCGGCTTGCCACACCACATGGGGTGGGTCGATCTGCTCTGGTTGTTTGTGAATGCTGCGAGGTAGTACCTCTGAGTTGTATGGATGAGATGTCGCTTATTGTGAGATTGGTGGACTAGGCTTGAACCATCCGACCAAAAAGTGAAGAGCCTCGATCGGTGATGTATGACTGGTATATCCGGTACACCAAGAAGGTGCCCTGCATGCACGGGGTGTCTGGTGGATACCGACGTTTGTGATATGGACTGTGATTGTTAGATTGAAAGAAATGATGATGGATATGCATATAGGGAAGGAACCACTGCCCTGGGTAAGGGGTGGGGTCGTTATAAGTGGTCGGCTAAAGCAGACCGTTACTTTGTTTTCTGTTTGGATTGGATGGTGAATTGCAGGTGTTACTGCTGGAATGGCAATGTGCGGAATGGAAGGATTGGTGCTAAAGGCCCATGAAGGTCGTGCGAAGAAAACGTGGTTGGATTTCATGTGTGGCCGGCCTGCGTGCCGATGTACGAAAATGTATTTGTGCAAAGAGAAATCTATAAGGCCTTAAGGCCAGTGTGTGTGAATTGTATACATTCCTGGTTGTGATATATAAATGTGGAGTTTGTATAGTAGTGGACATTCTCTGAGTTGAGTTCATGTTAACGTAAAATGCTGCGCTAGATTGTTTTGAGATAGGATACGAGTCGATTTTGATTTCCACAAGTAATTCCGCCGCTTGTCTGTGACATATGGCGTGGGGCCCCGGCCGGACCCACCGTTATATGCCATGTGACGAGTGGGGGCATTATAAAGTGGTATCAGAGCCAGGTTTAGATTGTTTGGGAGGAGAGAACATAAATGAACTCACGAATGTCCATTAGGAATGTATTTCATGCACGTGAAGTGGGTGAGTGTGTAGTCAATGTATAAGTACCGTTATGATATGAATGATTAATGGTGTATTGTACATTGATAGGTGATGAGGAGTGGTGCTGGGCAGTCGGAGCCCCAGCGATCGGATGAGAGTGCAGCACCCATTGAAGCGCCTACGTCTCCTTCGGCGGAGACTATACGGGTGGTGAGGGAGACAGTGCTTGCGGTGTTACAGGCACAGCCTATTGGACAGGCAAGGCCGGCAGGAGTACCAATACAGACTGGTGCACGGCAAGAGCGTGCTGCAGTGGTGGTGGAGGTGTAAGCAATAGACGAGTCATTGAAAAGCTTTATGGAGTTTCATCCACATACGTTTGGTGGAGCACGTTCTCCAACGCAGGCAGAAAATTGGTTGGCTCGAGTAAAGAAGATCCTGACTGCAATTAGGACGGGAGAGTAGCAGAAAGTGACGTTCGCCACTTTTCTGTTGGAAGGAGATGCGAGACTGTGGTGGGATGAGATGGAGGTGCATCACTTGGCAGGTCGTGGATTAGCGGAGGTTTCAATGGATGAATTCTCCCGATTGTTTTAGCCAAGTATGTGCCAGTGTCGCAGTGGATTGCGATGGAAACTGAGTTTCAACGCCTGGTGCAGGGTGAGGCAGATATTGATACATACCTGCATGATTTTACTAGACTGGGGCGATATGCGGGGTCTACCTTCGCAGATGAAACGCGAAAGACGAATCTATTTTATGAGGGATTGCGCGACGAGTTGCGGTTGGCACTCCTGAGTTCGGTGAACCAAGGCTTCCAAGCATTGGTCGATACAGCCCGTGCTTTGGAAAACGATTTGAAGTGGGTACAAGAGAAGAAGAGACTGGCAGTAGAAAAGCCAGAGTTTAAAGTGCCTCAATCGGAGCAGTCGGAGTTTAGAAGACGAGAGAAGAAGATGTTTAGGCCTACGGAATCAGCTCCATCGACTGTTTCTTCGGGGGCGACCTATGGGCCAGGACGTGTTGATACACGTATATGCTTTAAATGCGGGCAGCAAGGACACATAGCAAAATTTTGTTGGAATGCCCCTGTAGGAAGTGAGAAAAAGACAGGTGTGTCTTATGAAGAAAAAGGTAAAGCAGTGGCCAAATCATCTGCATCTCGGATGCAACCTCGATTGAATAATTTGGAAGTGTAAGAGCCGCAAGGCTCATTTGGTGAAATTCAGCCTCGAGTGTTTAATTTGGCTCTTTCGCGAGAAATGCAAAATCGAGAGGCTGAGCGGAAGTAAGACTAGTGACTTGTATCACTTGGATGATGTGCATATTGTATATATATGATGACTTACGAGTAATGTTCCTGATCATGTACCTCCTGAGGATATTTTTGTACATATCATGTAGTATATTTCATGTGACCTATTGACTTGTTGGTGCACACTTGTGATATGGCAGTGATCGCTCGATTGTGATATAGTTCGATGATGTGTTTGTTTTCGATCACTTTTTAAATTTTGTGGCTACATATGCACAGATGGGAGTTAGGGATGTGCTATTGTACGTGTTGTATGTTTGGTTTGTTTGTACGATGCCTTGGGGTGAGACAAGCCGTGGCCGCTGAGCTCAAACCCGGCTCGCTTTGTTCGCGTGCATGGTTGCGAATGGTGCAACATTCAGCGGTTGTGTGGCTGCTTGGAGTGAGCCAAATTTTTAGGACGAAATTTCTTTGAAGGAGGGGAGGGTTGTAACAGCCCAAATTCGAGAACCGAAAAAAGATTGGTTGACACGGCCTGTGACACGAGCGTGTCCCAGGCCGTGTCATGCTTGGGTTGAGTGTGTTCGATGATTGCGTTCGACAAAGTTCGGTCGACGAATTGTCGGGAGGTACACGCATGTGACACGGGCGTGTCGGGGGCGTGACCCAGGGCGTGTCCTCCCCTGGTCGACGACTCGCTCTAGGTCGACGAACTGCGCTCGACGATCGTCGGGTAGAGGGTACACGACATGTGACATGGGCATGTCACAGGGTGTGTCCTGCTCATACTCGAGTGGCTCTCGTATATATCAAAATGTACTCGAGTAGGTGGAAAAGTACTCGAGTAAGAGGGGGTGACACGGGCGTGTCATCCCAGTGACACGGGCATGTCCTGTCGGGGTACTCGAGTAGTTGGTTTTCTCTCGAGTAAGTCCTCTCGAGTAGGTCTCGAGTGGGTTACACGCCCCGTGTCACGGGCGTGATGATGCTGACACGGGCGTGTCATGGGCGTATCACCTTGGTGTGGATAAGGTTGGCTAAGGCGGTTCGTGCACCGCTTAGGGGACATGGCCTGTGACACGGGCGTGTCACAGGGTGTGTCAGACCCAAGAGAGTTATTTTCAGGAATTTTTCTGGCCGTTCCTTTTCTTCCCATAGGATCTGATGGTTCAGATTGCTCCTTGCTGTTATATAGTCGAGAAATGAAGATTATCTCTTCATTTTCATCTTCTTCTTCCTCTTCTCATTCCAAGAGAGAGAAAGAGAGAGAGAGAAAGGGAAGGAAAGGAGGAAGGAGGAAATCTGCTGCTAGCGGGTCTGTGGAGTGCAGATTGAAGATCCGAGAGCTGTTTCATGAAGGCAATGCTGAGACGGTGATTTCCATCCAGCGGCTTCATGGCTCCGAAACGATCTTCAAGGGTAACCATCTCCTTCTTGGACATCGAAGTCCTCTCTTTATGCATGTGCGTGGAATCCTCCACCAAGAGGTGGATGTCGGAAGTGATTCCTTATTTGAGTTTGCATCTAGAGATGGAAGTGTGAGTACGACATAGGAATACTGTGTGAAGCCCATTTGGACGGGTAGTCTGGATTGGTGATGATCATGGGTAAAACGGAGAAGACTCCGTGGATTTGATGCTGTGAAAGGTTTGTTCTTTGATTGCCTGGTTGTGTGGATGAATGAATATTGGTTATGGATGTATGGAGGCTTTGGTTAAGCTCCTGGTTATGATGAGAGATCAATTGGTAGCACGCTTGTGGAGTGCGAAATAAGGGGAGCACGAGATAAACCCGGCCTGTTACACCACTAGGGTGGGTTGATCTAGGTTGATCTGGATAGATGAGGGATCGATTGACGGCAATGCCTGGGGAGCCGAGTTAAACCCGGCTTGTTGTACCACAAGGGTGGGTCGATTAGGAATAGGTGAGGGGTCGATGGGTGGTAATTCCTGGGGAGCAATGATAAACCCAGCTTGCCACACCACATGGTGTGGGTCAATCTGCTCTAGTTGTTTGTGAATGCTGCAAGGTAGTACCTCTGAGTGGTATGGATGGGATGTCGCCAATAGTGAGATTGGTGGACTAGGCTTGAACCGCCCAACCAATAAGTGAAGAGCCTCGATCGGCGGTGTATGACTGGTATATCCGGTACACCAAGAAGGTGCCCTGCGTGCACGGAGCGTCTGGTGGATATCGGCGTTTTTGATATGGACTGTGATTGTTAGATTGAAAGAAATGATCATGGCTATGCATACAGGGAAGGAACCTGAAAGAAATTGTACCGAATCACCTAAAGGGGGGGGGGGGGTGAATAGGTGACTTAATCTTTTTTAAACTTTTAGGCAGATTATATCACAGTTTTCACAGAACTATAAACAACATACACAACATCAATCACATACACAGAGTACACAGTTTTATAGTGGTTCCCCAAGGTTTGGGTACATCCACTTTCCCCCTTTGCATATCTAGTAGTGTACTAGATTCAGCCAAACTCCTCCACTATACCTCAGATCCTCAGATCTTATACTCAGAACCCCAAATGGTTCCTACAGCTCAGGCCCAAGGCCCTACAACTCAGTCTTCACAAAGACCTACACTCGGCCTTCAACAAGGCCTACACTCAGCCCTCAACAAGGCCTACACTCAGAGAACTGGATCTCCTACACTCAGGCACACAGGCCCTACCACTCAGCCTTTATAATTTCAGGCTTACAACTCAGATCCCTAAGGATCCTACAAGAATTTGAAAATACAATGTATATAACCTCAACTCAGAATAAGAGAGAAGAGTTGACAGGTTTCTTGATGAGTTCTTGGAAGAACTCTGCTGAGATCAACCTCACTTGGCTTTCTTCAAAGCTTCTTGAATGTAGAACATAATAGGGTTGAGTCTCTCTGCAGCAGATCTTCAATCACTGCAACTTAAGTTGCAGATCTCAATCTAAAACCTTCTTCACAGCCTGGTTCCAACAGCTGTCTTCTTGGAAGGAGCTCTCTCTCCCCAACTACTTAGATCTTCACTTGAATTAATTCTTCAATGAATTGCTTGATCTTCTTCTTTGATTGATGTTGATCATCTTCTTCTGTTGACAGAATAAGCCTATTTATAGGCCTTCTTCATGGTGACCGGCTGATCCGGTTTCTAACAGCTTTCTGACAACTCTTACAGTTGCAGTAGACTGGCCGGAATGGCAGCTGTCATGTCATCCAGTCACTTCTTGAAATATCTGTAACTGTCTGAAAGTGTCGAGACAGTCTGTCTTTAAGTGTCGACACTAATAGACTAAGTGTCGACACAAGTTGACTAAGTGTCGACACTAGCCTTCATGGTGTCGACACAACTCCTTGTATTGTAGAATTTACTTCTCGACACTGCTTCTTCAATATGTGTCGACACTGATATTGTGTGTCGACACAACTCCTTGTTCTTCAGTACTTAGTTGAATTCTTGTAAGTGTCTACACAACTCCTTTGTGTCGACACATCTTCTTGTGTTGAACTTGTTCAGTGTCGACACATCTTCTTGGTGTCGACACATGCCTTCTGTGTTGATACTTGCTGAGTGTCGACACAGCTCCTTGTGTCGACACATTCTTCTTTTGTTGAGACTTTGACTGAGTGTCAAAACATCTCCTTTGTGTCGACACTTGTACTTAGAATTTATTGAACTTTGCTGAGTGTCGACATAGCCTCCTAGTGTCGACACTTTCTTCATGTGTTGAGTCTTCTGCTGTGTGTCGACACATTCTTCATTATGTCGACACTTGTACTTAGAATTTTGTTGAACTTTGCTGAGTGTCGACACAACCTCCTAGTGTCGACACTTTCTGATGTCGACAAAGTTCCTCTGTGTGTCGACACTGCTTCTAAGTGTCGACACTGCTTCACTGGACATTTCTTCATTGAGTGTCGACACAACCTGTATGTGTCGACACTTTCCTTCTGGTGTCGACTCTGCATCCCTAGTGTCGACAAAATTACTCCAAGTGTCGACACTGCTTCTCTGGGTGTCGACACAAGTCTTCTTAAGTGTCGACACTTTCCTTCTGGGTGTCGACACATGGACTTAGAAACTTTTTAGCTTTCCCTGCAAATACTTAACCTGCACAACTAAACTCAAAACACATCAAATACATTTTGATGTATATCATTGAGTAGGGTGAGGCTTCTTCAAATCAGGTACATTTATTCCAATGTACCCAACAATCTCCCCCTATTTGGAGAAATCATAACCCTTAGTCAATGATATACACCATACATAATAAAATCACAGTATGATGTAAAGCAGGATTATATAACAGGGTAAGTACATAAACATGTATTAATCAAAACATGTATACACAGATATCTCAGAACAATTAATGTAATAGTTGAACATATATCACATTGTTCTAACAACTTCAATATTTTCATTATCCAAAAGTTTACAGAAAGTTTAAAATCAAATGATTACAACTATAAACTAAAGATAAATTCTATTCTATTGCTGCTCAGCCTCCTTGATAACTATGCCCTTTCCAGATTGTATCTTTGCTTGGACTGGGGCTTCAGCATTTTCAGCACCAGCAGGCTTCTTTCCTTTTAGATCCTTCTTTTTCTGATCTTTAGCTTTGATCTTTTGTCTTTCAAAGTAATGATATGGCTTTGGAAAGTACTTGCTAGGCTCCTGGGCAGTAGGAGGTAGCTTTCCCATCTTAGTCTTTCTTCTGTATTGCACAATGGCTTCTTGCCTGGACTCATGCTTCCTCCACTCCAGTTCAGAATACCACTTGTTTCTATCTTGAATATTATCCTTGGCAGCTTTCCAAGCAGTCAAAATGATATTCCTGGAGGTGGGGCTCCACTGTTCAAAATCAGGCCTGAGTTCAGCTTGCTCCCTGAATCTCTTCTTAGACAATTGGGCTTCTTGTTCTTTCTGCAAAGCCTCAGATACTGGCTGAACCACTTTTTCTATGATGACCTTCTGATTGCCCTCAGGTGGGCTATACATTGACTGTATATCTGCATGTATCATATCAAAGTCTGGTGGAGGGTATATTACTTGAGCCACTTCAGCTTGCTCCCCTCCAAGATATGCAGGATTAATCCCAGACTCTACAACATTGTCATCATCACACAATGGAGGATATCCAAGGATGGCTCTGATGGAATTTGAAATCCACTTTGCATGATTAGAGCCTACTTTGACTAACACCCTCTCCCCCTTTATGACTTCTCTAACAATGTGATCCCTCAGATCATCTTTCTGAAATCTTATTTGTGCATCCAAATAGTTTACTCCATCCTTAAAGAAAGGTTTCAACCTTTGGAGTCTGTCAGTTATAGCCTTTTGAGAGTCTGCAATAGCAGTTTTAACAGCAGTTAAGCTCTCTTGCAGTTGTTTGTCAAAAGTTTCTTTGGCTTTTGCACTTGCTGCAGACTGTGCAGTGGCTATATGCTTAAGTTCAGTGACAATGGCATTGTGGGAAGCTGTCAAATTATCATTCATCCTTATCTGATTCTCCAGAACATAGCCTTGCTTCACTTCAGTTTCATCCACTTGAGCTTTGATCTTCTCTTGATGAGTTGCTAGATAGACTACTGCATTTCCTCCCTTATGAAAGCAGTCAGTCATCTCTTTCTTATTCAGATTCATCTCAAATCTGATGGACTTAATATCTTGTGCAAGATCAAATTGTAGAGATTTATTCCCTTCATCTACATACTTTTCCAGAGCTTGCCTTTGCTCATCAAGCATAATTTGTAAAGCAACCATCAGAGAACTTAAATCTGTTGATGGTGCTGGCTGTGGTGCAGGCTGTGGTGCTATTGTTTGTAAAGCTTTCTTATAATTCTGGCTCCTTCTTTTGAAAACTTGAAATTTTCTCTTCTTGGCTCTTGCAGCCTCTTCATCGTCAGAAGCAGATGTGCTATCAATAGTCACTCTGTCCTTAGGACTTGGAGGTAACTCCTTCTCAGTCCTTGGTAGTTGCTCAGCTTCCTTTTGCTTCTCAGTCTCTTTGCCTGCAGTTTCCTCTATATTCTCCACTTGCTTCCCCTCAACATTGACTTTCTCCCCCTCAGCAGCACTTTCTTTCTCAAAGTCTGTTTGAAGAAGGTCTGGGAACAGCTCTTCCAAAGTAAACTCTTGTTGAGGATGGGGTGGAGATTCTCTTATCTCATAACCACTTGATTAGATTCCACTTGAATAGCAACAGATGTGTCCTCCATGACAACATCTTGGGGTTGGCTATGTGTCTGTGTTTGCTGATTAGCATTAGGTAATGAATCAGACAAAACATCATCCTCAATAGGGAAATCTAATTCATTAATTGCAGTTATTACCTCAAGTATAGTGTGGGTAGCTTGTTCACTTTCTAGTGGAGTTGGCTCTTCCACTAGTAGAGGCTCCCCCTGGATGGAATCCTGGTGAAGTGGGCTAGCCTGTAGTAGCTCCCCCTGCCTGTCTACATCTTCTTGTCTAGCTGGAGACTTTCCAGCATTTCCAGTTTCTTCTTCATCAGGATTGAACACTACTTGCTCCTTAGAACTGCTTGATGATTCTTGAGCCACAGGGGCTGATTTCTTCTTCCTTTTCTGGGGTGTTACCTTCTCAGGAGTTGGCATTTCCTTTGTCAAGACCCTATCCCACCTAGAGAAGATCCTCAAATCCATTCTCCTCATGTGGTTAATTTTGGAACCTGCAGCTTGGCTCATTACCTCTGGTATACTACCAGCTAGGTATAGATTTAGAATTCTGCACAAATTGGGTTTCTTCATGCTCTCTTTGATCTTATCAAACACTACTGCAGACCAGTCAGTTTCTAGTTTGAAGATAATTCTTGTCATGAGACTAAACATATAAACAGATATTCTATCATGCCCGCCAGGCTTGCTCAAGATAACTTTCCCAACAATTTCAGATAGAAATTTGCCTTGGCTGTTCATTCCTTTCCTATTGAAAACAGATCCTATTTTCAGGTTGGAGTCCAGTTCACACCATGTTAATGCTTCCCAAGTTTTAGAAGCAGAAACATCTTCTTCTTCCTTAGTCCTAGGTAGTTGAAGTACCTTTCTCAGACTTTTGGGTGAGACCATCACCTTTGCCCCATGAACTCTAGACTTTATCTTGAGTCCAGATTCATCTAGGGTTGCTCCATTCAGAAATTCCAGAACTTCTTTCTTCCATATCTTGGTCGGCTCTGAAATAAGAAATTCTAACCCTGTCTCTTCTATTAGGGTTATCACGCCTTTGATCTCTGGTTCCCCGTCATCAAACGCGTGCCGCACCAGCTCGTATCCTTCATTCACATTCTCTTCGAGCTTGGGCGCCATTAGGGTTTGAAGAAATTTGTATTGAGAGAAGAGAGGTGTCGACACACAAGTTTGGTCTCGAAACTTTGGTGAGCGTGTCGACAAACAATGTTGAAACCCTATTTATACCTTTCTAGAATCGAAGATGGAAGGGCTCGTCAAAATACTTAAATTGTGTCGACACTGTTGAAAAGTGTCGACACATACTTATAATGTCTCGACATTTATGTGTCGACACAAGTATAGTCGACAGAATATATGTGTCGACACTTGTTTATGTGTCGACACCGCTTCGCTCGACACTTAGTCGATACTTTACTTGACTAATTCTGAGTAAATCTTAAGTGTCGACACCACCTTGGTTGTGTTGACACCTACCCTGCATGTGTCGACACTGATTCTCTGAAGTGTCGACACTAACTACCTAGATGTGTCGACAACTTTTCTCTGAAGTGTCGACACCACTTTTCTGTGTTGACACAGACAACTCTGTGTGTCGACACCTTTTTACTTAGCCAATTTTGAAAACTTATTCTAAGTTTATCATACCTAATTCAATTTTAAACCTATTGAATTTGGTTTCTTCTAAAGGCTTAGTATACATGTCAGCTAGTTGATTATCTGTATTAACATACTCTAGTGAAATATCTTCTTTTTCCACATGTTCCCTTAGAAAATGGTATTTTATTTCTATGTGCTTAGTCCTACTATGGGAAACAGGATTGTTTGCAATAGATATAGCACTAGTAGAATCACAAAATAGTGGTGTTCTACTTACTTGAATACCATAATCTTCAAGCTGATGTTGTATCCATAGAAGTTGAGCACAGCAACTTCCTGCAGCCACATACTCTGATTCTGCTGTGGAGATAGCCACACTTGTTTGTTTCTTGCTACTCCATGAAATCAGTCTTCCACCTAGGAATTGACAGGTACTAGTTGTAATTTTCCTATCTTCTTTGCAGCCTGCAAAATCTGCATCTGAATAACCTGTCAGTTCAAAGTCTCCATTCCTAGGGTACCAAAGGCCTACATAAGGTGTGCCCTTTAGATATCTCAGAATTCTTTTGACTGCTGTCAAATGAGATTCTTTAGGGCAAGCTTGGTACCTAGCACAGACACATGTAACATACATGATATCTGGTCTACTTGCAGTCAAATACAATAGGGAGCCAACTATCCCTCTATACAAAGTCTCATCTACAGGTTTCCCTGCATCATCTTTGCTAAGAGACATACTTGACCTCATAGGAGTCTTCATGGTACTGGATGATTCCATACCATACTTCCTTATTAATTCTAGAGTGAACTTGGACTGGCATATGGATAAACCATTCTCAGTCTGTCTAACTTGGAGACCCAAGAAGAACTTAAGTTCCCCCATACTGCTCATTTCAAATTATCCTTGCATAAGTTTTGCAAACTTTCTGCAAAAACCACTTTCAGTAGACCCAAATATGATGTCATCTACATATATTTGGACTAGTATGATCTTGCCTCTGGATTCCCTAAGGAATAGAGTCTTGTCTATTTTTCCCCTTGTGAGTTTATTCTCAATGAGGAAACTAGACAGGGTTTCATACCAAGCCCTAGGGGCTTGTTTTAACCCATACAAAGCCTTCCTAAGTCTATAAACATAATTAGGTTGAGTTGAATCATCAAAACCTGATGGATGTTCCACATAGACTTCTTCCTTCAGATTTCCATTCAGAAATAGTGACTTAACATCCATTTGGTATACTTTAAACCCTTGATAGGTTGCATAGGCCAAGAACATCCTTATTGCCTCCAGTCTGCCTATTGGAGCAAAGGTTTGATCAAAGTCAATACCTTCTTCCTGCCTATATCCCTTAGCAACCAGTCTTGCTTTGTTCTTTATAATGACTCCATGTTCATCCATCTTGTTCCTGAAGATCCACTTAGTTCCAATTATGTTGTGGTCTTTTGGTTTGGGAACAAGCTCCCAGACTTTACATCTCTTGAATTGATTCAGCTCCTCTTGCATTACCTCAATCCAATGAGGGTCTAGGATGGCTTCTTCAAATTTCTTTGGCTCAACTTGGGATAGAAAACTGGAGTAGAGTACTGAGCTTAGATTTCTGCTCCTTGTTTGTACCCCTTGTCTTAGATCACCAATAATTTGATCTGCTGGATGATCTCTTAGATGCCTAGTAGCTGGAGGTAGCCTGGCTTCAGGTTAAACTCCTTCAGCTTCTTCAACTTGCTGCACTCCTTGGTCTTCTTCTGCATCAGGTGCATCTAGTACTCCCCCTGGACAACAGCCACTATCATCTACATGCTGACTTTTAGTAGATCCTTCTTCAATAGTGAGCTTCTCCATCTTCTTAGTCACACCTGTGGAGCTGCAAATACTTCTAGACAATTCATTGTTAATAAGTCTAGCTTCATCAAATACTACATGTACTGACTCTTCTACAACTTGAGTAGTCAAGTTGTAGACCCTATAAGCCTTACTGTTATTGCTGTACCCAACAAAGATCCCTTCTTTGGATTTGGCAGCAAACTTGGTCAAGTAAGACTTTCCATTGTTAAGTATATAGCATTTACAACCAAAGATCCTGAAATAGGATAGGTTAGGTTTTCTGCCTTTCACAATCTCATAGGGGGTCTTATTGTGACTTTTGGTGATAGTAGCCCTATTAATTACATGGCATGCAATGTTTACTACCTCAGCCCAAAAATATTCTGGGAGAGTTGTGTCACTTAATAGGGTTCTACCAGCCTCAATCAACGTTCTATTTTTCCATTCAGCAATGCCATTTTGCTGAGGTGTTCTTGGTGAAGAAAATTCCTGAAATATCCCAAACTCTTCACATAGCTTTGGCATACTATCAGATTGGAATTCAGTACCATGGTCACTTCTTATTTTGACCACTTTACTGTCTAACTCATTCTGAATTTGTTTGACAAAACTATAGAAGATACTAGGTGTTTCAGATTTCTGTCTAAGGAAGAACACCCAGGAAAACCTTGAGTAGTCATCTACAACTATAAATGTGTAGACCTTCCTACCTAGGCTGTGAACTGGCATAGGACCAAAGAGATCCATATGCAAGAGGTATAAGCACCTCACAACATCTTTGTTTTCAATGCTATTAAAGGCGGACCTAGTCTGCTTGCCCTTTTGACAAGCTGAGCATATTCCATCTTTAATACACTTAACCTGAGGACCATTCCTCACTAAATATTTACTATAGAGTTGGCCAATTGTCTTGTAGTTGAGATGGGCTAGCCACTTGTGCCATTTGACACAATGAGAGACTTTCTCATCAGCTACAAGATACTGGAGAAACATTGTTCTCACACATAATGTCTAGGCAATAGACATTTCTCTTTCTATAACCTGTCAGAATGATCTCTTGATCATTTGACCTCCTGATATGACAACCATCTTTGACAAATGAGATGTCATATCCTAAATCACTCAGTTGACTTATACTAATTAGGTTATGTTTCAAACCTTTAACATAAGCCACTTGAGTAATTGTTATAAGGTTGCTAGAAATGTTACCAAAACCTTTGATGATTCCTTTTTCAGAACCACCAAAGGTGACTTTAGGACCATCCTTGATTGGTGTGTAGTCATTTAGCAATCCCCTAGTTCCAGTCATGTGCCTGGAACATCCACTGTCCAAGTACCATATTGGGGAATGGTCACTTGGACTCACTTGCAAAACAGATTAGTTAACCTTAGAACCCAAAGAATTCTTGGGTCCTTGGTGCTGGTTAGTTTGCCTCTTAACAAAGCTACCTGCAGATCTTCCAACAGGAAGTTTGCTACTCTCTTTGGCACTAGAATTGTGCCAACAGTCTATGGCAAAGTGGCCTACCTTGCCACAGCACCAGCACTCAAATCTATTGTACCTTTGCTTAGGTACACCCTAGCTGTTCTATCTACAGTAGGCTTGTTGAGTACTGGGGCTTTGCCCTTAGACTTGGACTGAACAGTCCTAGCAAGTTTTGTAAACCCTAATCCAGTTTTACCCTTTTGATGTACAAATTCATCAATCAGAGGTAGAATAGACTTTGGTTTAAAAAATCTTGCAACTATATCTCTCTCCTTCTGAAGACTAATCTCCAGATTTCTGATTTGATCATTCTTGAATGCTATAGTCCCCATCTGAATAACAGTTATGTTCTTCAGCCTGGCTATTTCATTTAGTTTTTGATCAATCAACTTATCAAAATCTGTTGCATCAACTTTGAGACTAGCAATCTGCTTTGTCTGACTCTTAGCCAAGGATTTGCTTTTCTTAAAAGATTGCAACAGTACTCTATATTCATCAATCAACTGATGAATATCCCCTTCAGATTCAGATCCACTGGCATCACCTGATGCTGATGTAGCTGAATCTGACTAAGTACCAGAAATTGAACTAGTACAACAATTTTGTACATGACTTGGTCATGGATGATACTGGATTTTGTCACCTTCTGTTAAGGCCATCAGTCCCTGGCACTGATTGTCCTCCTGCTCATATATAGATTTCATTAACTGGATGAACTCCTCTTCTTCTTCAGCAAACAGTCTAATGTAAGCTTCAGCTTCTGACTCAGTTTCTGAAGAAGACATATCTGACAGGCTTTTGTCCTTCTTGGCAACAAAGGACCTTTCCTTCTTGCCCTTGATTTGAGTCTTCTTCTTATCAGTTGACTCTTTCCTTTTCTCTGGACAGTCAACAACAACATGTCCTTGTCTGTTACAGCAATAGCATACAATTTTTGATAAAGTTGCTTTGCTTGACTTGGGCTTTCTCCTGTCTTTCTTTGATGACTTCTTATTCTGATAATAGTCATCTTTTCCCTGTGAAGTGGATGGATTTGACCTCCACTGTTTCTTCTTTAGAAACTTCTGAAAGTGTCTTGTGAAAGCTGCAAAATCCTCATCACTCTCACTGCTTTCAGAATTCCTGCATTCTGTCTCATTTGTCTCAAACTCAGTCACTTTTGGAGGAGGAGATGGAGACTTACTTTTATATTTCTTGGTGGCTTCTGTCTTGAATTCCACAGCTCTTTCTTTATGCTCAATTCTGGTAGTCTTCTCCTCTTCTTTCCTTACCATTAGCTGCATTTCATAGGACAACAGCTTTCCAAACAATGTTGGAGGAGGAATATCTGCTAACTTGGCCATTTCCATTATGACACAAATCTTGGTGTCCCAGTCCTTTGTTAGGGACCTCAAGAACTTATCATTCAGCTCATAATTGCTGAATTCTCTTCCATAGGACATCAACTCATTGACAATCCTATAGAATTTCTTGTAGCATTCTGTTATACTATCAGACCTGCCTTGCCTGAAACTTTCATACTCTTGGTTTAACAAAGACTTTCTGTCCTGTCTAACTTCTTCTGAACCCTCCATGTACACTATCAGAGTATCTCACATCTCCTTTGATGTTTTACAGTGTATCATGTTCTGAAATGTAGCATCATCTATTGCACTTACTATAATATTTTGGGCCCTTTTGTCCATGGTGGCCAGAATAATCTCATCCTTGGTCATTTCAGAAAAGTCTTTTGGTGTTCTCTGATTTGCATCTAACACAGATACCTTCATTGGCACATATGACCCTTCTTTAACTGTGATATAGATTCTAGGGTCAGAGGCTTCCATAAATAGTCTAACCCTTTCTTTCCAGATGCCAAAAATCTCCTTTCTACATATTGGCAACTTCATGGATCCAAGTTCCTTATGATTCTCTGTTGAACCCATTTTTCTTGATTTTCTTGATTCTGCACTTGATTAAACTGAATCTGCCAACAAGATCTACTCATACAGTTATGTCCTTTTTGAGTAACCTGGCTCTGATACCACTTGAAAGAAATTGTACCTAATCACCTAGAGGGGGGGGGGGGGGGTGAATAGGTGACTTAATCTTTTTTAAACTTTTAGGCAGATTATATCACAGTTTTCACAGAACTATAAACATCATACACAACATCAATCACATACACAGAGTACACACAGTTTTATAGTGGTTCCCCAAGGTTTGGGTACATCCACTTTCCCCCTTCGCCTATCTAGTAGTTACTAGATTAGGCCAAACTCCTCCACTATACCTCAGATCCTCAGATCTTACACTCAGAACCCCAAATGATTCCTACAGCTCAGGCCCAAGGCCCTACAACTCAGTCTTCACAAAGACCTACACTCAGCCTTCAACAAGGCCTACACTCAGCCTTCAACAAGGCATACACTCAGAGAACTGGATCTCCTACACTCAGGCACACAGGCCCTATCACTCAGCCTTTATAATTTCAGGATTACAACTCAGATCCCTAAGGATCCAACAAGAATTTGAAAATACAATGTATATAACCTCAACTCAGAATAAGAGAGAAGAGTTGACAGGTTTCTTGATGAGTTCTTGGAAGAACTCTGCTGAGATCAACCTCACTTGGCTTTCTTCAAAGCTTCTTGAATGTAGAACACAATAGGGTTGAGTCTCTCTGCAGCAGATCTTCAATCACTGCAACTTAAGTTTCAGATCTCAATCTGAAACCTTCTTCACAGCCTGGTTCCAACAGCTGTCTTCTTGGAAGGAGCTCTCTCTCTCCAACTACTTAGATCTTCACTTGAATTAATTCTTCAATGAATTGCTTGATCTTCTTCTTCGATTGATGTTGATCATCTTCTTCTGTTGACAGAATAAGCCTATTTATAGACCTTCTTCATGGTGACTGGCTGATCCAGTTTCTAACAGCTTTCTGACAACTCTAACAGTTGCAGTAGACTGGCCGGAATGGCAGCTGTCATGTCATCCAGTCACTTCTTGAAATATCTGTAACTATCTGAAAGTGTCGAGACAGTCTGTCTTTAAGTGTCGACACTGATAGACTAAGTGTCGACACAAGTTGACAAAGTGTCGACACTAGCATTCGTGGTGTCGACACAACTCCTTGTGTTGTAGAATTTACTTCTCGACACTGCTTCTTCAATATGTGTCGACACTGATATTGTGTGTCGACACAACTCCTTGTTCTTCAGTACTTAGTTGAATTCTTGTAAGTGTCGACACAACTCCTTTGTGTCGACACATCTTCTTGTGTTGAACTTGTTCAGTGTCGACACATCTTCTTGGTGTCGACACATACCTTCTTTGTTGATACTTGCTGAGTGTCGACACAGCTCCTTGTGTCGACACATTCTTCTTTTGTTGAGACTTTGACTGAGTGTCGACACATCTCCTTTGTGTCGACAATTGTACTTAGAATTTATTGAACTTTGCTGAGTGTCGACACAGCCTCCTAGTGTCGACACTTTCTTCATGTGTTGAGTCTTCTGCTGTGTGTCGACACATTCTTCATTATGTCGACACTTGTACTTAGAATTTTGTTGAACTTTGCTGAGTGTCGACACAGCCTCCTAGTGTCGACACTTTCTGATGTCGACAAAGTTCCTCTGGGTGTCGACACTGCTTCTAAGTGTCGACACTGCTTCACTGGACATTTCTTCATTGAGTGTCGACACAACCTGTATGTGTCGACACTTTCCTTCTGGTGTCGACTCTGCATCCCTGGTGTCGACAAAATTACTCCAAGTGTCGACACTGCTTCTCTGGGTGTCGACACAAGTCTTCTTAAGTGTCGACACTTTCCTTCTGGGTGTCGACACATGGACTTAGAAACTTTTCAGCTTTCCCTGCAAATACTTAACCTGCACAACTAAACTCAAAACACATCAAATACATTTTGATGTATATCATTGAGTAGGGTGAGGCTTCTTCAAATCAGGTACATTTATTCCAATGTACCCAACAGAACCACTGCCCTGGGTAAGGGGTGGGGTCGTTATAAGTGGTCAGCTAAAGCTGACCGTTACTTTGTTTTCTGTTTGGATTGGATGGTGAATTGCAGGTGTTACTGCTGGAATGGCAATGTTCGGAATGAAAGGATTAGTGCTAAAGGCCCATGAAGGCCGTGCGAAGAAAACGTGGTTGGATTTCATGTGTGGCCGGCCTGCGTGCCGATGTACGAAAATGTATTTGTGCAAAGAGAAATTTGTAAGGCCTTAAGGCCAGTGTGTGTGAGTTGTATACATTCCTGGTTGTGATATATAAATGTGGAGTTTATATAGTAGTGGACATTCTCCGAGTTGAGTTCATGTTAACGTAAAATGCTGTGCTAGAATGTTTTGAGATAGGATGCAAGTCGATTTTGATTTCCACAAGTAATTCCGTTGCTTGTCTGTGACATATGGCGTGGGGCCCCGGCCGGACCCACAGTTATATTCCATGTGACAAGTGGGGGCGTTACAAAAATCACATGATAAGTGGGATGACGCAGATAAACTTAGATGTATGAATAATACCAAGGCTATGAACTCGTTATTTTGTGCCCTGGACAAGACTGAATTTAACAGGATATGTAACTACGAGACTGCTTATGATATATGGAGTCTTATTGAGCTCACTCATGAAGGTACTTTGCAGGTAAAGGAGTCGAATGTGTTCCGACTCGAATCAAAATATGAACAGTTTCGGATGGAGATCGACGACGATGTGGATAGCATGTACATGCGCTTTACCAAGATCGTCAACACATGAAGATCTCTCGGAAAAAACTTTCCAAATGGTGACTTAGTGAGGAAGATCCTGCGATCTTTTCCTCCTCGCTTCAACCCGAAGGTAACAGCTATTGCTGAGTCTCATGACATCAGCACCCTAGAGATAGAGAGCCTCATCGAAAATCTAAATACACTTGAACCTGAAATGAAGATTCAAGCAGAGGAGTATCCTAGGGAAGTAAAGAAGATGGGACTGGCACAGAAGGCCGCAACGGAGAGAAAAGCTGCTGAGTATTCTGAGGAGGAAGAGGAAGAGAGCCTATATATCCGGGAGTTCAAGAAATTCATGAGGAATCCCAAGAAGCAGGGACAATTCAAGAAATTCCTGAGGAGAGGAGCTGGAAAAGGCTGAAGGTGGAACAAGCCATCGAAGGAGACAGGAAGCGACGATGTGAAGTCTCAGCTGGAATGCTATCAGTGTCACAAGCCATGGCACCTAAAGAGAGAATGCCCAAGACTCCAGAAGGAGGAAAAAGAAAAGGAAAGCCGGTACAAAGGGAAGAAGAAGTTGTTGAGGGTGCTCACATGGGATGATGATGGATCTGAAGAATAAAGCACCACAGACTCCGACAGTGAAGACGAGGCTAATCTATGCCTAATGGGAAAGAATCAAGAAGATTCTGACGATGAGTCCATTGTCCAAAGTGACACTGAGGTAACTCCACCTTCTTATACTGAACTTCTCGAGATTTATGAAAATTTAGTTGATAAATTAAAAAGCATTATTTTTTAGAAAAAGTCCTTGAGAGCCGAGAATAAGAAAATCAAAAAGGACTTAGAAAAATTGAAAAGTGAGGTAATTAGAAATGGCAAAGAGAAGATTGAATGTCTTGAGTGCTCTCACTTGATGACAACGATCTAAGAATAAAAGGCAAGTCTCTCCAAGTCGTCAGTTAGAACGAATAGTCTCATAAATAAAAAGAATGACTTAGAGAAGAGACTTCACTTGTCACTTGCCAAGGTAGAGGAAAGCAAGAAACAATTTGCCAATCGGTGTGTGATGTTTGTGACAGAGAACACCGCCCTAAAAGTGAGAATCCATGATCTAAACTATGTCATACAAAAGTTTGGCATAGGTCAAAAGTCCTTAAATATATTGTTGGTTGCACAGTGTCATGGATCAATGAAGTTTGGTCTAGGATATGTGAGTCCAACATCACCACCGAGGGGAAATCACCATGACTCTGTACCAAAGTCAATTTTTAAGAAATCTAAAGATAAGGTTAAGAGATCTGGAGGGATATCCCCAACCTAAAGCAAGAGCTCGAGCAACCCGATAAAGAAAGCATCCACTGCTTACATTATGTGTGTGAACTGTCATAAGTTTGTTCACACATCTGGCTCGTGTTTGAGGAAAGGTGCCAGAAAAAATTTGAAAGTCTGGCTACCAAATTCTTCTACCAATCTTATGGGTGGAACAACTTGGTTAACCAGAAATTTACCCTCATCTTCTTTTTAGTTCTCTAGGCAGGCTAAGGACATGAAAAATGTGTGGTACTTGGACTTTGGTTGCTCCAAGCACATGACGGGAGATAAAGATAAGTTCCTTAGTCTAACAAAAAAGAATGGTGGCATGGTGACCTCTGGGGACAACAACAAGGGACAAATTTTGGGAATCAGCACTATAGGTAACAAGTCATTTTCTATCTCTAATGTTCTCTTTGTAGATGGACTTAAGCATAATCTTATTTTCATTAGCCAATTGTGTTATAAAGGTCTAGATGTCATATTTAAGTCATCTACAAACACATGAAAAATTATTGATGCCAAAACCTCTAGTGTATTTCTTGTAGCTCATGGAAATCATAATGTGTACACTGTTAGTTTTGATGACATTACTTCATCTAGTTTGAAATGCCTTGTTACTAAGTATGAGGAATTAGATCATTGGCATAGGAGACCAGGACATACTGGTAGCAAGCTTATTGTAAAACTATCAAGAAAGAAACTTATGTGGGGTCTTCCCACCTTAAGCGGTAGTTTAAATATCTTATGTGCTCCTTGTCAAAAAGGTAAATTTGTTAAAACTTCCATCAAGAGCAATTCTGTAGTTTCCACATGTAGACGACTCGAACTCATTCACATGGATCTGTTCGGGCCCGTTAGTATGCGTAGTCTAGGTGGAAAATGATACACCTTTGTTATCATAGTTGAATTTTCACGGTATTGCTTGACGATCTTTCTAGCAAACAAACCTGACACCTTTAGAGAATTCTCAACTCTCTGCACACGTCTTCAAAATGAGAAAGAGATAAAGATAAAATGTATCAGATCAGATCATGGCGGTGAGTTTGAGAATGAGGACTTCTTAAACCTGTGTGATTCCTTAGGAATTAAGCATGAATTTTCCGCCCCATGCACTCCTCAATAGAACAAAGTTGTAGAAAGAAAGAATCTCACTCTTCAAGAATTAGCCCGCACAATGCTCGGCGAGTTCGGCTTACCACAATCTTTTTGGGTGGAAGCGGTTAACACGGCGAGTTACGTGATGAACTGAGTCATGCTTCAACCACTTTTAAAGCAAACTCCATACGAGCTGTATTTCGAAAGGAAACCCTCGGTATCGTACTTTAGGGCCTTTGGATGACCGTGCTACATTCTTAACACTAAGGATCATCTCGGGAAATTTGACGAAAAATCTAATCTAGGTACCTTACTAGGATACTCATGCAAGGGTCGGGCCTATAGGATATACAATAAGACGACCTTAGTGGTTGAAGAATCGGCTCATGTGCATTTCGATGAGAATTCCCCAACTAACGAGCCGAAGGCGAATGAAGAGGAGGTTGAAGAATGTATGTCGATTGGGGACGAGGATGATGAGAGAATCATGGAGAGTAAAACTCAAAGTTTTGAACGAGGTTATAGGGCTCCTAGTAACTTGATTTTTTCAAAGCAACATCCCCGTGATCTAGTCATAGGAGAGCCATCTCAAGGAGTTAGAACTCGGTCCTGACTTCATGAATCTTTCTCAAACTTGTGCTTTTTATCTGATATTGTACCCAAGAACATTTCAGAAGCCTTAAAAGATGAATCATGGTTCTTGGCGATGAATGAGGAGCTGAACCAATTCGAACGAAGTATGGTATGGGTGTTAGTGGAACGTCCAGATAACCATCCGGTCATAGGCTTAAAATGGGTGTTCAAAAATAAACTTGATGGTGAGTACATGATAACTAGGAACAAAGTGAGGTTGGTGGCTCAAGGGTATTCACAGATAGAGGTTCTGGATTTTGACGAATCATTTTCCATGTTTGCTCGTCTTGAGTTCATCCGTATGTTTTTATTGTTTTCTAGTTATAAGAAAATTAGATTGTACCAAATGAACGTTAAGATTGCCTTCCTAAACAGATATATTAAGGAAGAGGTATATGTCGAGCAACCACCCGGTTTCATGAATGTCACTTACCCAAACCATGTATATAAGTTGGTGAAGGCCCTGTAAGGATTGAGGCAAGCACCACATTCTTGGTATGATAGGATCACTACTTTTCTCTTAAATCATGGCTTTAGGATGGTTAGTGCAGACACCACTCTATTTGTAAAGACCAAGAGTCCTGATCTAATTATCCTACAAATCTATGTGGATGATATCATTTTTTGGGCAATGAATGAAAAGATGTGTGAAGCAATTGTCACCCTAATGAAATCTGAATTCAAAATGAGCCTAGTAGGAGAACTTACCTATTTCCTAGGATTCCAGATTTCTCAGCGCCAAGATGGGATTTTTATAAGTCAATCAAAATATGTTAAAGATATGCTTGTGTGTTTTGGATATGAGAATCTGAAGCAAGTCAAAACTCCTATGAGTGCTTCTCTTAAATAAGGAAAAGTTCAAAGTGGAATTTCTGTAGAATATACTGTGTTTAGAGGTATGATAGGATCATTATTATATCTAAGTGCCTCTAGGCTAGATATCACGTTTGCGGTAGGAATTTGTGCTAGGTACCAAGCCGACACGAAATAGTCTCATTTGAAAGCAGTGAAGTATATTTTAGGTATCTTATAGGCACATAGAACCATGGACTCTGGTACCAACATACCACCGATCTCACACTTCATGGGTACTCAGACTCAGACTATGCTGGATGTTCACTTGATCTCAAGAGCACAAGCGGTACATGACATTTCCTAGGACCGACATTAGTCTCTTGGTCAAGACGCAAACAGAACTTGGTAGCTCTCTCCACTGCTGAGGCCAAGTATGTTGCCTTAGGAAGCTGCTGTACTCAAGCATTATGGATGTCTCAAACGTTAGAAGACTTTGGCCTCAAGGATAGGAACGTTACACTTAGGTGCGATAATAAGAGTGCCATAGACTTGACATACAATCCAGTGCACCATTCTAGATCAAAATATATTGACGTGCATCAGCACTTCATTCGTGATCATATCGAAAAGGAGAACGTGAGTGTAAGCTTCATTGGCACCGATGAGCAACTAGCGGACATCTTCACTAAACCACTCCCAGATGCATGATTTTCTCTACTTCGACTAAAGCTAGGAGTTCTGGATCTCTCACCTTAGATTTGTTTCTTTACTGTTTTGTCCGTTGTGTTTGTATTTTTTTTTTGGGTGTTTGCATTTTGTTTTGAGTTGTGCGTTTGAGTTTTTTTTAAAAAAACGACAAAAAAACAAGAAATCTACAAACCGGAAAAAAAATTGTTGTAGAACATAATGTTATAAGCTCACATGACTGCAACTTAGACCATAATGAGTACGTACAATGTTCATCTCCAGTCTCTTAATTTGTGTACACATTGTCCTTGATGAGTCAGATTTATATAGGGTTTTTGGGACTCATCTGGGCTTATTATCATGCATGTGCACTACTTTTTCAATCAAAAAAGTTATATTTTTGTTTAGATCTTCATTTCTCCAAAAGTGCATTGTTATAGCCCTTGGTTGTGCAATTGCGCTTTCTTTTGTTGGGGGTAAGCACATGGTGCTCCTCATGGTTCTTTTTGTTCATTTTGTTTGTTGTGTATGGGTGCTGGAAGCTTATGCTCCATGTTTTGGTTTTAGATGTGGAGGTGGTGCATTTTTCCTAAGGCAGGAATTCTGATTTGTGGAAAATGCACGGTCGTGCGTTTCCTTAGCGCACAGTTTCTTCATAATCGTGCGTTTTACTTTGTCAGGTGGAACTCGACGAACTTCGTCGAGTTTAGGTTGACATTTATAAATGCACGGTTAACGCATGGTTTCGGCCAAACCATGCAAGAAGACAACACACAGTTCTCCTATACCTTTTACTTTGGCACCATTCTGTGGTTAATCGTGCAATTTGTTCACGCACGGGCGGCAACGCCCGTGCACGAGTAAAACACACTGTTCCTCTGTTTTTATCTTGATTTCCTGTGCACTGTGTTTACCCGTGCAATTTCCTTCACGCATGGGTGGATGCACCCGTGCGCGAGTAAAATGTATGGGTCAACGCTTCTTCATCTACAAGCTTGGCCTGGAAGTTAATAACGTGCGGTCATGCGCCAAACCGTGCGAGCCTATTTACTGACCTGCTTCTATTTAAAGCGCAGATTTTCCTCCATTGAGGACAAATTTTCTCCCCCGCAGTTTTCCGCCTCCGAGGAGGGGTTCCGCCATTTCCCTTCATCTTCCACCTTAGGGAGGTGCTCCGGGCAAGCTTTCCATGCCAAATTAAAGCCAGAGCTTCCTCTCGGCCTCCTCCTTCATCCTTGAGCTTCAAGAAGGGTTTGATCTAGCTTTCTCCATTAAGCTAGGAGAAGTTTGTGTCATCCTCCACCGGATCGTGACACGAATAAGATGGGTCCATTGGGATTGAGTGACAGCCTCATTTATCCCAGACACAGTTGAGGACCGAGCTAGGACACAGATTGACAACCCAATGAATCATACCGTAAATCCTCAGTAAAACTTCGGATCCGGTCGATTTTGTACATTTTTCTTCTCTTGTTGTTGATAGTGTAGTTGATCTCTTGTATATGATGAAGTTGTTCTTATTTTGATAAACATATGTATACAATCATGTCTATGTGATTTCATGTTTATGTTATTTGCTTGAGGTACGCCTTTATTTTCCATCCTCCACCACATCCGGTTGTGCTGCACTAGCAATTGCTAGTGGCGTGTGTAGCGAAGAGATGCTCTCGAACCTCATTCCGCTGTTCTCATCACCTCATCTGCAAGCCTACTCGTACATCCGCCTAGCGATTCAGTGCATAGCGGCCCGTGTACTCTTCCGTCCCGCCTGGCAAAGCATCGCATAGCGGTGTTGCATAGGAGTAGTTGTTAGTGTTTTATTTTCTTTTTCCACAACTATCAAAACCCCCTTAGTTAACTTCGACCTAAGGACTTCAATCTCAAGTCCTCCTCGAAATTAAATCCACCTTACTGTGTTCCTTGAAGAGATCGATACTTGGGGAAATTCACCCATTTAAAATTACTTGTGCGACCAGTACACTTGTCGTTCAACGCATCAGTCCTCCGATCATAGTGGGCTAAATCTCTAAGTGCTTAGCTATTACGTGCGACAATACATGTTAGTCTATGTTAAATATGCCTCTAGGTATGTGTGAGGATTTAGATAGGGAAATGACTTCACACTATGCACACATCACTAGATTGAGCACTCATGTACAAATACTAGGATTATATGTTATAACTCGTGACATTGTATCTTAATATGTTTGAGATACTTTGAATAATTAATGTCACAATCTATATGTGCTTGTATAACGATTAAAAACTTTGGGCCAACTCTTTAGTGCTACGGTCCTATGTGTACAAGTTAAATTGTATCTACCCAGGTGGATAGATTTTGAATGACTTGGGGCTCCTTGAATTCCAAAATATATAAAGTGATAGCTCAAAGCAAACAAAAAAAAGGAAATTCTGCAAGCTATCAAATGTCTTGTTAAGGACCCCCCAAGCACTACTCATTCCTCCTGATAAGTCTTTATGAGCATTGTAAGGATGAGCACGTTGGTTCAAAGAGTCATTTCAATCTTGTGCATAGACCCAAACTTAAGCTTAGTGACCCTAGTTCAAATCTTGGTATGACATAGATTGTCTTGTGAGGTGATTATTCAATCTATTTCTCTTGTGTTAGCATTCTCAGGAGTCGATATAAACATGTAAAATAAGATATTTCTACTGAGTTTCTCTCTTTCGATGCTACACGTACACATGTCATTACTTTATCTAAAGCTTCCACACATAAGAATTGGACTGAAACTCCAGTATCTATTTTTCGCACAATACGTACTAGCACACAATTTCCACTCATGCCATGTTTACAATGTTGTCAATTTGATTAAATGTATAACTCGCATAGCATTGTATCTCTACTCGTTGTGTTTAGTTCAGTTTGTGTTGTCCAATTCACATAAACCCTGAAAAAATGATTTATCTATGCTCCAGTATTTCCGCACTTATGTATGACCCAAGTATTTCATAGTCTCTGATTTTCATTTTTTGGTCAACCCTATGTCTCTTAATGTTTGCTTTACCTTGTGTGTACATTATTTGCATTCTGTCTAACCATTCCACATATTTCCTTTTATTTTTCATGCATGTCTGGTAGGCCTTGCCTGCCCTTTTGATATTATCAAAGGGGGAGAATAAGTTGTGTTCTCGTGTTCATGAGTATTTCATGAGTATGAGTCACGGGTTAGGAGAGGTCACATATAGGGGGAGCACGTTAAGAATGTGTGCACACAGTTAGCCGGATCAAGTCGAACGTGTAGATAGGGGGAGCGTGTATGTAGGGGAGCCATAAAGAACATGCAACCTGATTGTTCGCTTATCACTCTTATTTTCTATATGCACTCTATCTCATGTATTATTTATCATGAACGGGATTTGATATTATTAAAAGGGAGAGTTTCTTGGAACCGATGTTTCACATTCCCTGTGTTTGAGAATATCAACTCCTAGGTTGTATTTGATCATGTCGTGTGTTGATAGAGTGTGCAGGTTGACTGATGCATGCAAAGGTAAAAAGGCTCCTATGGATTCTACCGCCAAGCGCTATCACTTACCGCACCGTGTTATCCTCTCGACGGACCTCGAGTCAGATTTCTCGAGACACTGGCCTACCGCCTAGTTCTAGTTCTACCGCAGGCGCTACCACAATGAATTATTTGGACTTAGCGCTCGGGAATAAATCGGTGTTAGTCTTACCGTGCCGCGCTAGACCTTCGACGAACGTCGAGCCAGATTCGTTGAGGAGCTGGCTTACCACCTGACGCTAGTACTACCGCAGGCGCTACCGAAATGAATTATATGGACTTAGCGCTCTGCAATACATCGGCGCTAGCCCTACCGGTCTGCGCTTGCTGATCGGCGAATATCGATGCACTGTTCTCGAATCCTTGAGTCCAACATTACCGCGCTGCGAAGCTGTAACCGCAAAGCACTAACACAATTGAAACGACAAATATTCGTTTTGAATATTTCTCTCTAGATTTTGATATGCTAGTCTTACCGCCGGCGGTACCTTATTTTCAAGAAGATATATAAAAGGCCGCCTTGGTTTCTGTGAATTTGAAGGATTCCGATTGAAGGACTGAAGAATGACGGAAGTACGTGAATTCTAGGGTTCGGCCGCCTTCTTGTGCACCGTTCCCAAAGTCTCCGTCGTAGAAGAAGAAAGTTGTCTCCCTCCCATTAGTGAACGAAGAACTCCGGCGATCCAAGATCTACATCGACTACGAAGAATCGACTGGTGGAGAGCAAACTAAGATCTCAAGCACCGGTCATAGATTGCTCAACGGAGATGTCGTCAAGAGGGAGAACTTCATCCTTTAGAATATTTACACTTTTACTCTTGTTATATTTCCTTTGTCTTTAAACAGCGTGGAGACGAAAATCGACCGGTAAGGGTCGTCGTAATCCGGGTAGGATTCCGTGGTAAGTCATCCTGGGGATAGGGACGTCTAGATCGGAGGATCTAGCAGGGCTCTAAGACCCTTCCTTGTGAGGAGGTGAAGAGCCGGCTCGAAGGCTTTTCTTGGAGGGAATAGGAGAGAGCCAACCGGTTCGTGGAGCAGGGCGGTATATAAAATAAAAGCAATTTCATTTTCACCGCCTTCGATCCCCGACGTCATGGGGATCATAATTTTGTAATTGTAAAACCATTTACTGTTAATTCTTGCAATGAAATATATTTTCTGCATTATTGCTTCTACGATTCTACTGTGAACGTTAGGATAATTCTTAGTGTGTGGTGTACGAGCAAATTCGTATAGGAAATCAAGTTCATAGACTTACTGTCGCACGTTAGCTACCTAATGCTCCGCGGTAGCTTCCAGAACTCGATTTCCTGGGACGAAATATTTTAAATTCCATTTAATGCGTCAAACCTTATTTACCCCCACCCTCTAAGGTTGGCCACTACATCCAACAACAAAAGTGTTTAGTGAAGGCTAATCACTCAATGCCTAATCAACTGAGAGTATGTCAAAGGACAGAGACGTTGAGTGAAATTTACTCACTCAACGCCATGTCAATATAATTAACAGATGCTAAAAGCATTGAGTGAAGAAGCAACACTCAACGCTTCCCAAGAAAGAAAATTAGCTAAGTCCAGATGCGTTGAGTGAAGGCTGCTGACTCAATACCAAGTGACTAGAAACATTTATATGTGATATGGCTTTGAGTGAAGCTTTTTCACTCAACACCAAGAGGCAAAATGATTTTTTTAAGTGTTTTGGCATTGAGTGATGGTTGCACAATCAACGCATAGTAACAGAAAATCTATCTAAGTGTTTTAGTGCTGAGTGAATATTACTCACTCAACACCTATGCTAATGATGTTTGATTTTGGATAGGTCCACAGATGGTGATGTCAGCAAAGTCAACAAAGTCCACAAAGTTAAAATTAAGTGTGAGAAAGGTACAGAACACGACAAATGTTATCAAAGGGCTATTGTACATCTTCTTTCTGTTAAAATTTCTCAAAGCGGTCAGCAAGGTAGCCTAAAGCCAAATTAATATTCTCAGAACTACCCAGTTTACACTTTGATCAGGCGGAAACCTAAGGAGCAAGTTTAACACCAACCACAAATGGAAGAACAAGCAGGTCTTATATTAATTCACACTTCTTTACAAGGCGAGGTATATGTAGCGAGACATGATTTCGCTAGTACACAAGCTACAAACAGAAAGAACAAAACAAGCCGGGCGGACATCACTGGAGACCGCCGAGACTGCCTAGTCCGCCAAGGTTACCGAAGCCGCCCGAGCTGCAACTGCTACAAGTCGAATACCACACGGAGTCCTCCGAGACCGCGAGGTCAAGCAGACACACTGTTATTCGCTGCCTACTGAAGAACTGAGGAACAAACCGCCTACCCGCCTGAGACCGGCGGACAGGTTATTGGAACTTGAACAAGCTGAAGCAGAAAACTGACAAGCTGCCGAAGCGACCAGCTGAGACCCCAGAGACCGCACACTTCAATGCCCAACTCCTGGCTACTTGAAGCTAGCCGCGCGACCTGCACATAGCAAACCGTCAGCACTGCTCAACCCGCGCGGACAGAAAACCGCAGACCGCAACACTTTCCCAAGCCCCACTTACTGTTCACTCCATTACTGTAGACGTGTCGGGGGGTTCTATTTATAGGCGAGGTGAGGAGTGTGGTCACCACCATAGTGCATAGAATCACCACCCCAGCCCGCGCACTAGCAAAACATCCATTCGCTGAGTCCGCATAGACTTAGCCGGATTCCAAGAAAACCGACAGGAGTAAGGCACTAAAGTTCACTACTGGACGGTCTTGCACCAGACCGCCCACACTATGCAGACACGATATAGTCCACACAGTCCGCCCACAACATCATATGGACAGCCACAACTCCTTCAGGGACAGTCCGCACATGCAAGAGGTAGTCCACACAGCACAAGAACAATGCCTCCATCCACCACAAGTCCACGACTAAAGGGAGTCCGCCCGGTCAACAACGTACTTGGCGGATACTGCGGACACACTGGACTTGCCACATAATCTGACCAAGTCTAGTAAATCACCAAAGGCCTAGCGCGAGCTCAGCGGAAAGGGCCCAGTCCGCAAATATTACTCGCACAACTGCTGAAACAACCGGCCAACTGCCGGACTCGGACATCAGTACGTGCAGTCCTCCACAGCAGCTAACACCTACTGTGTTACCAGAGCTCGGCAAGAGCCACAGCCAAACTCCAAGGCCAGTCCACCACAGCGAATACCTCGGACACGCCAGTCCGCAAGACTCCCGCGGATAGGGCACCCAATCCGCTAGTTAACACAAGCTTGCAACACACAAGGCCGCTGAAAAAGGCACTGCCTACAGCCCGGAAACCACAGTCCGCTCAGTTCGTTTTGCCAGGCCTGACACCCTTAGCCATAGGCCAACCAGGCCGCACAACAGACCGAACAAAGCCGCATACCATGCCGCTCAAGCCGCTTCTTAATCAGCCATGCCACCAAGACATCCAACACCCAGGCCGCAACTCGCAGTCCGCCCAAGCCGCGGACTCAGACCGCTCAGGCCGCACAAGCTGCTCTACAATAGCCAAGCCATCCAAGGTCACCAGGCTGCACCAGCAGTCCGCCCAGACCGTAGACTCAGTCCGTTCAGGCCGCTTAGACCGCCCGGCTTGTCCATCACCCACTTGCACTTCACAAATTTCAACACTCCCCCTTGAAGTGAGAAGTGATGATCAAGCCCAGCAAGCTACGTAACCGCTGAAAAGGCCCCTTCGATAGCGGCTTCGTGAAGATGTCAGCAAGGTTATCTTCACTCCGAACATGCCCGACCAAAAGAGATCCCTCCAACACCTTCTCCCTTATGAAGTGATGTTCGATCTCAATATGCTTGGTCCTTGCGTGACACACTGGATTGTTTACCAGTTTGAGAGCATTCTCATTGTCACCCCGGAGCAAAGTAGGCCCTTGCACTTCTTCATGAACATCCTCTACAAGCCTTCTTAACCAGATGGCTTCCCGAGCAGCCAAGGCCAAAGACTTATACACGGACACTGAATCCTGCTTCTTGCTACACCATGAAATACAAGCTGAACTACAAGTGACAACATAACCCGATGTTGACCTCCGATCATCCGAGTCACCACTATAGTCAGCATCCATGTATCCAAGCAAAGCAAAGTCCGCATCTCTACTATAGAGGAGTCCCATATCAGAAGTTTACTTGACATACTTCAGAATGTTCTTTGCCACCACCAGATGAGACTTCCTTGGTTCAGAAATAAACCGACTTACTCGGCCAACAACATATGCAATGTCTGGCCTTGTAATCGTCAGGTAAATCAAGCTCCCTACAAGGGCCCTGAACACCAAAGGATCCGGAAGAATCCTTTCTTCATCTCGTCGAAGCTTCAGCCCATGTTCTAGTGGAGTAGAGCAAATCTTCCCTTTGCCCATGCCAAATCGACTTACAATGTGATCTGCATATCCATTCTGGCAAATGAGAATCTCGCACTCCTTCCTCTCCACTTCAAGACCGAGAAAGTGATGAAGCTCTCCCAAGTCTTTCATCTCGAAGCGTATAGCTAGCTCGGCCCTGAGCCTAGCTACTTCCTCCTCCAAATTACCTGTGACGATCATGTCATCCACATACAGCAGGACCAAGGCTTGAAGCTCACCCTTCTTCTTCATAAACAAGCTAGAATCCGAGTTGGAAGCAAGATAACCGGAGAATTGCAACTACTCTGCTATCTTCCCATACCAAGCTCTAGGAGCTTGCTTCAACCCGTATAGAGACTTCCTGAGCTTGCAGACATAGTCCGGATGATCTTCAGAAACAAATCCAAGTGGCTGATCCATGAAGATGTCCTTGTCAATTTCTCTGTAAAGAAAAGCGTTCTTTACATCAAGCTGCCACATCCTCCATACCTTGCAAGCAGCCAAGGCGATCACCACTCTAACTGAAGTCAATTTTTGCAACCGAACTAAATGTCTCCTCATAGTCTTCTACATACTGCTATGAGAATCCTCGAGCAACCATGCGAGCTTTGAACCTATCAATGCTCCCATTAGCCTTCTTCTTCAACTTATCAACCTTGGGCACAAGGTCCCAGGTTTCATTCCTCTTGAGAGCAACAATCACTTCCTTCGTGACATCATCCCACTCCTTGACTCCAGTGGCCTCATTGAAGTTTACAGGCTCTCGCTCATCCAGAGGACCTGCAAAGAAACAGGAGACAAAGCTCACTGCATTCCCATCACAGTACTGAGTAGGTGGCTTCACAACCCTCTTTGATCTCCGAAGAGGTTATTCCTTGCTCACTACCTCTATTGCTTCTTCAGGCTCAACACCACCTTCAGGCAAGCTTTGAGCAATGCTCCCCTGATTCCTGAGCCAGAAGTCTCAACACAAGAACTTGAAGCAACATAGAGTTGCTGGTGAAATAGCAAGTTCCTCTTCCAGACCTTCAATAGCCACCTTCTATTCTTCATCAACCTTGCTTCCGGTTAGCTCAACCGAGCCACCTCCATATGACGTCAGCTCATCAAAGACAACATCTCTTGACACAACGAACTTTTTCGTTGCAGGATCCATGCATTTCCATCCCTTCTTCCGCTCATCGTAGCCAACAAAGACAAGCTTCCTTGCCTTTGCATCGCGCTTAGTCCTTGAAGCATCCGGGACATGCACATAGCAAGTTGAACCAAACACCCGAAGGTGTTCTACACTAGGCTTCTCCTTCAGCAACAACTCAAAAGGAGTCTTCATGTTGATCGGGATAAGCGGCATCCGATTGATGACGTAAGAAGCACAAGACATCCCCTCCGCCCAGAAGGACCTTGGAATGTCTTTCGCATGAAGGCAACATTTTCAAGTCTCCGTCAGATGACGGATCTTCCGCTCTGCTACCCCATTTTGTTGTGGAGTATGTGCACAAGTGAGCTCTCGTTGGATCCCGTGCTTCCTGCAGAAGTTAGAAAACTTGAAGGAGATAAACTCACCACCGTTATCTGTTCTAAGCTTCTTGATCCGCAAGCCAAGCCATACCTCCACCAACTCCTTGAACTCCACAAACAAACGGAAGGCTTCGAACTTCTCCTTCAAGAAATATACCCAAGTGTATCTTGAATAGTCATCAATCAGAACCAGCATGTATCTGCTCCAACCAAGGCTTGCAGTGACGGTTGGTCCCATCAAGTCTCCATGGATGCACTACAATGGTCTCTTTCTCCTCGTTTGTGATTTATCAAACGGAAGGTGATGAGCCTTGCCGTACTGACATCCCTCTCAAACGTGACCGTCACCAAATGAAGAAAGCTTAGGCAAGCCTCTTACAAGGCTTCTGTTAGCCATAGCCTTCAGCTTATCAATTCCTACATGCCATAGCCTTTCATGCCAAATAGCAGCGCCATCGTTTGCTCTCATCCGATCAACATAAGAGTTAGTAGCAAGAACAAACAAGTTCTTAACTCTCCTCCTAATATGAGCAACATCAGCCTTAACCGTTGATACGTTGCGAAGGAACTTCACTTCTGTTGGCCCAAACAGAACGTGATAACCCGTGTCGACCGCATTGGTCACAGAGAAGAGGTTCTTCTTCATGCCTGGTATGTGATACACACTCCTTAACGTGAGTGGCCCCTTATCACTACCCAAAGACACAACCCCCTCCTTCTCAACTACATAAATAGTATTATCAGCAGTTATAATAGATTCATTACCTGAGTAGGCTTGTAGAGACGAGAACTTCGACTTGTCTTCGGTGAGTTGATGACCACACCCAGAGTCCACGATCCAATCATCGTTGAAGTCGACAGCAGACAAGGAGTGGACACAAGTGCTTGTCATGAAGGCTCCACCCCATCCAGCTTCCTCGCTCTTAGAGCAAGCTTCCTCCTTGCCTGCAGCATGCCTAGGCTGCAGTTTGACCTTGCAGTCACACTTGAAGTGTCCCCGCTGATGACACCTGTAGCACTTCAGTTTCTTCTTCCAATCCTTCTTAGGAGCAGTGCTCCTCTCTAACTGATGAGAAATTGAAGGCTCATTTTCAGCAGCAGTCTTTTTCTTCTTCCCTTCCCATCCCTTCTTCTTCTTGCCCGTGAAGAGTGCTTCACTGCTCTCCTCGGAGACAGTGACTCCAGCCATCTGCCTTGCCAAGCTTTCTTGTGAAGCAAGCAGATTCTCAAGCTCCAGCAAAGATGGTTGAGTAGCCCAGCCCTGAAATGATGTCACAAAGGAAACATACTCCTTCCGCAAGTCACGGATTATGTGCCTTTTCAACTTGGCCTCAGAGATAGGCTCATCAAGATCAAGCGTTGATATCTCTTCACACAGACTCTTCATCTTCAAGAAGTATTTAGAGAAAGTCAGGTCTCCTTGAGTTGCCCTGGCCAACTCATTCTCCAGAAACTAAAGTCTAGACACATTCTTCCTAATGAGAAACTCATCAATGGTTGTCCAAATGTCAGTAGCAGACTCACATACAATGATGTGATCAAATAGTTCTGGTGACACGGCCCTCTTGAGAACAAACTCCGCCTTTGCATTTGTTTTTCTCCAGAGCCTCACCAGCTCAGCAGTGCCAAATGCAGCAGTCAATTCCTGTCTGTCGTCACCACCGACGACCTCCCATAGCTCCTCACCCAGAAGGTAACTCTTCATGAACAAATTCCACTTCTTGAAGTTCGTCGGCGTTAAGAGTTCAATGCCAAGACCTCTTACATAGCTTACTTCCATCGCAACAAATGTTAGTTAAGGTAACTTCCAGAAGCACAGAGCAGCAACACAGGTTGATCTCCACTCAAGCAGCTGAACCTCCCTCTGATACCATGTTAAAATTTCTCAAAGTTGTCAGCAAGGTAGCCTAAAGCCAAATTAATATTCTCAGAACTACCCAGTTCACACTTTGATCATGCGGAAACCCAAGGAGCAAGTTTAACACCAACCACAAATGGAAGAACAAGCAGGTCTTACATTCATTCACACTTCTTTACAAGGCGAGGTATACGTAGCGAGACATGATTTTGCTAGTACACAAGCTACAAACAGAAAGAACAAAACAAGCCGGGCGAACAGCACTAGAGACCGCCTATTCCGCTAAGGATGCCGAAGCCACCAGAGCTGCAACTGCTACAAGCCGAATAGCAAACAGAGTCTGCCGAGACCGCGAGGTCAAGCGGACACCCGTTATTTACTGCCTGCTGAAGAACTGAGGAACATACCGCCCACCCTCCTGAGACCGGCGGACAGGTTATTGGAACTTGAACAAGCTGAAGCAGAAAACTGACAAGCCGCCGAAGTGACCAGTTGAGACCGCAGAGACAGCACACTTTAATGCCCAACTCCTGGCTCCTTGAAGCTAGCCGTGCGACTTGCACACAGCAAACCCTCAGTACTGCTCAACCCGCGTGGAAAGAAAACCGCAGAACGCAACACTTTCCCAAGCCCCACTTACTGTTCACTCTGTTACTGTAGACGTGCCAGGGGGTTCTATTTATAGGCGAGGTGAGGAGTGTGGTCACCACCCTAGTGCTTAGAATCACCACCCCAGCCCGCGAACTAGCAAAACATCCGTCCGCTGAGTCCGCATAGACTTAGCCGGATGCCAAGAAAACCACCAGGAGCAAGGCACCGAAGTTCACTACTGGGCGGTCTTGCACCATACCGCCCACACTATGCGGACATGATACAGTCTGCACAGTTCGCCGACAACATCACATGGACAGCCACAACTCCTTCAGGGACAGTCCTCACTTGCAAGAGGCAGTCCGCACAACACAAGAACAATGCCTCCATCCGCCACAAGTCCACGACCAAAGGCAGTCCGCCCGGTCAACAACAGACTTGGCGGATACTGCGGACACACTGGACTTGTCACAGAATGTGACCAAGTCCAATTAATCACCAAAGGCCTAGCGTGAGCTCAGCGGACAGGGCCTAGTCTGCTAATATTACTCGCACAGCTGCCCAAACAACCGGCCAACTGCCGGACTCGGACATCAGTCTGCGCAGTCCTCCACAGCAGCTAACACTTACTGTATTACCAGCGCTCGACAAGGGCCACAGCCAAATTCCAAGTCCAGTCCACCACAGCGAACACTGCAGACATGCCACTCTGCAAGCCTCGTGCAGATAGGGCACCCAATCCGCTGGTTAACACAAGCTTGCAACACACAAGGCCGTTGAACAAGCCACTGCCTACAGCCCACAAACCACAGTCCGCTCAGTCTGTTTTTCCAGGCCTGACACCCTTGGCCATAGGCCAACCAGGCCGCACAACAGACCGAGCAAATCCGCATACCAAGCCACTCAAGCTGCTTCTTAATCAGCCAAGCCACCAAGACAGCCAATACCCAGGCCGCAACCCGCAGTCCGCCCATGCCGCGGACTCAGACCTCTCAGGCCGCACAAGCTGCTCTTCAACAGCCAAGCTAGCCAAGGTCACCAGGCCGCACCAGCAGTCCGCTCAGGCCGCTTAGATCGCCCGGCTTGTCCATCACCCACTTCCACTTCACAAATTTCAACACTTTCATTAAAGCAAGGTGCATGTTTATGTTGCATGTGGTCCCCACTATTTCATAGAGCCGTTAATCGGGGGAAGATATAAAGGGACAACTTCAGATTATTGAACTCAACTTTTAGGGTTTTATCGAAAAATGAAAAAGAGCGGTTGGACTTCTTATTCCTCGCCATTGCAGCCGAGAAAAAGCTTGAAGCCTTCTAGTAGAACAAAAGTTCAGTTAGTTATAACACTTTTCTTCTGCTACAGTAAGTTCAGAAAGACTTCTGATAAAGAAATAAAGGGGCGCCTTCAGTCTTCTGCGGGTTCATATAGCTGATTGAAGAACTCAAGACTTAGCGGTTCTTCCATCTTCTTCAGCAAGTTCAAAATTTATTTTCTGATATTCTTCCAACAGAGGAAAAATTTCCTCCTGCTGCTCTGAAGAAATTTAGAGTTGAGATAACTCTGCCCTAGTTGTTGACACAGAGAAATTTCTCTGTGTCAAATTAATTAAATCACTGCTTTTCTGTAGGATCCTTCTAGATATGAGCAATAGGGCCATTGGCCTGAGGTAGGGCAAATTTGACTTAGCTGTAGGAGAGTTATACTCTCTGAGTGTAGGATCAAATTTGGAATTAAGGTATGTGATCATTTGATCAGTGAGCTGTAGGGCTTTTGAGCATGAGGTAGGTGAGTCATTTTCACTAAGTTGTAGGGCACTTGTGCCTGAGCTTTAGGATCCTTTGGATCTGAGGTAGGGCATAACAAACTGAGGTAGGAGAGTCATTCTCTCTGAGGTAGGATCCTTTGTGGATCTGAGGTAGGGCAATCCTCCTAGCATGAGTTGTAGGGCCTTTTGATGGCGACGTTGCTGATGTAACCGTTGATCCCCGACATAGAGAATTTGTTGATTGGGACGATCGATG
Source organism: Platanthera guangdongensis (assembly GCA_039583875.1). Lineage (NCBI taxonomy): Eukaryota > Viridiplantae > Streptophyta > Magnoliopsida > Asparagales > Orchidaceae > Platanthera > Platanthera guangdongensis. The sequence continues at coordinate 86,489,223 of CM077162.1, forward strand.
CCGCAAGTTCGAAGATGGAATTCTACCATGACGTTCTTCTCCAACGCCGTTGCCGCAACATGTTTTGCTCGACGTCCGCCGTCACTATCAAATAAAAATACATAATTATAAATATTTATTTTATAATTATATGTTAGCAATTTTTAATTTAAGCATTTTTTTTCATGCATGTCTTTATTGTATTTTAAATTCATGTAAGATGGGTGTCTATAACCATCAAGGGTGTTTTATTTCATGCATTAAATTATTGTTTTTTATTTCATGTAGAGTGAGTGCCTATAACCATCATAGGTATTTATATTTCAAGTATGGTGGAGATTGAGTGGTGTAGGCTATATATGAACATGCTTATGAAGAGGAATGAAGAATGTTGATTGAAAAGAAAACCTAAGAATTCAAGAGTGAATTTTCCCGCTCTGTTCTCCTTGCCAAGTTCGGCCTCCTCCCTCTCTCTTCTTCTTGGCCGCCGGCCAGCCCTTCTCCCCTTCTATTTCTCAGCCTCCTCTCCTCCTCCTCCTCCTCCCTCCTCAATATCTCCCTCACCTCTTCATCCATAAAGAAACCCTACCCCCTCTACTTTCTCTTCAAGAACCGTCAGCCACCACCTCTGCCATCTAAGGTTCTCCCCCCCCAACCCCCCCCCCCCCCCCCCCCTGCTCCTAAGACTGCCTCCCTCCCTCTCTCCTTCACAAAATCCGACCAAACCTCTTCTCCTCCAAAGCCGAGTAGCCCTACTTTTCACCAAACCGACCACCACCCACTCCCTCTCCTTTTTCTTCCCTAAAGAATTTGGCCACCACCTTTTCTCTCTCCTATCTCAATTTCTTTGGCAACCAAGGTTTCCCACTCCTAAGGTTTTGCAAAAGGAAGAATGGCTTGCGACTTCATCGTCCGGCGCGGATCCGAGGATTTTGCATGGAAATAGATTCAATCACCGTCGTGTGTGTTTCCTCCACTCATCTTGTGGATGTATTTCTTGGGATTTGGGTAACGATTTCTAAGTCATCCCTTGTGTGTTTCTTATATATTATTGCGATATTTTGGTGGAATAGAAGGCAAGTTTTTAGTCCTGATTTATATTGAAATTAGTGCCTTAATTAAAATCTGATTTTAAAGCCTTTATTCTTCCAAATATTTCCGTATAACTTGGATAGGGTGGATCTCATGAATGCCAGAGGAAATCGATTTCTTTAACATTGATTTCGCATTGAGTTCATGTGATTGGCCACCCACGTTTTAAATTAATTTGGGATCAATTTGGACTTCTTTTAAATCGCTCTTTTAGTCTGGATCCTCTCGTGTTGGTTTTGTGAATGTTTGCGGGTAATTTAAATTTGAATTGCTAATTGTCCGAATCGGGTAGGTCCTATTCGCTTGTGCGAACATTGGAGCATAGCCTTTTGTTTAATCTCTAAAATGGGTGGCGTCCTTTTGTTTTTGTGTGTTGTTAAATTGGTTGAATCATCGTTAGAATTTTAGAGAGATCCCGCCCGCTACGAATCTATTTTTAATTGTCGAACCCAAGAGCGCAATTTAATCCGTCGGAACACATTGGCCTGCATTAATTTGGTATCAGAGGGAGGTTCAGGTCAATTTCCTAATTGGCACCCTCCCCTTTTATTAGTATGCTGAAACACACTTGCATGATTCATTGCCAAAATAATAAAAATAAATTTTTATTTTTGGTCTACAAATAGCATCCTAAAACTTTTATTTTTCTTCAAAAAAACTTTTTTTTAATATTCTCCTATTTATTTTCAGCAAGAAAATAAAAAAATATATTTATTGCCTTAGGTGTTTAGCGGGAACAATTCTATCTATTACAATTTTATAGGATCAGAGTAATTATTTCATTGCATGTGCACCAGATTTGAGTAGAATTTTTTGTCCCATCACCACTAAAAAATGCCCTATGACGTGTATGCTTCCCGTTTAGACTATTTGTATGCTAAAGTCATGGCTAATCACACCCCAGCATTTCCTACATATTAGAGGAATACCAACCGTCCCCATAATTATCTTGACACTAGAAGACAGGCACCCACTTATGACGGTTATGGGAGTTTCCAAACTTTTAGAGACCGGCTTAAGGGGATAGAAATTTATTTTGATTTCCATGTATGGGACGACCACCAAAAGGTTATCGTCGCCCGAGAGCGGTTAGTAGGTCAAGCCCGCGTGTTTTGGTTAAATGAAGAGCGTCATGTTAGTAGCTGTCAATATACTTGGCCGCACATGCGTCGCTTACTCGCGGATCAATTTGATCATGACTACCTTCATACTAATAGCACCACAATTGTGAGCGTGAATAATTATGGCGCTAGACCCATAGCTGCTTATAGGAGTGACATATTCCCTCAGGATAGACCCTTTACCCAGGTTGGTAGAGCTTCCCATAGTATACCCACTCCCACCTATGGAGGAAAGGAAAAAGTGAGGTCCCCTATCCCGAGTTCTGTACAAGTGACTGCTAGGACTGCTATGAGCCCACGGGGTGAGAGTAGTCCTATCTATAGGGGAAGACGAAAAATTATGACACGTGAGTGTAGTGGCGTATCTGATCTTGTTTCTATTGTGCGTCCTATTCTAAATGTACCCATAGTCTCTTTTGAGTGTCCCCCTGAGTTGCCTGATCTAGTCGTTGACTCACCTGATGAGTCTGAGGCCATGTCTAGGACTGAGCCCGCCATAGAGGGTGAGGCCAATTTCACTCATTAGTTTAGTGACGATGAGGAGCTTGGATATCCTAGTGACTTGGATGAGGATTTCTCATTTGAGGTATCACCCCTGGGATTCTCCCACTCCCTTCGACTATATTTCTGAGCCGTCTCCCTTGATTGTCATGGAATCTTCTGATGACCCTGAGTTGGAAGACATTTCGGCTGAGTTGGTAGAGTCACCTTATGATGAAAGTTTACCTAAAAGTAATTTAGGTGATGACTGGTTAAGACACGAGCTGGTTCCATCTAGTCCGAGATATTTTGTGGTGCACTTTTACATAGCTTTCCCGTTGGACTTATCTAGTCTGATATGTGTATGTGAGTTATTAGTTGACGTGTTCGGTCATTCCACCACCATCCTTATATATGACTACGCTTATTCGGGGATAGACCGTTCATCTGATCACACAATGTTAGGCAAAACCTCGCTTAGGACCACTTGTGATTCCTTTGCTATTGATGGTGATTTTATAAGTTTTGAAAAAAATATCCAAACTAAACTCTCAACTAGGCAAGTGCACCTATCGAAATGTAGTATAGGAAATATCGTATTTAAACTCGGGGACCGTTGAGTATTTGTACTCACAAGGAAGAGCTATTATTTATCGATCGGAAAATTGGTTTTTGCGAAAACGAAAACGAACGTTAAATTAAGAGGAGAAATTTGATGAATAAAAGGCTAGCACTTGATCTGGAATCCCTTTGGGCTAAAATAAAATCCACGAAATTAAAGAGCACAAGCATCTAAATTATTAACTTCGACCGCGGAGGTTCCAAAGCTACGAAGCACCTCTCTCGAGAATACACACTCGACTAAGCTTAGGTAGATCGATTAAGACCTCTGGGCCAGTCGAAAGACCTAAGCTTGCTTTAGGCGGTGAACCTCACTAATGGAGTTGACTCCAAGGCGGAAGAATTTTGCGTTCCTCTCTCGAGGGGTGCAAGAAACTCTCTTTATCCTTGAGTGATCTACTCGTATCCACAACCTCTCGGTAAATCTAGGATACGGATCTAAGCTCGAATAAACATAATTTGCAACTTATGAATTCGAAGAAATTTAAATCAAAGATAAATCAAAGTGCATAAAATAGAATGCTTGCTAATTTGAGACAAAAATAAGAGATTTATTCTATTCCAAAGTTCATCATGATCAAGTGCTAATTGAAAATTAGCTACTCATCATGATGGGAGAATTACAAGAAAGATTGAGGAGAGACATGATTATAAAAATTACTTGGAAATAAAGACTACACTATGAATTGAAAATGCAGGAAAAACAGTAAAGAAAATAGAATTAAGCTCCCCAAAAATCTCCTCCCCGGCATCTGAAGCTATCTGGAATTTATAGAAAAAGTTGCTGGGTGGTCACGCCCCTAGGTCACGCCCGTGACCTAGGGCGTGTCGGTCTCGGAACCGTCGTCTTCAAGTCCTCTGAACGTTGGCGCGAAACCGCCAAATGTCGTTAATTGGCGGGTCACGCCCCTAGGTCACGCCCGTGACCCAGCGCGTGTCTTGATGGTTGCAGAAAAACGGCGGGAAGCAGAAACGGCGGGAATAACTCTGGCCGTTGTTGGAAGGGTCACGCCCATGGTCACGCCCGTGACCTTGGGCGTGTCTTGAGAAAACTCCCAGCGCTTGAAACTGCAGCATTAAGTCGACACGCCGGGATGTCACGGGGTTAGTCACGCCCGTGACAAATGTGTCACGCCCGTGACTTATTGTGCAAATAGAAACTGCCGTTGACTGGAAGTCTGGACAAAGTACTGGATGTCACGCCGGGCGTACACGCCCGTGTGATGATGGTCACGCCCGTGACCTAGGGTGTGTACTTTTAATTGACGTGGCAGATGGCTCTCCACGCGCCGGGTTCTCGCCAGGATGTCACGCCCATGACCTTGTCGGTCACGCCCGTGACTTTGGCGTGTCCTTTTGAAATTTTCCTGCTTTTGCCCAGTTTTGTCTCCTGATCAACCCTATAGACTCCAAATTGAGATTTACAGCCCAGATTGCCCTGAAATAAGAAATTAGAAAAATTAAATAAAAAAATTATAAAATATACTTATAAACTAATTAATTATTAAATAAAAGTAATATAAAAACATGGACAAAATTAGAGTTATCAAATACCCCCATACTTACTCGTTTGCTCGTCCCGAGCAAACAACTTTTCATGGAGAGTAGAAAAATCTTAACGCTAAAAATGAAAATTGAACATAAGAAGTAGAATGCGAAGTCTTATGCCTATGCTTGTAGTTTTTGTTGTAGAAAAACCTACTCAGCATACAAATTAGTTTTTTAATTTTCTAAAATGTGTTTCCACTTATTATTTTTACTTCAAAGATGGAAACACGATAAATCTTCGAATCACGTTTAGGGAGAAAGTAGCGTGTTTGCTAAGATAACATTGCACAAATCAAAGATTGGGATACCCTCCAAAGAAATCCATCAATGTCGATGGCCATAGGCTTGCCCTTTCACACTCTCGCCACGGCACTAGGTTAACTTAGAAGCACAAATCAGTAGGACTTAAGTAGGTTGGAATGTAGGCTTAGGTTTTTGGTTTGGAAAAACAAAGATAAAAGCGATGGGTAGACACACCAAAACCTAAAGAGAGCTTGCACAAAAGAAATAAATTGAAAATCTCCGCCAATTCCTTTGTTTTTTTTTTCTTTCAATAGCCACCAAAATAAAATGGCTCCTAATCACACATAAACTGGTTTTATCTATAGTTTCAAGCTCGGTTTTAGGTGTGTAATTAGGATGCTTTTTAGGCTTTGGTAAAGTGTTGGTGGAGCTATAACAAAAGGAAGGGTATATGCTCAAATTGGCTTAGCAAGGGTAAAACTTTAGGTAACGGTGCAAAGGCTCAAACTAGCCAAAAGAAATGCCTAAATTCTTTTCATGCTAATGAGTTTAACCTATGCAAAGTCTTGAGAATAGCTAGAGGGCAAGTTCTAGACATCGAGAAAGAATATCTCTTTCTTGATCCGCGAAATATCTCTCTAGTAAACTTCTACACACTCTCCTAAAATATTTTTAGATTTTACCGGTTTCCAAGTAGAAGTAAAATAAACTATTTCTACGCATTCAGAAAAAGAAAAATCTAATTGTATGCTGAATATTTAATTCTACTCAAATTCTACTAACATGTGCACTTAACTAGAAACACAGCATGGCCAACAGTTCTAGTACAAAATTCAAAATTCAATTAAAGCATCAAAATTTTTTAAACTTATGTAAAAGTTGAATACCTAGAATTTCGCATGTGAGTAAATAGAGAAATAAAGATCTCCCTAATTTTGAAAGTAATCCTATTTTTTGATTTTTGAAAATTGGATTTTTTTTTTAATTTTTTAATTTTTTTTTGTATTTTTGAAAAGTAAGTAAAAACAACATTGCACAAAAGAAATAAAATCTTTTTTTTTTAAAATTAGTATGATTTTTTTGTATGTTTTGCTTGAGAAATATCCCCCCATACTTAAACAAGACATTGTCCCCAATGAAAAATAAATAAATAAAGAGAAAAGATAGGAGACTTCCCTGAAGCGGGTCATGCAGCACCAAAATGTACCTAGAAGATAAAGCTGAAGCAAAACAGATTTTTTTTATTTTAAGAAAAAGAAAAGATACATGACAAAGGAAAATAAAATGATAAAAACAAAAGATACAATGGGGCGGACTACAATCCCAAAGAAAAAGAAAGCAGGCTAATCCTCATCGCTATGCTGCCTTGGCTCCTAATAGTGCGTCCGGAGGTCTGAAAACTCACGCTCAATACGTTCCATGGAGGAGGCTTGATTTGCCGCTAGCGTGGTAAATCGACTGTCAAAACTCACAAATCAAGCGTCAAAATCGGTCTGCATTGTATCTAAGCGTGTGTGAAGAGACGTAAACTGACGATCCCAATAGCTCTGAGGGTCGGGCTCGGAAGAAGGGTCCTGCGGTGGTGGAGGAATGTGGGGAGAGTGAATAGTGCCACTGGGACCGGCACCGTAATCAAGGTCAAGATCTCCACCACCGACTGCGGGGGGAATAGCCTCAAACTCTCCATCACGTCGCCGTGCTGGGCCGAGGGCCTGAAGGGTCTGGAACTGGATGACTTGCGGCGTCTGGATGCAGCTGAGGCGTGGAAGAGCATCCCAAAGGCCGAGCTGCTTCGCGAGGAAAGTGATGAAGTTCCCGCCGTGCACTGCTCCCAACCTCGCATTTTCGGACTGGTGCCGAAAGAAAATTGCGAGCAGATAACCAAGGTTGAGGGGGACCCGGTAAAACATACTATATAAATATAGTAAGTCTGCCCGAGTCACCACCCCGTGGCTATCTCCGTGACCAGAAATAGTGAAGGTAAGGAGGTTGTGGAGAATACGTAAGGTGGGAGAAATGAGTTGCTGCCTTTGGATTTCTTTGGGGTGTAGGGGGCGGTGGTGTCACTACTGATTTCTGCCCAAAAGACGAGAAGGTTGGCATCAGTTGGGAAATCAGTAATTAAATCGAGATAGGCGGGAGATTGGGAAAAAGCCTCCGAGCAGAAGCCCATAACGACATTGAGCTGGCAGATAGTGAGCTGATGCACCATCCCACCTATGCGAAAGATGATGAAGTCATCATTGGCCGCCCAACGGAACTCGAATGAAGCCAAGAACTCAACGGTGAGTTCAAGGAAGGCATGCTCGGAAATAGAGAAGAGGGAACTCCATCCAGGGGTGGATAGAAATCCCCGTACCAAATCTGCCGCTCCAAATGTGGCGAGGATCGCCCAATCTAAAATGCGGAACACGCCAAGGGGTTTGGCGCATAGGCGCTCGCTGCGCTCCTGCTGGGTTTGGTTTTGAAATAGGAGCATGGCTTCCGCTGCGGCGGGATCCGCGGGGTGCTCGGAGGAGGAAGCGGTGGAGCGAGGGTGGTGGCGAGGCATTTTGGAAGAAGGGAGAAAAAGAAAGGATTCGGGTTAGCAAAGGGAGAAGAGAAAGGTTGGATGGTGTGGAGGAAGAAGAGGGGAAAAATCCCTATTTATAGGGTTTTCAGGTTGGTCACGCCCCCCGGTCACGCCCGTGACAGGGGGCGTGACAAGCACGGGACAAAAAGAAAAGGAATCCGAGGCTGACAGCCTCGGATTCACTGGTCACGCTCCAGAGTCACGCCCGTGACTCTGGGCGTGTCAGGCGTGTCCGATGCAGGAATCCAATGTGCTGGCATTGGATTCCAAGGCCACGCCCCCGGTCACGCCCGTGACCTGGGGCGTGTCTCATAAAAAAAATAAAGGGAAAGGAATCTGAGGCGTTGACCCGGGGTCACGCCTCGTATTCGATGACACGGCCCAGGGTCACGCCCGTGACCCTGGGGCGTGTATCTGAAAACGAGGGAAAAAACATTTTCTTTTTTTCTTTTTTTTTCGGGTGAGTCACGACTGTGACTTGCCAGCGTCACGGGCGTGACACTAACTGTCACGGCCATGACTGGGCAGGAAGAGAAGTTTTCCAGCTTCACTTCGTCGAACGAAATTTCGGGCTAGACACGCCCGTGACCAATGATGGTCACGCCCGTGATAGTACCGAAAGACGAACGGAACGCTGCGCTCGACGAAACCGCTCTCGGGTTTCGCTCGACGAACTAAACACGTCTCTGGCACGCCCGTGACAGAGGCGTGTACGAGCAGAAAATACAAAAATTTTTTATTGTTTTATTTTTATTTATTTATTTATTATTCAAATAAACGATAATAAAATAAAAGTTACCGACTTGAAGAAACACGTAGACTTGACGTTCAACTCCGTCGATCGTCATGCCGAAAAAGATGTCCTTCAAACCTGAGCGTTGGCATTGTTCACAACGACTTACATGGGCGTGAGCATCCTTGAAGATGCTTGGCCAATAGAATCCTGCTTCAAGTACCTTCCGAGCCGTTCGATTAGCTTTATAGTGCCCACCGGCGGGTCCCTCATGACAATGCTTTAGAATGTGTGCGCCTTCCTCATGAGAAATACACCTCCGCACTACTTGGTCCGCGCAAACACGAAAAAGGAAGGGATCCTCCCAAAAATAATTTTTCAAATCAGAAAAGAATTTCTTCTTTTCTTGATAAGAAAAACCATTCGGGAGGAATCTCGCAACAAGATAATTTGTGAAATCGGCGAACCAAGGAGTGGGGAGGGTAATTACCTTATGAATGGCGAGAAGGCGCTCCTCGGGGAAAGTGTCGTCAATGTCCTCCTCCATGAGCTCCCCCAAATTGGGGTTCTCCAACTGCGAAAGATGATCAGCCGCCAAGTTCTCCGCTCCTCTCTTGTCGCGAATCTCCAAATCAAATTCTTGGAGTAGTAAGATCCACCTAATCAATCGCGGCTTTGCATCTGTTTTTGCTAGTAAATATCTCAAAGCCGAATGATCAGTAAAAACAATAATTTTGGACAAGGTGAGATATGAGCGGAATTTATCAAATGCGAAAATGACGGCTAATAATTCTTTTTTGGTGGTCGTGTAATTTTCCTGTGCGGCGGTTAATGTTTTGCTTGCATAATATATGGGATGAAAGTTTTTATTTATGCGTTGTCCTAACACTGCACCGACGGCAAAACTACTAGCGTCACACATTATCTCAAATGGAAGCTCCCAATTGGGAGCGATCATGATAGGAGCGTTAATCAATTTTTCTTTAATAAGAGAAAAAGCACGCAAACAATTTTCGTCAAAAATGAACGGCGCGTCTTTTTCTAACAAGTGGGTAAGGGGCTTAGTTATTTTAGAAAAATCTTTAATAAACCTGCGATAGAAACCGGCATGTCCCAAAAAACTACGAACAGCCTTAACATTTGAAGGGGGAGGTAGCTTTTCTATAGTTTCAATTTTTCTTTATCTACCTCTATGCCCTTACTAGAAATTTTATGGCCTAAGACCAAACCCTCCTGTACCATAAAATGGCACTTCTTCGAGTTTAAAACTAGGTTCGTGTCCTCACATCTTCGGAGTACACAGGAAAGGTTTGCCGAACATAAATCAAATGAATCTCCAAAAAAGGAGAAATCGTCCATGAAAACCTCCATGATATCCTCCACTAATTCGTCAAAGATCGCTAGCATACACCTTTGGAAGGTTGCCGACGCGTTGCACAAACCAAAAGGCATCCTTCGATAAGCGAAGGTGCCAAATGGACAAGTGAAGGTTGTTTTCTCTTGGTCCTCGGGCGCGATTGGGATTTGAAAATATCCCGAGAGACCATCAAGAAAACAATAAAATGAGTTCCCGGATAGCCGTTCAAGTATTTGGTCAATAAACGGCAAAGGAAAATGATACTTACGGTTTGCATCATTTAATTTACGGTAATCGATGCACACCCGCCATCCGGTAATGGTTCGAGTAGGAACTAACTCGTTTTTATCATTAGGCACTACTGTTAACCCTCCTTTCTTGGGCACCACTTGGACCGGGCTCACCCAAGAGCTATCCGAAATTGGATAGATGATACTCGCATCTAATAATTTTATTACCTCGACCTTGACTACCTCCTTCATGTTAGGATTTAGCCGGCGTTGAGGTTGAATGGTTTTGTGAGCGTGTTCTTCTAAAAAAATTTTATGGGTGCAAAAGGAGGGATTAATCCCTCTCAAATCTGTGATCTTCCACGCAATTGCGCGGCGATGAAGTTTTAAAGTATGAGATAATTTAATTTTTTCTTCATCGGTCAAGTAGGCCGACACAATAACCGGATGTTTTGAATCCTCCGCTAAAAATAAATACTCTAAATGATCAGACAATTGTTTTAGTTCTAACGCGGGAGGTTCATCATAAGAAGTTTTCAAACGATCACTACCAATTTCTAAAAGTTCAAAAATAGGTGCGTGAGTGATCGAGAGATTATCACTATTTTCATGAGCAATTAAATCTAAATGTTCTAAATCGGCATCATGATCAATAGAAGATAAAGATTTTTCAGAAAAAAGAAAAGAGTCTTCTTCAGGAGAAGCCTCCAAATAATAACATGAGTTGTCATTTGAGAGCGAGTTTTTCATAGACGTGTCAATAGTAATGGTAACTTTTTCATCTCCGACTCTAAGGAGAAGTTTCCCATTACTAATGTCTATAATTGCGCGTGAGGTGGCAAGAAAAGGGCGACCGAGAATGAGTGGGACCTCGGTGTCCTCTTCGATGTCAAAGATGACGAAATCTACCAGAAAGATAAATTTGTCAACTTGGACAAGCACATCCTCTATGATCCCCATAGGGAGCTTGACAGACCGATCCGCCAATTGAATGCACATTCTTATGGGTTTAGGTTCTCCTAATCCCAACTTCTTAACTAAAGAATAAGGCATTAAATTAATTGAGGCGCCTAGATCGGCTAACGCACGTTTTACTAATAAATCACCAAATAAATAGGGAATGGAGAAACTACCCGGATCGGGTAATTTCTTAGGTAATTTATTAAGTAAAACTGCCGAACACTCTGCGTTCAATTGAACCGTGGAGATATCCTCAAGTTTCCTTTTATTGGATAAAAGATCCTTGAGGTACTTGGCGTATTTCGGCATTTGTGCTATTATTTCACAAAACGGTAGATTTATTTGGATTTGTTTAAACATGTCCAAAAATTTACCGTGATGTTCATCCACCCGGTTTTTTGCATTCTAGATGGATAGGGAAGAGGTGGTTGATAAGCTTTTGGTTTACTAAAAGTAGAAGGCTTAGGCGGAGGAGAAGATGAAGAAATTATTACCTCCGTATCAACCGGAATTGGAGAAGTATCAACCGGATTTGGAGAAGTGGTTACGTCCTTCCCGCTCCGTAGGGTGATGGCTTTGGCATGCTCCTTTGGGTTGGGCTCTGTATTGCCCGGTAGCGCTCCTTGTTGATGATCGGAGAGCATTTTAGCGATTTGCCCAATTTGTGTCTCCAAACTTCGAAGAGATCCTGTGAGATTCCGGATGTTGGCATCATTTGTAGTCGTATATTTGGTGAACAACTCCTCGAGATTGGGTGCTTTGGGAGCTTGCGGTGGAAAATAGCTGGGTGGAATCGTGTTCGGCGGCGCGCCGCGTTCCTCGGATTACTCCAAGAGAAGTTGGGGTGATTCCTTATACTCGGGTGATAGGTATTGCAAAAATTATTATCCGGATGATAAGGTGGCCGATTCAGATTACCCATGTAATCCACATGCTCGGCTATAGTAGAAGGCTCCCAATATTGGGGTTCACAGGTAGATTTGGACGAGGAAGCAGACATCTCGTTCATCTGTTTTTGCAGTTGCTCAACCTGGAGAGACAAACTTGAAACCGTATCGATATCATACATCCCGGCCGGTTTAGGTGGTTTAGACCGAGGTGTACTCCATTGATAGGTATTCAAAGCCATACCTTCTATAAGCTCTTGTGCGGCCGCCGGTGTTTTGTTATTAAGCGTTCCACCGGCGGCGGCATCGATATGTTGCCTAGTTTGAGAATTTAGGCCGTTATAGAAGGTTTGGATTTGTAACCAATCCGGAATTGCATGATGAGGACATCGACGAAGCGATTCCTTGAAACGCACCCAAGTATCATATAACGTTTCCGAATCAAGTTGGGAGAAATAAGTGATATCATTGCGCAATTTAGCCGTTTTAGCCGGCGGAAAGTATTTCGTAAGAAATCTTTCCGTCATTTGAGCCCAAGTTGTGATGGATCCTCTTGGTAGAGAACCCAACCACTGCTTGGCTTTAGTGCGCAATGTAAATGGAAATAATCTTAGCCGGATGGCATCATCGGATACACCATTAATATTAAAATATCGCATATTTCTAAGAAATTTGAAATATGCGCATTTGGATCTTCATCTTGAAGCCCATAAAATTGTACATATTGTTGTACCATTTGGATGATGCTTGGCTTCAACTCAAAATTATTGGGGGCAATAGCGGGGCGAACAATACTAGATTGAGTCTCGTCCAAGTTTGGACGGGCATAATAGGACATAGTCCTTTGTTCGACCGCATTTGGCTCACCCATATTGGAAGAAGAAGAAGAGGGAGATCTAGGAGAATGAGAAGAAGAACTAAATGAAGAAGGAGAAGAAGAAGGCGGTGACGGAGAGAGGATTAATGAAGGATTAGGAGTGTCTCCTAAGGATTTCGTATCTTGAAAATTCGGAACTCGAAATCGTAAGCGGTGCCGAAGGGTTCGCTCGATTTCCGGATCCAAATCAAAAAGAGGCGACGGATTCCCTCGGGTCATACACCACAATAAGACAAAATAATTTTTTTTTGATTTTGATATTTCTAAAACAAAAAGAAAATGATAAAACTAATAGAACCTTGCTTTCAAAATATCAACAAAAAACACTTCCCCGGCAACGGCGCCAAAAACTTGATGGTGATTTTATAAGTTTTGAAAAAAATATCCAAACTAAACTCTCAACTAGGCAAGTGCACCTATCGAAATTTAGTATAGGAAATATCGTATTTAAACTCAGGGACCGTTGAGTATTTGTACTCACAAGGAAGAGCTATTATTTTATCGATCGGAAAATTGGTTTTTGCGAAAACGAAAACGAACGTTAAATTAAGAGGAGAAATTTGATGAATAAAAGGCTAGCACTTGATCTGGAATCCCTTTGGGCTAGAATAAAATCCACGAAATTAAAGAGCACAAGCATCTAAATTATTAACTTCGACCGCGGAGGTTCCAAAGCTACGAAGCGCCTCTCTCGAGAATACGCACTCGACTAACCTTAGGTAGATCGATTAAGACCTCTCGGCCAGTCGAAAGACCTAAGCTTGCTTTAGGAGGTGAACCTCACTAATGGAGTTGACTCCAAGGCGGAAGAATTTTGTGTTCCTCTCTCGAGGGGTGCAAGAAACCCTCTTTATCCTTCAGTGATCTACTCGTATCCACAACCTCTCGGTAAATCTAGGATACGGATCTAAGCTCGAATAAACATAATTTGCAACTTATGAATTCGAAGAAATTTAAATCAAAGATAAATCAAAGTGCATAAAATAGAATGCTTGCTAATTTGAGACAAAAATAAGAGATTTATTCTATTTCAAAGTTCATCATGATCAAGTGCTAATTGAAAATTAGCTGCTCATCATGATGGGAGAATTACAAGAAAGATTGAGGAGAGACATGATTATAAAAATTACTTGGAAATAAAGACTACACTATGAATTGAAAATGCATGAAAAACAGTAAAGAAAATAGAATTAAGCTCCCCAAAAATCTCCTCCCCAGCATCTGAAGCTGTCTGGAATTTATAGAAAAAGTTGCTGGGTGGTCACGCCCCTAGATCACGCCCGTGACCTAGGGCGTGTCGGTCTCAGAACCGTCATCTTCAAGTCCTCTGAATGTTGGCGCGAAACCGCCAAAAGTCGTTAATTGGCGGGTCACGCCCCTAGGTCACGCCCGTGACCCAGGGCGTGTCTTGACGGTTGCAGAAAAATGGCGGGAAGCAGAAACGGAGGGAATAACTCTGGCCGTTGTTGGAAGGGTCACGCCCATGGTCATGCCCGTCACCTTGGGCGTGTCTTGAGAAAACTCCCAGCGCTTGAAACTGCAGCATTAAGTCGGCACGCCGGGAATTCACGGGGTTAGTCACGCCCGTGACAAATGTGTCACGCCCGTGACTTGTTGTGCAAATAGAAACTGTCGTTGACTGGAAGTCTGGACAAAGTACTGGATGTCACGCCGGGCGTACACGCCCGTGTGATGATGGTCACGCCCGTGACCTTAGGGCGTGTACTTTTAATTGACGTGGCAGATGGCTCTCCACGCGCCGGGTTCTCGCCAGGATGTCACGCCCATGACCTTGTCGGTCACGCCTGTGACTTTGGCGTGTCCTTTTGAAATTTTCCTACTTTTGCCCAGTTTTGTCTCCTGATCAACCCTATAGACTCCAAATTGAGATTTGCAGCCCAGATTGCCCTGAAATAAGAAATTAGAAAAATTAAATAATAAAATTATAAAATATACTTATAAACTAATTAATTATTAAATAAAAGTAATATAAAAACATGGACAAAATTAGAGTTATCAGCTATTGTGCCTCTAGATGTGGTTTTGCCTAAACATACTTATATACCACAACTGGTTGCACATATTTACCCACCGCCTTTTGATGACCCTCATGTCCATACGTTTGTGACTATAGTTGGGCCCCTTGAGTTGTATCACTCGCACATCCTTTCACATCCGGGAGTGTACAACTCAATTGTTTATGATGAGCGGTTCTCCTTGACATATCTTCACGACAAGCGTGAGTATATTAAAGTTAAAATTTTACCGGATAATATGGATCCCATTGAAGTTTTTTTCGATTATAAGGCTCCCGTGCCACCTAACTTAACCACCATATCCTCCGCATTTGGGTCAAGTCATGTAGAACACGGTTTCACTCCTCATGATCGTAAGTTACTTAGGCGCACTTTTAAAAGTTTAATCAATCAATTTGCATCTTATTACTTATATGCTTTACATGTATCTAGGACGTTAGCGTTTCCATTTAATTTATGTCGCACAAACTTCTGCTCCCTTCCGAGACCGTCCTACACTAGAGTTAGTGATTTGGGTTTAGTCTGGTCAGTCCTCGAGCGAATGCCTTCTAGCTCCATTAATAATTTAATACGTAGGAATGCCTACCCATCCATGGATATGAAGAACTTCGGATTTCATGCTCTTCTTTCAGATTTTTAGAAAGTACGGGGTGTTTCACTTTATTTCAAGTTTTCGGGTTTTTTACTGTACGTCTCTTTTCCACCTGAGTGACTTTCTTCCGCGTTTCTTCCTCCCACTAAGGCTTCGTTTGGGAGGTCTTATTTTCATCGGTCAAGCGGTTATGACCGCATGAATCAGACCTTAATTAATGTCCGATTCATGCGATCGTAACCGCTTGACCAGTGAAAATAAGTCCTCCCAAACGGAGCCTAAATGTTCTCTTGGGTTTGGGAGTTTTAGTTCTATCGTATCTATTTTCCATGTGGAATCTTTGGCTCTTGAACCGATAGAAAGATTCAAGTTATTTTTCTTTTGCTTGACACCCTTTCGAGTTTCCTTGAAAGTCTTGCTGTTTCTATGTTTGCCAGGTGCTCATTTCTATGGGATGTTCATGCTACTATGACATGGATAGCGGGGCCAGATTTGCCCCATGTTGTTGCTGCATTAGACTATTCTCCCCTCAAGGGCCACTCATTGGTTATGAGTAATTTTGAGTGGGGGAGAATTGATGGCAACGTTGCTGATGCTGCCGTTGATCCCCGACTTAGAGAATTTATTGACTGGGATGATCGATGCCGCAAGCTCGAAGATGGAATTCTACCACGACGTTCTTCGCCAACGCCGCCGCCGCTACATGTTTTGCTCGACGTCCGCCGTCACCATCAAATAAAAATATATAATTATAAATATTTATTTTATAATTATATATTAGCAATTTTTAATTTAAGCATTTTTATTTTCATGCATGTCTTTATTGTATTTTTAATTCATGTAAGATGGGTGCCTATAACCATCAAGGGTGATTTATTTCATGCATTAAATTATTTTATTTTTATTTCATGTATGATGGGTGCCTATAACCATCATGGGTATTTCTATTTCATGTAGGGTGGAGATTGAGTGGTGTATGCTATATAAGGCCATTCTTATGAAGAGGAATGAAGAATGTTGAATGAAAAGAAAACCTAAGAATTAAAGAGTGAATTTTCCCCCTCTTTTCACCTTGCCAAGTTCGGCCTCCTCCCTCTCTCTTCCTCTTGGCCGCCGACCAATCCATCTCCCCTTCTATTTCTTGGCCTCCTCTCCTCCTCCTCCTCTCTCCTCACTATCTCCCTCACCTCTTCATCCCTAAAGAAACCCGACCCCCCTCACCTTTCTCACCAAGAACAGCCGACCACCACCTCTCCCGTCTAGGGTTTGGCCCCCCTCTTAAAACTGCCACCACCCTTCTCTCCTTAACAAAATTCGACCAAACCTCTTCTCCTACAAAACCAAGTAGCCATCCTATTCGCCAAACCGACCACCACCCACTCCCTCTCCTTTTTCTTCCCTAAAGAATTTGGCCACCACCTTTTCTCTCTCCTACCCCAATATCTTTAGCCACCAAAGTTTCTCTCTCCTAGGGTTTTGCAAAAGGAAGAACGGCTTGCGACTTCATCTTTCGGCGTGAATCCGAGGATTTTGCGTGGAAATAGATTCAACCACTGTCATGTCTGTTTCCTCCACTCATTTTGTGGACTGATTTCTTGGGATTTGGGTAACGATTTCTAAATCATCCCTTGTGTGTTTTTTCTATATTATTGTGAGATTTTGGTGGAATAGAAGGCTAGTTTTTAGTCCTCATTTATATTGAAATTAGTGCCTTAATTAAAATCTAATCTTCAAGCGTCTAATCTTCCAAATATTTTCGTAGAACTTGGATCGGGTAGATCTCGTGAACGCTAGAGGAAATCAGTTTCTTTAACCTTGATTTCTCCTCGAGTTCAAGTGATTTGGCCACCCACATTTTAAACTAATTTGGGATCGATTTGGACTTCTTTTAAATCACTATTTTAGTCCGGATCCTCTCTTGTTGGTTTTGTGAATATTTGCGGGTAATTTGAATTTGAATTGCTAATTGTGCAGATCCGGTAGGTCTCATTCGCTTGAGTGAACATTGGCACATAGCCTTTTGTTTACTCTCTAAAAGGGGTAGCGACCCTTTGTTTTTGTGTGTTGTTAAATTGGTGGAATCATCGTTAAAATTTTAGAGAGATCCCGCTTGCTACAAATCTAATTTTAATTGTCGAACCCAAGAGCATGTAGTTTAATTCGTCGGAACCTATTGGCCTGCATGACCTTTTACCTGAGGTAGTTGATCTGCTGATCACTAATTTGTAGTGCACTTGTGCCTGAGATGTAAGTCTTGTAGGAGTCTGAGAGATCCTGAGGGATCTGAGGTGTAAGCTCTTTGACCTAAGGTTTGGATAATTGTCTTGTCAAACTGAAAGTTAGAAAGGTGGGAGGATAGTGGATGTACATATAATCTAGAGAACCGCTATAATTTTTGTGTGTGCTTTTATTTGTTTTTTTCTTTGTGCAGGTTCTTGAAAGCTAGTTAACTGCCAAACACACTAAGTAACTAAAGAAAAAAAGTCACAAGACATCAATTAACCTATTCACTCCCCCTCTAGGTTGCAAGCTACATTAAAAACAAAGACTTTCACATATCCTAAATATAATCCAATCCAAGAGCTCGCAGATCCTCATCCGACACCCAAGATAGCGGCGTCCGACACTTCCTATAAAATAGGGCCACATATGGCGCCATCCCAATGCTCGCCTAGTTACTGTTGTTGTAGGATAAATCTATCTATGGCAACAACCTCTCCCAGGGCTTCACCGTATCCAATATACATAAGCGTAGCAGATCCTCCATAGTTCGGTTGGTCCGCTCTGTCTGACCGTCGGTCTGTGGATGGAAAGCATTGCTGAAAGCAAGTTGAGAACCCAAGTACGCCTGCACCGCTCTCCACACCCTAAAAGTGAACCGAACATCACGGTCTGATACAATTGTCCTGCGGATGCCGTGGTACCTGACGAACTGCTCCACAAACAACCTCACCTAAACTGCAACTGGGTTGTCCTTCCTGATCGATATAAATCGGGCCACCTTGGTCAATCTATCGACGATGACCCATATAGAATCGTGCTCGAGTGAGAGCGAGTCTATCCTTGTACGAAGTCCATAGCTATGTCCTCGAACTTCCACTCTAGCACTGACAATGGCTGTAGTAGCCCTCCTGGGCTTTTGCATTACGCCTTCACTCGTTGTCAAGTCTCGTAATGTGTCACATAATCTATGATCTCCTTCTTCATACCCGACCAGTACCTGTCCCTCCAATGGTCCACTATCATCTTGGTAATCTCAAGGTTCACTGAGTACCGAGTGCAATGTGCCTCCCTGAGTATGTTCACCCGGATACCACCTCCTGTAGGTATATAAATGCAGCGACGGAAATGAATGAGGCCGTCATGTAGTGAATAATCCTCTAACTTACCCCCTTCTAGGGCTCTGAATACGTGCTCCAAAGCTATAACATGTCTCTGTTGTGCCTGGATATAGCCTCGTATGTCGCAAATAATGCTCAGGGAGACCAAATACTCCCAATAAACATCCGGCTCAGCCCTAAAAACCATGGTAATGTGTATATCCTCCATCATATGTACTAGCTCCATAGATACCACCCAAGGTACCAGTCCAGTAGTGGCAGATCTCCTGCTCAAGGCATCCGACACGGTGTTCACCTTTCCTGGGTGATAATGTATCGTATAGTCGTAATCGTATAGGAACTCAAGCCATCTCCTCTGGCACAGATTTAGATCCTTCTGCTAATCAATATACTTGAGGTTCTTTTGATCTGAGAAGATCTCGCATTGAACCCCATAGAAGTAATGCCTCCAAATCTTCAACACGAATACCACTGCCCCACGATCCAAATCATGTACGGGGTAGTTTTGTTCGTGCTTCTTCAGCTGTCTCAAAGAATATTCGTTGATGTGTTCATGCTGCATCAGGACTGCACCCATCCCTTGATTTGATGCATCGGTAAAAATGTGAAATCCTTCTTTCCCACATGGAAGTACAAGGATGGGGGAGGAGGTGAGCCTGTCATTCAACTCCTAAAATGCTGCCTTGTACTTCTCGGTCCAAATAAAAGATGTATCCGTCTTCATCAAGGATGTGAGTGGGAGTGCTATCCTAGAAAACCCCTCCACGAACTTGTGATAGTATCCCGCTAGTCGTAAGAAACTATAGATGTCTGAACTGTCTTGGGCCGTGGACAATATCTAACTGCATGTACCTTGGCCGGTTCCACATTGAACCCAGCTCTACAATGGTATGCCCTAGAAATGCTACCTCCTGTAGCCAGAACTGGAACTTGGAGAACTTTTCGTACATATGATGCTCTCTTAGTTTGCCCAGCACCAAAGCTAGATGTCGGGTGTGCTCCTCCTTTGTTCGGGAATTGATCAATATATCGTCAATGAAGACTATGACGAATATATCCAAGTATGGTTCGAACACATGGTTCATCATACTCATGAATGCGAAAGGCGTATTTGTGAGCCTGAAGGGCATTATCATGAACTCATACAAATAGTACTGAGAACTGAAGGTTGTCTTCGGTATATCCACCTCCTGAATGCGCAACTAGTAGTATCATGACCTCAAGTCGAGCTTGGAAAACAAGAAGGCTCCCTATAGCTGGTTAAATAGCTCATCAATCCAGGGCAGTGGATACATATTCCGCACTGTTATACAGTTCATCTCTCGATAGTCGATGCAGAGACGTAAAGATCCATCCTTCTTCTTCACACACATCACCAGTGCTCCACATGGTGATGAACATGGTATGACAAAAACCGACTCCACCAGCACCTGTAATTGAGTCCGAAACTCTGCTAGCTCCTTGGGTGCCATCTGGTAAGGTGCCCGAGACACAGGACTCACTCCTACCACCAACTGGATGCGGAAATCCATGTACCTAGTCGGAGGTAATCCAGGCAATTTCTCCGGGAATACGTCGCAGAAATCCCAAACTACTGGAATTTCAGCAACAGAGGCACCCATCTCCATCATCTTGAAATAGATCATGTACACCTCATCTACCTGCTCATGGGATTTGATAGTCTGCACCGATGATAATAGAGTACGAGAAACAGGTGTAATATCTTTGATGATGATGTAGGCATCTCCATGTCGTAAGGTGATCCTCCTTGACAGGTAACCGATCCGGGCGTGGTTACAAAGAAACCAAGTCATTCCCAGGATCAAATAAAAGTCCGGCTTTCTCAAAATTATCATCGGTGCTTCGAATACCTGTCCTCCAATCTCTACCTCCATGTTGCACTTGGCAGATGATAGAAGCTCTGATCCATCTAGTAGACACACCCTCCTGGTCATGCTGGTGAATCGGTCTACGTATGCTAGTCCCTCCAAGAAGGCTTCAGATATGAACCAGTGCGAAGCACTCGTATTAGATAATGTATGGGCGGGCTTGCCATTAATAAAGACTATACCTGATATTTGGGGTTTAAGTTAACATATGTGGTTGTTCTAGTGGTCGTAAGGTATAGATGTTGAAAATTTCACTTGCAATAAATTTAAGTACCTGTAATAACTTCCTCGGGATTCCTCGGCTCGGCGAGATCCAAAGCATACATCTGCTCCTATCCTCGACCTCTACCATAATGTCCTCAACCTTGACCTCGACCTCATCCTCGGCCTAATCCCTGCTGTGTTGGAGGGGATGCTGGAGGAGGATGATGAAACTGCTGAGGGCAGTCAGTCCTAAGGTGCCCCGACTGTTGGAACATATAACAAATCACTGGTTGGTGCCATAATCATCCTGACTCATTGGGTCATGGGTCTGCAGTGGTGGAGGAGATAGTACTGAACGAGGCCTCTACTCCTGCCTAATATTAGGACGATAACGTCCTTCACCCCTCTTGTGGCTCATCACTTTGCCTCTTTGTGAGCCTCGACTGCTCTCCCTGAAGGATGACCCATCCAGCAGTCTCTTCCCCCTATTCTGTACCATCAACGGGTCTGCCTCCAGATTCTTTGCGATCTCGATAATCTGAGCCGAACTTCCATTAAAAATGAATAGTAGAGACTCCCTCGTAGAGTCTTTAAGTCCCTGGTAGAATCTCTTTACGTAACTCCTGTCGTCCAAATCATGAATACCTGGGTACCTGGCCAGATGGGAGAACTCCCTCTGTGATACAGGCTTGCACGTTTGACAACGGAAAGATCTACGGACTAGCACGTATACCTCTCTACGATCCAATCCTATACCCGCACAATCGTTCAACGCAGCACACACATTAATTAATCCTATCAATTATATGCTAGCGTACAGGTAGCCAAACCTCTTAGGATCGAACAAAGGCTATAGGCCAATATTCTTTCCGGCTAAAAGTACCCACCCGGTCGAAACGAGCGGTGTTGTACCAAAAGAGATCTACCAAATAAATACGATTTTGAAAAGGTAGATCTCTCCCAACAAAAGAAAACGAAGGTTCGCCAAACCTTTTTAGAAAAATAATTCAATCAAGACAAACACAAAACCAATCGAAGAAATCACGATTTAATTAACGATTCAAAATTCAACGACAAGAATCTACCACCACAGGAATTAATCTAGGAAGAGAAACACACAATAGGTAGAGAGGATTCGTTACCCTATCGGAATGGATGATTTCGATTTCTCTACTTCGATCGTTCTTCAACGGCTCCGCCGGAGTCACGCCGGTCGGAGAGAAACTCGTCCGCCTTCGTCGCTTCACGCTAGAGTTAATCTACAAGGGGAGATCTTCTTACCTTCGCCGAATTTCTTCAAGGATGAGGGTGGAAAATTTTGTTGTTGGTGGTCGGTTTGGGTGAGGAGGATGGGAGGCGGTTTTATCTAGGGAAAAGGAGTAGGAGAGGGTTGATAAGGGGAGAAAAGAGGAGGGAGAGAGGGGAGGAGGGTGGCCGAAATTGTCAAGGAAGAGGGGGAAGAGATGGGGTGGCCAAGGAGGAGAGGAGAAGGAGATTCTCAAGACAAGTTAGTGTTTTCTTTTCAATCATTCACTAATTCAATATGACAAATATCATGGCCTATATATAGGCTTACACCACTCCATCTCCCTTCATTCAAAATTCAAAATTCAGAATTCAAAATTGAATATATGATGGCTATATGCACCCATCATAGCACATGAAATGAAATAATTAAAACAACACATGATGGTTATAAGCACCCATCATTACACATGAAATGAAAATTAAAAAAACATGAAATAAATACTTAAAATAAAATTGCTAAAATAATAAAATTATTAAAAAATATATAATTATAATTATTTAATTTATAATTATATATTTTTATATAATGGCGGGGGACGTCGATACCATCCTCGAGCTTGCGGCAGCGATCGTCCCAATCGACGAACTCTCTCAGACGGGGAACAATGGCGGCCATGTCAGCAACGTCTCCATCACTCTGGTACTCTATCACTGATTTGCTCCCTGACCTGAGGTTCAAGGACCTCTCCTCTAACTCATCTCTGTCTGTAACAGACATAAAGTCATCTAAAAATACCTCACTGAACTCCTCCTAAGTGATGTCTGACAGCTCCCGATCAGCATACGTGGAGTCCAGCAGGGACTTCCACCACCTCTTTGCATGAATGTCTAGTGTGGATGTAGCTAAGGAAATCGCCTTGCTAACTGGGCAGCTAATGCATACCAGCATCTCCTGAATGGTCTCTAGCCACTCCTCTGCCTTCACTGCATCCTCTGTACCATGGTACGTCAGTGGAGACAAACCCTTGAACGCAGTCAGCCAACTCGATCCCGGATTTGAATGCTGGACTGGGGCTTGTTGGTCCCTGAAGGCGTCGAGGATGGCCGTCAGAGTCTGACCCATCTCCGTCTGCTGGAAAGGTGTGGCAACCGGAGGCGGAGGAATGACATCCTGTGGTACGACGACCTATAGGGGCAACACAGAAGTATGGTTTATATTAGGATTGGCCTAACTCATTATTTTACATGGAATGTTTTCTGTGACTGTTTACACATGGGTACACCATTGCTTCTGCTACATAGTTTTCCTGCAAACTAATGCTCAAGCGGGGTGTCTTAGTGTTGTGGACTTATTTCTCATATGATCGTTTGTTAAGTGATACCAATTTGTAAGTCCCCCTCCCCTTTACTAAGGAGGTTACCCAGTCTTATGCCCAGAACCGCTTCCTTATGGCTACACTAGCACACTTGCCAGTCGACACCGCATGATGCAGATCCTGGCGGCTAGTACGATCATTCAACCTGTGGGCCAAGTGAGAAGAGAAGTACAACATGCAGTAAATGAAAACTAGTAAGTCCATAAGTCACATCAATAACATCATAATATATAGAGATGAAATTACATCAGTCCACAATGAGTATAGAAAAAGAAAGTTAGGGCTTATGCCCGGTACATGCCAAAATAAAATCAAATCTCTCTCACACAAAAACACTGCGCGGAAGCGATAACTGAAACACTCATCATCACCTGATGCTGAGCTGCGGTAGTAGTACGTGGTATCTGCTCCTCAGGTCCTGTCACCCTGTCCCGCTAGTCGTACTCATGCTCCAGCTCCTCGAGCTCCTAAAATAATACGATCACAACCGACCATTAGTCATAAAGACAAAGCCATTTTTTCCTCGCCTCACCCCCGCGACTCCTAGGCAACGAGCGGGAGAACGAAAGCGGAGGATAAAAAAGCAATACAAAATGGAAGCAGGTGACGGTGGATCTATTCTATCATGGTTATTTTTCTAATATTTATAACATTATACTATCAGTTCTTATAGCACAAGTAAAGTGAGCAAAGTAGTAATGAAAAGAAGTGCAATAGGAAGAGTAGAACTGAAAGAACGAGTTGCAAGTAAAGTAAAGAAACTGAATAGAAAGTAACTATCTACAGCTACACTAACATCACAGGAGTACCTTAACTTATATGAATGACCATACAAACTTGTAAGTTAAGGTTTCATAAGTATAACTTTTGGGTCCATTGATCCCAATGTCCTGGATTTGAAGATGGGCTAGCAAACAATGTATACACATGTTGTGATCTAACTTCTGTTCAAGTTTAATGATTGCAGATTGTCCTAGTAAGCAATGATGGGACAGGTAGCCTAAGTGGCTAAGTCATGTAAGTGCTTACCTAAGTGGTGGAAAGTCAGAAAACTGTCTAAGTCCACGGGAGTTGTGTGAAAATTATTCACTCAATGCCAAATGACTTATCGCACTTAGTAAAGCCTATTCAGTCAAAGCAATGAAGTGGCAAACTCAGAATGTGGCCAAGTACGCAGGCGTTGAGTGAAGTCAACTCACTCAATGCCATACAACAGAAGGCTATGAGTCATGTTAATACAGTCAACGCCTAAAGAAAAATGAGATGAAATATTGCAAAGTCCACAGGCTTTGAGTGTAGCTCACTCACTCAACGGCTTAGCTTCAAAATTGTTGAGTAGCTGAGCTCAAAGTTCGTCGAACTAAGGCCTAAATTCATTGAGTTGAACTTTCACCTATTCGTCGAGCTGAGATCAAAGTTCGTCGAACTAAGCTCTAAATTCGTTGAACTGAGCTATTACTTATTCGTCGAGTTGAGCTCAAAGTTCGTCAAACTGTGTTCTAAGTTCGTCGAGCTCAAACTGAATTCTGAAACAAAAAATCTGGCTAAGTTAGAAAGCGTTGAGTGAAGTATAATCACTCAACGCTCTCAACGCCATGACGTAGAATTTGTTAAGGCAAAATGCATCTAGTCTGCATTACTCACTCAACGCTATCAATGCCTAGTGAAGATAGAATTTTCTCTAAGGCATTTGGCGTTGAGTGATGCTCACTCACTCAACGCCAAGTTGCAGGAATCTAAGAAATCAAGTTAGCATAGAGTGAAGATGAATCACTCAAATGCCTATAAACATATTTAGATTCTAGGTAGTTTGGCGTTGAGTGAAAGTAACTCACTCAACGCCAAGAGACAGTAAAATTGTCTAAGTATTTTAGCATTGAGTGAAGCTCACTCACTTAACGCCTATACTACTGATGTTTTAATTTTGACTAAGTCTTCAGGTGCCGATGTCAGCATGTCAAAAAGATAACAATATTCAAATTGTTAGCGGCATTGCCATAGTACATGACAAAAGGAACTGCATGCCTACTGTACGTTAGTTGGGCGTTATAGCAAGGATGCAGCTAACATTAATGGAGTAGGACCCACAACTTAAAGGGTCGTTGGGTTATATTAAATAAAAGGAGATGCTCTTTACAGATAGAAAAGCTGTTGTAGTAGTTCTTTGGAATCGTCATTGCTGTGGCTTGACATCGACATCTTAAACAACAATATTGTTGGTTCCATCTTCATCTGCACAAGCTAGCAAGCTCAGGGTGATTCACTGAGAAAAAGATAGCAGCTAGGGCTGACCATTGCTGCAAGTCATTCACAGATCCAACCAACAAATCCTAAAGAATATTCTCTTGGGGAGCTGTGAAGAAGAAGATAGAGCTGAGCAGTTGGCTCAGTTCAGAAAATTAGAGAAGTTTATCTGCAAGTTTCTTCCAGCATAAGCCACAGCATATACATCACTGTTGTTGTGAAGAAGAGAGGTCTGAGATTTTGGTTCAGCTCAGAAAGGAGCAGAACAATATTCTACAAGTCACTTCCAAAACAAGTGGATAAACTTATTGCTGTAAAGTAATAGGGACTAAGGAATACTTTGTCAAGAAAAGTAGACACAGAAAAACATTCCTGGTGTCGAAGTGGGGCTGAGTCTAACTCACCCAAGGTTGATTATCACAGAGGAATTCCTCTTGTGTCCAATCAAGAACCTCAACAACCAACTTCTATCTTGTAGGATCCTTGATGGATCTGGGAGGTAGGAGCAAACTTGCTCTGAGGTAGGTGATCAGTTAATCACTAAGTGGTAGGGCACTTGTGCCTGAGCTATAGGAGAGTGTATCTCTCTGAGTTGTAGGAGCAAGTTTGCTCTGAGGTATGGCTATCCTCCATAGCCTGAGTGGTAGGGCTTAATTGCCTGAGGTATGTGATACTTGTATCACTGAGTGTAAGCCCTTGTGTCTAAGGTGTAAGTCTTGGAGGAGACTGAGAGATCCTAAGGTGTAATCTCTTTAGAGCATTATTTTGCAGAAGTACCTTGACCAATAGGAAGTTGGCAAGGTGGGAGGACAGTGGATGAACCCAAATATTGGGGAACCACTATAAAACTTTGTGTACTCTATTGTGTTGGTTTTCATTGTACAGGTAGCTCATCTTGAAAGCAGAAATTAACCAACCAATAGAGCAACAAAATAAAATAAAATAAAAGTTAGTCACTAAGGACTAAGAAACCTATTCACTCCCCCCCCCCCCCCGCCTCTAGGTGATTTAGCTATCCTTGAAATAAAGACTTTCAAGTTGTATCAGAGGGAGGTTACTCAAAAAGGACCTAACAGTCTACGTAGACCTCAAAGGATAGCTAAAAGGGTTTTAACTTATGTGTTCAAAAAGGAACCATAAGTTGTGGAGATCAATGGAGCTTCAAATCAGCAAAAATGACAAGAAGACCATTGGAGTACTGGCTGCCCTTGCAAAAGAGAAAAGATCAGGGCCCATCTATCACATTCAAATAGTGACTCAGAGGTGGATGAAGCTAAGCAAGGTGAATGCAGATGCTGTGAACTGACAGCTACACCAGAAGAAGAATTCTGCCAGGATCAGCCTAGACAAAGTCTAGTATATTCCTCATCTAGCTCATCCTCAGAGTATAAATATCAGTCCTGCTCAGGCTCAGATGCATCCTCATCAAGTGATAACGAGAGTACTCTATCATAATATGATATCAATCAATTGATTGAAAATCTTGCTGCCTTTCTGAAAGCATTCAAGAAAAGCAAGTTGCTTGTTAAGAAACAAGCAGAGGAAATAGCCTCCCTACAGATTACTGCTTCCTAGCAAGATGAAGCTTCATCCTTTCTATGTCTAAAATAGAGGGAAGCAGCACATCTGATGATCATGGTAGATATCCATGTTGAGTCCATAAAATAAAAGGACTCTATTATCAAGGATCGTGAAGAGATACTTGAAAGGGAGAAGAGGATTGTGGCCAATTTCTCTAAGATAAATTCTATAAAGAGAAAATTTGAGTCTGAGTGGATCTCTAAAGTTATCCAATCTCATATAAGAGGCCAAGATCCTGTCAGGCCTCAGTCAACCTTTCACAAGGTAATTCTCCCATCCAACATACAAGACCATGACTATAATTGTGGTACTGGTGGTGTGGGAATCTTCCTTGTAAGATTACAAATGTTCCTTACAATGAAAGAAGAAAGGACATGGGAATGAGTGCTCAGAAGGCTCCCCATGAAAATGTGCAGAAGGCCCATCCTAGAACTTATTTATTTAATGCACTAGATCCATCACTCTTGAGCAAGACATTGGACTTTTCTCAAAGTCTCCCTACACACACTCTGAGCAAGGGTATATCTGCCAAGAAGCAAGACTTGGAATCTTCTAAGGTCACAAACATCATGTCCTATACAGAGAGAACTGCTACTGATAGACCTTATAAAAAACCAAGCTCTTCTCATGAAAAACCCACTCTCATTCAGACTGTAGCTAAGAGAAATTGGAATAAGGAAGCTGCTCTTCCTTTTGTTCAGTCTACAGTTAACCAAGCTACCAGACCTGCTCAGAAGAAAAGATATAACGCTCATGAGTGTTGGTTCTGTGCCAAAGTGGGCCACTTTGCCATAGATTGTTGGCATAACCCTAGTGTGCCATGGGCAAGAGAAAGTCATTGAAACAAGGCTCCTGTAGATAGACATTTGTATTTTCAAACTAGCAAGAACCTAGGACCCAAGTCTGCTTGGGTTCCTAAGGTATGGTAATTCTGTATTGCATGATAGTCCAAGTGGCCATAACCATTTATGGTCCTTGGACAGAGATGTACCAGACCTAAGTCTGGGAAGAAGGGATGATTAAACTTATCATCATGCACAAGATGTCAAAGACAAGTAAAATTATTAAGGGGGAGCTTGCAAAGGAAAGCCACATGGACATCAAAGGCTAAAGATCAGAAGCAAGGTTACTGTTAGGCTCAGAGACTGTGAAACCAACATGGGCTTCAAGTATACAGGGCAGAGATAAGTAGAACTCACCTAGCTTTAATTCTACTATTTTATTACAAAATTGAATACACAGGTCAGAGATAGGGTATTTGAAACAAATGACTGAGAAGATGTAAAAACATTAATCTAAACAACTCTTCTCAATAAATATGTTAGTGGCTCACATGTTCAACATGCACCACGATAAAACTCATTTTAGAATGTGTAGCGCAAGACTATATTACCCACTGAAAGATAGGCAAACACAGTTAGGGGCTACTTGAAAATTTAATTACTAATGAAAATAGATGTTGAGCAAAACAAGCTTACTCAACAAAAAATGTAGAAAAGATGGCCTGCAGATATGTGTCGAGTTTCAATCCTGGCCATTGATCAAGATTAATCAACAAAATAGATTAGTGACTTTCCACCTTATTTTTAGGAATACCTATAAATAGAAGTTCTTGTGCAATAAGCCAAGTCACTATTCCTTACCCTCTTCTGTCCGTATTCACTGAATTGACGGAAAGCCGTTTTCACTAGCCTTCTTAAATTCTCCAGCGAAATGCGCCCAAGGGACAAGATTTCCTCTTCTAAGAAGCAGAGGTGGTTCATAATGGATTCGTTGATTCACCAGAAGAAGTTAATCAGGTTCTTAATCTTCTACATAAATCTGACCTAGCCTTCGTCGTGACGAAAGCCTGTCTTCTATGGAAGAGGGAAGTGCTAGAGTTGTTCGCCAATGCCAAAGCATATGGTTCAGCAGGTAAAGTTAAGAACATAGTAAGAGGGAAGAAGATCAAGATTACCGCCAGAAGGCTCGACAAGGCTCTGTAGTTGTCAAAGCTCTCTGCAATTGAGAATGAAGAAGAGCTGTTGCTGGATAATGTAAAATCGACAATGAAATCGTGTGGACTTTCCAAGCACACCACCAGATCAATTCTAAGGAAATAACGTAACCTGAGAGGTAAGTTTCTAGATGATGTAATTGGGAAAGCTGTGATATGCAAAACAGGATCCCATGACAAAATCTCAAAGAAAATGTTTGAACTAATGGCAAGAGTCATACTGTCCAAGAGAACTGATTGGGGAAGAGTGGTGTTTGGAAGAATAGTTGATTGCATGGCTGAACCAAATTTGGTGAGAATCCTTTCACTATATCTGCGATAAACAATCCCAAAAATTCTGAATCTGAAGCTCCGTGCAAGAATACACCACATGAGAAGAATGGATATCAGGATGCTTGAGAGATGGGATAGGGTCCTTCAGCCCCGTGGTCCTGATGAATTGTAAATATACCTATTTTTATGTACATTACTTAAGTCATTTTCATTTATTTTTGTCATTTTTACTTGTTTTTATTCAATAAAATGCACCTATTTTTGTAAATATTTTACTAACTTGTTTTATTTTATCTTTTAGGAAAACAAAATCTGCAAAAAATTGCCAAGTCACGCCCGTGACTTATTGGTCACGCCCGTGGCCAGGCCGTGATTCGTCAAACCCATGGAATCAGCGAATTTTAAAGAGAAATTTCTAGTCGACGATTTCCGATCGACGATTTTAGCTCGACAAATTCTGATCGATGATTTCAGCTTGACTTTCCGTTCGATGATCGTCGACACCCCCCTACACACTAGAGTCACGCCCGTGACCTAGGGCGTGACTCATCTTCCCGCTTGATGAAACTCTGCTCGACGATTTCCGCTCGAAAAACTCGCGCTCGACGATTCTCAAGCAGCTCGACGATTTTTCAACTCGACAATTTCCGCTCGACGTTTATCGAGTGTCGACTCAACCCGACACGCCTAGCGACATGCCCAGAGTCACGCCGTGACCTGGAGCGTGACTTCTCCACCTGGCCTACAAGACCCGCGCGACGACTTTTGACGCACCGCGTCCAGATCCACCTCCCTGACACGCCTAGCGTCACGCCCGTGACCTAGGCCGTCACCAACGCGAGACCGACACGTGTCCAGCTCGAAGTCCACTTTCCCGTCAAATCGACGACCACATTTTGTACAGTGCTGACACGCCCCCCCCCCCTACACGCTCATGTCAGGGGGCGTGTACTTTGGTTTTTTTCTCTATAAATACCAGCTTGATGTAAGAGTTTCTGTTCTCCTTTTCGAGCATTTTGCTTAGGGGTTATGCTACCTAGATGCATCTCAAGTCTATGTAAGGGAAATTTTCCCCCTCTCTCTTAGCATTGTAATCCTTTTTAGTAATAAATTTGCAGATTTTCTCCCTTACATGATTATGGACTTCATCTATGTTTCATCTCTTAAGCAATCTTATTTTTTTTACTTGTTTTCTCTTTGTTTTAAGCTTTATTTTCGTTCTTTTAAATGAGTGTGTGAGTTGAGTGTAAATTTTCATTTTATGTTTTCATTCTTACTTAGACTTGTTTAGATTAGGTTTTTCTTGCTTTTTATTTCATTCCTATAAACCCATAAAAACGATTTGAAAGTGTTTTTTTTCATTTTTTTTACCTAGCTTTTCTTTTTTAGGTTGTAAAACTTTTCGTCGTTTTCACTTTATTTTCACTTTTTAACAACTTTTACAGAGTTATAGGAATGGAAATATAACCATTTTAATTTTCATGCACTTAGTTTTTTTATTTAAAACTTTTGCTTATTTAATTTTTTCGTTCTCTTTTTATGCATTTCTACTGCATTCTAGCAGTAGAAATGTATTCGTTTTAATTTTTCGAGCATTTTCATTTTTGCGTTTATTTGCAACCCTTTTGCTCGTTTTATTTTTATTTCAGCTTTTTATGCATTTTTACCGCATTCTAGCGGTAGAAATACAATTGTTTTATTTTTGGATAACTTAGCTTTTCTTAATTTTTTTGTACTTGTGCATTTATTTCCGCCTACTCGTTAAGAGTTAAATGACGCTTTGCTTTATTTCATTCATTAGAGTGTGTGAGTGTGTTTTACTTTCCTGCAGTGTACATGTGTTTTCATTTATGTCGAGAGAGTGTGTGCGTGAGTTTTACTTCCTGTCGAGTGTGTGCGTGGGGTGTTGCATTTATTTTGTCGTACTCGTTTGAGTAGGATCCGCTTTATTTTCCCGCCTACTCATTTGAGTAAAACTTGCAATTTCCCGCCCAATCGTTTGAGTGGGACTTGTCATGTTATTGCTTTCTTTCTCCCGCCCACGCACTTCCGCCGGGACTCGCAATTTACAGCTTTCTTCAGTCCTACTCATTTGAGTAGGACTTGCAATTTTCTGCTTTATTTTCCTGCTTTCATTTACTGCTTTCTTTTACCGCTTTCTTTACTGTTTTATTTTCTGCTTTTCCCACAAGCCGTCCTCATTCCGATGAGTGGCTAACTGTTCTTAGCCCTCAGTATCGAAGAACATTGGGACAAATAAAATAGCTTAAAATAATTAAAGGTCTCATTTTTGTAATTAATTAAAGTACTTATGGTTTGCCCGGGGTTAACGACGCGTAGGACCACATATCGATGTGTGGACCCTATTTCTGTTTTCCATACGCTCGCCGAGAGGCCGTGCATATGGACAGATCACCCCTTGGCAAAGAGAGTTCCGCACTAACCCTCGAGAGAGGAGACGCGCCAACTCTACCGGATTGGGTTCCCCACCCAATAGCGGGGATCTTAGCGTAATGCAGGCGTTAAGAGGAATCCTTTGTCGGACTAACGCTCGGTCGAATAGTCTTAGCGTTCAGGTGAGCGATAGTCCAAGAGATAAGTGAACTCATTCTAGTGGAACCTCCACGGCCAAGTCTCCGCCTTAATTAATTAGAAATTTAGGACCTCTTTTTATTTAAAGTATATTTTAGTTCTAATTCTATTCGGTGCCATCAAGCTAAGCTCTTCATCGGCTCCACCTTATTGCTTTCTTTTTATGCTTTCTTTTTCTATCATTTTTTATTATATATAAAATACCCGACAAGTAATTATCGGTAAAATAATAGGCCCCTCTAGGGAAGAGTAGAAATAATCGAACCGACCCCGAGAACAATACGACCTTGATAATCCACCCGGAATATCCTGTACTACTCACGATAGGTGCACTTGCCTCCTTTCGTTAAAACTCGATCTAAACTGTTTTATATCCAAATAAATAAATATGTGCGCCCCATTTTCTTAAATAAAAATCACAATCCGCTTTTTTACTTAAATAAACCGCCCGGGGTGCTGTAACACCCCGGATTTTTGATTGCGTATGCTTGATAGGCGTTACGTTGGCTTTGACCGTTGTTCGAGCATGGTTTTTTCCCGCGGGCTTGCGAGTGGCTGTTTGGTAGCCGAGTTGCACGATTCCCCAGCAAACCGGAGTCCAGATGGGGACTCGGTGAGGCCTCTTAGGGAATGCTTGCACTTTTTTCGCGCCCGGGAAATGTCGCTCAAAATGCGTTGCTGGTACAGAAAACAAAAAGGGTAAAAAGTTCTTAAGGCAAAAATGGTCTAGGACGACACAGAAACATTTTTCAAAACAGGGAAAAATAGGCATTTTTGTGCGTGACACGCCCCCCGACACGGGCGTGTCGGGGCGTGACCCAGGGCGTGACCTGGGCGTGACCTCCTTGACTCGACGATTTTCTGGTGTCGAGTGAAGCTCGACGAATGGGGTACACGCCCCGTGACACGGGCGTGTCACGGGCCGTATCCCACAGTGTCGAGTGTTGAGTGTCGAGTGTCGAGTGTTGAGTGTCAAGTGTCGGGTGTCAAGAGAGGGGACACGGCCTGTGACACGGGCGTATCACAGGGCGTGTCCAGCTGTGTCGAGTGTCGACACTTTGTGTCGACAAGGTGTCGAGACACGGGCTACACGCCCTAGGTCACGGGCGTGACCGACCCATCACGGGCGTGTACCCGGCCGTGTACCGTGTGGATAAACTTGGATTTGCCGACTTTCTGTGCCGCTTAAGGTAAACGCCCTGTGTCACGGGCGTGACACAGGGCGTGACCGGCCCGAAAATCGACTTTTTCCAGTTTTTTTGTGCCGTTGATTTCCTTGATTCTGTATCTAATGGTCCAGCTCTGTTGTGGAGGAAATAAGGCCGAATCAGAGTTTCTTTTCCTCATTTCACCTTCTCTTCATCTTCTTCTTCATCCTCAAAGAGAAAGCAAGAGAGCAAGGGATCAAGCAAGGCAAGGAAAGAGAGGAGCAGCCGTCGCGGCATCGTCTCGGTTCAGGCAAGCGGTGTTCTTCACCCTTGCCAATATTCTTTCTTGTTTTTGATTGTGCAAACAAAATAGCTAGTTTCTCTTTCAAGTTTCATGAGCTTGTTCTTCTTGTTTTGGGTTCTTCCTCACTAGCCTTATGATGCTCTTAAATTTCCTTATGCTAAACGACTTTGATTCATGTAGCTAATTTCCCTATGCTCTTAAATTTCTCTTGTTCATGTGATTCATGTAGCTAATTTCCCTATGCTCTTAAATTTCTCTTGTTTATGTGATTCATGTAGCTAATTGGATTCTTGTTCATCTAGCCTTTCTAATTTGATTCATGTTCATGTAGCATGTGATTCTTTCTTGTTCCAAACATGTGATTCTTGTTCCAAACATGTGATTGATGTAATTAGATTAATCAAACTCTTTCATGTGATGAAATGCATCAAACGCTACGTTGGCAATTGGTCGTCATGTGTGAGGATGAAGGAAGGGAAAGTGGTATTTAGGTTATGGTGAGATTTGATTGTGGGGTTACGGTTAGGTTCGTTTATGGTGAGTTTTGCGAGGCGAATGTGAACCATGGCAGAAGCGTGTGTGTGCGAATTTGGTAAGGGGTGGTGTGGGTTATGCCTTTGTGGCCACCGGGTTTGGATTTGTGGTGAAGAGCACCATTTTTGCCCCGATTTGGGCTGGTTTTTATTGGTGCGTTCCACTTTAGGGCTGCCACCAAAAGACCCTTACTGAATCGCATGTAACTGCTGCTTATGTGTCACTCGTTTAGTTGTTTCTTGTACGAAGGATGATGGAATGGGCATGTGTTTTGCCTTTTTCTCCTGCGGGTTGAGCAGGACTTGATGAACCTTGTACGCACTTGGTGCGTTTGGCATGTGTTTTGGTGTGTTTTCCACTTGTTTTCTTCACTCATTTTACTTGTATGAAACATTGCTTCGGGGTCGGTAAGCCCCTTCATTATATTGTATAAACATGCTGTTCTTCTTTTTATTGTATCTTCGAGGATTGCTGAGGTATTCTTTCTTGAATGCCTAGGTGCAGGTTGTAGCCGGTTGAGCGGCTAGGTTTGTTGGTGGCATTTCTTGGGAGCTAGCCGAGCTTACGGAGCAAGGTAGTTCTTTTCTTTGGTGTACAGACATACATGTGCCCCAATGGGTTCGTGTCAGCTTGTTGGCGCCCATTGGTGGTTTACTTTACTTGTGATGTATGAATAATAGACTGCTAATATGACTCATTTGGATGATGTCTCCTTGATCTTGGGAAGGATTTATGGTAGGTTGCATTAGGTATTTTTAAGCTAAACCAAAACTATTATTGTATCCATGCATAACATGTTTTGGTTACCAAACACGTATTTTCTAAATGACGTAAACAAAGATGGTTTCTTATAGTAGTATCACTATAGACTGCATATAGGAGATCGTCATAAATAAACAAAGTATTTCCGCCGCGTATAAAAACAGTTTTTGATATCTAGGGCCGAGGGATACGGCCACGACATCCACAGGTTTTCTTACATTCAAATGTTGAATTTCAACTCAGAAAGTAAGCGTCAAGGGTTGCCTGAGCGTGTGCAGTTATCCCCTGCACGACGTGGCATCTGTTAAAATTCAACAAACCGCAGACGCCCCCTTGGATACCCTACTGAAAACTCAACAAACCGAAGGAGAATACGCCCACTTATAATGTTGAAAGTTTTCCCGGATCGTGGAGTTAGCAGGGG
This sequence comes from Platanthera guangdongensis, assembly GCA_039583875.1. Lineage (NCBI taxonomy): Eukaryota > Viridiplantae > Streptophyta > Magnoliopsida > Asparagales > Orchidaceae > Platanthera > Platanthera guangdongensis. The sequence goes on from CM077162.1 coordinate 86,524,467, forward strand.
TTATCTCAACAAAGCAGTAACAACCAGCAACACATGCAGCACAAGCTTCTTTATTGATCAAGAGCAAACTTCTTTACAAGACGAGACATATATGGCGAGACATGCTTCACCAAAACCCAACACCGGGAGAGCAGAGACAGTTACAAAGACAAGAACAAAAAACAAGCCGTGCGGACTCAATCAACAAGCCGCCGACCTACTGCTGTGGAGTCCGCTCAGTCCGCCAGGTCGCCAGACCGCAACCCAAGCCGCGCGGACTCACCCCTTATTCCAATGCTTAGCTCTTCACCGCCGATCTGGACGCCGCCAGACCGCACAAGCTGCGTCACCGAATGGAACAGTCCGCCTGAAGCAGGCGACTTCCTGAACCCCGAACCAAGTCGCCAAAGAGATGACCGCCTGGTCTCTATCCGCGACCTGCTGTTTACTGCCTGTTGCTTAACCGCAGATTCCGCACTGTCCCTGACCGCAATCAGAGCCAAGTCCTGGCTTTTCAGCGCTATCCGTACAACCTGCACAGCACAACCGGGTCAACTCTCAATCCGTGCGGACACAAAGTCCAGACCGCAGCAACTTACGCGAGCTCAATTACTGTTCACTTACTTCGGTCTAGGTTCCATATATCCTGATGTGACATGGGTCCTATTTATAGGCACGACGATGAGTATGGTCACCGCCCTAGCCGATAGGATCACCGCCACAACCCGCAGCTAGAACAAGTGTGTCCGCTCAGCCCGCGGACACACCTTCCAGTTCGCCGCTCCTGTGGAGATAGCCAGTCCGCCCCAGCTTCTCCAAGGCCGGATTCCAATATCCAGCCCGCCTTGCCGCCAGAGGCCAAGCCAGGACCACCACAGCCGGACTCCACAACAGCCGTGTCCGCCATTCTGCGGACAAGGCATCAGCCCGCAAAACCCGAGCCCGCAGCCTCGCCATCAAGGCACCTGCCGGACTCAGCGAACACCCGACTTCCGTCCGCATATCCCAAGTCCATTGCCTCATTGCCAAGGCACCTCCGGACTTAGCGGACACGCCAATCCAGTCCGCTAATAGCAGACTCCAGTCCGCAACTCCTGAGTCCATAACCTCATCACAAGGCTAAACTGGACTCAGCGGACTCCGGCTCCAGTCCGCACGCTCCTGCACAAGCAATTCTCCAGTCCGCATTTCCCCAAGCTAGCAAATAAGGCAACTGCACTTCTACTACGCTTGACGGACTGAGAAACCAGCCCGCGCTCCACTGCGCGATCTCCCCGGACTGAGCCATCCTGGACTTGGTTCAGATCACACCAAGTCTAGTCCACTGGCCACAAGGGCCAGTCCGCACTTACTGGCGGACACTGGATCTAGCCCGCCATACCGGGCGACCTCCAGTTTCTGTCCGCGCTGACCGGCGGTCTCCGCGACTGCTACTTGCCACTTCACTAGAGCAAGACCAAGGCAACTGCCAAACCGGTCTGCCGAGCTCCAGTTCTTCAGTCCGCTTATTGCCAGACTCCGCGGATAACATTCCTATCCGCCCGGTTACTTCCTGGGAGTCAACCGCCTGCTGAGCATACACTGGCCTGTCAGACTGCCGCTGCTGTCCGCGTAGTCCGCGCGAACAGACCGCCCAGGCCGCCACAGAGCAAACCGCCTGCAACATCCCTGCCGACCTAGCAGTCCGCCAACCCAGTCCGCGTAGTCCGCGCGGATAGGTTTCCCAAGCCTTCCATTCACCCACTTTCACTTCACAGAATTCAACACTCCCCCTTGAAGTGAGAAGTGGTGAATAACTCCAGCAGCTCCCGTAACCTTGCACCTGGTCCCTCCGATAGCATCTACGAAGAGATGTACAAGACATAGTCCTCGCCCCGCATATCATGGACCATGAGGGAGCCCTCCAGCATCTCCAAAAAGGAGTCATGCTTCCCTCTGCCTTCTTCAGCTTCAACCTCCACTCTTGCATCACAGGAGTATCGCCAACTTCCTTGGACACTGAAGTCCAAGCCTCGTTGCCTCTGAGAGAAGTCACCTCTTCAGACTTGGTGTCAACCACCTCCTTGATTCTAGTGGGGTCATCACAGCCAGAAGTACCTTGCTCGACCTGAGGGCTAACAAGGAAACACGGGACCAAGTCCGTCGTGTTCCCTTCACAATATCGAGCTGGTGGCTTACTGATCCTCTTCGATCTCCGAAGAACCTGATCATGGCTAACCACCTCCGCTGCTATTGAACCAGCTCCGTTCCCGGGCAAACCCGGAACAATGCTCCCTTTGCTCCCTGAACAAGACGCCTCCTTACTGGAACCAAAAGCATCTGGAGCAACGCTCCCCTGCTACCTGAACCAGAAGACTCCCCTCTTGAACAAGAACTGCCTGGAACATCGCTCCCCTTGCTTCCTGAACCGGAAGCCTCCGCCTTCGAGCCAGAAGGTCCTGGAGCATCGCTCCCCCTTCTTCCCGACTCTGACGCCTTTGCTCCGGAGCTAGAACAACCTGGAGCACCTGGTGACTCAGGCAACTCCACTTCCTTAGCAGCAGCCTCCTTCAGCCCACCATCTGACCTGCTTATCTCTAGCTCCACATAAGAGCTACCCCAATACGGCGTCAACTCATCAAAAACAATGTCTCTCGACACTATGAGTTTCTTCATCGCAGGATCCATACACCTCCATCTTCTTCTCTTCTCATCATACCCAACAAAGACTAGCTTTGTCTTGAGAGGACCCGGAGAGTGTATATAGCAGGTAGATCCAAACACCCGAAGGTGCTTCACTGAGGGCTTCACTCCGAACATTAGCTCATAAGGAGTCTTCATTATGATCGGACTAAGAGGCATCCGGTTGATGACATGAGCAGCACAGGCTATTCCCTCCACCCAAAGAGCCTTCGGAACGCCTTTACTCTGAAGCCAACACTTGCAAGTCTCCGTTAACCAACGGATCATCCGAGCTGCAATACTACCCTGTTGTGAAGTATGTCCACAAGAAAGCTCCATCCGGATCCCTTGCTTCCTGCAAAAGCGTGAGAACTCGGTTGAGCCAAACTCACCACTGATACTTGTCCTCAACACCTTGATCCTCCGGCCAAGCTGGCCTTCCACAAGCTTCTTGAACTCCACAAACAAGCGTACCATGTTGGACTTCTTCTTCATAAAGTATACCCAAGTATACCCAGAATAGTCATCAACCAATATCAGCATGAACCTGCTGCCTCCAAGACTGGCCGTGACGGTCGGTCCCACCAGAGCACAATGGACAACCGCCAATGGTGCATTACTCCTGGATTGTGCTTTGTCAACCATGAAGCGATAGACTCCACTCTCCTGACATCCCGCACACCCCCGACCATCGCCATAGGATGACAATCTAGGCAAGCCTCTTACGAGTCTTCTTTCCGCCATTGCTTTCAGCTTGTCCATCCCTACATGCCCCAGTCTTTCATGCCAGATAGCTGCACTATCACTGGCATTCCTCCGATCAACTCCAGAACTAGTTAAAATCCCAACTACGTTCTTCTCCTTCCTCCCTACCTGAGCAACGTTCGCCGAGAGCAAGACAACCTTGCACTCCTTCCGAAGATGACCTTGCTGCTTGCATTTATAGCACCGTGATCCTTCCTTCCTCTTCCTATCACGCCTAGGAGAAGCACTCCTTTCTTCCTGATACGAAGTAGAGGGACCATCTTCCGCAGCTACCTTCACCTTCTTCCTGAACAACCCATCAAGGGAAGTCCAGACCTCCGCAGCTGACCGACATCCACAGATGTGGTCCAAGAGCTCCGATGAGATCACCTGCTTGAGAATAGACTCCGCTTTCGCATTTGCCTCCTTCCAAGCTCTCATCGCCTCAGCATTGCCAGTAATATCCTCTTGTCTTCCTGCTCCGCATACAACCTCCCAAAGGTCCTCGCCAAGAAGCAAGCTCTTCATACAGGACTTCCACCGTTCACAATTCGCCTCTGTAAGAATAACAATACCAAGACAACTTGCATCCTCCACTGCCATGGTTCTACCACTGGTTTCCTCTTAAAAAGAGCAACTACTTCCATTGAGCACTGCTTGACCACTCCAACAACCTCGCTTTGATACCATGTTAAAATTCAACAAACCGCAGATGCCCCCTTGGATACCCTGCTGAAAACTCAACAAACCGAAGGAGAATACGCCCACTTATAATGTTGAAAGTTTTCCCGGATCGTGGAGTTAGCAGGGGTTATCTCAACAAAGCAGTAACAACCAGCAACACATGCAGCACAAGCTTCTTTATTGATCAAGAGCAAACTTCTTTACAAGACGAGACATACATGGCGAGACATGCTTCACCAAAACCCAACACCGGGAGAGCAGAGACAGTTACAAAGACAAGAACAAAAAAACAAGCCGTGCGGACTCAATCAACAAGCCGCCGACCTACTGCTGTGGAGTCCGCTCAGTCCGCCAGGTCGCCAGACCGCAACCCAAGCCGCGCGGACTCACCCCTTATTCCAATGCTTAGCTCTTCACCGCCGATCTGGACGCCGCCAAACCGCACAAGCTGCGTCACCGAATGGAACAGTCCGCCTGAAGCAGGCGACTTCGTGAACCCCGAACCAAGTCGCCAAAGAGAAGACCGCCTGGTCGCTATCCGCGACCTGCTGTTTACCTCCTGTTGCTTAACCACAGAGTCCGCACTGTCCCTGATCGCAATCAGAGCCAAGTCCTGGCTTTGCAGCGCTATCCGCACAACCTGCACAGCACAACCGGGTCAACTCTCAATCCGCGCGGACACAAAGTCTAGACCGCAGCAACTTACGCGAGCTCAATTACTGTTCACTTACTTCGGTCTAGGTTCCATATATCCTGAAGTGACATGGGTCCTATTTATAGGCACGACGATGAGTATGGTCACCGCCCTAGCCGATAGGATCACCGCCACAACCCGCAGCTAGAACAAGTGTGTCCGCTCAGCCCGCGGACACACCTTCCAGTTCGCCGCTCCTGTGCAGATAGCCAGTCCGCCCCAGCTTCTCCAAGGCCGGACTCCAATATCCAGCCCGCCTTGCCGCCAGAGGCCAAGCCAGGACCACCACAGCCGGACTCCACAACAGCCGTGTCCGCCATTCTGCGGACAAGGCATCAGCCCGCAAAACCCGAGCCCGCAGCCTCGCCATCAAGGCACCTACCGGACTCAGCAAATACCCGGCTTCCATCCGCATATCCCAAGTCCATTGCCTCATTGCCAAGGCACCTCCGGACTTAGCGGACACGCCAATCCAGTCCGCTAACAGCAGACTCCAGTCCGCAACTCCTGAGTCCATAACCTCATCACAAGGCTAAACCGGACTCAGCGGACTCCGGCTCCAGTCCGCACGCTCCTGCACAAGCAATTCTCCAGTCCGCATTTCCCCAAGCTAGCAAACAAGGCAACTACACTTCTACTACGCTTGACGGACTGAGAAACCAGCCCGCGCTCCACTGCACGATCTCCCCGGACTGAGCCATCCTGGACTTGGTTCAGATCACACCAAGTCCAGTCCGCTGGCCACAAGGGCCAGTCCGCACTTACTGGCGGACACTGGATCTAGCCCGCCATACCGGGCGACCTCCAGTTTCTGTCCGCGCTGACCGGCGGTCTCCGCGACTGCTACTTGCCGCTTCACTAGAGCAAGACCAAGGCAACTGCCAAACCGGTCTGCCGAGCTCCAGTTCTTCAGTCCGCTTCTTGCCGGACTCCGCGGATAACATTCCTATCTGCCCGGTTACTTCCTGGGAGTCAACCGCCTGCTGAGCATACACTGGCCTGTCAGACCGCCGCTGCTGTCCGCGTAGTCCACGCGAACAGACCGCCCAGGCCGCCACAGAGCAAACCGCCTGCAACATCCCTGCCGACCTAGCAGTCCGCCAACCCAGTCCGCGTAGTCCGCGCGGATAGGTTTCCCAAGCCTTCCATTCACCCACTTTCACTTCACAGAATTCAACAGCATCATAACCCGTAGTTCCTCTTGCTCTGATACGAGGTACTCGTTGAGGAAATGTGGGTTGTGACAGTTGGTATCACAGGCAGGTTTGCTTGACAATTGGTCGGGCAAACTTTCTGGTTTGGTTGTAAGCATCATATCAGACACACAGCGAGGTTCCATTAGTATGTCTTGGCCGACGCACGCACACTACACTCATGGCATGACAAGAAGTATACGGGGCATATTATGTAGTATGGGATGCATAATATGTGATTGTATATGGATCCACCATAGGGGCAACATGTGCGGGTTATGTAGTATGGGATGCATAACCTTACCACATGGATGCGACTAGCACGTTTTCTTTTTTTCGTTGCATGCAATGCTATATCGTATGGGATGCATAGCATTGTGATGCGTACGACCGCTCATGGTATGCATTAAGGCTTTTTTTCTAGATTGCATCGCACAGCACGCATAACATAACATTGCATGAGCACAACGTGCCAAGCTAAAGATGTACATGATGACACATGTACACTCATGGTTTTGGGTCAAATAAAGTCATGCATTCATTGGTTAGGCACAAGGTAGTGGGATGACGGTGTGTCATCTTTAGGTTAGGCATACCATCATTCTCAAACTCCCAGAGCAAGTTAGCAGTTGATATTCATATGTATATATATGTATGGTCTGTACTTAGCCGTTGTGTGTTTTGTTGGGTTGAGTTTGATCAAAGTGAACGTGTGTATAGGATGTTGAAGCGTCCAGTGACAAGGAAAACTCCCCAATCCGAGGGCGAGTCTTTGGGCGCACAGAATAATGCCCTGATGGATCGTTTACGCCAAAGTAATGAAGCTTTGACGAGGCAGGTGCAGGAAGTGCAATCCCAGCTCCAAGCTATGTCCTCAGCGATGTCTGGACTGGCACCAAGAGGGCAAGAGACGGTCCGAGGCCCCACCATTTCTACTCCTTCCGTGGCAGTGATACCCCCAGTTGTGGTTCCTCCTGCGATGACTTTCATCTCGCAGTTTCAGCGACTTGGACTACCGATTTATGATGGAAAAGCGGACTTTGTGATCTTAGATGATTGGGTGATCACGTTGGAAGAAATGTTTGGTTATTCTGGCGTTACCGAGGACCAGAAGGTGATGCTTGCCGCCTATCAAATCAAAGGATTGGCTAAAGGTTGGTGGTTGCGCGAAAAGGAGAGCTTAGGGGCGGGATGTTCGTGGGAAGCCTTTAAGGACATGTTACGGCGCAAGTTTCTACCATCAGTTGAAAGGGACCGCCTGATGAATGATTTCTTGTACCTGAAGCAGAGAAAACTCACAGTTAGTGAGTATGAAATCGAGTTTAGCAAGTTAATTTAGTTCGCTCCGAGCTTGGTGATGACGGAAGCTGACCGCGTAAAGAGATTTCTTAGCGGACTCCGCAGCGACGTGTAGCAGTTCGCAAGTGCTTATGGAGCGACGAGTTACACCACGGTGGTGGAGGCTGCTTTGAAGGTTGAAGCGATCGAAAATGCAAAACAAAGAGGACAACTGATGAGGAAGGATAAGAGGAAGCTGATGGGAGGGAAAAGCTCCCAAGACTCAGACGTAAGGAAGAAGAACAAGGAGACGTGTAGTTTTTGTGGTCGGTCAGGCCACCCATTTGAAAGATGTTTCAAGCGGTTGGGGATGCAAAAGAAGGAGCAGGTGCACGCCATTCAGAGTGCACCAACAAAGACTTGGAGTGTACAGCTTGTGGGGGAAGAGGTCATGATATGAGCCGCTGCTGGGTCAAGGACAAGGTGTGCTTCCAGTGTGGCAAACAGGGACATCTGAAGGCAAGGTGCCCACAAAACTAGCCCGTGCTGCAGCCAATGCCACTCCAGGCTTTGCCTCCGCCTCCGCGTTTGGACAAAGGAAAAGGGAAGTTAAATGTGATCTCCTCAGAGGAAGCTCAGATGTCACCCCAGGTTATCTCAGGTTCGATTCATTCCTCTGGTTCATGTTTTGTTTCTGCCTTTTATGAGTAGTTCTTAGTTCCAGATATACCCTTATAGGAAACTTTAAGGTAAAGAATCGTTGGGCGCGTGTTCTTTTTGATTCTGTCGCGACCCATTCATTTGTGGCTCGGACCTTTTTGGAGCGGTATCATCTGACACCAGATCGAGTGGGGAATGCCTTTTTGGTGACATTCCCTTCCGGTGCTTCTGTGGTGGCAGACTAGGGTCTTATTGATTGTCCCATTTTGTTGGGCGATTTCGTAGCAAAGGCTAATTTCAAGGTGATCGATTTGAAGGATTTTGACGTCATTCTGGGCATGGACTGGTTATCCTGCTATGACGCCGTCATCCAGTGCAAAGGGAAGCGCTTGGATTTTATCAAGGACAATGGTCAGCCGGAAAGTGTTTACGGTGATTCATGCCAGGATACTCTAGGGATCTCGGCGGTATGTGTTCGGACGTTGTTTGTTTCCGACTGTTTTGCTTGTCTAGTCTCAGTTGTGGGGACTAGTGCTGTTTTGCCGCGTTTGGAGGAGATTCCGGTTGTGCGTGAATTCCCAGATATTTTTCCTACAGATCTTCCTGGTCTTCCCCCTGATCGTGATGTCGAGTTCGTTATTGATTTGGAACCGGGTACGTGGCCTATTGCGAAAGCGCCGTACAGAATGGCCCCGCGTGAGCTATCAGAGTTGCGTACCCAGTTGGATGACTTATTGGCAAAAGGGTTTATCAGGCCGAGTTCATCACCTTGGGGTGCACCGGTGTTATTTGTAAAGAAGAAAGATGGGTCGATGCGGCTTTGCATCGATTACCGGGAGTTGAACAAGGTGACGATTAAAAACAAGTACCCACTGCCAAGAATCGATGATTTGTTTGATCAACTGCGTGGCAGTTCCGTATTTTCGAAGATTGATCTCCGCTCGGGCTATCATCAGCTCAAGGTCCGGGAGTCTGATATTCCGCGAACTGTATTTCGATCAAGGCATGGTCATTTTGAATTTCTGGTGATGTCGTTTGGTTTAACCAACGCACCATCAGCCTTCATGGATATGATGAACAGGGTGTTCAAGGACTACTTGGATAAGTTTGTGGTGGTTTTTATTGATGACGTTCTTGTCTACTCCCGCAGTGCTGAGGAGCATGAACAGCATCTGTGTTTGGTATTGGCCAATTTGCGAGACCAACGATTATTCGCCAAACTAAGCAAATGCGAGTTTTGGTTGCCTCAAGTTGCTTTTCTGGGTCATGTCATTAATCAACATGGAATTTCAGTGGATCCCGAAAAGATTGCTGCAGTCATGGAGTGGAGAAGACCAGAGACACCCAAGAAGATTCGAAGCTTCTTGTGATTGGCCGGCTATTATCGTAGATTTGTCGAAGGGTTTGCGATGTTGGCCGCACCTTTGACTCGCTTAACCCAGAATAATGTGGCGTTTGAGTGGAATGACAAGTGTGAGGTGTCATTCCTTGAACTCAAGAACAGGTTATGTACCGCTCCTGTGTTAATCTTGCCGACAGAAGGGATAGATTATGACGTTTTTGTGGATGCGTCGCACGTTGGACTTGGATGTGTTTTAATGCAAGACAAAAAGGTGATTGCGTATGGGTCTCGGCAGTTGAAAAGTCATGAAAAGAACTACCCAACGCATGATTTGGAGTTCGCAGCGGTGATCTTTGCGTTGAAGTTGTGGAGACACTTACTGTATGGTGCACAGTGCAAAATCTTTACGGATCATAAAAGTTTAAAGTACGTCTTCACGCAAAAGGAACTGAATCTGCGCCAACGTCGATGGCTGGAATATGTAGCTGATTATGATGTGGACATTCAGTATCATCCGGGGAAAGCGAATGTTGTGGCCGATGCTTTGAGTCGGAAGACGGGGAAATTATTTCATCTTTCAGTTGACCGTCTTGTGGAGGAATTTTTATTGATGGATATTTCTGTGGGCAAATATGACCCGCAAAGTCATTCGATGGTAGAAGAACCTTCATGCCTGGTGCTTGCAAGACAACATCAAAAGGATGATCCTGATCTGTTACACCTATTGCTTCGGACTGAAAAAGGGGAATTACCGGATTTTTCTTTTGATGAGGAGGGCACGTTAAAGTATCTTGGTCGATTTTGTATTCCCGCAGTTGGAAACTTTCGCGAGATGGTGTGTCGGGAAGCACATGGTTCAAGTATGACCTACCATCCAGGCTCAACAAAAATGTACCGTGATTTGAAACAAATTGTCTGGTGGTATGGAATGAAAAGAGATATAGCGCGATTTGTAGCTGAATGTCATACCTGCAAGCGGGTGAAAGCTGATCATGGGAGGCCTGGTGGCAAGTTGACACCATTGGAGATTCCAACATGGAAGTGGGAAAGCATCTCAATGGATTTTATTACAGGCCTACCAAGATCTCCACGAGGACATGACTTTGTGTGGGTGATCGTGGATAGATTGACCAAGTGTGCTCATTTCATACCATTTAAGGTCAACTAACCGATGAAGACAATAGCGGAGCTCTATTTGAACGAGATCATCTGACTGCATGGTGTGCCAGTCAATATTATTTCAGACAGGGATTCCCGATTTACTTCTCGTTTCTGGAAGAGTCTACAAGAGGGTTTGGGCACGGATTTGCGGTATTCCACTGCGTATCACCCTCAGACGAATGGCCATACAGAACGAGTTAATCAAATTCTAGAAGATATGATTCGATGCTATATTCTTGAGTATGGCGGAGCATGGGATGAACGTTTGCGGCTTATGGAATTCACATATAATAATAGCTATCAAGAAAGCTTGCAAATGGCTCCGTTCAAAGCGTTATATGGGCGTCGATATCGGATTCCCCTCTTTTGGACTGAGGTTGGCGAGCGGCCTTTGTTGGGCCCAAAGGCGCTCGAGGACATGGAAGTTGCCGTACGACTTATTCGTGAGAAGCTCCGAATCGCCCAAGAGCGATATGAAAATTACGCCAACCGACGAAGGTCAGAAGTAGAGTTTGCAGTGGGGGATTTCGTTTTCTTGAAAGTCTCCCCGATGGTTGGGATTAAAAGGTTTGGAAAAGAGCGCAAATTAGACCCAATGTTTGTGGGTCCTTTCAAGATTCTTGCGCGAGTTGGTGCATCCGCTTACAAAGTAGAGTTACCCGTGAACTTTCCTGGTGTTCACGACGTGTTTCATGTTAGCCAACTTCGCAAGTGTGTGCGGCATGACACGCAAGTGTTGGATGTGGTGCCGCAATTGGCGCCAAAACTTTCTTATGTGGAGATGCCCATCCGGATATTGGACTCCCAAGATCGCGTGTTACGGAAAAAGAAGATTCCTATGGTCAAGGTGCTATGGAAAAATCAGAATATGGAAAGCACGACATGGGAGCTCGAGTCAACGATGAGGGCGGATCACCCTCATTTGTTCCCGTAAACAAGCCGGTATGTGGATTGGTGTTTTTGTTGCATTGCTGTTTTTGGTTTGTTACCTTATTTTGATTGAGATCAAAATGATTGAAAAGTTTCGAGGCGAAACTTTTTGTTAGGGGGAGTGATTGTAACACCCCAGATTTTTGATTGCGTACGCTTGATAGGCGTTACGTTGGCTTTGACCGTTGTTCGAGCATGGTTTTTTTTCCGCGGGCTTGCGAGTGGCTATTTGGTAGCTGAGTTGCACGATTCCCCAGCAAACCGGAGTCCAGATGGGGACTCGGTGAGGCCTCTTAGGGAATACTTGCACTTTTTTCGTGCCCGGGAAATGTCGCTCAAAATGCGTTGCTGGTACAGAAAACAAAAAGGGTAAAAAGTTCTTAAGACAAAAATGGTCTAGGACGACACAGAAACATTTTTCAAAACAGGGAAAAATAGGCATTTTTGTACGTGACACGCCCCCCGACACGGGCGTGTCGGGGCATGACCCAGGGCGTGACCTGGGCGTGACCTCCTTGACTCGACGATTTTCTGGTGTCGAGTAAAGCTCGACGAATGGGGTACACGCCCCGTGACACGGGCGTGTCACGGGCCGTGTCCCGCAGTGTCGAGTGTTGAGTGTCGAGTGTCGAGTGTTGAGTGTCGAGTGTCGGGTGTCGAGAGAGAGGACACGGCCTGTGACACGGGCGTGTCACAGGGCGTGTCCAGCTGTGTCGAGTGTCGACACTTTGTGTCGACAAGGTGTCGAGACACGAGCTACACGCCCTAGGTCACGGGCGTGACCGACCCGTCACAGGCGTGTACCCGGCCGTGTACCGTGTGGATAAACTTGGATTTGCCGACTTTCTGCGCCGCTTAAGGTACACGCCCTGTGTCACGGGCGTGACACAGGGCGTGACCGGCCCGAAAATCGACTTTTTCCATTTTTTTGTGCCGTTGATTTCCTTGATTCTGTATCTAATGGTCCAGCTCTGTTCCGGAGGAAATAAGGCCGAATCAGAGTTTCTTCTCCTCATTTCACCTTCTCTTCATCTTCTTCTTCATCCTCAAAGAGAAAGCAAGAGAGCAAGGGATCAAGCAAGGCAAGGAAAGAGAGGAGCAGCCGTCGCGGCATCGTCTCGGTTCAGGCAAGCGGTGTTCTTCACCCTTGCCAATCTTCTTTCTTGTTTTTGATTGTGCAAACAAAATAGCTAATTTCTCTTTCAAGTTTCATGAGCTTGTTCTTCTTGTTTTGGGTTCTTCCTCACTAGCCTTATGATGCTCTTAAATTTCCCTATGCTGAACGACTTTGATTCATGTAGCTAATTTCCCTATGCTCTTAAATTTCTCTTGTTCATGTGATTCATGTAGCTAATTTCCATATGCTCTTAAATTTCTCTTATTCATGTGATTCATGTAGCTAATTGGATTCTTGTTCATCTAGCCTTTCTAATTTGATTCATGTTCATGTAGCATGTGATTCTTTCTTGTTCCAAACATGTGATTCTTGTTCCAAACATGTGATTGATGTAATTAGATTAATCAAACTCTTTCATGTGATGAAATGCATCAAACGCTACGTTGGCAATTGGTCGTCATGTGTGAGGATGAAGGAAGGGAAAGTGGTATTTGGGTTATGGTGAGATTTGATTGTGGGGTTACGGTTAGGTTCGTTTATGGTGAGTTTTGCGAGACGAATGTGAACCATGGCAGAAGCGTGTGTGTGCGGATTTGGTAAGGGGTGGTGTGGGTTATGCCTTTGTGGCCACTGGGTTTGGATTTGTGGTGAAGAGCACCATTTTTACCCCGATTTGGGCTGGTTTTTATTGGTGCGTTCCACTTTAGGGCTGCCACCAAAAGACCCTTACTGAATCGCATGTAACCGCTGCTTATGTGTCACTCGTTTAGTTGTTTCTTGTATGAAGGATGATGGAATGGGCATGTGTTTTGCCTTTTGCTCCTGCGGGTTGAGCAGGACTTGATGAACCTTGTACGCACTTGGTGCGTTTGGCATGTGTTTTGGTGCGTTTTCCACTTGTTTTCTTCACTCATTTTACTTATATGAAACATTGCTTCGGGGTCGGTAAGCCCCTTCATGATATTGTATAAACATGTTGTTCTTCTTTTTATTGTATCTTCGAGGATTGCTGAGGTATTCTTTCTTGAATGCCTAAGGTGCAGGTTGTAGCCGGTTGAGCGGCAAGGTTTGTTGGTGGCATTTCTTGGGAGCTAGCCAAGCTTACGGAGCAAGGTAGTTCTTTTCTTTGGTGTACAGACATACATGTGCCCCAATGGGTTCGTGTCAGCTTGTTGGCGCCCATTGGTGGTTTACTTTACTTGTGATGTATGAATAATAGACTGCTAATATGACTCATTTGGATGATGTCTCCTTGATCTTGGGAAGGATTTATGGTAGGTTGCATTAGGTATTTTTAAGCTAAACCAAAACTATTATTGTATCCATGCATAACATGTTTTGGTTACCAAACACGTATTTTCTAAATGACGTAAACAAAGATGGTTTCTTATAGTAGTATCACTATAGACTGCATATAGGAGATCGTCATAAATAAACAAAGTATTTCCGCCGCGTATAAAAAAAGTTTTTGATATCTAAGGCCTAGGGATACGGCCACGACATCCACAGGTTTTCTTACATTCAAATGTTGAATTTCAACTCAGAAAGTAAGCGTCAAGAGTTGCCTGAGCGTGTGCAGTTATCCCCTGCACTACGTGGCATCATAACCCGTAGTTCCTCTTGCTCTGATACGAGGTACTCGTTGAGGAAATTCGGGTTGTGACAGGTGCCGCGTGAATCCTCACCTATTTTTGGAGTTTTAACCGCATTAAGTTTTCGGACTTAATGCGAGAAATAATCAATCAGGTCCAGAAGCTATGGAAAGGAAAGGAAAGAGAATTGCTGCTACTGAGCCCAACTCCTCTAGCAGCTCATTTGAGGAAGAAGAGCCTCACAATCCTGAACTATCATCATCTGCTGAAGATTCTAGGAGGGACATAAATTTTCAGGTATCTGCCTCTTCTAATCTTACCCCTGTTAGTCGTGAAAGCGGACTAGAGTCAGATATTATTCCTGAAGTTGATGACATTGTTGATGAGTTAGCTGGATCTGCTGCAGAGGAAGGAGGTGATTTGCCTTCAGGTAAGGATGCTAGACAAATAGCAGAGGAAATTGTTAACAAGATCTCTGCAAAAATGAAGGAAGGTGCTTCCAGGCATTTTGATACTGATGATCACCTGCCTACACTTGATGATGCTAAAATTTCCAGCCCTCAGAAAGTGGGGGAGCATCTGTTAGAGGGAGTTATGGAAATAACATTAGCTATGGAATAGTCTGTAATGGCTGAGGGAGAGCAGCTTGTCGAAGAGATAATGCAAGATGCATTAGTTGTGCCATAGACTCTTCAGGCACCATGCAAGGATAATCAGCCTACTGAAGTAGAAGGTACTGCTGCTGATCTGCATGCCAAGGAGGGCATCGCAGGGGTTAGGGGGAGATTCAATCTAAACTCCCTGCTCAGAAGAATGTTCTTAATATTGATTCCTAAATATCAGGAAGAGAGGCAAACGCTCCAGGAAGTGAAATAGATGAGAAAGAAGAGGTCAAGGCAGTTATTGATGAATGCACATCAGCTCAAACAAACCAGATTCTACCTATCTTCCTTGCAAAACTGAAAGTTCTGCTAGATGAGCAAAGGAGGGCACTATAAAATTACGTTGATGATGTCCT
Organism: Platanthera guangdongensis; assembly: GCA_039583875.1. Taxonomy (NCBI): domain Eukaryota; kingdom Viridiplantae; phylum Streptophyta; class Magnoliopsida; order Asparagales; family Orchidaceae; genus Platanthera; species Platanthera guangdongensis. The sequence goes on from CM077162.1 coordinate 86,539,520, forward strand.
CAAGGTTATTAGAAATTATCTGGCAACTGAGATCAAATCTATAAGATTTGAACTTAAGCTGCTGAAAGGAGTAACAATCAAATTCTTCATAATAGCTGCTCAAGCTGTAGGCTTTACAATGGATAAACTAGATGTGTTAGGCCAGAACATTGCTATTATCATAGAAAATCAAGTAACTCAAGCCAATAATAGTGTGACAATCCCTAAAAATGACAAAATTCTGAGTAGTGAACAAAACACTGAAATTTTCACAAAGATGGATGCCTGCACCAAGATGCTTGATGACCACATGTTGGAAGTCAAGAATCATGTAACTGCAGGAGTGAACTACCTAGAAGTAGAAAGAAGCAAGACAAGCAGCTCCCAGACTAATACCTTAATTGAAGAAGCCAAAAAGGGGTAGAGAGAAGCCATAAGGACCAATACTGAAAACATGGTCTGGGTAACAAATATTGTTAGAGGCTCATTGGTATTAGAGCTAGTGCAATTTGACAATATCCTGATGATGCCTGCTCAAGTGCTAGAAACTTTGAACAGAGAACCTGCTCAAGATAATCAAGAGTATGAGATGTATATAGAAGATCATGGTAGTATTGGTAATCAGTGGGGAGTGCAGCCAACTGCTGCTGAAATTCTCTCCTTCAGCCCCACTATAGACCAAGAACTACAAACAAGAGAAATGACTGCTGAAACTGCTGAAGCTAAAGAGGAAGTTAGGAAGAGAAAGAGAAAATATAGAGAATAAATGAAGAAACGACCTGATTTCGAGCAGTGGAGCCCAGAGTCCAGATCCATCATCTTGCTTGCTTGGGATCAGGTCAAGAATAAGAAATCAGACAGAGGTAAATGATATAGCTAGACTGAATGGGATAAGATGGAAAAGAGGGACACAAAAAGAAGTATTTTTTCTAGAGGACCAAAAAGGCAAATCTTCTCACTCTTGATGTTGTGGAACCATCTAAATACTTCCCCAAGCCCTTCAGCTATTTTGAGAGACAAAAGGATAAAGCTGAAGCTAAAGCTAAAGCTGGAGCTACAAAGTCTAAGGCTGCTAATGAAGCTGATAAGAAGGGAAAGAAGATAGTTGGAGCAGAAGAAATGTCGGCAAAGAAATTCAAAAGCAGTGGGATTACGATAAGGGAACCTGAAAATTATAATGTTTCAGGTTCTGCTTACAGGGCTAGAGATATGGCACTTTGTTTAAATGGCACAAACATTAATTACATTTATGATTAAATAAAACAATCATTTGGTATAATTATGATTTGTCTAACTCATCAATTGCTATGATTTTGATTTATCTGCTACATCATTTGATATGTCTATGATTTATCTGAATTATGTTGTGATGATGTGTTTTATATATATAGCATAAGTGTGTTATTGTATACATTGGCTTAGGTTTTGACTTCTTCAAATAGGAGGAGATTGTTGGGTCCATTGGTCCCAATGTCCTGGATTTGAAGAAGGACCAGCAAACAATGTATACACATGTTGTGATCTAACTTGTATTCAAGTTTAATGATTGCAGATTGTCCTAGTAAGCAATGATGGGACAGGTAGCGTAAGTTGCTAAGTTAGGTAAGTTCTTACCTAAGTGGTGGAAAGACAGAAAATTATCTAAGTTCACAGGCATTGAGTGAAGATCATTCACTCAACACCAGATGACTTATAGCGCAGAGTAAAGCCTATTCAGTCAAAGTCGTGAAGTGGCAAACTCAGAATGTGGTCAAGTCCACATGCATTGAGTGAAGTGAAATCACTCAACGCCATACAACCGAAGGCTGTGAGTCAGGCTAACACAGTCAAAGCCTAAAGAAAATGAGATGAAAAATGGCTAAGTCCACAGGCGTTGAGTGTAGCTCACTCACTCACTACCTTAGCTTCAAAATTGTTGAATAGCTGAGCTCAGAGTTCGTCGAACTAAGGCCTAAGTTCGTCGAGTTGAACTTTCACCTGTTTGTCGAGATAAGCTCAAAGTTCGTCGAACTAAACTCTAAATTTGTCCAACTAAGCTATTACTTATTCATCGAGCCGAGCTCAAAGTTTGTCGAACTATGTTCGATGTTAGTCGAGCTCAAACTGAATTCTGAAACAGAAAATCTGGCTAAGGCAGAAAGTGTTGAGTGAAGTATATTCACTCAATGCTCTTAACGGCATGACACAAAATTTGTTAAGGCAAAAAGTGTTGAGTGTGCATTACTCACTCAACGTTGTCAACACCTATTGAAGACAGAATTTTGTCTAGGCCTTAGTTTGATGAACTCTGAGCTCAGCTATTCAATAATTTTGAAGCTAATGCAGTGAGTGAGTGAGCTACACTCAACGCCCATGGACTTAGCCATTTTCATCTCATTTTTCTTTAGGCTTTTATTGTATTAGCCTGCCTCACAGCCTTCTGCTGTATGGCGTTGAGTAATTTGACTTCACTCAATGCCTTTTGACTTTGACGCATTCTGAGCTTGCCACTTCATGGCTTTGACTGAATAGACTTTACTCAGCGCTATAATTCATCTAGTGTTGAGAGAATGATCTTCACTCAACGCCTGTGAACTTACTCACTCAACCCCAAGCACCAGAAAGCTGAGAAAAAAAGTTGTCGTTGAGTGAAGCTGGATCACTCAATGCCTCGAAATAGATTTATATTCTAAGTAGTTTGGCATTGAGTGAAGGTAACTCACTCAACGCCAAGAGACAGTAAAACTGTCTAAGTAATATGGCGTTGAGTGAAGCTCACTCACTCAACGCCTATACTACTGATGCTTGAATTTTGACTACGTTTTCAGGTGCTGATGTCATCAAGTCAAAAAGTCAACAATATTCAAATTGTTAGTGGCAATGCCACAGTACATTACAAAAGGCATCACAGGCCTACTGTACTTCAGTTGGGCATTAAAGCAAGGATGCAGTTAACATTAATGCAGTGGGACCCAATGCTAAAAATATGTTGGGATACATTAAATAAAAGGAGTAGCCCTTTACAGAAAGAAAAGTTGTTTTAGTAGTTCTTTGGAATCGCCATTGATGTAGCTGAAGAATAGTGAGCCCAAGACAGCAAGTCTAGAGGCATAAAAAGTTAGATGTTGACATTAACATCTTCAACAGAAAGATTGTTGGTGCCATCATCATCTGCACCGGCTAGCAAGCTCAGGGTGATTCACTGAGAAAAAGATAGCAGCTAGGGTCGACCCTTGCTGCAAGTCATTCACATATCCAGCCAACAAATCCTAAAGAATATTCTCTTGGGCAGCTGTGAAGAAGGAGATAGAGCTGAGTAGTTGGCTCAGTTCAGAAAGTTAGAGAAGCTGATCTGCAAGTTGCTTCCAGCATAATCCAGAGCATATACATCACTATTGCTGTGAAGAAGAGAGGGTCGAGCTTTTGGTTCATCTCAGAAAGGAGCGAAACAGTATTCTGCAAGTCACTTCTAAGACAAGTGGATATACTTGTTGCTGTGAAGAAGTTGGGACTAAGGAATAATTAGTCCATAAAAGTAGATACAAAAAAACATTACTGGTATCAAAGTGGGGTTGATTCTAAATCACCCAAGGTTGATTTGCACAGAGGAATTCCTCTTGTGTCCAATCATGAACCTCAACAACCCACTTCCATCTTGTAGTATCCTTTGTGGATCTGAGAGGTAGGAGCAAACTTGCTCTGAGGTAGGTGATCAGTTGATCACTGAGTAGTACGGCACTTGTGCCTGAGCTGTAGGAGATTGTATCTCTCTGAGTTGTAGGAGCAAGTTTGGTCTGTGGTAGGGCTATCCTCCATATCCTGAGTGTAGAGCTTAACTGCCTGAGGTAGATGATACTTGTATCACTGAGTATAGGCCCTTATGGCTGAGGTGTAAGTCTTGGAGGTGACTGAGAGCTCCTAAGGGATCTGAGGTGTAAGCTCTTTAGAGCATTATTTTGGAGAAGTTCCTTGACCAATAGGAAGTTCGCAGGGTGGGAGGAGAGTGGGTGTACCCAAAGAATTGGGAACCACTATAAATCTTTGTGTACTCTATTATGTTGGGTTTCTTTGTATAGGTAGCTCATCTTGAAAGCAGAAATTAACCAACCAATAAAGCAACAAACTAAAAGAAAATACAAGTTAGTCACTAAGGACTAAGAAACCTATTCACCCCCTCCCCTCTAGGTGATTTAGCTATCCTTGAAATAATGACTTTCAATAACTTATCATATAAAAGGGCCCATACTAATTTATATGATAAGGATCCACAGTGCGTATTCCCTAAGAATGTAAGGATGTTATGATGAGTTATGCGGGCTATGATTTATACAAGTGAAACTAACAAACACGACTCTGAGATCACAGGTCTTTAGTTCCCACTTTTTAGAGTTGGTTGAACTCTCTAGTACCACCGTTGTGGCTACGATAGCAGTGAAGCAGGCGTCTCCAATTCCTAGGCAGGTATACACACTACCAGGTCTAGACCCTTCATATGCCTCTATACAGATCTGAGGTGCACTCTAGAGTCGCTGCGTACTAATTTGTTGGCCATTTCCACTAGTCTTTTGGTCGGATGTGCATTTTTGGGGGATTGTCCTTTAGAATGCAGTATAAAACAATGTACTGGCCAATCAAACCCTCACACCTCACCAGAGTCACCGTACTATCATCGGTGCGATGACTGGATAGTGCCGCATGACCCGCCACTAATATGTTCTATGCACATGCAAGTCATTTCAAACTCGTGTCTCCAGCTCACAGGACTAAACCCCTCCTGAATCAAAACATCCGAGCCTCCAACTCACATCACTAAACCCGTCCTGAATCCAAACATCCAAGACTCCAGTTCGCACAACTAAACCCATTCTAAAACCCTCCAACCCTATAATGGTGAGTTTGTCACATCGTTCCCTCAACCTATTAGACTATTCTTGTCTAATTCTTATTATACTTAGCAGTTTAGGGTTAATACTTGGACATCCCAGGGCATGCTCGGTGAAGGGCTCTCGAGGGCACTAAGAACTACAATGAGTTGAAGCCCAAAGCTCCCTTTTTCAAGGACACTTACTTTTATTAGTGACTACCCATTATTAATACCCTAATCTCGTTATTACTCTTGAGTAAGACTATTGACTTAAGGTACAGATTGGGAGATCCACAATCTTTCACCGGACCCCGTTATAGTTTTTCTCCTTGTGCCTTGCACTCTAACACTCGTTACTATGTAGTGACGTACTTGTGATACAAACTAGGATTTCAACATCATAATACTTCTCTTAATTTAACTATATCTCATCACCTTGAGAACTCTAAAGCTTCTTATTACTTTTACTAAATGCAGCCCATGACCAAATTCTAACCCATATGAGATGACTACCAATTCCTTGGGATAAAGACCTCAAAATTTTTATCATGGGTCTGTCATATGTATAATATTGATCATTCAGAATTCCAACATTTTTCTAATTATTTTGGACCATAATTTAAATTGTTGAAAACGAAAATTCGGTTTTTATGGAGTTCACCCTTGGAGAAGGGGTGACTGCACACTTACTTCTCTCTCACAAGTTAAACAACTAGGGAAAAAGGATAGGGGGCAGCCCAAGGGCTCATTGTGGAGGTCCCACAACACACCTGGTAGATCTTAGAGTGCTTCCACTCCCTTGCCAAATTCCAAGTTGAAGGTATCTCAACAAGCGCTAGAAGACTAGGGCACAAGTAAGCATGCCCTCTGAGGTACCCCCTTGGTTCTATTTATAGATTTCTGAAAACATCCTGCAAATACCTAACCTCTGTTATTTTGAATAGCTATGTGCTGCCCAACTTGGTCTGCCAACAACATAACTCCATTATTCTATTAGGCTACAGGCAGACAAATGGGGTAGAATGATAAAAAAAACACATCACAAGATGTTGGGCGAGGGGTCCTCTAGAACCTCTACTCTCCTGGGGAGGCGAGTGATCGATGGAGCTAGCATTTGCAGCCTCTGAACAACCCTGGGCGAGTGCGAGCCCGTCCTACTCCACTAGCCCGCTGCTCGTCGAGCTCCTGGGGCAAGTGCGAGCCAGCTTGCTCCACTCACCCCTCACGCTATTCACCCCCATGGTGCGATCCGAAAGGGCTTCAAGGGACCTCTCCACCCTCCGACTCGCCTAGGACCAAAAATGTTCGACCTTGGCCGATTTGTCTCATGTCGACCACTACTCACCAGATATGGGATTGTGCACAATCCCCGATCTTTATGAGACTAGCCTAAGCTCGGAAAGAAACATCTAATCGCGCGATATGCGGCGAGAGTGAAAGGGGCCAGAGAATCTTTGGTGGGCCCCTCCAGCGGCTATAAATGTATGCCCGCGTACCTGGGTTGTAATGCCCCAAATTTCCAAAGATGATTATCTGGGCGTTACTGCTCGGTGGTAACTATTACCATACGACGATAGTTGCAGGATTTTGTCGAGCGCGTCGAGTTCTCGATAGAACGTCGAGCTCACGAGAAAGAGGTTATCGCGCGACAGAAAGTTGTTACCGCATGGCGGTAGCAGGGGAATTAATTTGGCAGACCTCTTGGGAAGCTATCACCCGGTGATAGTGCTACCACAAGCGATAGCTGGGTCAATTTTATAGTTGTGGTTCTCGGGATCTTACCATGTGGAGGTAGACGTTAGCGCGCAGCGATAGCGGCTAGCGTGTCGTAACCGACGACCTCTACCATACGGCGTGAGCATCCTATTGCGTGGCGGTAGTGATTTCAAAATGGTGTGGCCATGTGTCGGTCGGTGGTTGGATGGGTTGGGTGGTACTGCGCAGAGGTAGCTTTTTACCGCACAACTGTAGCTTGGTATATATGTCTGTTTGGCCATTTTCACATCATTTTATTCTAGTTTTTGGAGTTTGCCTGAGTTCTTGGTGGTGGAGCAGTGATGTCGGAGGGTAGATCTCTCTGCAGTTGAAGTTCCAAAGCCCTGATTTGCAAGATGGGTCCGAATCTGTGGACGCAAGGTCGTTGCGGTCGCGTTCATCCGTCTAGATCTTTGGCATGGCATAAAAGAGAGCATAAAGGGTAACGATTATCAATTTGGACATGTGAAGTCCTCTTTATTTTGCATAGGAATCCCTCTCCCGCGATTGTGCGGTGAGCGTTTGGTTTTCCTTCGGGTAGATACAGTATATCCCCATAGTTTTTTCGGAATCAAAGTACGAACATAGACATGGTCTGTGAAGTCCATCTGGATAGGTTGGTCTAGATTGGTAATGTTTTTCATTACGCTTGTATTGGCCAGAGAAGACTCTGTGATGTTTCTTTTTCATGTTCTACACGGTAGATTGTAGTAGGAAACCTTGGGGACTAACTCCAAGGAGCACCCGAAAAACTACTCAGAATCACACTTCTGCCAGATACCGCGCGGCGGTATTGATACTGTAGGCGGTAGCTCCTTGCGAGCTTTGTTTGTGGCCTGTGTCGTGGAGGCCTGTGATGTGGGGCTGAGAGCTCTGGGATCCCAGCTAGGTGGTCTGCGAACCACCCGTATATCATAGCGGTGTTATATAATGATTTGAGGAATGGGAATGGGGAGGCCGACACACGTCGTGGTGAATTTTGCCCGGTGAGGTGAGCAACGGGAAAGGGCCAAACCTACCCAGTAGCTATGTGGTGCGTCCATGGGTAGTGTTAAATGTCGCGGACATAGTTATGGGTCTTAGGCCTTGCGCAAGTCGTAAAGATTACCAAATGCCCATATTATTGCCGTCTGGAGAATGGTGGTGGTTCCCGGGTTTTTGTCCGGACACCAAGATTGTGCCCTGAGAGCACGGGGTGTGTGGCCGTTCATGTCTAAACCTGTGGTGAAGTGTGCTTAAATTTCATTTTCATTACTATATTTGGTTTTGCTAATAACTTGCAGGGAAGGAGCTCCGCCACCCAGAGTAAGGGGCGGGGTCATTATAATTTGGTCAGCTTTAGCTGTGCGTTGCCCTATTTTGCCACCGTTTGGTGGATTGTTCTTGCAGGAATAGATGAACCAAGTGACAAGTAGCGGGCTAAATCCCTTGATGCTATGCTGACACTTGGAGGGTAAAGTAAAGTGTTTTCTTTTACTATTTTCATGTATGGTCGTCCTGTGTGCCGAAGTATGTAAAGCACTTATTGTTTAAGAAAACATTATAAGACCATAAGGCCAAGACTGTATGTGTATTTGTTCTTTCATTCCTACTTTGGGCTTTAGTGGACATTCATGTTCTGTGATGGGTTCCTATAACCTCTTTAAAAGCTTCCGCTTGAATGCTCTGTGTTATGTTCGATATGGTATCATAATATTTTGGTATTAATATGTAACTCTTCTGATTATTCATGGAATATGGCATGGGGTCCTGGCCGGACCTTCTGTTATATCCCATGTGACTGATGGGGGTGTTACAATTTGGTATCAGAGGGAGGTTCAATATGACCTCATAGACAGGATTCATCGCACCTTAGAGCTCGATGTGAGCTTGAAACGTCACTGGGCGGATGCCACTTATGGGTCTAAAGACCAGCTCTCTATCGACAATGGCCTTTTATGGAAAGACAGCTGATTGTGTGTCACCAACATGGGGAGGTTTTGAGAAGAATGGATGTATGAGGCGCACTTTACGAAGTACTCTATTCACTCAGGGAGCACAAAGTTTTTTAGGGACATTAAGAAGTTGTTTTGGTGGCCTGGCCTAAAGAAAGAGATAGCATTGTACATGGCGAAGTGTCAGTCCTGTGCCATAGTAAAGGCCGAATGCCAGAGGCCTGGTGGATTCATGAAGTCCTTGCCCATTCCGGAGTGGAAATTTGATGACATCTCCATGGATTTCGTGCACAATTTGCCGAGATCGCACAAGGGTAACGATGCCATTTGGGTGATCGCCAATCGTTTGACGAAGGTGTCACACTTTATACCTAATAGGAAGTATGATTTAGTGGAGGAACTAGCGAAACTTTATGTGGACATCATAGTCCGTTTACACGGCGTACCCCGGAACATCATTAGTGACCGAAATGGTCGGTTCACATCGAATTATTGGAGGATCATTCATCAGTTGTTGTGTACCAAGTTGAACTTTAGCACAACTTTTCACCCATAGACGTATGGTCAGACAGAAACGATGAACAGGAGGATGGAAGATATGCTTCGTTTGTGTATTTTGGATTTTGGGAAATAGTTGGAGGACCATCTTTGTATGTTGAATTCACATATAATAATAGCTACCAAGCCAGCATTCAGATGGCGCATTTTGAGGCTTTGTACAGAAGGAGGTATCGTATGTCGTTGGCTTGGGTAGAAACAGGAGAATCAAAGTTGTACAAATGAAAGGGAGTTGATGATGCTACTTCAACGATACGGTTGATTCGAGAACGGCTTCTGATTGCTCAAGATATACAGGCCAAGTACTATAATGCCAAGCACCAGAACATGGAGTTTTTCGTGGGCAATTGGGTATGCCTCAAGATAAACACATTTAAGGGTGTATCAAGGATTCAATGCTTAAAGAAGCTTAGTACGAGGTTTGTTGTGCCGTTTGAGATTTTGGAACGGATTGGTGAAGCCGCCTATCGTTTGGCTCTTTGGGTGGAGTTGAGCGGTATGCATGATGTGTTTCACATCTCAGTGCTATGGAAGTCAATTTAAGAGCCTACACAAGTGATTGTTGTGAATCAAGTGCTAATCTATAGTGGGTTGATGACAAAGGTCAAGCCCATTCAGATCGAAGACATGGAGGTCAAGCAGCTGCAGAACAAGTCCTTTAGGATGGTCAAGGTGCTTTGGGACAACTGTGGCGGAGAGGAGCTGTCTTGGGAGCGCGAGAAAGCTATGAGGGAGGAGTTCCCTGAGCTATTTCTCTAGGTAATCAGATGCACTGTTTATTTTTTATATTTTCCCGTAACGTCAAATTTCGGGAAGAAATTTCTTTAAGTGGGGGAGATTTATAACACCCCCAATTTCCAAAGATGCTTATCTGGCGGTTACCACTCGGCGGTAACTGTTACCGTATGACGACAGCTCTAGGATTTTGTCGAGCCTGTCGAGTTCTCGAGAGAACGTCGAGCTCTCGAGATAGAGATTAACGTGCAGCAGAAAGTTATTACCGCATGGCGGTATTAGGGGAATTAATTTTTTAGACCTCTCGGGAAGCTATCGCCCGACGATAGTGTTACCATAGGTGATAGCTGGATCAATTTTATAGTTGTGGTTGTCGGGATCTTACCGCGCGGCTGTAGATGTTAGCGTGCGGCGATAGCGACTGCTGGCATGCCTTAACCGATGACTTCTACTGCGTGGCGTGGGCGTCCTATCGCGCGGTGGTAGTGATTCTGAAATGGCATGGACACCTGTCAGCCTATGATTGGATGGGTTGGGCGATACCGTGCGACGGTAGCTAGTTACCGCGCGGCGGTAGCTTGGTATATACGCCTATTTGGACGTTTTCAATTCATTTTCGTCTGGTTTTTGGAGTCGGCCTGAGTTCCTTGTGGTGTAGAAGTGACGCCGGAGGGTAGATCTCCTCGCCATTGAAGTTCCAAAGCCCTGGTTCGCAAGCCGAGTCCGGATCTATGGAGGCAAGGTCGTTGCAGTCGCGTTCATCTTTCTAGATCTTTGGCATGGCACCAAAGAGAGCGCAAAAGGTAACGATTATCAACATGGACATGTGAAGTCCTCTTCCTTTTGCATAAGAATGCCTCTCCTGCGAGTGTGCGGTGAGCATGAGGTTTTCCTTCAGGTAGATACGCTATATCCCCGTAGTTTTTTCATGTAGAGTTCGGAATCGAAGTACGAACATAGGCATGGTGTGTGAAGCCCATCTGGACAGGTTGGTCAGGATTAGTGATGTTTTTCTTTATGCTTGTATTGGACAAAGAAGACTCTGTGATGTTTGTTTTTCGGGTTTATACACGGTAGATTATAGTAGGGAACCTTGGGGACTAACTCCAAGGAGCACCCGAAAAAGTAGGCAGAATCGCATTTCTGCCAGATACCGCACGACGGTAGTGATACCGCAGACAGTATCTCCTTGGCGTCTTTTGTTGTGGCCTGTGTCGTGGAGACTTGGGGCCTGTGATGTGGGGCTGAGAGTTTTGGGAGCCCAACTAGGTGGTCTGCGAACCACCCATGTATCATACCGGGGTTATATAATGATTGGAGGAATGGGAATGGGGAGGCTGACTCGCATCATGGTAGATTTTACCCAGCGATGTGAGCAACAAGAAAGGGCCAAACCTACCAATTAGCTATTTTTCCGTTTGTGGATAGTGTTACCTATTGCAGGCATAGTTACGGGTCTTAGGACATGTGCAGGCCGTAAAGACTACCAAATGCTCATGTTGTTGCCATTTGGAGATTGGTGGTGGTTCCCGAGTTTTTGTCCGGACACCGAGAATGTGGCCTGAGAGCACGTGGTGTGTGGTCGTTCGTGCGTATGCATGTGGTGAAGTGTGGTTAAATTGCACTTTCATTACTATGTTTGGTTTTGTTAATAACTTGCAGGTAAGTATCTCTGAATCCACGAGTAAGGGGCGGTGTCATTATAATTTGGTCATCTTTAGCTGAACGTTGCCTTGTTTTGCGATCGTTTGGTGGATTGTTCTTGCAGGATCAGGTGAGCCAAGTGACAAGTAGCGGGCTAAAGCCCATGATGTTGTGTTGTCCCTTGAAGGCCAAAGCAAAGTGTTTACATTTACTATTTTAATGTATGGCCGACCTGCGTGCCAAAGTATGTAAAAAACTTATTGTTTAAGAAAACATTGTAAGGCCATAAGGCCAAGACTGTATGTGTATTTGTTCTTTCATTCCTATTTTGGCTTTAGTTGACATTCATGTTCTGTGATGGGTTCTTATAACATATTTAAAAACTTCTGCTAGAATGATGTGTGTTAGGTTCGATATGGTATCATAGTGCTTTAGTATTAATATATAACTCTTCTGAATGTCCGTGGAATATGGCATGGGGCCCCGGCCGGATGATAAGTCAATTTATATAGTTACTTTAGTTTATTTTTTTATAAATAAATAGTATAGTTTATTTAGCTTTATATTAATATATATAATAATACATTTATTTTTATATTTCAGGTCAATATGGGCTCCAAGTATCAATTTCAAGTCCACGACAATGATCTGAAAACATTGTGGAGAAAATTAACATTTTTCGCCACGGATAGCAGAACTTCAAATGGTCATAACTTTCAAAGCATGAAGAGTTATGAGACGTGCAACCAGTCAATAGAAAGAGGATGACGTGCTATACAAATCTGGAGAGTTTCACAGGTACATGCCCCCAAGGAACGCCCTAGTAGGGCGTGATAAGGGGGCGTGTCTCGGTCAAATATAAAATTTTCTGCAGAAAACTTCCGTGGGCAATTCTGGGACTTTTTCTACGTACACGCCCCTATGTCACGGGCGTGACATAGGGCGTGACCTACCTGAAACTGCCAAATTGAAGCCAGATTGTGCTGTTTACAGCTGTTTGAAGACCCTGTCAGTACACGCCCAAGGTCACAGGCATGACTGAGGGGTGTGACATCCCGCAACGCCAGAATTTATTCCCGCCATTTCTCCTTCCCGCCATTTCCAATAACAGACTTGACACGTCCTAGGTCACAGGCGTGACCCGCAGAACGATAACTTTTGACAGTTTTTCTCCAACATTTTCGGGCTTTCAAGACAGTAGTTTCTAAGCCTTTCACGCCCTAGGTCACGGGCGTGACCTAGGGCGTGACCTTCCAGAAACATTTCTATAATACCAGACAAAGCCAGGTGCTGAGGAGCATCTAGGGAGCCAAATCTAAGAGTAGTTTTAGTAGTTTCTTTCCCTATTTTTATGCATTTCCTTTATGTACTTTTCAATTTCATAGTTTGTAGGCTTTAATTCTAGCTTTTATTTCAAGGTTGTAGTTGTTTATCTTTACATGTATTTCCCTTTTCATTACCACTTGATCATGACAAGCATTTTAATAAAATAAAGTCCTTTTTGTCAAACTCTATTGTTATCTTTTCGATTTATCTTTGATTTATTTGCTTCAATTTCGATCTAAGATCCATATCTTAAATGACCGAGAGGTTGCGGATACGGGGATATCACTAAAAGATAAAAGGAGTTGATTGCACTCCTCGAGAGAGGATGACATAAGTCTTCCGGACTGGAGTCAAATCCAATAGAGGGGTTCATCTCCTAAAGTAGGCTTAGGGGTTTCGATTGGCCAAGAGGTCTTATTCGATCAACCTAACTTTAGTCGAGAGTGTATTCTCGAGAGAGGCGTTTTCGTAATTTAGGAACCTCCACGGTCAAAGTAGGTAATTTAGAAGTTTGCCTTCATGATAAGATTATTTTATTTTAAAGTGAGTTTAGATAAAGTGTTACCTTTTATTTTATTCTTCTAGCTATAGTTTAATTTCACTCATTTTATTATCTGATAAAATAATATTAATTTGCGTGAGTATGAGTACTCAACAGGCCCCGAGTCTAATATGATATTTTCTATACTATATTTTGATAGGTACACTTGCCTATTTCAAGATTATAGTTTGGACATATTTTTAAAATTATATAAAATTCTTCATCACCAGAGCTTCTGTTATATCCCATGTGACAGATGGGGGTGTTACATGTAACGCATCCATTTGTCACATGGCATATAACGGTGGGTCCGGTCGGGGCCCCACACCATATGTCACAGACAAGCGGCGGAATTACTTGTGGAAATCAAAATCCACTCGCATCCTATCTCAAAACATTCTAGCGCAGCATTTTACGTTAACATGAACTCACTCAGAGAATGTCCACTACTATATAAACTCCACATTTATATATTCAAACCAGGAATGTATACAACTCGCACACCCTGGCGTTAAGGCCTTACAGATTTTTCTTTGCACAAATACATTTTCGTACATCGGCACGCAGGCCGACCACACATGAAATCCAACCACGTTTCTTCGCACGGCCTTCAAGGGCCTTTAGCAGCAATCCTTCATTCCGCTCATTGCTATTCAAGCAGCAACACCTGCAATTCACCATCCAATCCAAACAAAAAACAAAGTAACGGTCAGCATTAGCTGACCACTTATAACGACCCCACCCCTTACCCGGGGCAGTGGTTCCTTCCCTATATGCATAGGTATCATCATTTCTATCAATCTATCAATCACAATCCATATCACAAACTCCAGTCTCCACTGGATGCTCCGTGCCCTCAGGGCACCTTCTAGGTGTATCGGATATACCAGTCATACACCGCCGATCGAGGCTCTTCACTTGTTGGTTGGGCGGTTCAATCCTAGTCCACCAATCTCACTATTGGCGACATCCCGTCCATACCACTCAGAGGTACTACCTCGCAGAATTCAGTAGATCGACCCACACCATGTAGTGTGACAGGCCGTGCTCGTGCCCCGGACACTGCCACCCATCGATTGCTCAACATAATCTTGATCGGCCCACACTTTGTAGTGCAGCAGGTCGGGTACTCGCTTCCCGAACACTGTCGCCCATCGATCTCTGCTCTAAGATCACCCACCTTAGTGGTGTAGTAGGTCGGGTGCTCGCTTCCAGAGCATGCTACCAATGATCTCTCATTACAACCAGGAGCTTCTTCAAAGCCTCCATCCATCCATAACCAATATTCATTCATCCATACACAACCATGCAATCAAAGCATAAACCTTTCACAGCATCAAATCCACGGAGTCTTCTCCAGTTTACCCATGATCATCACAAATCCAGACCACACGTCTAGATGGGTTTCACACAGCATGCTTATACCGTACTCCACACTTCCGGCTCTAGATGCAGACTCAACCAAGGAATCACTTCCGAAATCCACCTCTTAGTGGAGGATTCCACGCACATGCGTAAAGAAAGGACTTCGATGTCCAAGAAGGAGATCGTTACCCTTGAAAATCGCTTCGGCGACATGAAGTATCCCAATGGAAGTCACTGCCTTGGCTTTGCCTTCACGAAACCGCTCTCGGATCGTCAATCCGCACTCCAAAGCACCTTCCGCAGCTGGTTCTCCTTCCTCCTTTCCTTCCCTTGGCCTTTCTCTCTTTCTCTCTCTTGGAATGAGAAGAAGAAGATGATGAAATGAAGAGTTAATTCTGCATTTCGGCCTTATAACAGCAAAGAGAAATCTGAGCCATCAGATCCCATTGGAAGAAAAGGAATGGCCGGAAAATTCCCTGAAAATAACTCTCTCGGGTCTGACACGCCCGTGTCACAGGCCGTATCCCCTAAGCGGTGCACGAACCGCCTTATCCAACCTTATCCACACCAAGGTGACACGCCCATGTCACGCCCATGTCAGCCCAGTCACGCCCGTGACATGGGGCGTGTAACCCACTCGAGACGTACTCGAGAGTACTTACTCGAGAGAAAACCAATTACCCAGACAGTACACGCTCGTGTCATAGGGTTGACACGCCCGTGTCACCCTCTCTTACTTGAGTATTCTTCCACCTACTCGAGTACATTTCGACCTACACGAGAGCTACTTGAGTATGAGCGGGACATTCCCTGTGACATGCCCATGTCACAGGCCGTGTACCCTCTACCCAACAATCGTCGAGCGCAGTTCGTCGACCTAGAGAAATTCGTCGACCAGGGGAGGACACGCCCTGGGTCACGCCCCCGACACGCCCGTGTCATGGGCGTGTACCTCCCGAACATTCGTCGACCGAACTTCGTCGAACGCACTCAACCTAAGAAGGACACGCCCTGGGACATGCCCGTGTCCCAGGCCGTGGCATCCAATCTTTTTTCGTTTCTCGCATTTGGGCTGTTACAACCCTCCCCTCCTTCAAGAAATTTCATCCACGAAATTCGGCTCACTCTAATCAGCCACATACTCATATGCCCACTATATTGCACCCACTGCAACTGAGCACTCAAAGAGGCAAGCCGGGTTTGAGCTCAGAGGCCACGACTTGTCTCACCCCAAGGCATCACATAAACAAACCAAACATACAATACATACATATAGCACATCCCTAACTCCCATCGGTGCACATTCAGCCACAAAATGCACGCAAATAATATATCACCAAATACATCATATTCCATTGTCAAAATCACATTACACACACAACCATTTCAGTAATCATACCTTCTCTACACCAGTATTCACATATCTTGATATCCAACCATGAACATATAGTCTCCATAACTCTAACTGTGTATCCAAACATCATCTAGCCAGAAACATATTATAAGGCAACATCACATAGGTCCATTGTACATCACCAAAGGGATACAAGTTACTCGCGTCTGGGATACAAGTTACTCTCATACAATAACAGTGGCATCTAGGATGTAGATGATGACTCGGACACTGCTTTCCCTTGTTCTTCATAAGACGCACCTGTCTTTTTCTCACTTCTGGCAGGGCCACTCCAACAATCACGGGCAATATGTCCTGGCTTTCCACACATAAAACATGTGTTTATTTCACTTCATCCTTGCCCATAGGTTGCCCCAGACGAAACAATAAATGGAGTTGGTTCAGTCCTGAACTTTTTCTTCTCTTGTCTCATAAACTCCAACTGTTCTGACTGCGGCACTTGAAATTCCTGTTTTTCCACCGCCAAACTCCTCTTCTTGTCCCAACAGTGAGGGGCTATATGCCCCGACGTCCCACAATAAAAACAGGTACGAGTCTCGACAAGGTTTTGTCCATACGTTGCCCCGAATTCACAGTCAACATACTCCCTTTGGCAGGCCTTAACTGTTTCCTCTCTCGTCGCCCACACGCTAACTGTTCCGATTTTGGCGTCGCTAGTGCCCGCACGTCTTCCCACCATTTTCTTGCATCTTTTTCCATCAAGAAAGTGTCGAAGGTCCCGTTCAGTGTGGTCAGCATTCTCTTCACTCTTGCAAGCCAATCCTCCTCTTGCGTTGGGGAACCTACCATACATCTCTTCAACTGCTCGCATGCTACTTGCTCATCCATCTCAGCTTCTACAGGCTCTTGCCATGCACCAGGCCATACTGGCACCCCTGCAGGCCTTGCCTGCCCAATAGGTTGTGCATATAACACTGCGAGCACCACGAGCACCGTCTCAGTCACCACACGCTCATCCAACCGCTGGGGCACAGAATGCCCAGCATCACTCCTCGCCACCTATCAATGCACAAAACACCATTAATCAGACATATCATAACGGTCCTTATACATTGACTACACACTCACGCACTTCACGTGCATGAAATACATTCCTAGTGGACATTCGTGAGTTCAATTATGTTCTCTCCTCCTAAACAATCTAAACCTCCCTATGATACCACTTTGTAACGCCCCCATTCGTCACATGGCATATAACGGTGGGTCCGGCAGGGGCCCCACGCCATATATCACAGACAAGCGATAGAATTACTTTTGGAAATCAAAATCTAGTCGCATCCTATCTCAAAACATTCTAGCACAGCATTTTACGTTAACATGAACTCACTCAGAGGATGTCCACTACTATATAAACTCCATATTTATATATTCAAACCAGGAATGTATACAACTCACACACCCTGCCTTAAGGCCTTACAGATTTCTATTTGCATAAATACATTTTCGTACATCGGCACGCAGGCTGGCCACACATGAAATCCAACCACGTTTCTTCGCATGGCCTTCAAGGGCCTTTAGCAGCAATCCTCCATTCCGCTCATTGCTATTCAAGCAGCAACACCTGCAATTCACCATCCAATCCAAACAGAAAACAAAGTAATGGTCAGCATTAGCTGACCACTTATAACGACCTCACCTCTTACCCGGGGCAGTGGTTCCTTCCCTATATGCATATGCATCATCATTTCTATCAATCTATCAATCACAATCCATATCACAAACGCCGGTCTCCACCGGATACTCCATGCACTCAGGGTAACTTCTGGGTGTACCGGATATACCAGTCATACACCACCGATCGAGGGTCTTCACTTGTTGGTTGGGCGGTTCAATCCTAGTCCACCAATCTCACTATTGGCGACATCCCGTCCATACCACTCAGAGGTACTACATCGCAACATTCAACAGATCGACCCACACCATGTAGTGTGACAGGCCGTGCTCGTGCCCCGGACACTGCCACCCATCGATCGCTCAACCTAATCTGGATCGACCCACACTTTGTAGTGCAGCAGGCCTGGTACTCGCTTCCCGGACACTTCCGCCCATCGATCTCTGCTCTAAGATCACCTACCTTAGTGGTGTAGTAGGTCGGGTGCTCGCTTCCCGAGCATTCTACCAATGATATCTCATTACAACCAGGAGCTTCTTCAAAGCCTCCATCCATCCATAACCAATATTCATTCATCCATACACAACCATGTAATCAAAGCATAAACCTTTCATAGCATCAAATCCACAGAGTCTTCTCCGGTTTACCCATGATCATCACCAGTCCAGACCACGCATCCAGATGAGTTTCACACAGCATGCCTATGCCGTACTCCACACTTCTGGCTCTAGATGCAGACTCAACCAAGGAATCACTTCTGAAATCCACCTCTTGGTGGAGGATTCCACGCACATGCATAAAGAAAGGACTTCGATGACTATGAAGGAGATTGTTACCCTTGAAGATCACTTTGGCGCCATGAAGCAGCCAGATAGAAGTCACCGCCTCGGCTTTGCCTTCACGAAACAGCTCTCGGATCGTCAATCCGCACTCCACAGTTCCTTCAGCAGCTGGTTCTCCTTCCTCCTTTCCTTCCCTTGGCCTTTCTCTCTTTCTCTCTCTTGGAATGAGAAGAAGAATAAGAAGATGAAATGAAGAGTTAATTCTACATTTCGGCCTTATAACAACAAGGAGAAATCTGAGCCATCAAATCAAATAGGAAGAAAAGGAACGGCCAAACAATTCCCTGAAAATAACTCTCTCGGTTCTGACACGCCCGTGCCACAGGCCGTGTCCCCTAAGCGGTGCACGAACCGCCTTATCCAACCTTATCCACACCATGGTGACACGCCTATGTCACGCCCGTGTCAGCTCAGTCATGCTCGTGACACGGGGCATGTAACCCACTCGAGACCTACTCGAGAGGACTTACTCGAGAGAAAACCAATTACCCAGACAGGACACGCCCGTGTCACAGGGATGACACGTCTGTGTCACCTCCTCTTACTCGAGTACTCTTCCACCTACTCGAGTACATTTCGACCTACACGAGAGCTACTCGAGTATGAGCGGGACACTCCCTGTGACACGCCCGTGTCACAGGCCGTGTACCCTCTACCCGACAATCATCGAGCGCAGTTCGTCGACCTAGAGAGAGTCGTCAACCAGGGGAGGACACGCCCTGAGTCATGCCCCCGACACGCCCGTGTCACGGGCGTGTACCTCCCGAACATTCGTCGATCGAACTTCGTCGAATTCAATCATCAAATGCACTCAACCCAAGCAGGACATGCCCTTGTCCCAGGCCGTGTCACCCAATCTTTTTCCGTTTTTCGCATTTAGGCTGTTACATTACATGGCTGGCTTCTGTCATTCCCCTTGAGTATTACCAAGATGCCTCTCTCCAAGGAGCTCCAAGAGAAGCTTATCTACGCTTACGAGTTCAACGCCGCTCACGCTGATGCGCTGGCCGGCCTCCCTCCCAATACAGCAACGTCCGTGCAGACAAAATCCAATCCTGCCAAGAAGGCCAAGTCTATCCCAAAAGATTTTGAGTCTATCTACCGCAACTTGGAATCCACCTTGAATCACATGTCACCTCCTTTAAATCGACTAGTGACCCCAAGGGGAAAATGGTTGTTGACATCTCCGTCGACCCCACGTGTCGTCAGACTGATGCCAAGTCCTCCATGTCACGAGTCCACACCCAACACGATGACTCGCAGCCTCAAACTCCCCCCGACACTCTCCTGAGAGCAAATCACCTCCCTTTGGGACCACGGGATTGGACTCGCTGAAGTCCAAGTCGCCAGCTCGCCCTGCTTCTTAACAACCCGCACCTACTCCTACGGTCGTGAGGATAAGGGCTGGAAACATCTTGGTCCCCAGCTTCAACCTCATCTCCATAGGAATCCATCCTCCGGGTCGCGGAAAGAACTTAACCCTGCCTCCTCCACACACTCCCCAAGAATCATCGAGCTCATCACGTAAGTCCTACTTTTGTTAGAAAATTTTGCCTAGGCACCTTCATTGCAGTCACACCCATTTTTCTACGGGATTTGACTATTTTTGCAGGGCTTCCTGGCCCGTTTGAAGTCGAGGAATCTTCTGAACAAGCTCGCCACTCGTGACCCCCCGACTCCAGGATGGAAATCTTCTTGGATGACTCGCTGGATCCTGCCAAGTTGTGGTGGTGAATGATAGAAGTGCTGATGAAGCAGTACTCCGCCTTACGCCAACTTCAAGCGGACAACACATATCGTGAGCAGAGACTGCAGGCACTGGAAAAGGACTTTGTGCTGCTCACAGATAAGATGGAACACGGCTCGACAAGAGAGATGATATCCCCCAACCCAGTCATGGAGAGAATTTATGAGAACCTGCATACCTTTAGCAGGGACTTGGACCTGGTCCGCAAGTTTCCTAAACCCACGTCATCCTTTGGGGATGGGGGCGCGAGGCTGGGGTAGGTGAAAATGGCTCCCTAGCTGAGCCTACCGGTCCTCACTCCCCAGCACCCCCCAGCTCGCACGTGTTGATAGAACCTTCTGCTACCTGTTATGAACTTTTTCTTTATTGGGGCTACGAACATCCCTATCTTTAATAACTTAAACAATTTTTAGAACTAAGTATGTTATTTGAAATAATACGTTGTGCCATCTATAATTAGCTCGCACTAGGATAGGCCAGGTCGCCTGGTTGGCGAGCTGGAATCGGTGAGCTGGGGTTGGTGAGCTGGTCTGACCGGTCAGCACGGCCGTAAATTCAGTTTTATATAAATAGGCCCCCTCACCAACCTCCTGGGCCATCGCCTTTGCTGCATTCATACCTCCCTCTATATCTCTTTTCTCTACCTACTCTCGTACCCCAAGTCTTTTACAAACAAGGGCAAGACGCGATCGGATTCTGACGGGTGGTCCAAGTGTGCTGGGCAATTTGCCGAGTACATGTTCTTTGAGGGAAATACCAATGAGCACAAGCTCTCTAACTTCAGAACCGAATATGTACCCCCGGGAAATGAAGCGCACCAGCCCGGAGAAGGCAAGACCATGAACACCTTCTACCGGGACGAGCTCGCCTTCCCCATCTCGCACTTCGTGGTGGGGTTGCGCCTGCTCCTATGGATAGAAATCCACCAGATCTTCAAAAACTTCGGCACGGTACCCGCGCAGCTGAACCCGAATGTGATCTCCATGATCGTCGCATTCACCGGCTTATTATGCCTGGAGCAGATTGAATTCAACCTCGCCATCTTCCAAAAACTCTTTACCTACCACGCGACTAGCGATGGGGTCACCTTCCTGATGGGCTCGCACATCAAGGTTCACAAGATCGCGAACAAAAACCATAACTGAGTTTCCAAGGTTGTCTTCATCAAGGACGACGTGGGCAACATCCCCTTCTCCCCCTAGCAGAAGAGCGCGGAAGTGTACTGGCCACCAACGCTATCCGGCATCGATACCGAGCAACAAAGTTATTCTTGGGGAAGGACTTTGTAGTCCAATTCCTTTGAAGGGGCCTCGACTCTCTCATCCCGGTTCTTCCAGACGAAGTTATACTTTTCCCTTTTCTTTCAATGTGCTCGCCTATGATTATTACTTTTATAACTCAAGTCATTTTCTACCGGGGAGCGATCCATTATCGAGCATCTGCCTCATGCGGGCTCGGGTCTCTACCTGGATCCGCTCACGCATGAGTGGGCAGCCGCGACGTCCTGTCGAGGTGAGCTGGGGTCTGGCAGACCCTCCTTCAGCTAGAAACCACCTGGACTCAAAGTGTCCAGCTCGCCTCGCCGCCCCCCGTATACAAAGAAGATGAAAGCCCTGGTCTCCAAAAGGCGACAACAACAACAAATCTACATTAGCTCGATGGAGACCACACCCGAAGGGTCGCCTGAGATCTCGCTGAATTGCTCATCGGGCAAAGACGTGGAGGGTGATGAGTTATCTTCCCCCTGCTATAATAAATACCGTGGCTCGCGAGCTGGGCCTGCCGAAGAGCCACCCCCGTTTTGGCTTTGGGGGAAAATGAAAAGACTCGGTCGGCGAGCTGATAGTGCGATGGGATGAGCAAATGCATAAAGTTTCCATCTCATCACTCCATCCCTCTTGGTCAGGGGGTCAACCCGCCTTTGGGCATGCCTATGTGCTGGGAATTGGCCTGTATGGGCCCGAGGATGCAAAGGCCTACAAGGGATTAACTCTTTGGCAGCTCGGCCGTGAAGGTCTGCAAGTCCATATGTGGGCCTTGGAGTGTTGGATCCCTAGTTGGATTTGGGCTAGGTTCACTAAGTTACGATGTTTGACCCAACATGTATAGCCAGGGTCATGTATGAGCTCTAGAGTCTAGACCATGTCCTTAGAGTCAATACCACATGGACCAGCCATCAACAGACTGCAGAAGGCTCAAGACTTAGAGAAATTTCAATGACTCAGAAAATGAGTTCAACGTTCGTCGAACTCAGGTCGACGAAAGTTGTGCTCAGCTCGACAAAATCAGAGATAATTCTGTGAGCTAAGCTCGACGAACTTGAATCTCAGGTCAACGAATTCAAGAGTGTACTTCAACACCAAGTCCAGAATTCTTCACACTTAACTCTCGTCGATGAACTTAGTTCTCAGGATGATGAAGTTAGTTCTCAGGTCGACGATCTCAGGGTATTCTACTTCCAATATCTTATTCTAGAAACATTTAAGTATTTGAAGTCCAGCTTCACACTCCAGTCGACGAAGTAAGAATATCAGCTCGAAGAATTTGTATCTTAGTTCGATGATTTCTGGATCATGTACTTCAACACTATAAGACCAGAAATAACTAAGTATTCTTGAAAGATATAGTACCTAAACACCTAGAGGGGGGGGGTGAATAGGTGACCTAATTCTTTTTACACTTTAATGGCAGCAATCAGTTATAACACAGAATCTACTATACTTTTGCAATCACACAGCATACACAGCAAAGCACAGCACAGCAGACACAGAGTTTTATAGTGGTTCCCGAAGCTTTGGGTACATCCACTTTCCCCCTTCGCCTATCTAGCAGTGTACTAGATTCGGCCAAACTTCACCACTGTCTCAGAACCCAAACTGGTTCCTACACCTCAGGCCCAAGGCCCTACAACTCAGCTTTTCCACAAAGCCTACACTCAGCCACAAAGGCCTACACTCAGCCAATAAGGCCTACACTCAGCCACCAAGGCCTACACTTAGAGATTTCAATCTCCTACACTCAGGCTCCCAAGCCCTACCCTCAGCCTTTATAATTACAGGCTTACAAAACACTCAGATCCAAAGGATCCTACAAGATAAAAATGAATTTATAATTGTTAACTCAACAACCCAAAGACAAGAGAGGGAGGTTGTGAGTTTCTTGATGAGTTCTTGGAAGAACTCAGCTGGATTCAATCTGACTTAGCTTTCTTCAAAGTTTCTTGAAAGTAGAACTCAATTAGATTGCATCCTTCTGCAGTTGATCCTTGACCTCTGCTTCTTAAGATCCAGAATGAATCTGAATCCTTCTTCTCAGCCTAGTTTCAACGGCTGATTTCTTGGATGGAGCCCTCTCTCTCCAACTTCTTAGATCTGCACTTGGACAGCTAGATCTTCTTGATTTGATACTTGATCAAATAACTTGAACAACTCTGTGAACCACTTTTTGAATTGCTTCAGCAACTTCTTAAACAACTACCACAGTTTCTATATACTGTATGAGCCTATTTATAGGCCTTCTTCATGATAACCGACTGGTCCGGTTCATAACTGTCTTCTGACATCTCTGACAGGTGCTGTAGACCGGTTGGAACGGTAGCTGTCAAGTCATCCAGTCAGTTCTTGAAAGTTTTCTAACTGTCTGAAAGTGTCGAGACTTTCTATCTTTAAGTGTCGACACTTATAGACCAAGTGTCAACACAAGTTGTGTAAGTGTCGACACAAGTCTACAAGGTGTCGACACAACTCCTTATGTTGTAGATTCTATGTCTCGACACAGTTTCTTCTGCATGTGTCGACAATGAAATTGAGTGTCGACACAAGTACTTGATCTTCTATCTTTTGTCGAATTCTTCTAAGTATCGACACATCTCCTTTGTGTCGACACATCTTCATGTGTTGAATCTGTCAAGTGTCGACACTACTTCTTGGTGTCGACACATAGTCTTCAATGTTGATACTTGATGAGTGTCGACACAGCTCCTTGTGTCAACACTTGATTCTTCTCTTGAGACTTCAGCTGAGTGTCGACACATTCCCATAGTGTTGACACTTGTACTTAGAATATTTTGTTGATCTTTCTATTCTTTGCTAAGTGTCGACACAGCTCCATGCGTCGACACTTTCTTCAAGTATAGAGTCTTCAGCTGAGTGTCGACACATTGTTCTGGGTGTCGACACTTACTTCAAGTGCTGACTCTTCTGTTGAGTGTCGACACATTGTTCTGAGTGTCGACACTTATACTTAGTCTCTGCTGACTTTTGCTGAGTGTCAACACAGCTCCAAATGTCGACACTTTCTGGTGTAGACACAGTTCTTCTAGGTGTCGACACTGCTGTTAAGTGTCGACACTGCATTACTGTACTTTCTTCGTTGAGTGTCGACATAGCTCCTTGTGTCGACACTTTGTGTCTGGTGTCGACTCTGCATCCCAGGTGTCGACACAATGACTCCAAGTGTCGACACTGCTTGTCTGGGTGTCGACACAAGCTTTCTTAAGTGTTGACACTTTCCCTCTGCGTGTCGACACATGGACTTAGAAATTTTTGCTTCAGTCCTGCAAATACTTAACCTGCACAAGTAACTCAAAAATACATCAAATACATTTTGATGTATATCATTGAGTTGGGTGAGGCTTCTTCAAATCAGGTACATTTAAACCAATGTACCCAACAATCTCCCCCTATTTGGAGAAGTCATAACCCTTAGTCAATGATATACACCATTCATAATTAAAATTACAAAATGATGTAAGGCAGGATAATGTACAGCAGGGTAAACATAAACATGTATTAATTTCACATGTATACAAATTCATCATCTCAGAACAAATAAGAAATAGACATAGACATTATCACAGAACAAACATGAAATAGATTAATCATATAACATATTGTTCTAATATCTGTCTTATACATTTTCAGAAGTTCACAAAAATGTTTTACATCAAAAAGATTACACAGTAAACTTTAAGAAAATTCTAATTCTATTTCAGTTCAGGTTCCTTGATAACTATTCCTTTGCCAGCATGAACCTTAGCTTGGACAGGAGCATCAGCAGCTTCAGCATCAGCAGGTTTCTTGCCTTTCAGATCTTTCTTCTTAAGCTCTTCTTCTTTGATCTTTTGTCTTTCAAAATAATGGTATGGCTTAGGAAAGTACTTGCTAGGCTCCTGGGCAGTAGGAGGTAGCTTTCCCATCTTTGCCTTCCTTCTATATTGGACAATTGCCTCCTGTCTAGATTTATGTTTTCTCCATTCAGCTTCAGAGAACCATTTGTTCCTGTCATGAATGTTGTCTTTGGCAGCTTTCCAGGCAGTTAATATAATGTTTCTAGAGGTAGGGCTCCATTGCTCAAGATCTGGTCTCTGTTCAGCTTGTTCCCTAAACCTCTTCTTAGACAATCTTGTCTCTTCTTCTTTTTGCAATGCCTCTTGCATGGCTTCAGATATAGGCTGAACAACCTTTTCAATAACTACATTGTCCTTGCCCCCAGGTGGGCTGTATATGGTCTGTACATCAACATGCACCATTTCAAAATCTGGAGGAGGATAAATGACTTGAGCTACTTCTGGCTGCTCACCTCCAAGATAGGCAGGGTTAATTCCAGATTCAGCAACATCATTGTCATCACACAGAGGAGGATATCCAAGTGTAGCTCTGATAGAATTTGATATCCACTTAGCATGGTCAGAGCTTGCCTTGACTAACACTCTCTCCCCCTTTATGACTTCTCTAGCCATGTGATCTCTGACATCATCCTTCTGAAATCTGATTTGATTATCCAAATATCTGACTCCATCTTTAAAGAAAGGTTTGAGCTTTTAAAGTTGTTCAGATATGGCCTTCTGGGAGGCTTGGATAGCAGTCTTAACAGCAGAGAGTTCTTCTTGGAATACTTTATCAAATTCAGCTTTAACAGCAGTAGTAGAGGTAGAAGGTCCAGCAGCCTGTTTCTTTAATTCTGTGACAATAGCATTATGGGAAGCAGTAAGATTGTCATTCATCCTCAGCTGATTTTCAAGAACATACCCTTGCTTTAATGCTATGTCATCCACTTGTGCTTTTATCTTCTCTTGGTGTGTTGCCAAGTACACCACTGCATTTCCACCCTTGTGGAAACAGTCTGTCATCTCTTTCTTGTTAAGGTTCATTTCAAACCTTATAGACTTGATATCTTGGGCCAGATCAAATTGCAATGATTTCTGCCCTTCATCCACATACTTCTCTATTGCCTGCCTGTGCTCATCCAGTTTAATCTGCATTGCCACCATTAAAGCACTATAATCAACTGTTGGTGTTTGCTGAACTATAGGTTGTGGTGCAATAGATTGTAGAGCCTTCTTATAACTTTGGCTTCTTCTCTTGAATACATAAAGTTTCTTTTGTTTAGCCCTTGTAGCCTCCTCATCTTCAGATTCTGAGGAGCTGGCTATTTCCACCCTCTCCTTAAGGCTTGGAGGCTTCTCAGGTTACACATCTGGAGCTTTCTCAGTTTCTTGCCTTATAGGCTCTTCCAGAATCTGCACTTGCTCCCCCTCAACAGCAGCATCAGTTTCCTTGTCAAAATCTGCTTGATCCAGATTTAGAAATAAATCTTCCATGGTATATTCTTGTGGAGACTGTGCAGGAGAAATTCTAGGTTCTTCAACCACTGAATCAGGAACCACTTCTAGTACAACAGATGTGTCTTCTATAACAGCATCTGGAACTTGACTATTCAGCTGAGTTTGCTGATGATCATCAGACAAATCAGTATCTTCCATAGAAAAATCTAAAGTGTTTAGTTCAGTGATTATCTCTAGTATAATGGTGGTTGCTTGTTCACTTTTCAGTGTAGTGGGTTCAGTTACAACTGGAAGCTCCCCCTGGCTTTGATCCTTGTGGATGGGGCTAGCTTGAGGTAGCTCCCCCTGGATCTCATCAACCTCTTGAGGAGCAGGAGACTTCACTGCAGGCTCTTCCTCATGCTCATCTGGAGTGAAGACAACCTGTTCTTCATTATCAGAGCTGCTAGTGGACACTTGTTCCACTGGAGCAGTCTTCCTTTTCTTCTTTGGAGGAATTTCTTTTTCAGTAACTGTCTTTTCAGGGGTTGGCAGCTCTTTAGTCAACACCCTGTCCCATCTAGAAAATATTCTCAGATCCATCTTCCTCATATGATTGATTTTGCTTCCAGCAGCCTGTTGCATAACCTCTGGTATGGTACCAGCTAGGTATAGACTTATAATTCTGCCCAGGTTGGGCTTCTTCAGACTTTCCTTAATCTTCTCAAACAATATAACTGACCAATCAGTTCTTAAAGTGAAGATAATCCTGGTCATTATATTGAACATAGAGGCAGACACTCTGTCATGCCCTCCTGGCTTACTGAGTAGTACTTTTCCAACAATCTCAGACATGAATTTGCCTTGGCTGTTCATGCCCTTTCTGTTGAAAACAGAACCAATCTTCATTGTAGAATCAAGGCCACACCAGGTTAGAGCTTCCCTGGTCTTTGATGCAGTAACTTCATCTTCATCTTTAGTTCTTGGAAGCTGTAGAATCTTCCTCAGACTTTTTGGTGATACCTTGACCTTCTCACCATGAACCCTGGATTTGATTTTGTATCCAGATTCGTCCACCTTTGCTCCATTGAGGAATTCAAGTACCTCTTTCTTCCATATCTTAGTAGGTTCAGACACTAGATATTCTAACCAAGAATCGACAACTAGGGTTACTACAGCCTGAATTTCTAGATCAGCATCATTGAAAGCGCCGCGCACCAGCTCGTATCCTTCGTTGACGTTCTCCTCTAGCTTAGGCGTGATTAGGGTTTGTAGAATTTGTCTTGAGAGAAGAGAGGTGTCGACACAGAATTTTGGTCTCGAAACTTTGAAAGCGTGTCGGCAAACTAAGACAAAATCCTATTTATACCTTTATGATTTTGAAGATGAACAGGCAGGACAGCTAACTAAAAATGTGTCGACACTGACTTATAATGTCTCGACACATATGTGTCGACACAAGTTTAGTCAACAGATTTTATGTGTCGACACATGTTTTATGTGTCGACACAACATAACTCGACACATAGTCGAGACTTTACTTAGAAAATTCTGAGTAAAACTTAAGTGTTGACACCACATTGGATGTGTCGACACCTACTTGGCATGTGTCGACACTAATATTCTGAAGTATCGACACCAACTTCCTAGATGTGTCGACACCTATTTCCTGAAGTGTCGACACTACTATTCTATGTCGACATAGACTTGTCTATGTGTCGACACCTTTTTACTTAGCCAATTTCAATTCTGTAAACTTACTCTAAGTTTATCATTCCTAGTTCAATTTTAAATCTATTGAACTTAGCTTCTTCTAGGGGCTTAGTATACATATCAGCTATTTGATTATCAGTTTTAACATATTCTAATAAAATATCTTCTCTTTCTACATGCTCCCTAAGAAAATGATATTTAATTTCAATATGTTTTGTTCTACTATGGGATACAGGATTATTACCTATTGAAATAACACTTGTAGAATCACAGAAGAGTGGAGTTCTACTTACCTGAAATCCATAGTCCTCTAGCTGATGTTGTATCCACAGAAGTTGAGCACAGCAACTTCCTGCAGCCACATACTCTGACTCTGCAGTGGAGATAGCCACACTTGTCTGCTTTTTGCTACTCCATGAAATTAGTCTCCCACCTAGGAATTGACAGGTTCCAGTAGTGATTTTTCTATCTTCTTTGCATCCTGCAAAGTCTGCATCTGAATAACCTATTAGATCAAAATCCCCATTCCTAGGGTACCAGAGGCCTAGATAGGGAGTGCCCTTTAGATATCTCAATATTCTTTTGACTGCTGTCAAATGAGACTCTTTAGGGCAGGCTTGATACCTTGCACAGACACATGTAGCATACATGATATCTGGTCTACTAGCAGTCAAGTATAATAGGGAGCCAACTATCCCTCTATACAAGGTTTCATCTACAGGTTTCCCTGCATCATCCTTGCTAAGAGACATACTTGACCCCATAGGAGTCTTCATGGTACTGGATGAATCCATACCATACTTCCTTATGAGTTCTAGGGTGAACTTGGACTGACATTTGGATAAACCACTCTCAGTCTGTTTAACTTGGAGACCCAAGAAAAACTTTAGCTCTCCCATACTACTCATCTCAAATTGACCTTACATCAGTTTTGCAAACTTTTTGCAAAGGCTGCTTTCAGTAGACCCAAATATAATGTCATCTACATATATTTGGACTAGTATAACTTTGCCTCTAGATTCCCTAAGGAGTAGAGTCTTATCTATTTTCCCCTTGAGAACTTGTTCTCAATGAGGAAACTAGATAGGGTTTCATACCAAGCCCTAGGGGCTTGCTTTAACCCATATAAAGCTTTCCTAAGTCTATAGACATGATGAGGTAAAGTTGGATCAACAAAACCTGAAGGCTGTTCCACATAGACTTCTTCCTTAAGATTACCATTCAGAAATGCTGACTTGACATCCATTTGGTAAACCTTGAATCCTTGATAGGTTGCATAGGCTAAGAACATTCTTATGACTTCCAGTCTGGCTACTGGAGCAAAGGTTTTATCAAAGTAAATACCTTCTTCTTTTCTATATCCTTTAGCAACCAATCTTGCTTTATTCTTAATGATGACCCCTTGTTCATCCATCTTATTCCTGTAGATCCACTTGGTTCCTATTATATTGTGGTCTTTAGGTTTAGGAACAAGTTCCCAGACCTTGCACCTCTTGAACTGATTAAGCTCTTCTTGCATTGCTTCAGTCCATTGTGGATCTAGTATGGCTTCTTCAAACTTCTTAGGTTCAACTTGAGATAGAAAACTGGAGTAGATTGCTGCATTCATGTATCTGCTCCTGGTTTGTACTCCTTGTCTTGGATCTCCAATAATCTGCTCTACTGGATGATCTCTAAGATGCCTGTTGGCTGGAGGCATCCTAACTTCTGGTTGAACCTCTTCAGCATCTCCATCATGTAGTTCTCCCCCTGGACAACAGCCACTGACTTCTACTTGCTGTCTTGCAGCAGGTATTTCTTCTATAGTAAGCTTGTCCATTTTCTTTGTTAAACCTGTGGGGCTGCATACACTACTAGACAACACATTGTTAATAAGTTTAGTCTCATCAAAAAACTACATGCACAGATTCTTCTACAACTTGTGTAGTCAAGTTGTAGACTCTATAAGCCTTACTGTTATTGCTGTACCCAACAAAAATTCCCTCTTGGGACTTGGCAGCAAACTTAGTCAAGAAAAACTTCCCATTGTTAAGTGAAAGTCAACCTAGTGTCAACAAAGTTCACCTATGGGGGGGAATAGGTGACGTGCAACGCGTTTGCGGAATTTACGACGGTACCTGCACAATAAAAATAAAAAGCACAGCACACAGAATACACAAGCAATTTATAGTGGTTCCCCGACTTAGGTACATCCACTTTCCCCCTTCGACCTATCTCCCAACAAGGGACGACTCGGTCTCTTCTCCAACAGGATTGAAATCCAATCCTTGCACTATCGGAAGGAACCCTTCCACACGTAGGAGTCAACACTCCCACAAACCGGGTTGCACCCAACCCTTACAACACGGAACAATCGTTCCTTTACAACAAAAGTAAAATAGAATGTACACGAGATACAAACTTCGTTTGGAGACTACGGTGTTCCTCTTCGTTCGACGACGTGTTCGTGAAGTCAACGAAGAGTCTACAACCTTGGTCTTTCTTGGAAAGGATCTCCCCAGAACCGGCGGAGTTAAGACGAGCGGCGGCTTGCTTCCGGATCGGCGGCTATGATGATGAGCGGCTGCTGAACTTAGAGATCCAATCTTCGTAGCGAAGCTAGCTTGGTCTTCCAACGGTCACACGAGGATCGGTCGTCTCGATCGATTCGGACGGGGAAGTTATTCCCGATCAACAAATCGAGAGACAAGAGATCTCTGGATAGACACGTGAGACTCAAAGCTTTGCTAAGCTTCTGTCGCCGAAGATCGGGAAGAGACGCGATCAACAACGGCGACCAGCTTATCGCGAGCGGCGGAGGCGACGGCGGAGCGGAAGCGACGATTTAGGGTTTGTACGTGCTCGCGTATTTCTTGTTTTCTTCGCCCCCCCCCCCCCCACTGTTCAAAAATACCCATGTATTTATACATTGAAGACGCATACAATATGACCGTTGTGGGTCCCACAAGTAGAAACCCGAAATCCGGTTCAAACTAGTTCAGCGGCAGAATCCGGTCCAGCAGCATCCAGGGAAAAACGCCAAGTAAAATTCGTCAAGAATCATTAGTGATTCTCGACGAATCGGCGAGAATCAGTTAACGATTCTCGACGATTCCCTTGTTGATTCTCAACGATTTTCACTTGGTATTCATGACCTGCTCAGCGACGGGTTCGGCGAGAATCATTAGTGATTCTCGCCGAATCTTACTTGGCACCATTTTGAGGTAGCCGGAAGGAGTCGGCGAGAATCACTAATGATTCTCGACGATTCGGCGAGAATCACTAGTGATTCTCGCCGAATCGGCGAGAATCACTTGGTGATTCTCATCGAATTATACTTAGACGGATTTTTGTCTTTCCACCCAAGATCTGCTCCTTGACCCATCCTTGCTCCTTGTCTTCTCTTGCATAAACATGGACCTGTACTTGAAAGTAAGTGCACTCCAATAGAGAGAGTACACGTAGGCCAACACACTGATCTGCTCAACGAGGGATTACGTCGTGCAGACCCGTGTATATTGACCTACTGCACCCTGACATTGGTGTGCACTTAGCGTGGAATAACTGCAAGCACAACTTAAGAGGTTTCATCAGATACATTGTGAATTCATCTTAGCTTGACAGGTGGCTTCCTCAAATCCAGGAATTGTGGATACAATACCCAACAATCTCGCCCTATTTGACGAAGCCAAAACCCTATTAGCTAAGATAAATAACACTAATCAAATAATAAAAAACAGCATTCAGAAGTTAAACATGCAGTACAAAAGAATATAAACAACCAGATCAGGACTTGAGTCATTCACATATTCAAATACAAATGTATATATATATATATATATATATATATATATATATATATATATATATATATATATATATATATATATATATATATATATATATATAATCTCAGAATTGTTCATATCATAACAATAAGCATTAAATGTTCTTAGGAGAGAATGATAAGCTACAAGTTGTTGACTATCTTTCCTTAGCTAAGTCATCCTTGAGTTTTTGCGCCAAAAACTTCTTCCTTTGTCTCTCCATGTACTCTTTAGGCTTCGGGTAATATCTGGGAGGAGGAACTTTATCTGCATCCGTGTTGTTTCTGAAGAAGATGTTCCTTTTGGCTTCATACGTCTTATGCATCTCCCATTCAAACTGGCTGTATACTTCGTTTCGATTGAGTTCTCCTTTTTCTTGTAGCCAAAAGGTGTCCAAGATGATGTTCTTTGAAACTGGACTCCACTTTTCGTTTCGTACTTCCTCCTCACTCATTCTGATTCTCTTCTCAGCTAGTGTCTCCCTGGAGGTCCCTTCCTGAGCTTTTCTCTTGCCCCTGGCTTTTGCTAGGGCCTCTTGGTCAAACATGCTCATCAGTTTAGCTTTGGAAATAGCCCTAGCATCAGCTTCACTTATGGGAACATCTGCAGCACTTGCACCTATTCCCTCAACAGCACTTACTCCCGCAGCAGCCATAGAAGTCTCAGGAGCATGAATACCTGCAGGATTGTCAGGCAAAACGATGCCTAACGCGCCTAACGCCTGTTGGAGCATCCACCAGCAGCTCTCATAGACATACTTGTTTGACTGTTCGAAGTTATTTATCATGACTTCTCGGAGTTCAGCCATCTTAGCAATGTAGTCCTTGTCCCCCTTTTTGGCTTCGACAGCGATGAAGTTTGCATAGGAGTGCAGGGAGTTATCAATATGCTTGGTGGTCCGGGAGAATTCAGTGACCAAGGCCTGCTGATTGGCATTGAGAGTGACCATATTACCGTCAAACTTTTGAATGTTGTTAGCTACAACATGTGCATTCTGATTTACTACAGCAAGAGTATCAGTGTTCTTTTTCAATCCGGCCATGAGAAGTGTGACAGCTTGGCCGACCTCGGTGTACTTTTCTTCAAATTTCTTCTCCATCTCGTCCAGTTTATGGTTGATCTCCACCATATTCTTGAGCATGAGATTTTCAGATGTCTTAATCCTTTTCAGCAGTTTATTCTTAGCTTCATCAAAGGAGGCTTTGAGTTCATTCACAATGCCCTGAATGACATTTACAGTGTGAGTGGCTAGCTCATCTCGTAATGGAAGAGCCGGAGGCACTTGTGGGCCTTGCCCTTCAGCAGACGCATCTGTAGAGCTGGATACAAGCACAGTCTCTAATGGAGGAATGCTGGCGGCCTCTGTAGATTTATCTGACTCCCCCTCCACTGGTGCATGGTTGTCAGATGGAGGTTCAAAAAGATCCGGAGCCTCCAATACTTCATGTCCCTCATTCCCGTCTTCCTCTCCGTCATCATCCAAGAAATCATCTATATCAGCAGCATCTTCCAACTCGTTGTCAGCAGTCTCCAGTCCAGTAGCTTTGGCTCCTTGCTCGTTTCGGTTCGGGGCCTCCCCATTTTCCAGCTCAGGTTCACTTCCTTCGTGTAGATCTGCCACAGCATCTCTGGCCAGCTGAGAGATGTCAGATACTACATCAGTATGAGGGGGTAGAGGCTCCCCCTCGATTCCTGCAGTCAAGGTATCAGGAACTTCATTGGGGGTGACTGCTGAAGATACTCCCTGTTGTTCTTCCACGGCAGTCTGCCCAATACGCCTCTCCCATCGGTCAAACACACTTGAGTCCATCTTCTTCAAGTAGTGTAGAGGAACACCTTTGCTCATGTCAAACCTGTCTCCATTTAGCTGATTTAGATACAGACTTATGATACGGCCAAAACTCGGAGAGCCCAAGGTGTCCTTGATCTTCTCGAACAGCAACTCCCCCCAGTTGAACCTTTTACGGCAGACAACAGCTATCAGGATCTTGAACATATCCGCTGAGATATGGTCATGAGAGCCCGGCTTGCAGATGAGCACCTTTCCAATAATGTCAGACAGGAGCTTCCCTTCTTCATTCATATCCTTTCTCTTTATTGACCGAGTTTCCTCGTGGGAGACCGCAGAATAAGAGAGTTCTGGTTTTGTCATCGTCCTCCAGATAGTCCTCATGCTCCGAGCTAGAAAGCTGCAGGAAGCGAGTCAGCTTGCTGGCAGACAGCTTGACCTTTGCCCCAGCCACCTTGCTTTTGATTAGTGAGTCGCCATTTCGGAGTCTTGCGGTGGCGAAGAACTCCAGCACCTCTTTGTCCAAGATTTTGCAAGGGTGCTCCAGGACGAATGTTAGCCCAGCCTCTTCCAGCATCAGAATGATGTTGCGGAATTCGTCCGAGGCGTGAGAGAACCCAGTCCGAACAAGCTCGCAACCAGTGACCAACCCAGCAGTTGTCCTTGGAGCCATTGCAGATCTAGAGAGAGAAGCCCTACTCTAAGCTTTAATGAACATTCAAAAGGAAAGCGTCACTAGTGAGAACGTCCAAGTACGGGTGAGGAAGAGGTTACCTAAGGGCGTAGATGGAAGTGAGTTGGTGAGCTTCCTGCGAGAACTCTTCCTTGAGCGTCCTTTGGGAAGACCTACGGTGGATAGGAGAGTTTTCTGCGAGGTTCGGCGGGATTCGACGGAAGCCGGTGCGATTCGACGAGAACCTTGCGAGAACCTTGCGGGAACTTACGGGAAGACGATGGAGAAGCGGGATTCGTGTAGCGACGAGCTTCCTACAGGGTTCGGCGGGATTCGACGGGATTTTGCGAAGGCGGTGCGACGAGCTTCCTGCGGGTCGGCGGAAGAAACCTTGCGATTTGGCGTGTTTTTCTGCGAAGGTCGGCGGGATTCGTGTAGCTTGCTCCTTCGGCGGGATTCTTAAGGAAGGTGAAGGGTCGGTGAGATTCCAAGTATATACAGGGTCGGGGGATTTCAGCTCTGTGGTAAGTTTCCCGTGGAAATGAAAGGTCGGCGGGATTTGTCTAAGTCGAAATTGAAAGGTTTCTTTACTAGGAATTTTCACGTTAAGAAGTATTGCAACATTTTCGAATTCTTCTGATGTCAAGTCAATATAAAAATGATAAATACATATATATTTTAAAGCCAATCTATTTGGGTTTGAACGAGGCTTTCCAAAAACTTCTTGATGTCAATTGTGAGTTGTCGAGATTCACAATGACATATCTTCGTTAACTCTTTATTGATGTATAAAGGTTTGCATGTATCGAGTTAACCTATCCTTAGATGTGCACACATACATGTATAAGAATAAGTATAAATATACACATAGATAAAGATATATATGTAAATGAGGATGCAATATGACGCAAGTCCTTGAACTGATCAAAAGTACCTGGGATTATGAGAGTTAACAATGAGTCTCTCTGACTATAACATACCAGGTGCTCGATGTGAGTATGCTGATATATATATATATATATATGTCACTTTTGTTATTCCAGATGCATGTTCCATTTCAGGCGTGGAACACCTACTGTCTAGTTCTCATCATATTTACGGGAACCTAGACTACCCTGCAAAAAGGAATTACCTTACCTTAGGAACCCAAATCATGTTGGGTCCTAGGTTCCTGTTAGCATAAGCACTTGACTGCCATCCTTCAGAGAACCTGTCAGGAAGACTACCTCTATCCCGTGAATGTGGATAAGCCCTTGCCGTTGGCACAGAGGGGTTGTACCAACAGTCGATGGCAAAGTGCCCCACTCTGCCACAGCACCAACACGGGTGAATGTTGTATCGCCGTTTCTGACCTGATCTAGTGACTGAGGTAGTCTCGGTCCTAGGTCTAACCTGGATAAAGCATGATCGCCTCACAAAATTTTCTCTTCCATCGTGACACGTGGAAGGGTGGAATGAATACATGTTGTGAGCGTCATGAGGCCGGGAAGGTGGTGCCTTTCTCACAGGCATCCCCCTTCCAGAGGCCCCATGAAAACTAACACCATGACTTCTATCTTCCCTATTCTGTGTCCTCGGGTGGTGAGAAGTCTTCTGTGAGCAGGGACATGCAGATTCACACCGAGTTGAGGCCGTGGCAGTGAATACAAAGGGCTCAGAGTGAGCCTTAGGTATTCTCTCGTGGGTTGCCACGACGGCCCTTGCACTATGGGTGTCTCCACATGGGGACAGATCACCCTTGTAGTGACCACGACTATTCTTGTGGTCATACCTGAAGGCATGATGAGTTGCCTTTCTGCTTGGAGTGGGGGGTCGAAACACCGTTTCCCCATTTCTCCACGCATTGATAATCCGGGAGATCCACCAGTTTTCTTGCTTTCTCTTTATAGCATCAACTTTGGAAAAGTTTGATACTATTCGTTTCTCATTCTCTAGACTTCTCTCTAGAGCTGAGATCTTAGAGTCCTTAACCTTGTTGGACGCCAATTGGAGAACCAACAAGATCTTCAGTCGAGCAATCTCTTGAGCTTGCTCCTCAGCAAGTAGGTTACTTGACTGAAGGGCTCTCTTCAGAGAATCAGAATCTTCTGGAGGAAAGCAGTTCCTGTCTTCAGAAAGTTCAAAAGAGATGGGGCAGGATGAGGAAATTACCTGCTCTTCAGTGTTATTGTCATTCGAGCCAGTGAACATTGCGTCATCCTCATCAGAGCTGCTTTCCTCACTGGTCTCTTCAGTCTCAGACACGGACACTAGAGCTCTGATGTTGTCCGAGAGATGCATGCCTTCATCTTCAGAGGTGAGGACCCCCACATAGGCTTCCTCCTCTGGTTGACAACATATTCCAGCTTTCTCTGACTCCCCCCATCAACTCTGAGATCATCACCCACATGGATTTATCCGTCCTACATTTTGCTAATCTAGAGCGAGAAGCTCCAGACCAGATATCCAAGATAATTTGACGAATCCTCTCGTCCAAGTTAAATAGTGACAGTTCCGTCTCTGACATCTCAGCAATGCACATGGGCACTTGGATCCCAGAGTCGGAGGTCTTCATGGGAATAAACGGACCCACTTCCAGGATGAAGGATGCTTGAGGATCGATAGCATCAAGGTGAAATGACACTCTCATTCTCCAGATGGGATAATAATCCTTTGTGCATGCGGGGAGTTCGAGTGGCGATATCTCATAATCCAACTCCATGCTTTTGACACTGGTGGCAGGAATCTACTCAAGGTGTTAGCCTTTTTGATGAGTAACCTCCCTCTGATACCACTTGAAAGTCCACCTAGTGTCAAAAAAGTTCACCTATGGGGGGGGGGGAATAGGTGACGTGCAACGCTTTTGCAGAATTTACGACGGTACCTGCACAATAAAAATAAAAAGCACAGCACACAGAATACACAAGCAATTTATAGTGGTTCCCCGACTTGGGTACATCCACTTTCCCCCTTCGACCTATCTCCCAACAAGGGACGACTCGGTCTCTTCTCCAACAGGATTGAAATTCAATCCTTGCACTATCGGAAGGAACCCTTCCACACGTAGGAGTCAACACTCCCACAAATCGGGTTGCACCCAACCCTTACGACACGGAACAATCGTTCCTTTACAACAAAAGTAAAATAGAATGTACACGAGATACAAACTTCGTTTGGAGACTACGGTGTTCCTCTTCGTTCGACGACGTGTTCGTGAAGTCAACGAAGAGTCTACAACCTTGGTCTTTCTTGGAAAGGATCTCCCCGGAACCGGCGGCGTCAAGATGAGCGGCGGCTTGCTTCGGGATCGGCGGCTATGATGATGAGCGGCTGCTGAACTTAGAGATCCAATCTTCGTAGCGAAGCTAGCTTGGTCTTCCAACGATCACACGAGGATCGGTCGTCTCGATCGATTCGGACGGGCAAGTTATTCCCGATCAATAAATCGAGAGACAAGAGATCTCTTGATAGACACGTGAGACTCAAAGCTTTGCTAAGCTTCTGTCGCCGGAGATCGGGAAGAGACGCGATCAACAACGGCGACCAGCTTATCGCGAGCGGCGGCGGCGACGGCAGAGTGGAAGCGACGATTTAGGGTTTGTACGTGCTCGCGTATTTCTTGTTTTCTTCTCCCCCCACTGTTCAAAAATACCCATGTATTTATACATTGAAGACCCATACAATATGACCGTTGTGGGTCCCACAAGTAGAAACCCGAAATCCGGTTCAAACTAGTCCAGCGGCAGAATCCGGTCCAGCAGCATCCAGAGAAAACGCCAAGTAAAATTCGTCGAGAATTATTGGTGATTCTTGACGAATCGGCGAGAATTAGTTAACGATTCTCGACGATTCGTCGAGAATCACCGAGTGATTCTCGACGATTCCCTTGTTGATTCTCAACGATTTTCACTTGGTATTCATGACCTGCTCAGCGACGGGTTCGGCGAGAATCATTAGTGATTCTCGCCGAATCTTACTTGGCACCATTTTGAGGTAGCCGGAAGGAGTCGGCGAGAATCACTAATGATTCTCGACGATTCGGCGAGAATCACTTCTCGCTGAATCGGCGAGAATCACTTGGTGATTCTCATCGAATTATACTTAGACGGATTTTTGTCTTTCCACCCAAGATCTGCTCCTTGACCCATCCTTGCTCCTTGTCTTCTCTTGCATAAACATGGCCCTGTACTTGAAAGTAAGTGCACTCCAATAGAGAGAGTACACATAGGCCAACACACTGATCTGCTCAACGAGGGATTACGTCGTGCAGACCCGTGTATATTGACCTACTGCACCCTGACATTGGTGTGCACTTAGCGTGGAATAACTGCAAGCACAACTTAAGAGGTTTCATCAGATACATTGTGAATTCATCTTAGCTTGACAGGTGGCTTTCTCAAATCCAGGAATTGTGGATACAATACCCAACATTAAGTATGAAGCATTTGCAACCAAAGATCCTGAAATAGGATAGGTTTGGTTTCCTGCCTTTCACAACTTCATAGGGGGTCTTGTTGAGCCCTTTAGTGATGGTAGCCCTATTTATAACATGGCATGCAGTATTAACTTCTTCAGCCCAGAAATACTCTGGCAGTGATGTATCACTTAATAGTGTCCTACCAGCCTCTATCAAGGTTCTATTCTTTCTCTCAGCAATGCCATTTTGCTGAGGTGTTCTAGGTGAAGAGAATTCTTGAAATATCCCAAATTCTTCACATAGTTTTGTCATGCTTTCAGACTGAAATTCAGTACCATGGTCACTTCTAATCTTGACCACTGTACTATTTAGTTCATTCTGAATTTGCTTGACAAAGATATGGAAGACACTAGGTGTTTCAGATTTCTATCTTAAGAAGAACACCCAGGAAAACCTTGAGTAGTCATCTACAACTACAAGGGTATAGACCTTCCTACCTAAGCTGTGAACTGGCATTGGACCAAAGAGATCCATATGCAAGAGGTATAAACACCTCACAGCATCTTTGTTTTCTATGCTTCTAAAGATGGATTTAGTCTGCTTGCCCTTTTGACAAGCTGAGAAAATACCATCTTTAACACACTTAACTTGAGGACCATTCCTCACTAACTCTTTGCTAAAGAGTTTGCCAATAGTCTTGTATTTAAGATGGGCAAGCCTCTTGTGCCATTTGACACAATGAGAGACTGTCTCATCAGCTACAAGACACACTGGAGAACCACTGTTCTCAACCATAATGTCTAAGCAATAGACATTCCTTTTCCTATAACCAATCAAAATGATCTCTTGATCACTTGACCTCTTGATATGACAACCATTTTTAACAAATGAGATGTCATACCCTACATCACTTAATTGACTTATACTTATTAGGTTGTGTTTCAACCCTTTAACATAAGCCACTTGAGTAATGGTAACCAAGTTGCTAGAAATGTTACCAAATCCTTTGATGATTCCTTTTTCAGAACCACCAAAGGTGACTTTTGGACCATATTTTATTGGAATGTAGTCCTTTAGTAATCCTCTAGTTCCAGTCATATGTCTGGAACATCCACTGTCCAAGTACCATGTTGGGGTATGGCCACTTGGACTCACCTGCAAAACAGATTAATGAACCTTAGAACCCAAAGAATTCTTGGGTCCTTGGTACTTGTTAGTTTGCAACTTGACAAAACTACCTACTGGCTTTCCAACTGGTAATTTGCAACTCACTTTGGCACTAACATTGTGCCAACAGTCCATTGCAAAATGGCCAACTTTGCCACAACACCAACATTCAAACTTATTGTACCTTTGCTTAGGTACTGTCTTTGCTGTCTTATCTACAGCAGACTTGTTGAATGTTGAGGCTTTGCCCTTGGACTTGGACTTGGACTGCTCAGTCCTTGCAGGTCTAGTAAAGCCCAGTCCAGCTTTACCCTTGTGATGAACAAATTCATCAATTATGGGTAACACTGACTTAGGTTTAGAAAACCTAGCAACAAGCTCTCTCTCTTTCTGAAGATTGATCTCCAGACTCTTGATTTGATCATTCTTAAAGGTGATAGTCCCCATCTGAATCACTGTTATGTGTTTCAGCCTGGCTATCTCATTAAGCTTTTGATCAAATAGCTTCTCAGAATCTGTTGCAGCAGCTTTAAGATCAGCAATTTCATTTGCCTGACTTTTGGCTAGGGACTTGCTTTTCTTGTAAGCTTGCAACAGTACTTTATATTCATCTATAAGCTGATGAATATCTTCCTCAGACTCAGATACACTCTCATCACTAGATGAAGATGAATCTGATTCTGTACTAGAACAAGAAACTGAACTTAAAGTTGAACTTTGTACCTTACTGGGTCCTGGCTGCTCCAGGATTTTGTCATGCTCTGTCAAATCCATTAGCCCTTGGCATTGACTGTCTTCTTGTTCATAAATAGACTTCATTATCTGCATGAATTCTTCTTCTTCTTCTTCAGCAAACAGCCCTATGTATGCCTCAGCATCAGACTCAGTTTCTGAAGAAGAGATATCTAATAGAGTCTTCTCTTTCTTGGCAACAAAAGACTTCTCTTTCTTGCCTTTGAAATGAGTCTTCTTCCTGTCACTAGACTCTTTTCTCTTCTCAGGACAATCTGCAACAACATGACCTTGTCTATTGCAGCAATAGCACACTATTTTAGAAACAGTTGCCTTGCTAGATTTAGTCCTCTTCCTGTCCA
The DNA here is from genome assembly GCA_039583875.1 of Platanthera guangdongensis. Lineage (NCBI taxonomy): Eukaryota > Viridiplantae > Streptophyta > Magnoliopsida > Asparagales > Orchidaceae > Platanthera > Platanthera guangdongensis. Next base: position 86,580,997 of record CM077162.1, read on the forward strand.
TCTTTGAAGCCTTTTTATCCTGATAAAAATCTTCTTTTCCCTTTGAAGTAGAAGGCCTTGACCTCCACTGTTTCTTCTTCAAGAATTTCTGAAAATGTCTAGTGAAGGCGGCAAAGTCTTCATCACTTTCACTTCTTTCAGATTTTGTGCTGACTGACTCTTCTGACTCTGATTCAACTACCTTTGGAGGTGGAGTTGGTGACTTATTCCTGCACTTTCTGGAGGCTTCTGTCTTGAAAGCTACTGTTCTTTCCTTGTGTTCAGGTCTTGTTGATTTCTCCTCCTCTTTCCTCACTGTCAACTGCATTTCATAAGACAATAACTTGCCAAACAGTGTAGGTGGAGGAATTTCGCCCAACTTAGCCATTTCTCTAATGGCACAAATCTTTGTGTCCCAATCTTTAGTTAGGGACCTTAGGAACTTGTCATTTAGTTCATAATTGCTGAACTCTCTTCCATAAGACATGAGTTCATTCACTATTCTGTAGAACTTCTTATAGCACTCAGTTATGCTATCACCCTTTCCTTGTCTAAAACTCTCATACTCTTGATTTAGCAAGGATTTTCTATCTTGCCTAACTTCTTCAGAACCTTCCATATACACAATAAGAGTGTCCCACATGTCTTTGGCTGTCTTACAGTGTATTAGATTCTGAAAAGTTGCATCATCTATGGCACTCACTATAATGTTTTGTGTCCTTTTGTCCATGGTGGCTAGGACAATCTCATCCTTAGTCATTTCAGAGAAATCCTTTGGGGTTCTCTGATTTGCATCTAGAACTGATATCTTCATGGGACATAAGGCCCCTCTTTGACTATGATGTAAATCCTAGGGTCTGAGGCTTTCATAAACAGTCTTACCCTTTCATTCCATATCCCAAATATCTCTTTCCTGCATAGAGGTAATTTCATGGAACCCAATTCCTTGTGATTCTCAGAGGAACCCATGGTTCTTGATTTTCTTGAATCTGTAATTTGTCTTAGACTGAATCTGCTAATCAGGATCTCCTTAGACTGTTAGTCCTTTTTGAGGAACCTATCTCTGATACCACTTGAAAGATATAGTACCTAAACACCTAGAGGGGGGGGTGAATAGGTGACTTAATTCTTTTTACACTTTAATGGCAACAATCAGTTATAACACAGAATCTACTCTACTTTTGCAATCACACAGCATACACAGCAAAGCACAGCACAGCAGACACAGAGTTTTATAGTGGTTCCCCAAGCTTTGGGTACATCGACTTTCCCCCTTCGCCTATCTAGCAGTGTACTAGATTCGGCCAAACTTCACCACTGTCTCAGAACCCAAACTGGTTCCTACACCTCAGGCCCAAGGCCCTACAACTCAGCTTTTCTACAAAGCCTACACTCAGCCACAAAGGCCTACACTCAGCCAACAAGGCCTACACTCAGCCACCAAGGCCTACACTCAGAGATTTCAATCTCCTACACTCAGGCTCCCAAGCCCTACCCTCAGCCTTTATAATTACAGGTTTACAAAACACTCAGATCCAAAGGATCCTACAAGATAAAAATGAATTTACAATTGTTAACTCAACAACCCAAAGACAAGAGAGGGAGGTTGTGAGTTTCTTGATGAATTCTTGGAAGAACTCAGCTGGATTCAATCTGACTTAGCTTTCTTCAAAGCTTCTTGAAAGTAGAACTCAATTAGATTGCCTCCTTCTGCAGTTGATCCTTGACCTCTGCTTCTTAAGATCCAGAATGAATCTGAATCCTTCTTCTCAGCCTAGTTCCAACGGCTGATTTCTTGGATGGAGCCCTCTCTCTCCAACTTCTTAGATCTGCACTTGAACAGCTAGATCTTCTTGATTTGATACTTGATCAAATAACTTGAACAACTCTGTGAACCACTTTTTGAATTGCTTCAGCAACTTCTTCAACAACTACCACAGTTTCTGTAGACTGTATGAGCCTATTTATAGGCCTTCTTCATGGTAACCGGCTGGTCCAGTTCATAACTGTCTTCTGACATCTCTGACAGGTGCTGTAGACCGGCTAGAACGGCAGCTGTCAAGTCATCCAGTCAGTTCTTGAAAGTTCTCTAACTATCTGAAAGTGTCGAGACTTTCTGTCTTTAAGTGTCGACACTTATAGACCAAGTGTCGACACAAGTTGTGTAAGTGTCGACACAAGTCTACAAGGTGTCGACACAACTCCTTGTGTTGTAGATTCTATGTCTCGACACAGTTTCTTCTGCATGTGTCGACACTGAAATTGAGTGTCGACACAAGTACTTGATCTTCTATCTTTTGCCGAATTCTTCTAAGTGTCGACACATCTCCTTTGTGTCGACACATCTTCATGTGTTGAATCTGTCAAGTGTCGACACTACTTCTTGGTGTCGACACATAGTCTTCAATGTTGATACTTGATGAGTGTCGACACAGCTCCTTGTGTCGACACTTGATTCTTCTGTTGAGACTTCAGCTGAGTGTCGACACATTCTCATAGTGTCGACACTTGTACTTAGAATATTTTGTTGATCTTTCTGTTCTTTGCTAAGGGTCGACACAGCTCCATGTGTCGACACTTTCTTCAAGTGTAGAGTCTTTAGCTGAGTGTCGACACATTGTTCTGGGTGTCGACACTTACTTCAAGTGCTGACTCTTCTGTTGAGTGTCGACACATTGTTCTGATTGTCGACACTTATACTTAGTCTCTGCTGACTTTTGCTGAGTGTCGACATAGCTCCAAATGTCGACACTTTCTGGTGTAGACACAGTTCTTCTAGGTGTCGACACTGCTGTTAAGTGTCGACACTGCATTACTGTACTTTCTTCATTGAGTGTCGACACAGCTCCTTGTGTCGACACTTTGTGTCTGGTGTCGACTCTGCATCCCAGGTGTCGACACAATGACTCCAAGTGTCAACACTGCTTGTCTGGGTGTCGACACAAGCTTTCTTAAGTGTCGACACTTTCCCTCTGGGTGTCGACACATGGACTTATTTTTGCTTCAGTCTTGCAAATACTTAACCTGCACAAGTAACTCAAAAACACATCAAATACATTTTGATGTATATCATTGAGTTGGGTGAGGCTTCTTCAAATCAGGTACATTTAAACCAATGTACCCAACAATTCTAAGTCCAGAATCACACTCCAGTCGACGAACTCAACTTCTCAGCTTGACGAACTTAGACCACAGTCTTGGCAAGAATTATCAAGTAGCAGTTAGAAGTTCTTAGCTCGACAAAACTAGTTCTAAGGTCGACAAACCCATTTCTGAGGTCGACGATTTTTGGACATGTTACTTCAACATTCTCAAGTCCAAGAAACATGGAGTTCTGTTATTCACTCGACGAAGTTATATTCTCAGCTCGACGAACTTGATGCACAGAATTGACGGGTCTAGAGAAAGCAGTTGTCAGTTATTAGGTCGACGATCTTGGATCTCAGCTCGATGAATAAAGATTATCTGGTCGACGAACTTGACTTGTCTGTTCGACGAACTCGGGACACAGATCGACGAATTCTACTCAACAAATTCTGTAAAGTTCCAGACTTAGAAATTCCCCTCCCTCTGTCTCTTTTCTATTGCAATAATTCCTGAGTAATCAATGCATAAATATTCTCTGAATATTACCGTTAGAAGCAAGCATTGATTACAGTGTTCATCAGGATTATTGCTTGCCATTTTTCCATGGGATAGTTGGGGAAACCAATCAATGCAAATATTCTCCAGGCCGTCAGAATTCAATACAGAAAGGAATTCAAATTTCAAAAGGCAATTTATATGGAAAATATAAAAGGGATTTTCTTTCTCTTCCTGAACAGCTCTCTAGTAGTAGTCAGAAATATACAGTGAACAAGGAATTTCTTCATCTCTCTTGACAGCACACAGAGAATATACAGACTACAGAGCTCACATGACATCAATACTGTCAAGAGACAAGAAGCCCTAGCCCTAGACCAGAGAAAGAACATCAAGCTGAAGAAGAAGAAGAACAACCATTCAAATCAAGGGTCTTCTTCTGTCTTCATTCCAGAATTCTTCAAAGGACAACAAACATTCAATCTATCAAGAAGTTTCTGGAGTTCATCTAGTCAGAGCAAAATCTTGAAGACCTATCACCCTGTAGTAAGGCTTTAACTTCCTGAACCATTCTATATCTCACGGGGAGCCTTTGCTAACATCATTTTTCCACTAAAAGTCTTCTCAGTTGTATCTGAGAAAGAGAAGACAAAAATCACACTCTCACCCCCACTGTATAAAGGGTTCTTAACTCCCTTCAAAAGTTATTCCTGGTTGTAAGTCACTTGATCAAAAGACTTGATATTTGGTTTTTGAGCACCTGATCAAAAGCTCATTGGTGGCAGTCACCTGATCAAAAACCTGAGTGGATTCCTACCAGGGTAGTAGAAGAGTGGATGTACCCAAGTTTAGGGGAACCACTATAAAATTCTTGTATTGTCTGGGTTGCTCCTTTTCTTTTGTTGTTGCTGTGGTTGTGATAACTAGGTTGGTGTGTTTGTGTTTTTAATTTAATTCCTGCAGCACTAGAACTAGATTGAATTAGTTTGAAAATTTGTATAAACCCTAAATACTATATTTACCCCCCCCCTCTAAAGTATTCAGATCTAACCCTTAATTTCAATTGGTATCAGAGCAAGGTTCCTTTGGTTGTACAAGCTAGCCCTTGAACCAAAGTTCCTGAGTTAAACTTGCCTTCTATTTATTTCGGTTAGATTTATATTCACAGTATGACATAGAACAAGTACTATGCATGCACCAGACCTTCAGTATGCAATCTAAATAGGTTTGCCATCTGGAAGGTAAGAATTAAGTTATATATGAACTCTATTGATGAGGATATCTACAATTCCATCTTGACAGGTCCTCCTCAAGCCACTGCCTCTACATCTACAGCAACTTCAAGAACAAATGCAGTTCCACCACCTGAGTGGACTGAATCCCAGAAGAAAGTAAAGGTTGTTGATGCCAAGTCCATGAACATTCTGGCCCAAACAATGTCAGATGACATTTTTCAGAAAGTGGCTGAATGCACATCAGCCAAGGCCATTTGGGATTCTCTAAATCAAATGGTGGTTGGATCTGCTGATGAAAGAAAAGATAGAAGATCCAATCTCATATCACAATATGAGAATTTCAAGGAGGAAACAGAATCAGTTACTGATATGTACAACAGGGTGAGCTCAATCATCAATGAGCTAAAGACATTGGACAAGGACATCACCCTCACTGAGGTGAATGACAAAATCCTCATATGCTTCTCAAGCTCATGGGATTCAAGGATCTGGCCAATCAAGGAGGCCAGAAGCCTAAATGAGATTTCCACATAATCTCTTTTAGGAAAGCTCAAGTATTATGAGAAGCTGATCAAATCCAGAGAAACAGCTGAGCAGAGAACACCTCCACCAGCAAGGAAGGAGCACAAAATAGCTTTTAAAGATGTTGAAGAAACTGAAGCCTCAATTGTGAATGAAGAGCTGATGAGTCTCTTTGCCAAGAGATTCTATAAAATGGCAAGGATTTAAGAAGGAAGTCATCCAAGTAGGATGACAAGCCAAGGTATGACAAAACTACCACTAAAGAAGTGGTTTGCTTTGGCTGCAGGAAACCTGGACACTTCACATCAGAGTGTCCAGAAAATCAAAAGAAGGAAAATAGAAGAGAGAAGGACTCTAGAAGACAGCAAAGCAGCATGCCTTCTTCCAGCAAATACAAGAAGAAGGAGAAAGGCTTTGTACCTGAATCCTGGAGTGAAACTGAGGATGAATCCACATCCTCCAGCTCCAGTGAAGATGAGGAAGAGGCAAGGGCCAATGAAGTATGCCTCATGGCCATTGATGCCTCCAGGAGTCATTCAGATGAAGAAGATTCTGGCAGTGAAGGAGCTTCTGAATTAGAAGGTGATCAGGTATTGTCCTCTTTTGAATATAATTCTGATACTTTTAAAATTAAATCTAAAACAATGTTCATTGACTTAATAAATTCAGAAAAGAAAATCAAGGCACTTAGGGAAAAATTATCAAACCAGGAAAACATCATCTCTGGAAACATCAAGTTAAAAGAAGAACTAATATCAACTAATAAACAAATTGACTCTTTAAAAACTGAACTATGTGAGGCCAAACAACTTGAGGAATCTTTCAATGGGAGAAGCCTTAAGCTGATGGACATCACAAGCACAGTCAATGCTAGACTAAATGGCAAGCTGGGCTTGGGTGCTTCATCATGTTTTCCCCCCATTCTTAAGAAGAATATTTTATCAACCCCCATCAAATTTGTTTCTGCTAAGGGCAAAGAAATGATAAACCATAAACAAACTACAAAAAAAATGCCCAAATTAAAAGATCAAAATAACAGAAACCAGAAAGCCCTAAATAAAAACAAAGTTCAGCAGATTTTGTCGAACTTAGATCAACGAAATGTGACCAGTTCGTAGAACTCAAGTCGACGAACACTGAACGCAAATTTATATAATAATCATTCGTCTTACTGTGATCGACGAACTTTTTATGGTTCTTCGAGCAGAGATCGACGAACTTGGGGCACAGAAAATGAACTTGTTCATTCTCTGAGCAGAGATCGACGATCTCATCCCATTTCATCGAACTCTGGTCGAGGAACTCACAACAATTTGTCGAATCCAGTGAGACTTAACAAAAACTATAATTATAACACCAACTTAAATCAAACTAAGAAACCATTTGACCCTCTTGCTGATTGGATAATACCACCTATAAGATATCATCCCTTAGGATATTAAACACAACCTGAATTCTCTATGATATCCATTTTTTCTTATCAACAATATAAAGGATCCAAGCTAACCTAGGTCAAGAACAACTAACTATTTTCATTGCAGGAAAAGGGTTGTCCAGTGATTAATCAAACATGGTATCTGGACAGTGGATGCTCCAAACACATGACTGGAAGCAAGGACAACCTAATCAACTACATGTCCAAGCTGGGACCAAAGGTAATCTTTGGTGATTCAAAGTGTGGCCAGTCTGAAGGCTATGGAGAAGTAAGAATTGGAGTTGTCACAGTCAAAAGGGTGACCTATCTAAGTGTACTCAAGCATAACCTCATCTCCATAAGCCAATTATGTGATGAAGGTTATCAGGTATATTTCAACTCAAAAACTTGTATTATTTCTAATAAACAAAAACAAAATGTTTTAATTAGAAATTGACAAGGAAACATTTATTTAATTGATTTCTATTCTGCCAATTCAGATATTTATTTGCTTAATATAGTTTGCAATCAAAATGAATTATGACATAAAGGCTAGGACATGTAAATATGAAAAACATTGCTAGGCTATCTAAAGACAGTCTTGTAAGAGGTTTACCTTCTGGTCCATATAAGAAGGAAGGCCTTTGCAGGGCTTGTCAACTAGGCAAGCAAACTAAATCTAGTTTTAAATCAATTAATAAAAGTAATTCACCTAGGATCTTGTACTTGCTACACATGGATCTTTTTGGACCCATTGCTGTACAAAGCCTAGGAGGGAAATCCTATACACTAGTCATTGTAGATGACTTCTCATGATTCACTTGGGTGTTCTTTCTGAGATCTAAGTCAGATACCTTTAAAGTTCTTACAGATTTTCTCAGGACCATATAGATTGAGTACTCTACTCATATCGTATTGATTAGAAATGATCATGGTACAGAGTTTGAGTCTCTTCTTATGCATGAGTTCTATGAGAAGGAAGGTATCAGGCACTGCTTCTTAGCTCCTAGAACTCCCCAACAAAATGGGGTAGTTGAAAGGAAGAATAGAGCCCTTATTAAAGCTGTAGGAACATTACTTGCAGATGCTTATATGTCACTATCCTTTTGGATAGAGGCTGTAAGCACAACAAATTATGTACTGAATAGAAGTTTGATACATAAACTAAAGAATAGGACTCCCTATGAATTACTTAAAAGGAAGAAACCTAAAATCACATATTTTAAAGTATTTGGATGTGTATGCTATATACATAATAATAACAAGAAATACATTAGAAAGTTTGAAGCTAAGGCTGAAGAGGGAATCTTTCTTGGTTATTCCCAAGTAAGCAAAGCTTATAGGGTGTTCAATAAATTAACCTTAAAAATTGAGGGATCTATACACGTTACCTTTGATCAAACTAACATGTCTTATAAGGAGAAAGAGATTTCTACCAGTAATCCTTTTTAGGTACCTCACTTGTGTGAGAAATTGGATGGACTAATCCTCACCCAAGAGGCTCCAACACATCCTTCCCCACAAGTTGATGAAGATAGTGAAGAAGAAAGCACTGAAGTGACTGAACTTCATCCAACAACAAACATAATTCCACAGGAGGAATTAAATCAAAATGTTGTTGCTGAACCAACTCCACCCACTAATCTTGTCACACTAAGGGATCACCCTAGAGCGTAAGTGACTGGAGACATAATAGTAGGTGTACAGATAAGGCATCAACTCAACCAAGACCTGATGCATGTGTAACAACCCCATCCGTTCATATGATATATTCTAGAAGGTCCGGCCGGGGCCCCACAGGATATACCACAAAACAGTCGGTGAAGGTACAGGATGATACCAGAGCAGCGCATCGCACCTATCCCAAGCATTCTAGCGGAAGCCTAAGCTACTTGAACTCCTCATGAATGTATAAACTCCACATTTTATATATAGATAGGAATGTCTTACAACATGTATAAAGTATTGGCCTTATGGCCTTACAGGGCTTTCATGCGGTGGCCTAAACAAATTGGCGCGCAGGCCGGCCACAAAAAGAAAACACTCAAAAGAACATTAGCCTTCGAGGGCTAGCAGCAGCAGCAACACCAGCAGGAGCATCAACCTCTATGCGACCCGCTCGGCTCTCCAGCACCTGTGCAAGGACAATCCACCCAACGGTGGCAAACAAAAGCAACGGTCAGCGTTCAGCTGACCAAATTATAACGACCCTACCCCTCCTCTCGGGGCAGCGGTATTTTCCCTGCAGGCATATCATATCACAAGTATGGCAAGCTATATCATCAAAGGTGCTTTCACGCACACAAGCCATCACAACCGTTCGCCGCCCGGCCCAACGGTCCGTGCACTCAGGGCACATTCTTGGTGTTCTGACAACCTCTTGCCCACCACCGTATCAGGGTTATCACCCAACGGTAACACTCTTGAGCATTTACTCCATGGCGTGTAGCTGGAGTTAGTCCTCGGACACCGGGATGGCCCATAGCCCCCCTTTGTGTCATGGCGCGCAGGCCGAAGACTCTTGCTATGCGCTCCAACAGACCGCACTTTTTGGTCTCACGTCGGACGGACATAGCGCAGGTCGGATCCTCCACCCCCCGTTGCTCAAATCGCCTTGCCTTCTCCGAGTACAGCGTACTCACGGCTATATCAAAGGCGCGGGTCGGTCTCACCAATCCTGTTCATGGCATTCAAGCCTGGGTATGTCACTATACCCATTTCCTCACAGCAACAACGGGTCTTTCCTGGGCGCACCAGTACTTCCTGTGATTCTCTCCACAGGTGGACACCGCCTAAGCACAAATGTCAGGGGTATTTCCTGGGCACACCAGTACTTCCTGTGACTCGCTTCACAGGTGGACACCCTATGACATCAAGCATCACAAAAAGGGCCTTTCCTGGTCCCACCAGTACTTCCTGTGCCTCAACCACAGGTTGGACCCAAAACCACCACAAGGCTATTTTCCTGGACTACCACCCCAGTACTTCCTGCTACTCCTTTTTGCAGGCATAACCCATAGACTCCTTACACTATACGTTTATCACGGAGTCTTCTCCGGTTCGTATGCAACATCACCAATCCAGACCAACCTGTCCAGATGGGCTTCACACAGCATGCCTATTCCGTACTCCTTTCCGGATCTATATGCAATACCAAGGGGATTTCAAGCATCCACCCAAATGACTCCCAAAAGCAGCCACCTCTTGGTGGGGGAATCAAAAGATATGCCAAAACAGAAGCCTTCACATGGCTAGGAAGAAAAGTCGTTACCCTTGACGATCGCTTCGGTGCCATGGCTTGAAAGCTTGCTTGCAAGACTCGCAAGAGCGTTTCCTCCGCAACGCTGGCTTCAGATCTCTCGCCGGTAAACCACAGCACCACCAACAGCAGCCCCCTTCCCTTCTTCCTCCTCCTTTCTCTCTCTCTTTCTCTCTCTCTTGAAGAAAGATGAAGGCCAATTCAAAGTGAGGATTCTTTTCTGAATTCGGCCCTTAAGGAAAAAGAAGAAGAGCTTTCAGCCCTTGGATCCAGACTGAAGAAATGGACGGCCACGATTCTGCCAAAAACACACATTTTGACCCGACACGGCCTCGAACACGGCCGTGTGCCTCAAGCGGTGGTCAACCGACTTATCCAAACCAGTGACACGCCCACGGGACACGCCCGTGTCATGGGCCGTGTCACCAACACGCCTTCAGACACGCCCGTGTCTGTGGCCGTGTACCTGGGTGAAAAAAATCCCAATTCATCCCGAGACTTCACACGGCCTGTGACACGCCCGTGTCCCAGGCCGTGTGCCCAGACACGGCACAAAGACACGCCCTGTCGAATTCTTTCGGCGGGCTGAGTTCGTCGCCTGATTTGACACGCCCTGTGACACGCCCGTGTCACAGGCCGTGTTCAACACTCGACACGCACTTCTCGACACTCAACGATCGTCGAGTAAAAATCGTCGAGCATGCGACACGGCCTTGGACACGCCCGTGTCCTGGGCCGTGTGCCTCCTCTCGACGAATCGTTGAGACCAAAAAAAAATCATCGAGACAAAGCCCAATCGTCGACACAACTCGACACGCCCTGCGACACGCCCGTGTCGCAGGCCGTGTCACCTGACACGCCCTGGGACACACCCGTGTCCCAGGCCGTGTCACCCAAATTTGCCTGTTTCAGAACTTTGGGCTGTTACAATCCTCCCCTCCTACAAAACAATTTCGTCCTCGAAATTCAGAGACAGGAAAGTAACAAAAAGACAGCAAGAAAAATGTAACAATATCTCAATGTTTATGTTACAACAGTCTCGCTACCAATTACAGAAACAACTCAGGGAACTCTTCTCGCATGGTCTGCTCGCGTTCCCACGTCAACTCTTCACGGCCGCAGTTGTCCCACCGGACTTTCACCATACCGACCGTCTTGTTCCGCAACTGTTTCTCGGCTCGATCTTCGATCCGAATGGGTCTAACTCTCGTTGTTAGCCCATACTCCACAGGCACACGATCATCAGCGATCACTTGAGCTGGATCTTTCACGGCTTTCCGCAGCACCGAGATGTGAAAGACATCATGTAACCCACCCAAGTCCGCCGACAGAGCTAGCCGATAAGCTGCTTCGCCAATTCGCTCAACCACTTCAAAGGGACCCAAATACCTTGGACTCAACTTTTTCAATCGTCGAATCCTGGAGACACCTTTGAATGGCTTGATCTTCAAGTAGACCCAATCGCCAACCGCAAATTCAACGTTCCGGTGCTTGGCGTTGTAGTACTTCGCTTGTCGATCTTGAGCAACTAGCAATCTCTCTCGAATAGTCCGAATGGTTGAGTTTGCTTCATCCACCTCATTTGGTTTAACAACCCGGGCTTCACCCGCTTCTACCCAAGCCAAGGGAGTACGACATTTCCTGCCATATAGGGCTTCATATGGTGCCATCCCAATACTTACCTGGTAGCTGTTATTATATGCAAACTCGACCATATAGAGATGATCTTCCCATTTCTTTCCGAAGTCAAGGGCGCACATTCGGAGCATGTCCTCCATTGTTCTGTTGGTACGTTCAGTTTGGCCATCCGTTTGGGGATGAAAGGCCGTGCTGAAGGTCAATTTCGTGCCCAATAGTCGGTGAACTAGTCTTCAATCATTTGACGTGAATCACCCATCTCGATCACTTACGATGCTTCGAGGAACACCGTGCAGACGCACAATTTGATCAACATATAACTTTGCCAAACTTTCAACCGAATCATCCCGCCTGTTTGGGAGAAAATGTGCTACTTTTGTTAGCCGGTCAACTATCACCCAAATGGAATCATTTCCTCGCTGCGATCTTGGCAATCCATGCACAAAATCCATGGAAATATCATCAAATTTCCACAATGGGATCGGCAGTGACTTCAAATAACCGCCCGGCTTTTGGCATTCCGCCTTCACCATCGCACATGTTTGGCATTTGGCCACGTAAAGGCAACATCTTTCTTAAGCCCTGGCCACCAAAAGAGCTTTTTCATATCGTTGAACATCTTTGTGCTCCCGGGGTGAATGGAATACTTCGTATAATGTGCTTCATACATCAGTTCTTCCCTCAGTTTCCCCACATTTGGGACGCACAATCGGCCTTCTTTTCGCAACAGACCGTCAATCCAGGTGAATTTGCCCTCTGGCCCTTCATTCCTATAGCGCAAGAGATCTTCATCCAACTCCGTTGCCCGTCGAACTCGGTCCGCAAGGTCACATTGTACCTCGGTCCAGTTCAAACACGCAATGGCAGTGGAATTTTTGTCAACACAATAGATCTCCAATGCCTCCAACTCCTGGATCAGACGTTCATCATGCCTTTGTAACCAATTCGCTCTAGCCGGAACTCGCCGACTCAAGGCATCCGTGACAACATTCCCCTTCTCAGGTGTATAATGAATCTCGAAAGTGTAGTCCCCAAGGAACTCCAACCACCTTCGTTGTCGCATGTTTAACTCTTTCTGCTCCAACAGATACTTAAGGCTCTTATGATCAGTATAGATCTCCACCTTCACACCATAAAGGTAGTGTCGCCACAGCTTCAGTGCAAAAATCACCGCTGCTAATTCCAAATCATGGACGGGATAGTTCCGCTCGTGCACCTTCAGCTGGCGTGAGCCATAAGCAATCACCTTTCCGCTCTGCAGAAGAACGCAGCCTAAGCCGCTCCCTGAGGCATCACTATATATTACAAACCCATCGGTTCCACATGGCGAAGACACCACCGGCGCCGTGGTCAACCGAACCTTCAGCTCTTCAAAAGCTCGTGCGCACTCTGGCGTCCAAACGAACTTCTGATCTTTTCGCGTCAGTGTGGTTAGCGGCAAAGTGATCCGCGAGAAGTTTTCCACAAATCTTCTATAATAGCCCGCAAGTCCAAGGAAACTCCTAACTTCGGCCACGGAAGACAGTATTGGCCAATCTTGTATGGCTTTTATCTTCGCTGGATCCACTGCAATGCCCGCTCCACTCACCACATGGCCCAAAAATGCCACTGACGATAGCCAAAACTCGCACTTCGAGAACTTGGCATAAAGCTGATTTTGCCTCAACGTATTCAACACTAACCGCAAATGAATCTCATGCTCCTCTTTGGACTTCGAGTACACCAGGATATCATCAATGAACAATATCACAAACAGATCCAGGTACTCACGAAAAATACGGTGCATCAAATCCATAAACACCGAGGGCGCATTACACAATCCAAAGGGCATGACTGTGAACTCATAGTGCCCATAACGCGTTCCAAATGCGGTTATGGGAATGTCACCTTCCCGAATCCTTAACTGGTAATAACCAGACTTCAGGTCCAACTTCGAATAGACGGTAGATCCCACCAGCTGATCAAATAATTCATCAATCCGAGGTATCGGATACTTATTCTTCTCGGTCAGCTTATTCAATTCACGGTAATCGATACACAACCGTAACCCACCATCTTTCTTCTTTACAAAAAGCACAGGCGCGCTCCAAGGTGACATACTTGGGCGGATATAACCTTGCTCTAACATTTCTTTTAGTTGAACCTTCAACTCCGCCATCTCTTTAGGCGCAACGCGATATGGCGAACGGGCCACTAGTTTCGCACCTGGCACCAACTCAATTGTGAAGTCAATCTCCCGCTGGGGTGGTAGCCCAGGGAGATCTGCGGGAAACATATCAGCAAATTCTGCCACAATCGGAACCTCGCACAAAGTGGCCTTAGGCTCAACAGCCTGAATTAGTGCAAAGTAACACTCCGCACCCTTCCGAACAGCTTTGACTACCTGGAGTGCAGACATCAACGTCCCGCCTACTCCTCGCATACCCGCGAACTTGGTCTCCTGTTTGGTATTCTGACCCAACGTGATTTCTTTGGACTGGCAATCAATCATAGCATGCTGCTCCGCAAGCCAATCCATCCCAAAAATCACATCGAATTCCGATATTGGCAAAACAAATGCGGTTAAACAAAAATCCCGACTTCCTAACTGAACCGCCACATCGCAAGCTTGATCCGCAAGCATCCAACAACCATTCGGCAACACCACTCTGACGCTATCTGCCTTTGCACGACTGGGTATCCCAAGCCGCGTAAGAAATTCACTAGACAGAAAAGAATGCGATGCACCTGTATCAAACAGTGCTCGCGCCAGCGTGTCCCGAATCATCATAAAGCCTATGACAAACATGTCACACACACAAACCACAAACGTAGGGGTACTAAGCTAAGCATACAAACATTAGCATAAGCAAAACTAAACTCATACCTGTGACCACGTCACTCTGCTTGATGGCCTCCTGCAGGCCAAGATTGTAGACCCGGGGTTGCGCTTGCGAGGCAGAAGACTCCACCACCGCTTTTCCTTTCTCCGCATAAGATGCTCCCGCCTTCTTTTCACTCTTTGGCGGCATCCGGCAATCTCGCGCAATGTGCCCCATCCTACCACAATTGAAGCAGGTACGAGTTTCTGGCTTGGAGGTTGCCCCTGATGTTGCTCCCGTTGCAACTGATGAAGGAGCTTGTCCACTCGGCTTGGACCTCTTACCCATCTCTTCTTATAAAACGATTTTCCAGATCGGGGCGCCTTCCACTCCGGTTGCGTCAGCACCAACGCTCTCTTCCCTTGCACCCTCTTCATATCTTTTTCCAACGCGGTCGCAGTGTCAACCAACGCTTGGAAACCCTGGTTCACCGAACTAGACACAAGGAACCTCAACTCGTCCCTCAGTCCTTCATAGAACCGATTAGTCTTCCTCTGCTCATCAGCAAAAATCGAACCCGCATACCGCCCCAAGCGAGTAAACTCATGCAGGTACGCGTCAACACTGCCATCACCTTGAGTCAACCGTTGGAATTCATTTTCCATGGCTATCCGTTGAGCCACAGGAAGGTGCTTCGCTAGGAAGAGCCGGAGAATTCTTCCATCGACACTTGGGTTAACGGACGACCCGCCAAATGATGCAACTCCATCTCATCCCACCATAACCGAGCTTCTCCTTCAAGCAAGAAGGTGGCTAAGGTAACTTTCTGATGCTCCGCCGTGCCTATCGCCATCATCACTCGCTTGACGCGCGATAACCAATCCTCAGCCTGCGTCGGGGTTCCCGCTCCCGAGAACGTAGGCGGATGGAAACTCATAAACCGCGTTAGCTGCTTCTCGGCCGCTCGAGGTACCACATCCACGACAGGTTCAGGCCTTGCCGCCACCTGTTCTGGCCCCACAGCCGCTTGCTCCTGCCTAAGTGGCTGGCCTTGGATCATGGTAAACAAGGCCTCCGCAACTAAACGGACATGTTCCGCAGACGGTGGAGGTGTAGGCACCGCGGCTGGTGCCGTACTTTCATCAGAACGCTGGGCTCAGACTGCCCAGCTCCACTCCGAGTCACCTAAAGGTGGACAAGACACACACATTAGCGGTCGTACCCAAGCAAACAAAACAAAATAGGAACACGCAGGTTCCTCAAACATACAAAATGCATTCCTATCATGGACATTCAGGAGTTCAATCGTAGACTTTGGTGTGCACAACCACGTGCTCGCCACCCCACAAAAGAAGGCGGCCACGACTTCGAGAGGGAAAGACCAAGACAACCGATACCAAAAATGTAACAACCCCATCCGTTCATATGATATATTATAGAAGGTCCGGCCGGGGCCCCACAGGATATACCACAAAACAGTCGGTGAAGGTACAGGATGATACCAGAGCAGCGCATCGCACCTATCCCAAGCATTCTAGCGGAAGCCTAAGCTACTTGAACTCCTCATGAATGTCCAAATATAAACTCCACATTTTATATATAGATAGGAATGTCTTACAACATGTATAAAGTATTGGCCTTATGGCCTTACAGGGCTTTCATGCGGTGGCCTAAACAAATTGGCGCGCAGGCCGGCCACAAAAAGAAAACACTCAAAAGAACATTAGCCTTCGAGGGCTAGCAGCAGCAGCAACACCAGCAGGAGCATCAACCTCTATGCGACCCGCTCGGCTCTCCAGCACCTGTGCAAGGACAATCCACCCAACGGTGGTAAACAAAAGCAACGGTCAGCGTTCAGCTGACCAAATTATAACGACCCTACCCCTCCTCTCGGGGCAGCGGTATTTTCCCTGCAGGCATATCATATCACAAGTATGGCAAGCTATATCATCAAAGGTGCTTTCACGCACACAAGCCATCACAACCGTTCGCCGCCCGGCCCAACGGTCCGTGCACTAAGGGCACATTCTTGGTGTTCTGGCAACCTCTTGCCCACCACCGTATCAGGGTTATCACCCAACGGTAACACTCTTGAGCATTTACTCCATGGCGTGTAGCCGGAGTTAGTCCTCGGACACCGGGATGGCCCGTATCCCCCCTTTGTGTCATGGCGCGCAGGCCGAAGACTCTTGCTATGCGCTCCAACAGACCACACTTTTTGGTCTCACGTCGACGGACATAGCGCAGGTCGGATCATCCACCCCCGTTGCTCAAATCGCCTTGCCTTCTCCGAGTACAGCGTACTCACGGCTATATCAAAGGCGCGGGTCGGTCTCACCAATCCTGTTCCTGGCATTCAAGCCTGGGTATGTCACTATACCCATTTCCTCACAGCAACAACGGGTCTTTCCTGGGCGCACCAGTACTTCCTGTGATTCTCTCCACAGGTGGACACCGCCTAAGCACAAATGTCAGGGTCTTTCCTGGGCACACCAGTACTTCCTGTGACTCGCTTCACAGGTGGACACCCTATGACATCAAGCATCACAAAAAGGGCCTTTCCTGGTCCCACCAGTACTTCCTGTGCCTCAACCACATGTTGGACCCAAAACCACCACAAGGCTATTTTCCTGGACTACCACCCCAGTACTTCCTGCTACTCCTTTTTGCAGGCATAACCCATAGACTCCTTACACTACACGTTTATCACGGAGTCTTCTCCGGTTCGTATGCAACATCACCAATCCAGACCAACCTGTCCAGATGGGCTTCACACAGCATGCCTATTCCGTACTCCTTTCCGGATCTATATGCAATACCAAGGGGATTTCAAGCATCCACCCAAATGACTCCCAAAAGCAGCCACCTCTTGGTGGGGGAATCAAAAGATATGCCAAAACAGAAGCCTTCACATGGCTAGGAAGAAAAGTCGTTACCCTTGACGATCGCTTCGGTGCCATGGCTTGAAAGCTTGCTTGCAAGACTCGCAAGAGCGTTTCCTCCGTAACGCTGGCTTCGGATCTCTCGCCGGTAAACCACAGCACCACCAACAGCAGCCCCCTTCCCTTCTTCCTCCTCCTTTCTCTCTCTCTTTCTCTCTCTCTTGAAGAAAGATGAAGGCCAATTCAAAGTGAGGATTCTTTTCTGAATTCGGCCCTTAAGGAAAAAGAAGAAGAGCTTTCAGCCCTTGGATCCAGACTGAAGAAATGGACGGCCACGATTCTGCCAAAAACACACATTTTGACCCGACACGGCCTCGAACACGGCCGTGTGCCTCAAGCGGTGGTCAACCGACTTATCCAAACCAGTGACACGCCCACGGGACATGCCCGTGTCAGGGGCCGTGTCACCAACACGCCTTCAGACACGCCCGTGTCTGTGGCCGTGTACCTGGGTGAAAAAAATCCCAATTCATCCCGAGACTTCACACGGCCTGTGACACGCCCGTGTCCCAGGCCGTGTGCCCAGACACGGCACAAAGACACGCCCTGTCGAATTCTTTCGGCGGGCTGAGTTCGTCGCCTGATTTGACACGCCCTGTGACACGCCCGTGTCACAGGCCGTGTTCAACACTCGACACGCACTTCTCGACACTCAACGATCGTCGAGTAAAAATCGTCGAGCATGCGACACGGCCTTGGACATGCCCGTGTCCTGGGCCGTGTGCCTCCTCTCGACGAATCGTTGAGACCAAAAAAAAATCGTCGAGACAAAGCCCAATCGTCGACACAACTTGACACGCCCTGCGACACGCCCGTGTCGCAGGCCGTGTCACCTGACACGCCCTGGGACACGCCCGTGTCCCAGGCCGTGTCACCCAAATTTGCCTGTTTCAGAACTTTGGGCTGTTACAGCATGCCTATTTTCTCTCTCAAGTTGAGCCTCAATCCATACATGATGCTAAGCAGGATCCCCACTGGATCATTGCTATGCAAGAGGAACTCAAACATTTTGAGAGATGTAGAGTTTGAGATTTGGTTCCAAGACCAAAAGACTACGTAGTCATTGGAACCAAATGGGTATATAGAAACAAACTAGATGCTCAAGGCGCAATTGTGAGGACAAGGCTAGGCTTGTTGCTCAAGGATATAGGCAAGAAGAAGACAGACTATGATCAAACCTTTGCACCAGTTGCAAGGTTGGAGGCAATCAGAATCTTTCTTGCCTATGCTGCCTACAAGAAGTTCAAGGTATATCAGATGGATGTAAAGAGTGCTTTTCTAAATGGAATACTAAAAGAAGAGGTTTATGTTGAACAACCTCCAGGTTTTGTTTCTCCAACTCATCCCTCTTATGTATTTAGACTGCATAAAGCCCTCTATGATCTAAAACAAGCTCCAACAGCTGGGTATGAGACCTTAGCTAGCTTTCTGATAGAGCATGATTTCACTAGAGGTATAGTAGATAAAATACTATTCACTAGACACCATAAGGAGAAAATCTTGTTAGTACAAATCTATGTGGATGCGATGGCGTGCCCCCTCCTCCACCATTTGAAGACGATGCTGACGATGCTGATGATGATACGGTTGATAAGGCAATACAACTCAAGGATGTGAGGTGGCACGATGACACTAACGGAAGGCTACGCTACAACCTCCGCCCGTGGCGTGCTACCGCCACTGAAAAGCATTAGCCTTATTTCTTTCTTTCTTGCACTCTATTTTATATTTGGAATATAAAATTATCTTATGTATAAGTGATAATTTTATATTCATTGCATGTTTTAATTTTGAACTATTTTTTAGTATTGGTGTGCAATTAGCCATTCGGATGGATGATATTACATCTCCATCATGAAGGGTTAAGGCTTGTTTGTAACTCCTATATAAGGAGGCTTTCTTATGAGATCATTAGAGAAGATTGAAAACCTAATTTCCTCCTTGTGAAATTTCGGCCAAGAGGAGTGTTCTCCGAGCCACCGCCCCCCTTGTGTGGTGTGAAGTCGCCCCCCCTGCTCCCTCCATCCGTTCGGTGCGACTCCGACACGGCTTCCTTCGGTGCGACTCCTTGGAAGAAGGTTGCAAACCATTCGGTGTGACGCCGGTGCATCCGTGGAGAGAGTGATTCTCCCACAATTATCTTGTGTGAAAGCTTTCCGGTTGGGTAATCTCTCCTCCCTCCCTTGTGTGATTTCTTTTCTTTAGTTGTGGGGGTTTTCGCAAATCATTTTTTTTCGGATCGTTAATTTAATCGCTGCAAGTTTTGAATCGAAATCGTCGTTGCAAGGCTTTTTATTTCCTGATCGGGTGGATCCTATTTGCCTCAGCGGATCTTGGCCTATAGCCTTGGTCTTGTTCTCAAAAAGGAGTGGCAACCTTTGTGTTTTCTTGGGGAATATTCCGACTCAAATTTCCGATCGTTGTTTTTGAGTCGACCATTCCTCCTTTGATGTTTGTGCTGCGTTCTTGTGACGAGGAACTATTGTGGGCGATAGGTGCTGTGTAGGTGCGGTAGATCTACGACGTGTAGAGCGGAGATAGAGCGTTAGCTTCGTGGAGATCTCTGATCCGACATCCCTACATCAATTTGGTATCAGAGGCGGTTGTTTCAACTTTCACGTTGCAAACATCCTCTCTGCGTTCCTTGTTGGTCGATTGGATCTTTAGAAAATCAAAAAAATTATTTTCTGTGGTCTTCCAATAGCGGGCTGAAATCTTTATTTTTAAGCAAATTTTAAAAAAAAAATTTAACGATCCACGTGTTATTCACATTGGGAATATATAAAAGTATCTTATTTTCAACATAGCTACAGCCCTAGGAAAAATCATCTTTCCAAACTTTTACTAAACCTGAATGCGCACTACACTCGGATCGGAATATTCGACTCCGTCTACGTCTAGGATGGCTGCGAATGAGCGTGGGGATCCCAACACCGAGGCCATAGCAGGTCTGCGAAATGAAATAACGGAACTTAGAGACATGTTAACACAGATCCTACAAAACCAAGCTAGGCCACCCCCACCACCCGTTAATGTTGACCGGCCCAACCGGCACCAACATAACTCTGATTCGGATTCCGATGGGGACTCTCTGCGGGTGCCCCCTAGAGGACACCACCCCGAGCGAGACTTTGATATTACCAGGGCCATTAAGATAAATTCCCCCACTTATGATGACATGGGAGACCCCCAAATCTTCCTGAATTAGACTGTGGACATGGAGTGTTACTTCGAGTGGCACAACCTGACGGATCCCCAAAAGGTCCAAGTTGCCCGAATGAAGTTGACCGGTCGCGCAAAGATGTTTTGGCTGAATGAGGAGCGAAGGTTAGGAACCGGACACAGAGCCCCCCTTATAGGTTGGCCAGTAATGAAAAACCTGTTGACCGATCAGTACGTTCCCGCGTACCATCGGACACAGATGTTCGATGAGCTTGCCACTCTGCGGCAGGGCTCCAACTCGGTAGCTGAATATATGGGTGAACTTAAGGACCGTATGGTGCGATGTGACCTTAGGGAGATCCCCGAAGTCACTTTATCTAGATTTCGAAAAGGCCTTCACCCTGATATCCAAAAGAAGCTCTTGCGATATGGGCATACGGACTTGAACACGACTTTCAATGCCGCCTTGGACATTGAAAAACACCTAGCCTCTAAGGCTAACTCCCGTTACGCTCATGCGAAGAACAAGTCCACCACAGGGGCATCTTCTTCCACATACCCTTATAAGGGAAAGTTCAAATCCACCGAGTCGAAGTCAATCATGATCACCGCTAGGAACACCAAGAACCCTACGAGTGAGCGTGTCCCTATAGGGAAGGTTAGCAAGGCTAACACCACTTGTTACTCTTGCGGCATTCAAGGCCACTATGCCTACGAATGCCCAACAAAGACGAAAACTCTAGCCTTATTAGATCCAACTACCGAGCCTGACGATTATGTATTCGAGGCTGCAGAGGAGAGTGACCCCAAAGGAGTCCCTAGTGACTTAGAGGACGATCACCCCCTTATGGTGATGTGTTGTATTTTGACCACTCCTCGTCCATTAGATGATTGGAAGAGGACGAGCATATTTTCTCTGATTTTTAAGAGTGGTGAGAAGCTTTGCAAGCTGATTGTTGATAGTGGTAGCTGCATGAATGTCGTATCTGAGAACGTCGTTGCACGTATGTCCTTGAACACGGAACCACACCCGACCCCATATCAGGTCGCTTGGATCAACAAGATCTCTGTACCCGTTACCAAGCGATGCCTGGTCCCACTCTCCATCAAATCCTACATTGATGAGGTGTGGTGTGATGTCCTTCCGATGGACGCTTGTCATGTGTTGTTAGGCCGCCCTTGGCTATACGACTGTGATGTTACCTATTTTTGTAGAGCCAACACTTATGAGTTCAAATTCAATGGCAAAACCATCACTTTGAAGCCGACCATCCCAAAGGAGCCCGTAGTCTTGGCTAAGGACATCACTATTCCGGTAGAATGGAAGACGTTGAATCTAGTTGGTAGGAAAGAGTTTGAGAGGGATCCGTTCTTTGATGGAATCATGTATGTGCTAGTACTCTTAAGTGCGAAGCCCGATTCTAGCATTTTGGATGAGTTACCTAGTGAGTTATGGGTACTGTTGGAGGAGTATAGGGACGTGTACCCGGATGAGTTGCTGCCCACGTTACCCCCGCTTAGGAATATCCAGCATGCGATAGATCTCATCCCGGGGTCTTCCTTGCCAAATCAGCCCCATTATCGACTCCACCCCGCAGCTCACCTTTAGTTGCAGTCCCAGATAGAGGGTTTACTAGAGAATGGTTTTATTAGGACTAGTATGAGTCCATGTGCTGTACCAGCTCTACTTGCCCCCAAGAAGGATGGTACATGGAGGATGTGCTTTGATAGCCGGGCTATCAACAAAATCACCATCAAGTATAGGTTCCCCATTCCCCTCCTAGATGATTTGTTGGATGTCTTGTCCGGAGCCACCGTATTCTCCAAATTAGATCTTCGGAGTGGCTATCACCAGATTAGGATACGAGAGGGCGATGAGTGGAAGACGGCGTTTAAGTCGAAGGATGGTCTGTATGAATGGCTTGTGATGCCCTTTGGGTTGTCCAATGCCCCTAGTACCTTCTCTCGGATGATGACACATGTCTTTCAGCCATTCATGGGGAAGTTCGTTGTCGTCTACTTTGACGATATTCTCATTTATAGCACCTCTACTACCGAGCACATCTCCTACATGAGAGTGATCCTTTCCACCCTACGGAAGGAGACTTTATTTTCAATCTTAAGAAATGCACTTTCTATATCTCGGAGGCAGAGTTCTTAGGCTATATAGTCGGCTCTGAAGGTATTCGAGTCGATCCGGGCAAGGTTCAGGTCATTAATGACTGGCCCGTGCCAACCACCCTACGTGAGGTGCGTAGTTTCCATGGGTTAGCCACGTTTTATCGTCGGTTCATTCGAGACTTCAGTAGTATTATGGCGCCTATCACAGACTGTATGAAGAAGGGAGAGTTTACGTGGAGGAAGTCCGCCACCCATGCTTTTGAACGAATCAAGGAGCTTATGACTGAGGCACCTGTCTTACGTCTACCTGACTTTGCTAAAGTCTTTGAGCTCACATGCGATGCGTCTGGGGTAGGGATTGGAGGTGTCTTGAGCCAGGAGGGTCATCCCGTTAGTTATTTTAGCGAGAAGTTGTCCGGCCCTAAGCTGAACTATTCCAATTACGATAGGGAATTTTATGCTGTAGTCCGATGTCTACACCATTGGAGGCACTATCTCCTCTCCAAGGAGTTTGTGATCCTCTCCGATCATGAGGCTTTACGTTTCATCAACAGCCAGCATAAGATCAGCCCACGACATGCTAAGTGGGTAGCTTTCTTACAAGGTTACACGTTTAATCTCAAGCACCTTAAGGGAGCTGATAACTGAGTCGCGGACGCCCTTAGCCGTCTTACTCTTTTACTCACCTCTATGGAAGTACATGTTGTAGGATTTGAGAGGATTAAGGATGAGTATGCCACGTGTCCTGACTTCCAGGACTTCTATCTATCTACCCAGGATAGCTCCCCCACGACGATATCTGCATACATCATCAAGGACGGTTACCTGTTTAGGAACGGGAAGCTATGTATTCCGAAGTCATCGTTACGACTACATATCATATGGGAGTTGCATAGCGGAGGGTTGAGTGGCCACTTCGGTAGAGATAAGACCATTACGTTAGTCGAGGACAAATTCTATTGGACAAAACTTAAGGTTATGGTGGGACAGGTAGTGAGTAGCTGTCGCACATGTCAGGTGTCCAAGGGTAGTAAGACCAACGTCAGATTATATACACCCTTGCCTATTCCCTCCATGCCTTGGGTAGATGTTAGTATGGATTTTGTATTAGGCCTCCCCATTACCCTACTCCGTCACGACTCAATTTTTGTAGTTGTGGATAGGTTTTCCAAGATGGCTTATTTCATCCCGTGCAGTAGGACAAATGATGCGTCTCACGTCGCTAAACTTTATTTTAAAGAAGTCGTTAGTCACCGTGGAGTGCCAAAGACCATAGTATCGGATAGGGACGTAAAATTCACTAGTTATTTTTGGAAGACTCTTTGGATATTAATGGGAACAAAATTATTGTTTTCCTCCGCCTATCATCCCCAAACTGATGGGCAGACGGAAGTGGTTAATCAGAGCTTAGGAAATTTGTTACGATGCCTTGTGAGTGATCACAAGAGCACTTGGGATCTTCTCCTTCCCCATGCCCAATTAGCCTACAATAATTCCAAGAATAGGTCTACGGGTCTGTCTCCAAATGAGATTGTCCACGGGTATAAGGCTCCTGTGCCGCTTGACTTGGTGTCGTTGCCCCCAACGTACAAGGCAAGTCAGTTTGCACAATCCTTCGCCCAGCACATCCATGATTTACACGCATGTATACGGGCCACCTTGACTACGCAATACGACACTTATCAAGCGCACGCTAATTTACATAGGAGAGTATCAGACTTCAAAATTGGCGATCTAGTTTTAGTCTGTTTGGTTCACGAACGCTTGCCAACTGGCGCCGTTAAAAAGTTAGCACCAAAGCGCACCGGCCCTTTTCTGATTATTAAGAAGTTAGGTGAAACGCTTTCGTTTTGGACTTGCCTGCTGATTGGGGTATCTCCCCCATTTTTAACGTTTCGGATCTAATGATGTTTGTGTCACCACCAAAGAGTTGATTTCTTTGTCGTCTTCTTCTCCCACTCTAAATTCTCATGGGTTGGGGAGTGGTAGTACGGATGATCTCTCTCTTTCGGTCCCCACAGGTATATCATCGGATGGTAAGTTGCCTTCTTTCCTGCCTACTGCTAATATGTTCCCCAGGTTTCCACGGACGTTTTCCACTCCAGAGATGATACTTGATGCTGAGCCCGTTACCACTGCTGATGGCGACACCCACCGCTTTCTCATTCGTTGGCGTGATCGGCCCCCTTCGGATGACTCTTGGGTACTCGAGACGGAACTGCAGATTTTGGATGCCGCTCTCCTTCACCGCTATCGCTTGGACCACGCAACGGAGATGCGTGCATTTGAGCGGGGGAGGATTGATGGCGTGCCCCCTCCTCCACCATTTGAAGATGATGATCCGGTTGATAAGGCAATACAACTCAAGGATGTGAGGCGGCACGATGACGCTAACGGAAGGCACGCTACAACCTTCGCCCGCGACGTGCTACCGCCACTGCAAAGCATTAGCCTTATTTCTTTCCTTTCTTGCACTCTATTTTATATTTGGAATATAAAATTATCCTATGTTTAAGTGATAATTTTATATTCATTGCATGTTTTAATTTTGAACTATTTTTAGTATTGGTGTGCAATTAGCCATTCGGATGGATGAGATTACATCTCCATCATGAAGGGTTAAGGCTTGTTTGTAACTCCTATATAAGGAGGCTTTCTTATGAGATCATTAGAGAAGATTGTAAACCTAATTTCCTCCTTGTGAAATTTCGGCCAAGAGGAGTGTTCTCCAAGCCGCCGCCCACCTTATGTGGTGTGAAGCCGCCCCCCCCCCCCTTGCTCCCTCCATCCGTTCGATGTGACTCCGGCGCGGCTTCCTTCGGTGCGACTCCTTGGAAGAAGGTTGCAAACCATTCGGTGTGACACCGGTGGATCCGTGGAGAGAGTGATTCTCCCACAGTTATCTTGTGTGAAAGCTTTCCGGTTGGGTAATCTCTCCCCTCCCTTGTGTGATTTCTTTGTTAAATTTTCTCAACGTGGTCAGCAAGATAGCCCAAACGCCAAATTAATACCTTCGGAACTACCCAGTTCTCACGTTGAACCAGCGGAAACCAAGGACCAAAGGTTAATCCCAACAAACAATGGAAGCACAAGCAGGTATTTTATACATTCACTTCTTTACAACACGAGGCATACATAGCGAGACATGATTTCGCTAGTATAACAGCTGTAAACAGAAAGCACAAAAAAATAAGCCGGGCGGACAGCACCGGAGTCCGCCGAGACCGCGAGGTCGCCGAGGTCGCCGAGGTCGCCGAGTCCGCTGAGATCGCCCGAGCTAAGCTGCAATCTGCCGAATAGACACGGAGTCCGCCGAAGCCGCGAGGCCGCGCAGACACACCGTTATTCGCCTCCTGTTGAACCTGAACTGAGGAACACCCTTACCCGCCTGAAGCCGGCGGACGGGTTATTGAAGCTGGCAAAGATGAAACAGAACTGACAAGCCGTAGAGCGACCTCCTGCTGAGTCCGCAGAGACCGCACACTTCCAAGTACTTGACCGAAGTCACAGCCAAACTCCTGGCTCCTTGAAGCTACCCGCGCGGACCTGCACACAGCGAACGTCAGCACTGAAACAATCCGCGCGGACTGACAAACAGAGACCGCAGCACTTCGCTCAACCCAACTTACTGTTCACTCAAGTTACTTAGGTTACTGTAGATGTGCCAGGGGGGTCCTATTTATAGGCAAGGTGAGGAGTGTGGTCACCGCCCAAGAGATAGCGACACCGCCTCAGCCCGCGCGATAGCAAAACTCCGTCCGCCGAGTCTGCAAGGACTTAGCCGGATACCAAGGAAAACCGCCAGGAGCAAGGCAACCATTTGACGAACCCTCTCCAGTCTGCCCAAGCGATGCGGACAAGGCATCAGCCCGCAAAGCTCCAACCACTGCAGGACAGCAACCCCCTTCAATGGCAGTCCGCACCAACCCGAGGCAGTCCGCAAGACTCACACCTCAATCCGCCACAAGTCCACGACCAAAGGCAGACAACAACAGTCTGCCCGGTCACAGCGGACTTGGCAGATACCGCGGACACCATGGTCTTGGCACAAAGTGTGACCAAGTCCAAAACCATCAAAGGCCAATGCGAGCATGGCGGACTCAAACTCCCGTCCGCCAAACACCTTAGCACAGACCGCCATCAGTCCGCGAGCTCCTCGCACTTCTGTCCAACGCAGCAACCAACCCCGGACTCCAAACCCAGTCCGCCAATCGATCTCCACAGTAAATCGCCTGCTGTGCCACCAGAGCTCGACAAGGCCTCAGCCAAGCTCTAAGCTCAGTCCGCAACAGCCCACATCGCGGACACACCAGTCCGCAAGCTTCCCGCGGACATGAGCCAAACCGCCTATCAGCACAAGCTTGCACCCGCGGCCACTAAGCAATGCACCAGTCCGCAAGCCTCCATCCGCTCAGGCCGCTCCTTGGCAAAGCCAATCAGCAACACCCTATCCGCAGAAACCAGGCCGCATAGTCCGCGGACTCCATGCAATAACCCGCTCAGAAGACAGCCGGCTTCCACTAGACTTTCCACCAGGCCGCACATCACAGTCCGCCCAGTCCGCCTAGTCCGCCAATTCTGTCCGCCCCAGGCCGCCCGGCCTGTCCCGTCAACCACTTCCACTTCACAAAATTCAACATTCTTCTCTTTAGTTGTGGTGGTTTTCGCAAATCATTTTTTTCGTATCGTTAATTTAATCGCTGTAAGTTTTGAATCGAAATTGCCGTTACAAGGCTTTTTATTTCCGGATCGGGTGGATCCTATTTGCCTGAGCGGATCTTGGCCTATAACCTTGGTCTTGTTCTCAAAAAGGAGTGGAAACCTTTGTGTTTTCTTGGGGAATATTTCGACTCAAATTTCCGATCGTTGTTTTCGAGTCGACCATTCCTCCTTTGATATTTGTGCTGCGTTCTTGTGACAAGGAACTATTGTGGGCGATAGGTGTTGTGTAGGTGCGGTAGATCTACGACGTCTAGAGCAGAGATAGAGCATTAGCTTCGTGGAGATCTCCGATCCGACATCCCTACATCAGGATGACATTATATTTGGATCTACTGACTTTAAACTATGCAAGAGGTTTTTAGACCTCATGTATTCTAAGTTTGAGATGAGTAGCATGGGTGAGCTCTACTACTTCCTTGGTATCCAAGTGAAGCAGCTACCTGATGGAATCTTCATCTCCCAAGCTAAGTATGCTAAAGAGCTTCTTAAGAAGTTTGGGATGGCTGATGCCTCAGCAAAGAAAACACCTATAGCTACTAATGATATAATAGATTCTGATCCACATGGGAAACTTGTTGACTAGAAGTTATATAGGGACTTTGTTGGGTTCCTACTATATCTTACAACTAGCAGACCTGATATCATGTTTGCCACATGCCTTTGTGCAATGTTCCAAGTGAACCCTAAAGAATCTCACCTAATTTTTCAAAAAAGAATTTTGAGATATATAAAGAGTTGTCCCAGTCTAGGCCTATGGTATCCTATAAATTCAGAATTTGATTTAACTGGATATTCAGATGCTGACTTTGCTGCATGCAGGGTTGACAGGAAAAGTACCTCAGGAACTTGCCAGTTCCTTGGTATGAGATTAGTCTCTTTGTTTTGTAAAAAGAAGTCATCCGTGTCTACATCAACAGCTGAAGCAGAATACATAGCTGCTGGCAGTTATTGTTCCCAGATGTTGTTGATTCAAAACCAACTCATAGACTATGGTTTCAACTTAAATAATTCAACTCTACTTTGTGATAACACAAGTGTTATATCCATAGCACAGAATCCAGTCCATCACAGTAGGACTAAGTATAAAGATATTAGACATCATTTCATTAGAGAGTGTGTTGACAAAAATAAAATTAAACTTATCTATATCTACACTGGTTTACAAAGAGCTGATATTTTCACCAAACCCTTGGATGAAAGAAATCACTTATTATTTATAAATCAGCTTGGAACGATCAATGGAGAAGCCTTAGTTTAATTTTTGTCTGCACTCGATGAATTTGCCAATGTTCGTCGAACGGAGCTCGATGAACTGGGGAAAGTTCTTGAGATATTCGTCAAATGGAGTTCGATGAACTCTCTGTGAGTGATGTCATTTTCGTCGAATGGAGATCGATGAATCTACTTCAGACAACTTTCGTCGGACGGAGCTTGACGAAATGTCTTAAAATTTTCAGACTGAGCTCGTCAAATTATTTAACTGCAAATTACTTCGTCGACCTCAGATCGAAGAATTATTTTATTTTTTGTGGAATGGAGTTTGTCGATTCTTATTTTGGAATACCTTATATCTAGGTTTTCTTCGACCTCCATCCCATGCTTTCAGTTCCTTTGCACTTGATCATCATTTTTCTCTTGTAGGTACTGTAATGGCGATTCCAGCAGGAAATCTTGCGGCAATGAAATTCGACACCGGCTTTGATGTCGATTTTGATTCCTTCCAGCATTCCGACCCAATCTTTCTGGAAATACTGCAACTGCTTCAAGAATAGAAATTGAAGAATCTGCTGTCCACTAGGATAAAGATATCTGCCACTGAGATCAGAGAATTGGTCTATACCTCCTCCACCACAGATGAGAACACTATGACAGGGACACTATCGGGTAATGCTATTTCTCTTACTCCCGCCGTCCTCACAGAAATTTTTGGATTAAGTAATGGTGAAGAACAATTAGAAATGGATACTGAGGAGTATGATATGATGCTGAGTATGATGGGTTATTCTGGAGAAACCCCAAATAAGTTGCTGAAGAAACACTTGTCTGTTGAGTTCAAATTTCTAGCAGACATTATGGGCAAAGTGTTGCTGGGGAAGCACACTGCACATGACTACATAACCAGACACCAATTCCTGGTTATGTGAGCTGTGGTCAACAAGAAGAAGGTCAAATGGGCTCAGATCATGTTTGATCTGATTAAGAAAAAGAATACAAAGAAAGAGGCGTGTTTTGGAAGAATATTAGGGATCTTCCTGAAGGAAAAGACTGCTGAAACCCTGGTCTCTCAGACCATATTCATAAATGCCTCTAAGAGGCTCACCTATGCTCTCTTTGGTAGGTGGGAGATGACCATCACCAAGCCCTCCAAGGCTTCTTCCTCTTCCACCAAGGCTTCTGAGAGTACTAGGGCTGTTCCAGCCACTTCCCACCCTACTGAAGAGATCCTTCCTCCACCTCCATCACATCTAGTCATCCCACCTCAACCTCAGATGCTACAACAACCCTCTTCCATAATTTCTTCTCTTCAACAACCACATCAACAACCAATTCATATTCCTACTCCAGCTTCCTCTCCTACAACCTCTCCACAAATAAATATCACTGAAATTCCCTCCTCTCCCATTCAGGAATACCCTCAACCCTCTCCTTCTCAATCACCACAACCAACCCCACCTCAATCCCCCTATGGTACACCCATTTCCTCACCACCTTCATCTCCCTTACCCCTACATCTGGACAAACATCCCATTCTTCATTCTGCCTTCACCCCCCCCCCCCCATTATCTCTACTCCTCAGGATGACTTAATGCAAGATGCAATACCTCCACCTCCACCATCCTTCTCCATTCCTACCTCTGTCTCCACTGCTATACCTTCTACACCACCCTTTGTAGCTCCACTATTGGATCCCTCCATCATATCACAACTTATTGCACTTCTCACTTCCCTTCTTAAAAGCATTATAGCAGAGGCCATTTCACCTCTTGCTTCTTCCATTTCCTCCATAGCTGCCCAAATATCTGCTCTTTCTGCTCCTCCCTCTTCAGTTAGGGGCCTGGGTCCAGTATACACTGAAACCAGGCAAGGGGAGATACTTAATGAAAAAGCAGCAGCAGAAATAGCAGCAGTAGAAATAGCAGCAACAGTAGCAGGAGATGCTGATAAAGCAGTAGTAACAGCAGTAGAAACAGCAGCAGAAGTTGATGCTGATACAGATTTATTTGATTTAATTCATTTTATTGAATCTGATATGGACATAGATGAGCAGGTCCTAGAGGACATAACAACTGCTGGTGATTTTATTATAAATCCCATAGTTGATCTTTTAAATTTTTTGAGCAGTTTTGGTACAGCCTATTTTAATAACCTTCTAGCAGACAACACTAAACCATCCATGGCTATAGTTCCTTACACCTCTACCATAAGCCCTAAAATTGCTAAGCAACTAAAGGCTAGTTTTGTTACAACAGTGGTTCCAACCACAGATGTTCCAGCTATAGTGGTTCCAGTCATTCCATCTCCACCCAAAGCTGTTTCACCCATTACTCCATCCCCTCCAACAGATATTTCTGCTGCAGTTGTTGTGATGGATGATTCACCTATGCCTGATCTTGATGAACTGATCATAGCAGATATAGAAGAGGAAAATAATTTAGTTGATGAAAGCATTGATGTGTACAGTTCTCCAGCTCCTGCTCCAGTTCTAGTTCTAGCTCCTCCTCCAGCTCCCTCCTAGGGTGAGAAACCTCTGATATCTGCTGAAGCCCTGAAAGTGATAAATGCAATTTATGATAATCCTCAGGATTCTACTGATGATGATGAGGAGGAGGAGGAGGACTCAGATGATGAGCCTAAGAAAAAAAAAGTGTCTAAGAAGAGGAAAGCTCCTCCACCTCCTGCCCCAAAACCCAATACTACAAATGATACTCCTTACTATATACTTCAGAAGATCACACCTTATAAGGGCATGCCAGCATGGATGTGGCTATCCAAGAATGAACAGAAAGAAAGAAAGAAAAGCAGAAGATATTCTCCTTCTCCACAGATATTCAGAAATGACCCTCCTTCTCCTCCTCCACCAGCTGCTGGTGCTTCTAGTTCTTCAACTCAAAGGACTACACAGTTTCAAACTTATCAAAAATAGCAGGGTAGATCCTCGTCTTCAGGAAGCAGCCAGCAAAGGCATTATTCATCTGGCAAGCAGCACCAACAACAACTGTAGCAACATCAACAACAACAACAACAACAAAAATTCCCTGAACATCAAAAGGCTGAAAGCCCCAAAAGACCTGCTTCCCCTGTACCATTTGAGGATCCAGAGATAGCTACAATATCTAGGATGGCTAGGTTCCAGGAACTGGTTGGCCTTTCCATGATTAACAAAGCTAAAGTTGAAGGGAAGGATACCTCGCAATACTTTATAATGTCCAAGTACAGAAAGGAAGAACTGAATATGTTTGCTAAGGCTAACAAGTTCTTTAATGTTGATAATTATATGAAAATACATCCAGAAGTAGTAGTACCCAGGGCTACACCTCTTAATATCATTAGGGTTACTGACATGACAATGACCAAGGCCCAAGCTGCAGATCCTAACAGGGAGATAAAGTTTACTCAGCCAGGTGAGAAGGCCAAAGAGGAAAAGCACAAGGAACAAAGGAAGAAGAAGTAAATTAAAACTGTTTTCAATCTTTCTATTTTTCTAAAAAAGCTTGTTAATATTCTGATACAAAGCTCTGTGTATATATATATCTGCTACAGATTTTAAATTTTTCATGCCAGATATATGGTTTATTGCTTTGTTATTAATGTGAGTCTGTAATTTGTGACCTTACCCAAATAGCGGGAGATTGTTGGATCCCTAGTTGGATTTGGGCTAGGTTCACTAAGTTAGGATGTTTGACCCAACATGTATAACCAGGGTCATGTATGAGCTCTAAAGTGTAGGCTAGTCCTTAGAGTCAACACCATATGGACCAACCATCAACAAGCTGCAGAAGACTCAAGACTTAGAGAAATTTCAATGACTCAGAAAATGAGTTCGACGTTCGTCGAACTCAGGTCGACGAAAGTTATGCTCAGCTCGACGAAATCAGAGACAATTCTCTGAGCTGAGCTCGACGAACTTGAATCTCAGGTCGACGAATTCAAGAGTATACTTCAACAACAAGTCCAGAATTCTTCACACTTAACTCCAGTCGACGAACTTATTTCTCAGGACGATGAACTTAGTTCTCAGGTCGACGATCTCAGGGTATTCTACTTCCAACATCTTATTCCATAAACATTTAAGTATTTGAAGTCCAGCTTCACACTCCAGTCGACAAAGTAGGAATATCAGCTCGACGAATTTGGATCTTAGTTCGACGATTTCTGGATCATCTACTTCAACACTATAAGACCAAAAACAACTAAGTATTCAAAGTCCAGAATCACACTCCAGTCGACGAACTCACTTTCTCAGCTCGACGAACTTAGACCACAGTCTTGACAAGAATTATCAAGTAGCAGTTAGAAGTTCTCAGCTCAACGAAACTAGTTTTAAGGTCGACGAACCCAGTTCTGAGGTCGACGATTTCTGGACATGTTACTTCAACATTCTCAAGTCCAAGAAACATGGAGTTTTGTTATTCAGTCGACAAAGTTATATTCTCAGCTCAACAAACTTGATGCACAAAATTGACGAGTCTAGAGAAAGTAGTTGTCACTTCTCAGGTCGACGATCTTGGATCTCAACTCGACGAACAAAGATTATCTGGTCGACGAACTTAACTTCTCTGTTCGACGAACTCTGGACACAGATTGACGAATTCTGCTCAACGAATTCTGTAATGTTCCAGACTTAGAAATTTCCCTCCCTCCGTCTCTTTTTTATTGCAATAATTCCTGAGTAATCAATGTATAAATATTCTCTGAATATTACTGTTAGAAGAAAGCATTGATTACGGTCTTCATCAGGATTATTGCTTGCCATTTTTCCATGGGACAGTTGCGGAAACCAATCAATACAAGTATTCTCCATGCCGTCAGAATTCAATGCAGAAAGGAATTCAAATTTCAAAAGGCAATTTATATGGAAAATTTAAAAGGGATTTTCTTTCTCTTCCTGAACAGCTCTCTAGCAGTAGTCAGAAATATACAATGAACAAGTATTTTATTTATCTCTCTCGACAGCACACAGAGAATATACATACTATAGAGCTCACAGGGCCTCAACACTGTCAAGAGACAAGAAGCCCTAGCCCTAGAACAAAGAAAGAACATCAAGCTGAAGAAGAAGAAGAACAACCATTCAAATCAAGAGTCTTCTTCTGTATTCATTCCAGAATTCTTCAAAGGACAACAAACATTAAATCTGTGAAGAAGTTTCGGGAGTTCATCTCATCAAAGCAAAAGCTTGAAGACCTATCATCCTTCAGCAAGGCTTCAACTTCCTGAACCATTATATATCGCAGGGGAAGACTTTGCTAACATCATTTTTCCACTAAAAGTCTTCTCAGTTGTATCTGAGAAAGAGAAGACAAAAATCACTCTCTCACCCCCACTGTATAAGGGGTTCTTAACTCCCTTCAAAAGTTATTCCTGGTTGCAAGTCACCTGATTAAAAGACTTGAGGTTTGGTTTTTGAGCACCTGATCAAAAGCTCATTGGTGGCTGTCACCTGGTCAAAAACCTGAGTGGATTCCTACAATGGTGGTAGAAGTGTGGATGTACCCAAATTTAGGGGAACCACTATAAAATTCTTGTGTTGTCTGGGTTGCTCCTTTTCTTTTGTTCTTGTTGTGGCTGTGATAACTAGGTTGCTGTGTTTGTGTTTTTAATTTAATTCCTGCAGCACTAGAACTAGATTGAATTAGTTAGAAAATTTTTATAAACCCTAAATACTCTATTCACCCCCCCCCCCCCCTCTAGAGTATTTCAGATCTAACCCTTACTTTCATGGAGCTGCATCACTTGGTGGTCCGCCATGGCTTCAACATCAACCACCAGCTGCTGAAAGCCCAGAAGGAGTGCGGCCTCACCAAGGACAGCATTGTCGACTTGACGAAGCGACTATAGGTCGCTAAAAATCTTCTCGCAAAAACCGTCGGCGGGATGGTCAGTGGCGGCTACTCCCTTCCTTTTTCACTTAGGATTTTTCATGCATATCTATCTTACCATGTCCTTCTTTCCATGATGTTGAATCTGCTAACTTGAGCCGCCGAGCTGGAGACTCACGCTGTCGAGCTGGAGATGGAGAATGCGAAGCTGAACGAGGAGAACAAAGGACTCTGGAGCTAGCTGATCTGACAAACGAACATCTTCTTCCCCCAGTCCGGCGGCAAGCCGAGCATTCCTCCCACATTTCCAAAAGTCTATAGTGAGGCCGAGTTCGCCAAGAGGTTGCAGATCAACTCCATCAACACCGCCAACTACACCCTGCAGATGATGAAAGACATGGAGTTGTTGGTGGAGGGATACAATGAGATCACATGAAGGGACCGTATGCCGAACCTGTTCCCGCAGGCTACCCCTCCCAGCGATAAAAAGGAGAGTTTCTAGTCTCTCTTCAAGGATGTCAAGGGCTATAAGGACGACCACACATTTGGAGGAGAGGACGAGGACCATCCGTCAGGAGGGGAGGGCGAGAGTTGACTCGCATCCCCAGCTATTTTTTGCTTTTTTGTTGTAATTCTCTCCCCCCTTTTGTAACCTCGCCGAGGAGAGCTCTCCCATTTGTAAAATATCATATAATAATAAAAATAGAAGGATTCGGCTAAAATTCATCTACCTTTTTTTTCTTTGAACTTACTTATTGCGATGTACTCGCCTGCGAGCTGCCCTCTTTAATAGAGTGACCTCGCCAAGGTGGAGCGAGCCGCTACAATGTGTTTGAATTAGGATTCATACCCGCGGAGAGACCTTGGGTGCTCTCTAACCCCGGACAGTCAAGAGGCGGATCACTCGCCGTGTTAGACCTGCGATACCCTGGTCACCCTCGAGCTCCATTCTTTCTTGCCAACGTCAACATGGAGTTGTTAGAAATTCACATGTAAAATTTTAGGAGGGTAGAAATATACCGCCAAGGACCACCTCCTCTCGCCTTCCTCAGTAGACTCCGAAACCTCAGCTCACCATCCCTTTTACCATGCCTTTAGATATTTATCACACGATAGTTGGGCGGGTCACTTGCCGATCTAGGCCCACGAATGCACAACTCGCCTATGATGCCTCTTCTTATTTAAGACAGCAAAAATCCAAGAGTCTTCCCAGTAAAATTTTGGCAGGCTGGAGTGCAACTGCTGATAGTATCCTCGACTCGCCGACCTGCCGAGTTTTCGGCTTGCCCCTTCCGGCTCACCGTCTTGTCGAGATCAACTTGTTATCCCTATGATCTTTGCCTCTGGAATTCGAATGTTTGGGTCCCTACTTTATATATCATCACATCCACCGAGAATTCCAGCCCTGCTTGCTAAATGGAAGCCTGATGATAAAGGCCCACATGTTGACACCGTAAAATCTACAAACTTTGCGCGATTGTCTCTCAACGTTCGAATTCTACACTCGCAGAAATTTCAGCGAACCACACACGCAAGCAATTTATTTCAATTAGATGCTAACATACGGGTAGCCAAATCGATTAGGATCGAATAATAGGCTATTGGCCAATATTCTTTCCGGCTAAAAGGACCCACCCGGTCTGATCGAGCGAAGGTTGTACAAAAAGAGATCTACCAAAAATTACGATTCGGAAACGGTAGATCTCTTCCAACAAAAAGTAGACGAGGTTCGCCATTCCTCTCGAAAAATAAATCAGTCAAGAAAAACACAAAAATCGTTCGAAGAAAACCACGACTATTTAAAGATATCAAGATTCAACGTCAAAGTTTTCCACCACAAGAAAATCTAGGAAAAGGAACACACGAAGTTGCAAATTTCGTTACCCAATCGGAATGAATGATTTTGATTTCTCTAACTTGGATCGCTCTGCAACGGCTCCACCAGAGTTGCACCGGTTGACGATGAAATCTTGCCGGCCTTCGACGCTTCACGCCTTGGCCAAATTTCACCCAAAAGTTTGAAGGCTGGCCGACTAGGATGAGGTTGCTATTGGCCGGATTTTTGGGGTGATGGAGGTGGCTGGATATTCAGAAAATGGTGGAGAGAGAAAAGGTGGTGGCTTGGGATGTTAGAGAGGAAGTCAGGTTGTGAGATATGGGATGGTAAGTTGGGTTTGGTGATGAGGAAAGGGGCTCGGGTATGAGAAGGGGGTGGTTTGAAGGTGGTTGGCTAGGATGAGGGAAAAGGATGGCGGCTTTGATGAGGGATGAAGAAAGGTGGCAGCTAGGGTGGAGAGGAGGGGTTGGCAGCTAGGGTTAGGGGAGAAAATTAAGCTTGGCCGAAATATTGGAAGTGGTGAGAAAGAGAGGGATTCTCATGGAGGATTAGGGTTCAAAATCTTTTCATTCAACTTAATAAAAATTTAACATTACATGGCCTTATATAGGCTCACCACATGGTTAGGCTACATGTAGCCCAAATAAATAAAAATAAATGTTTAATGATGAAAACAATGAAATAAAACACTCTAAATAAAAGCAAATAAAATATTAAAAGTTTGATTATCGCCGAGGGCAGAGATTGTAGCGTCGCTCCACAAGATCACCACGGCGCCGCAAGTCTTTGACTAGAGACGAAGTACAATCTTCCGGAAGCATGTCGTCGCCTTCTTCATCTTGTTGGCGGCTGTCGTCTCAATCAATCCTTCCCCGCTCAAAATAACTCATCACCGATGAGTTGGCATGCAGTTAGCGATGTAGAAGAGATTCATACAAGGGAGACGCCTCCGATTATTGAAGCCAAGATTCATTGGAGGCCAGTCGATCACGCCATTGAATCAAGTAGCATCTAACATCACGACTTGGAGAGGAAAGCACTTCATCCTTGATGATCCTGTCTGGCAAAAAGTTGGTCCTGGGAAACCTGAGAAATGCATTAGGCAATAAAGGAGGAAAAGTTTCTTCATCAACAGTCAACATACCTCCATTGGAGACCGATGAAGCGAGCGATCCAGAAACAAACTCACCCCACAACACATTACAAAATGCAGTGGAACTAAATGGGCAATTAGATAATTCAAGTGTTGGAGAAACATATGGCGTTAAATCAGAAACATTAATAATAGGGGAAATACCCCAATCAGTGGGTAACTACAAAAGATATGCGTTTTCTACTAATTTCTTTTAAATCCGAAAAGGTCCAGCTCGTCGATTCCGCAACTTTTTTATAGTGCCCGAAGGCATCCGTTCAGGGATGAGATGCACCATGACTAAATCGCCTACATTAAAGTGAGTCTCTCTTTTATGTACGTTAGAATGAACTTGATAAGATGCATATTTTGTGGTTAGCACTTCATTTATGTGTTTATGCAAATTATGAATATGAGAGGCGGAAATCTGTGCAAATTTACTTGACTTATAAGATAGCGGTAACAGAATCAAGTCAAGTGACATCGGTGCTTTATATCAGTGCACGATCTCATTTGGTGATAATCCTGTGGAGCTATTTTTCGAGTTGTTGTACGCTAAATAAGCATGGGGAAGGATGAGGTCCCACATACCCTTGTGGTCACCCACAAGACAACGTAGCAAACTACCCAAACTTTTGTTTACCACCTCTGTTTGCCCATCCATCTGTGGATGGTAGGCCAATGAAAACAATAATTTGGTGCTCATAATCCTCCACAGGGTCTTCCAAAAATAACTAGTAAATTTTACATCCCTATCGGTCACTACAGGTTTTGGAACGCTCCTATGCCCAACAACTTATTTAAAGAATAATTTTGCTACATGCGACGCATCGTGGGTCTTACTACATGCAATAAAATAGGCTATTTTAGAAAATCGATCTACTACCACTAAAATGGAATCATGACATCTAAACGTGACTGGTAGACCTAGAATAAAATCCATGCTAACATCTTCCCAGGGAATGGAAGGAATCAGAAGAGTGGTTAAAATCCAACATTTGTTTTATTACATTTTACTAATTGACACGCGCAACAACTCCCAACAATTTTATTAACCGTAGATTTAAGGCCTGGCCAGAGGAACTTATCTTCTACTAACGTAATGGTCTTATCTCGCCCGAAATGTCCACCTAGACCACCACTATGTAATTCACATACAATAAAATGTCAAAGGGAAGAACGGGGAATACAAAGTTTCGAATGTTTAAAAAGATAACCGTCCAAAATATAATATGCTGAAATGGTAGTGGGAGAGTTGGTTTGATTGGAATAATAGATGTCCTTGAAATCCGGGCAATTAACATACTCATGCTTTATTCTATCGAAACCAATCACTTTGACCTCTAGCATAGAGAACAATAAAGAGACATGACTAAGAGCATCTGCCACTCGATTTAAAGTTCCCTTTAGATGTTTAATGATGAAGGTATACTCCTGAAGATAGGAGGCACACTTAGCATGCCTTGGGCTAACTTTATTTTGTGAATTAATAAATCCCAACGCCTCGTTGTTGGAAAGAATGACAAATTCCTTAGAGGTCAAATAATGTCGCCAATGTTGTAAACACCGAATAACCGCGTAATACTCTCTGTCAAAGTTAGAATAATTAAATTTTGGTCCGGAGAGTTTCTCACTAAAGTATCCAACAGGACGTCCCTCTTGACTCAAGACACCACCAATACCGACTCCAGATGCATCACAGGACAATTCAAAACTTTATTAAAATCTAGAAGTCATAGAAGAGGAGCTTCCGACATTCGGGATTCAATTATTTCAAACGCTTTGACGGCTGATTTAGTCCACGTAAAATCTCCTTTCTTCATGCACTTCGTGATTGGTGCCATTATACTACTAAAATCCTTGATAAATCGGTGGTAAAATGTAGCTAATCCGTGAAAACTCTGAACATCCCATATATTAGTTGAGTCCGGCTAATCCATGAAGGCTTGGACCTTCTTAGTGTCAACATGGATGCCCTCCGAACTTAAAATATAACCTAGGAACTCCACATATGGCTCATTAAATGTACACTACATAAGATTTACAAATAAAGTTTTCGTACGTAATGTGGTAAGTACGGTCCTCAAGTGAGCCTCGTGATTATTCAGGGAAGAGCTAAAGACTAGAATATAATCAAAGTAAATAACTACGAATTTTCCTAAATAAGGCTTGAATATTAGGGTCATCAACCTCGAAAATGTACTCGGGCCATTAGTGAGCCCTTCCCCAAGCACTAACCACTCATAGAGCCCATCCTTTGATTTAAATGCCGTTTTCCACTCGTCTCCCTCCCTAAACCTTATTTGATGGTAGCCACTCTTAAGATCTAACTTGGAAAAAATCGTGTCCCCGACAAACATGTCAAATAAGTCATCCAATCGAGGGATGGGAATCCTATATTTAACAGTGATTTTATTAATGGCCCTATAATTTACACACATCCTCCAAGAACCATCTTTCTTAGGGACCAATAATACGGGTACAACATAAGGACTCTTTCTATGACAAATGAACCCCTTACTTAACAAATCTGAAATTTACTTTTGCAAGCCTAAGTGTGCGGAGGGTTTTAGTCGATAATCGGGAAAATTTGGCAACGAGGAACCCGGGACAAAATCAATCTCGTGTTGATTTTCCCGCATGGGGGGTAACTCGGGCGGTAAATCATCCGGGTAGACATCCTTAAATTCGTCTAGAAGGGCCTTCAATGTTGGAGGTAAATTTTCAAAAGAGGGACTATCTTCCTTGATTTTCAAACAAACTAGCACATATATGATACCATCTATAAAAGACTTGCGCTCAAGCTCCTTCTTACCTATCAAACTTAACGTCTTCTTCTCTACAGGTACAATAGTGTCTTTGGAAGAAAACGATGGATATTTAGGCGGAGTGGGTTTAAAAATAATGGTCTTACCATTAAATTTAAACTCATAGGTATTAGCTCGCCCTAGATGAGTAACGTCATGGTCATAATGTAACACCCCCTATCCATTGTATAACATATAGCAGTAGGTCCGGTCGGGGCCCGACGCCATATACCACAGACAGACCGGAAGGTTATGCCATGGAAACTATCTTGCGAATAACCAACATCCTACACAGAGTACATTCTAGTGGAAGCAATTTAAAAGTTGCAAGAATAAGAACCCAGCCAAACAGCCTGAATGTCCACTACAATAACATAATAGGAATGAACATACAAATACACCAGTACATGGCCTTATGGCCTTACAATAGTTTTCTCAAATTTAAGTGTCTGCCAAACCTCGGCACGGAGGCCGGTCATACATGAGAATAAAAGAAAAGACTCCAAATTAGGGTTTCGAGAGCCGGCTCAGCAACAAGGGCTTTTGCCCGCTATTTACCACTCGGCTCCACAGCACCTGCAAGCAACAATCCACCGAGCGGTGGCAAACAAAAGCAACGGTCAGTTATGCTGAAAAAATTATAACAATCCAGCCCCTAAACTCGGGGTGGCGATGCTTCTTCCCTGCACTTTATTAGCATTTCCAAACAATAGTGAATAAACACTTCACCACAGGTGTAGACCCTCACGGCCACACACCCCGTGCACTCAGGGTACATTCTCGGTGAACCCGGTCAAAGTCCGCAGTCTCACCACCACACCTTGGACGACAAATCTTGTGAGCATTTGAGTCTTTCCTATAGAATTCACATCAATTGAAGACATCGATAGCCTAAGACCCTCCCTCTATGCCATCGGTAGGCCTCTAACACCGCAACACATAGAGCGGGTACCGTTCCACTCAGCCCGTTGCTCACCTCACCACGATAATTTAAGTCATCGATGCCGGTCAAGCCTCCACGAATCCCGTTTCGATCGCACACTTTACATAACCTGGTAATGTACAAGTTGGCTCACAGGCCACCATGTTAGCAGAATCACGCATCTGCCTAGTTTTCCGGGTCCACCTCGGAGTTAGTTCCCAAGGTTCCCTGTTGCAATCTACCACATAAAAAACCCGAAAAACAATCAACTGCGCCGAGTCTTCTCCGACCATTCATGCAATGCAACATCAACGATGCAGAACAACTTGTCCGGATAGGCATCACGTATCATTCCTATGTCCGTTTCTCGATTACGGACTCTACATGCAGAACAACGGGGACTATTCATGTCTACCCGAAGGAACACCTCACACTCACCGCAAACTCGCGAGAGCGGGCTTCCTATGCAAGGGAAAAGAGGACTTCACATGTCCAAGATGAGAATCGTTACCCTAGCCTTCCTCTTCGGCGCCATGAAGATCTATGCGGATGAAAAGCACCGCAATGTCCTCTCCTCCGTAGATTCGAACTCGGCTTACGATTTGGGGGCTTCGAAGCTCCACTGGCGGCCAGATCTCTCTTCCTTCTTCTTCCTTGATCTCCCCTCTATCTAGAACTTTAGAAAGAGAAAACCCAAATAGAATGAGTGTTTTTAAACCCTATCACCGAGTATATCCCAACAAGAACAGCCCTGAGCCATTGCATCCCAAAATAAGGAAACAGACGGCAACGATTCGCACTTAAAATCCAAAACCTGGGCCGAACACGGCTTGTGACACGCCAGTATCCAAGGTCGTGTGCCCCATTCGACGCCGAAACAGTCGTGCCCCGAAAATAACACGGGCTCTCGACACGCCCGTGTCCGGCTTGACACCTCAATGTCATCCAGTACACGCCCATATAGTTGGGTGGGTTCCTCCATTGACACATGACTAACACCAACCCGTGAAGAACACGGATATTGGACACGCCCGTGTCCCACATGACATGCCCATGTCATACCCGAACACACCTAGGCCCCAGGCTGTGTTTCTCCCCCGACATAACTCGGCTAACACCTGACTAGGACAGGGCCTGGGACATGCACGTGTCTCAGGCCATGTTCGCTGTTCGACAATCATCGACTGCAATTTCGTCGACCACACAGCCATCGTCGAACCACAGCACGACACGCCCCTGGGACATGCCCATGTCCCAGGCCGTCTGACCTCTACCAAGTCCCAGATTTGGCGCAAAATGCCACCCGTCGCTCTTTTGAGTTTCGGGGCGTTACAACTCTCTGCCTCTTAAAATAATTTCGTCCCGAAATTACATAAAGGAAAAGATATAAACAAAACTTAAACGGTACCTGAATGGAATAACTTTGGGTACTCCTGAAGTATGGTCTGGTCTCGCTCCCACGAGAGCTCCTCCCGACCGCAGTTGTCCCAACGGATCTTGACCATCCTGATTTCCTCGTTACGCAATCGCTTGACTTCTGAGTCCTCAATGCGAACGGGCTTGACCTTCATCGTCAAACCATTATTGACCGGCACCTGATCGACCACAATCACTTACGAAGGCTCTTGCACCGCAATCCACAACACTGATATGTGGAATACGTCGTGTAGGCCACTTAGCTCCACTGATAGCCTCAATCAATAAGCTGCTTTGCCAATCCTCTCCAGAACCTCAAAAGGTCCAAGGTACCTCGAGCTTAGTTTCTTCAAGCGCCGTACTCGCGAGACACCATTGAACGGCTTAATCTTCAAGTACAGTCAGTCGCCTATAGTGAACTCCACGTTCCTATGCTTGGCATTATAGTACTTAACTTGCCGCTCCTGAGCGATTAACAATCTTTCTCGAATCGTTCGAACCAATGACATTGCATGTTCCACCTCTTGCCGCTTGTACAACTTTGACTCACCCGTTTCCAACCAAGACAACGACGTGCAACATTTTCTACAAAAAGCACCTCGAAGGGCGCCATTTGAATGCTCGCCTGGTATCTATTATTGTAAGCGAATTCCACCAAGTATAAGTGATCTTCCGACTGCTTCCCGAAATCCAGAACGCACATGTGAAGCATGTCTTCCATCGTCCTGTTGACCCTCTCGGTCTCACCATCCGTTTGCAGATGAAAGGCTATGCTAAAACTCAGCTTTGTTCCCAACATCTGCTGCACCAACCTCCAATCATTGGACGTGAACCACCCATCTCTGTCACTCACCATGCTGCGGGGCACACCGTGAAGCCGCACAATATTCTCCACAAAATCATCCTTGCTATGCGAAATGAAGTGCGACAATTTCGTCAAACGATCTACGACCACCCAGATGGCATCATTTCCCTTCTGCGACCTTGGTAATCCATGCACAAAGTCCATTGTAATGTCGTCGAATTTCCAGTCTGGAATAAGCAAGGACTTCAAGAATCCTCTAGGCTTTTGGCACTCCGCCTTCACTATGGTGCATGTTTGACACTTCGCCACATAGAGTGCCACATCCTTCTTAGGTCCTAGCCATCAGAACAATTTCTTCACATCACGGTACATCTTCGTGCTCCCCGGGTGAATCGAGTACTTGGTATGATGTGCCTCGTACAATAATTTCACCCGCAATTTGCCCACATTTGGGACGCACAAACGACCGTCCTTCCATAGTAATCCATCCACGACCTCAAATTGGGAATTTGACCCATCCAAAGCCTCAACCATAATTTGCTTCATGTGGCCATCCAAATCCAAAGCCTACCGAATCCGATCAGTCATATCACACTAAACTTCTATCCAGTTCAAAAGTGCTTTGGCACTAGTCTGCTTGTCCACACAAGAGATCTCCAACGCCTCCAACTCCCGAACCAAACGCTCGTCATGAACTGACAGCCAATTGGCTTGAGCTGGGGCCCTGCGACTCAACGCATCCACAACTGCATTGCCTTTCCCAGGCACATATAGAATCTTGAATGTGTAGTCCCCCAGGAACTCCATCCATCTCCAATGTCGCATGTTCAGATCATTCTGCTACAACAAGTATTTCAGGCTCTTGTAGTCGATATAGATATCGACCTTCACCCCATACAAGTAATGCCTCCACAGCTTCAGGGAAAATATCACGGCCGCTAACTCCAAGTCATGGACTGGATAATTCCTCTCATGCACCTTCAGTTGACGCGAGCCATATGCTATCACACTTTTGTGCTGCAGTAGAACACAAACCAGTCCATTGCATGAAGCATTGCTGT
This sequence comes from Platanthera guangdongensis, assembly GCA_039583875.1. Taxonomy (NCBI): domain Eukaryota; kingdom Viridiplantae; phylum Streptophyta; class Magnoliopsida; order Asparagales; family Orchidaceae; genus Platanthera; species Platanthera guangdongensis. The sequence continues at coordinate 86,625,394 of CM077162.1, forward strand.
AAATCTAAAAACCTTCGGTCCCACTCGGCGAACTCAGCACAGGCACTGTGGTCAACCGACTCTTCAACTCCTCAAAAGCCCTTGCACGCTCCGGTGACCAAATAAACTTCTACACTTTCCTCGTCAGAGTTATGAGGGGTAACTCTATCTGTGAGAAGTTCTCCACGAAGCGCTTGTAATAGCCGGCAAGTCTCAAAAAACTCAGGACTTCCGCTACCGTAGACAGCAACGGACACTCTCGTATAACAATAATATTTGCGGCATCCACCACATGTAAGACCCATTTTTTTCTTTTTAAAACCCCGTGGTCTTATGCCCAGAACCGCCGTTTTACGGTGTCCCCGACTCTCAGGAAAGCCTCCACTACAAAATGTCGATTCTGCCGGCCTTTTCCATTATCACAAAGAGAGTAGTATTCAGGAATGAAATAGCTGAGTCCACAAATGTCATATACAATAAGAGAAAATCACAACATGTCCATAAGTAGAAAAGAGAGTGTACTGTAAGGTAACAAAATGGAAATATAAACGGGCTTAAGCCCGGTACATCAGATCCTCACTATAATCTCTCGCGGAAGCTATAAAAGGACTATCACTCACGGAGCTGGTCGCTGGAGCTCTGGTACTAGACTGGCCCACCTCCATGTGCACCGTACTCCGCTGGTGTTGGTCCCTATGCTGCTGGTCCTTATCTCCCATCCGGAGCCCCTGTAATGTTGTGGTCCGAAAACCATTAGTCACAAAGACTAAGCCATATCATCCCCTTCCCCCCCCCCCCCTATGGCTCCTAGGCACCGAGCGGGGAGGAGGAAAGGGAAGCTATAAAGGTGGAGAGTACAAAGTGGCAGGTGATAGTGGAACTAGTCTAGCAGTTCTATAATAGTATGCAGTAAGGTAAGCAAGTAGAGTAAGTAAGTAGAGTAAGCAAGTAGTGTAAGCAGCATATGTAAAAAGACAAGGTAGGAAGTAAGTAACCTTAACTTATATGAATGTCCATACAAACTTATAAGTTAAGGGGTCTTCTGTAAGGCTCCTATCGTATAAAAAGTCTCATACCAATTTATACGTTGGGGTGTCGGTTGTATGCAAGTATGCTATGCCATGATTCATGCAAGTGCAACCCACGCACACGACTCTATGCACACAGACCTTTAGGTCCCCCTATTTGGGCAGCTAGCTTCACTCCCAGGAACCTCCGTAGTGGCAAACGGAGACAGTGGGTCGGGCCCCCCACTCCTAGACGGGTATCCACACTACCAGGCCTAGCCCTCCCGTATGCCCCTAGAAGAACACAACCTAGAGTATCCACGTACTAATGTTGGACATATCCCCTAGACTTTCTTTGGCTAAGTGTCCCACACCGTCGATTCAACGTATCGACGTAGGTGTGAACGACCGTCCGATACCGAAGACCGACCACCTTATTTTGTATCCAAAACCTTTTAAGCCACTGGCTCCCCGGACTATCCGTACGTGCACCTACCTTCTGAACGAACCGTCCGGATGGAAATCAAATCAACCTAATCAACCCCCCAAGCTACCGGGGGGTGTGTGAATGTGTAACCCTAATTATACTAGTTACTCTTGAAATGTTTTATTCTTACTATTTAGGTTAGCCCAGGACTGCCCAAGGTATTCCCCGTAAAGGGCTCTCGAAGGCACTAGAAAATACGATGGGATTACACCCAAAGCTCCCTTTCGCAGGGCACTTATTATTATTGGTTGCTATCATGTTTCCCAAACCCTTGTTGTACTGTATCTAACCCTAGAGTATTTGACACTTCCTCCCCTCGGGAAAGACGATCTTTCGTTGATCCTGAGCACCACTTAACACTAGCCAAACCAACACCCTACTCATCCTATATTCCAATGCTAAACTCATTTTTATTTATCCAACCAGCAAACATCTAACCCCAACTCATGTACCCAAATTCGTATTCCAAGTTAAATTCTGCAGTTTTACTAAATGCAGACCAACACAAGCTATATGACGTGTAAAACAAGAAGTACTCAAAATATTCATCCAGTATCCCTAATATAATTATTGGGGGTCTATAATGATATGTTTGGCCTAAATCCAGAAATTCATAGTTTTTCTAATTTAGCAGGTTATTTATTTAATTATTCTGGTAATCCAAAAACCCCAAGTTTGAACACGATGTACTAACACCAGACAAGTAAATGCTCCACAAAATTCATGATAAATATAATATAACTATTGAACGTAAAATCCAAAATTTATCAACTCTTCAACAAGATTTAAGCCCCTAATTAATTAATTTAATAAAAACACAATAAATGGAAATAAATAGAGAAGTGCACTAAATATTATCCAAAAATTACACAAATTTTACCAAGGCAATAGTATGATCTTAAATCCTCACTGTCCAAGTTTCATAATATTTTAAATTAGTTTAATCATGATTTTATCAAAATAATCCTTAGGGGCAATACGAGGGTTATAACTACAAGTACATGCTAATAATTTGCAGAAGCTCCTACTGACCCTAAGAATACTCTACCCAAATTTCATCACTGTTCAATGAGTTTTAGTAACCTATTTTATCTCTATAAGTTTTGTGCCCTAAACTAGGGTTAGGGTTTAGAGGGGTCTATCCTTTCCCAAATCTCATAATAGGGCTTTAGGTAACCTAGTATCCTCTCTACCAAATCTCAAGCTAAATTAGGGTCATTTGACCTCATTCCCTTCAGAAGGCATAAAAGTCCTTTCTTACGGTTTGACCGTAAGTCCTAAAGCAAATTCACTCCAATCTACCCCATTTTCCAGGAGTGGGTGATAGAAGTCATGCCAAGTCAGTGGCCCCAATTTCATCCTCTGTTGAGGTGAGATGGCCACTCAAAACCTAAATTGCCCATTTGACCAAAATGCCCCTATTATGACAAGGCTATGGTTTGCTTGTTTTCTACTCAAACCATCTCCAAATGAGGTGAAACTTTAACCAGAGCCTTATGAAGACCCTAAGAACCACGCATCACAATTGGGAGGGTTTTGAGGTCATTAGACCTTTTAAATAATTCCTATATTATTTATTAAATTTCTACAAAAACTTTAGGAAAATGTTTTCCAAAGATTCCCAATTTTTTATATGTTCTAGGCATAGGTAAGAAGGACCCCCATCCAACATTTCAAGTCATTTGGATGGATGGATGAATGGATGGGGGCACTCCAAATAGTCTCTAGTCTAGCCTAGGTATAGTCCTCACCAAAACGGGTACTGTGGTCCCACCACTTACGCAAATTGGTTCAAACCAATTTTAAATTAAATTAGACTTTCATGGCTACAATCTTCATGTTGGTCATTTTTCCTGTAGGGGGACCTAAGTATTTTCAATATTTAATGTAAAACAGCCCAGTAAACAGTTAGAAATTGATAAAATAGGAATTAAATAAATCCAGATCAACACGAATCTTAAAGCATATCCAGTGGCTCCTGGTCATCTTCTTCCTCCAGCCAAGGGCCATGATTGGCCGAACCTGGAGCCTATTCAAAGAGCATTTCCTGGCCACACGGCCACCTCCCTGGCCGACCACCACCGCCACCACCTTCGTTGAGGTGGGGGTTATCGCCGGGCGGCGGTACGGCCGCCGGAGGGGCGGTTTCCGGCAAACTCACAAGGTATAAAAAGCCATGAAAAATTGAAATTTTCCTCACCCGATCGGGCTCAATTGAGCCCGATTTCTCTCCTAATTGATCTAGTATTCTATCCCATGAAGAGAGGAGTAGAAGAGGACCTTCAACCATGTTTGCCGACGGGTTTGGTGGTGGTGGGCCATGGCCGGATTTTGGAGTTTCGAGTGCGTTACAACCGTGCATTGGGAGGGCTCGATTTCTTCAGCAAAAAGATGGAAAATTCTGCTCTCTGCCTCGGGAAGCTTTTAAGGTCATCAAATGAGGGAGGGGAAGGGTCTAGGCTTGAAAGCCATTTATGGCCATGAAATGGAAATTCGGCCATGGAGAAACTCCCTTGAAATTCACCCTCTGGTCCCAATTCATTTGGAAACTCCTCAAACCTGATAGGGGAGATGACTACTAATTAATTGGTGAAGAATGGTGGGGTGATTCACCTTCCCCACCATGAATGGTCTTCTCTTTCTCACTTTATCTCTCCTCCATTAAAGGGCAAATTGAGCTTTCTCTCTCCTACTCATCATGAACGAATTTTCTCATCTCCCTAGCCTATTGGCAGCCTATCTAACCCATATGAACAATAAAATTGAGGTTAGCCCAAGTGGGTTTGGGTTTGAGCTTGAGTTAGCCCATTTGAACCAACTTGACCTTACACTTGGGTAAAGTTAACCTAGGTCAATTTTACCTTTTGGGTTGACCACAATGGATCCTTGGTGAGCCATTAGCCTCCCCTAAGGTCTAGGTATGGTTGGGCAGGGTTGTCTTGGCACTTTGGAGGTCACCTACCCTTAGGAAAGGTACTTTGACCAAATTAGGGGCTAGAGTTGACTTTGGTCAACATAGACTCTTGGGTTGACCCCAATGGGTCCTTGGTGACCCATTGGCCTCACATTAGGGTTTGGAGGGCATGGGTGGGGTCCACTTGGCTAGAGGAAGGCCAATTGACCCTAAGTAGGCTGGTTTGATCCATTTAGGGTTAGGGTTGACTTAGGTCAACTTAACCACTTTGACTGCCCATATTGGGTCCTTAGTGACCCTATGGACTTCCCAAGGTGTTTGGCGTGTTGTGGTAGGGTCCTGGGATCAAGGTGTAGCCCTAAGGTCAGACCTTAGGTTTAAATGTTGAGGATGAGCTATAGGCAGACCAAGGTGATTTTCACCTTGACCCTTGTTCACTTGGTCCCTTGGGCTTCCTAGAGTTTTGTCATGACTTAGTCATGACCAAAACCACTCTTAGGGGTCTAGTTGAAAATGAGATGTTACACCGCAATTCCCTCTCCACTGACTATGTGACCATGGAATGCTACTGAGGACAACCAGAACTCGCATTTAGAGAACTTCGCGTACAATTGATTCCTCCTTAGCATCTCCAACACCAAATGCAGATGCTTAAAGTGATCCTCCTCACTCTGCGAGTACACTAATATATCGTCGATGAAGACGATCACAAAGTGGTCCAAGTACTCCCTGAAGGTCCTGTTCATCAGATCCATGAACACTGACCGTAAACTCATAATGCTCATATCTCATACTAAAAGCTATCTTGGGGATATCACTCTCCCTTATCCTCAGCTGATAATACCCAGACTTAAGATCCAATTTCGAGTACACCGATGACCCGACTAACTGATCGAACTGATCATCAATCCTCGGGTCAGGTACTTGTTCTTCTCCGTCAACTTGTTCAGCTCTCGATGATCAATACAGAGTCTGAAGCTTCCGTCCTTCCTCTTAACAAAAAGTAACGGTGCACTCCAAGGTGACGCACTTGGATGCACATAACCCTGCTCCAAAAACTCTTGAAGTTGTACCTTCAGCTCCTCCATCTCCTTAGGCGCTAGCCGATACGGAGAGCGTGACACAGGTTTCGCACCTAGCACTAGCTCGATGGTGAAATCAATCTCCCGTTGAGGTGGGGCTCCAGGAAGATCGCTAGTGAACACATCATGGTACTCGAATACCACTGAAATACTGTCCAACATAGGCTTAGGCTTTGTAACCTCCACTAGCGTGAAGAATAGCTCTGCTCCAGCACGAACCACCTTCACCACCTGAAGGGCAGACATCAAAGTCTTGCTCATCCATTTCAAGCCTGTAAAAGTCATCTCACAACCTGTTCCCAACTTAACCTCCTTGCGACTGCAATCAATATAAGCTTGCTGCTCCGAGAGCCAGTCTATACCAAATATCACGTCGAACTCCACCAGCGGTAGTAACGATGCTTGCAAGTCGAACTCCTGACTCCCAATACGAATCTTTACGCCACAGACTCTATTCGCGTGCATCGAACACCCATTCGACAACAACACATCCATTTTGTCCTTTGTCATCGAAGAAGGTACTCCGATGCACGATATGAATCCTTCGGACAAAAAGGAGTGTGAAGCTCCTGTATCAAAGAGTGCTCTCGCCGGATTATCACAAATCAAAACAAAGCCTATACAAGCAGTGGTAAGGTAACACACGCATAACAAGTATTTAAAAATTAACTTGCTATAAATTTAAACCGTACCTGTCACCACATCCGCTTGCTTGATGGCCTCATGCTGGCTAAGATTATAGACTCTAGGTTGAGCATACTGGGATGCGGTTGACTCCACCGCCTTGCCCTTTTCCTCATATGTTGCTCCTGGCATCCTCTCGGACTTGGGACATCCGCTTCGACAATCTCAGGCATAGTGTAACGTCCCGAATCGCTCTAGGCCCCTAGTGTGTGTTTTTGAGTCAGGAAGGTTGACTCGAGTCCTGGGATGTGCAGGGAATTGGATTTCACTTGTGGAGGAGTAGAGAAATCAGTGATGTGAAGGGACACGGGTAGAGACATGGGTGTGTCCCTACCCGTGTGCGTGTGTGCATCGAGCTGACCTAGACGAGGCATGTCGAGATCGACGAGTAGTGTCGACACCATGTGACACGGGTAGCGACACGGGTGTGTCCATACCCGTGTGTGTCGAATTACTCTCGACAGGACATGTCGAGACTGGCGAGCTGTGTCGACACCATGTGACACGGGTAGGGACACGGGCGTGTCCCTACCCGTGTGTGTCGAGTTGGACTCGACAGGGCATGTCGAGACTGACGAGCTGTGTCGACACCATGTGACACAGGTAGAGACACGGGCGTGTCCCTACCCGTGTGTGTCGATTCACACTCGACGAGAGGTGTCGAGATCGATGAACTCCGTGTCGAGATCGACGAATTATATGACACGGGCGTGTCTATACCCGTGTTCCGTGTGTGTCGAGATGAGTTCGTCGAGATGCAACCCGAGAAGGACACGACCAAGGACACGGCTAGGAACACGGCCGTGTCATGTGGACATGGGTCGGTACACGGGCGTGTCCCTACCCGTGTCAACTATTGAACCAACATGGAAACTGTCGTTGCCGCTTCGCCCATGCAGGACACGGGTAAGGACACGACCGTGTCCATACCCGTGTCACTTTTCATATATAAGAGTGACAGAAAACCCTAGCCGTTTTCATGCTCATTTCATTCCCTATTTTCTGTGAGAACTCCTGGTGAGAGAGGAAACTACTGGAGCAAGTTATACGGGAGAAAATCCGCCATCACCGTGAAAGAGAAGATACCGCCGAGGAGAACTACGTGATCCATGGCCAGAAATGGTGGTACCGCTAGAACCGATGTGAGTTTCCTACCCTCTCCCTTGGTGCTAGATCTATAGTTATTTTCCTAGGCGAGACATCGACTCAAGAGAGTCTTGATGGTGAGGAGGAGTTTTCTAGGAAAGGCCATGCTAGGACTTGTGTCTTAGGTTTTAGATCCCTTCAAACACGCCCTTCTTCAATGTGATGATAAGGGATGGTTTCCTGAAGGGTATTGGCCTCTTGAGGTTGAATAAGGGAGGAGGTTCTCTGGAATGTTTTGGGAAGATCGCCTTGAGGAGGAAGATGAACCGATGCCGTTCATTCCACCTTAAGATGCGTGCAGAATCTGTATTCTGCGCGCAGCGAACTTTGTGGCCATTTTTAAGTATGATATGGCCAGATTTGGGCTTTCGGATAAACACAAAAGTTGAATCCCTTGAAAATACCTTTCCAACGAATGGTTTCACGACTTCTGGCGAAGTCTGTAGCCACGGTAAAGTCTAAACGAAAATGGTGTTCAATAAATTCTGCCTGCAGAAATTGTGTTCTGTACGCAGCGGACTTCAAATCCGATTTCAAATAGGATAGTTTCAAATCTGGGTTGAGGTCTGAATACAAGAGTTGTGGACCACGGAAAGACCTTTCCATCGTGGGGTTACACGTCTTCACCGGATTCCTGTAGCTTCGGGAATCTCTGGTCGAAGTTGCTGTCCAGATTCAACCTACACCTAAATTCTGGGCTTTAATGGAAGATGGATTTGGATTCGGTGGAATTAATATTGCAAGATACTTGGCTTGGATGAACCCTTATGATTAATCATTTGTTGCATGATTGAAGTAGATTATTAATCAGATTTCATATTATCAAATTGTGAAACAATCTTATTTAAACGAATTGAATTGGTAGGAATTGAATGATTGATAATTGTGCACTTCATGTTTATATTATGACATTATCAAATGGAAAGTTTGATAGATCTTTATATGCGCGTCATGTTTATATTACATTGTCATCATTTAGAAAGTCATATAGATGAATAGATTATGGCCATGAGAATGTTTGATTAATGAAATGAGTCTAGTAGACCAATACTTAGAGCGTCGTCTCCCTACGGGTAGTATTGTGAAGGGATGTAAGTGCGGTGTTGACCGCCACTTGCTTTGGTTGTGTTGAGATAAGGTGTGGATGGATGGTTGGGCTGTGTCCTCGTGTTTACTTCCGAGGCCCCTTCCATGTTATGTTGATGTGGTATTTGCATGTGGTGTGAGTCGACACCCTGTGTTGTAATCCTAGGTTAAGGATAGTGTGGCAGGTCTACGGGCTCGCCAGTCGTCACACCGACGGAGTTGGCAGTTAGACTTGGTCGGTTTGGGCTGTGTCCTCGGTGTTCACGTCCCGAGGCCCCTCCAGCCATGTGAACGGTTTGGCGGTGTCCTCATGCTTTCTTCCGAGGCCCCTTCCGGGTCACGCAAGGCCAGTTCGGGCTGTGTTCATGGTACACATCTACCCAAGACCCCGCTGGGCCATAGTACGCATGGGCTCTGCTGTTGTGTTCTTAGCGTTGAGGCGTACGGAGGCCTAGGTGAATTAGTGTGGATACCCGCCTAGTAGTAGAAGTGCCCGTTCTACTGTCACCGCCTGGCCACGACGGCTGATGCCTGAGAGGTTAGCTACATGCTCGAAAAGTGGGAACTATAGTCTGTGTCGACGTAGCAATTGCATGGGTGTGCATAGGTGAGTCATTGCATAACATTTCATAACATTGCACAACAAGATCCTCATCGTATAAGTTTGTATGGGCACTCTTATACGATGATTTGCCTTTATGTAACCCGATCCTTAACTTATAAGTTTGTATGTGCATTCTTATAAGTTAAGTTACTTACCTGGTGTAGATTTCCTTACACCTATTGTTATATGTTGTTATCTTTTAAAACTGCTAGATTATACATTATACTCATATACCTTGCCACCTGCTTATATTCCTTTACTTGCATACTTATTATATATTGTACTCTTGTTCCTTTTCCCCGCCCGGTGCTGAGGAGTCGCCGGGGGAGAGGATGTGAAACCACTTAGTCGTTTCGACTAACAGTTGCTACATCTTTCTTTTTAGGAGGTCATGCCGCATGTAGAGCAGCCGCAGAATACGCAGCAGGACAGCCAGGCCAGGACGACAGGGCCTGAAGTGACGGTGACGTCGATACCGTCGGTTACTGATGTTAGTATTTTTATTACTCTAATGTAGCCCGTTTGGGCAATGATTAGTTGTCCTCTGATATATTGTAGAAGCATGTTTAGCTTCTCATTATTGATGTATTTGGACATTATATACTTAGTGTGGATTTTGACTTCTCTTGCTTATTTATTTGGTTGGGTTGGCATGATATATTGATATTATTGTAGCCGGCGGAATACGCATCTTGTGGTATAGGTTAGCCCATGTGCTAATGCTACCGCAAGGCGGATGTTCCGAGCATAAGACTCCCCCTTCGTGCCATGTTTTGGAATCCGGGAGGGGGGGGGTCTTACAAACGGTATCAGTTTGCCACGATCCTCAACTAAAGAAGTCATTCGACAATGGTGCCACCCCCGTTTGATTAGTCAGTTTGGGGACAAACTGACTTAGCGGAAGCAGTGGTGTGCCATATGTAATTCACGCTAAGTATGTCCAACTTTAATCCTACGATTAGCCAACCTGACCTTAGGTACATACCTTTATACGTCGATCTTCCAAGTTTGGACGACCCCAAGTATGTAAAACTATGGTATAAAGTCTTGCGAGATCCCCTACGGCAAGCACTTTTGTTTATAGCGGATTTTGAATCTAACAGAGATAATGGACATGTCAGATTCTCTAGGGCAATCACTTTTGTTTATAGGATACTTGAGCTTGGTGGAGATAATGGATATGGTAAAGTGGTTGGAAGCGGGTCTTTTGGGTGTTCAGACAAGCGTTAAGAGACTCGCTGAAGGAGTAATTGAAGTAGGACCCAGCTCAAGGACAAGGACTACGAGGAAGAAATTAAGCATTTGTCCTTAGTCTGCCTAAGTTTTTCTAGGAATCTGGATTGACCATTCACAATCTTGATACTTAGGCATAATGGTTAGTGAGAAATTACTGCCTCACACTCCTTTGTGTCCGAGGATTTCATAAAAGACGTGGAGGGTGTACAGTACTTCACTGGCATAGCCCGGCGTGTACGCCTTCCGGATGGCTCGGAGATGATCGCAACCGCCAAGTGCGAGTTGGAGTTATTTATTGATGGGAAGGCCTTTGATACGCCGGCCATGGTTCTGAGAATGCCAGAGTTTGACATCATTTTGGGCATGGCATGGCAGGACTGGCACTTCGCGAGGATCGACTGCGCGGAGAAGCGGATCTATTTGGGACATGGAGACTCTGGCGTCATCTTCCAAGGTATTGGCTTCGCGCCGTGTATGACATTATCTTCTGTTCAGGCTGTAAAAGCCCATATGAAGGGGGATGAGGTCTTCATGATCTGGTTCAAGTTGAAGGAAGAAGCATTGGAATTAAAGGATGCACGGGTAGTGCGGGATTTTCCCGAGGTATTTCCTGAGAAGCTACCAGGATTACCTCCGCATAGAGAGGTTGATTTCCAGATTAATCTAGTACCAGGTGCCAAGCCTGTATCCAAGGCTCCGTACAGAATGGACCCGAAAGAATTCGCAAAGTTTAGAGTTCAATTTCAAGAACTGGTGGAGTCAGGGTTCGTTCGCCCCAGTTCATCAACATGGGGAGCCCCTGTGCTGTTCGTGAAGAAGAAGGATGGAACCCTGCTATTGTTCATAGATTATCGGGAACTCAATCGGTTGACGATGCAAAACACCTATCCACTACCTCGGATCGACGAGTTGTTCGATCAACTAGTGGGAGCACATTGGTTTTCCAAACTGGATTTGCGCTCTGGATACTATCAGTTGAGGATTCGAGAAGGGGACATCCAGAAAACGGCCTTCAGTTCGATATATGGTCTGTATGAGTTCACAGTAATATCGTTTGGTCTCACAAATGCCCCTTCGACCTTTATGAGCCTGATGAACAAGTTGTTTGAACCATATTTGGACATCTTCATCATTATTTTCATCGACGACATCTTGGTCTACTCAAAGACGGAGGAGGAGCATGTCGAGCACCTGACCTTGGTTTTGAAGAAATTGAAGGAGCATGACTGGTACGCCAAGTTTAGAAAGTGTGAATTCTGGCTTAAGGAGGTTGCTTTCTTGGGGCATGTGATCAGTGGGGTAGGATTAGCAGTGGATCCAGCAAAGGTGCGAGCCGTGAAGGAGTGGTCGCCCTTGAAGTCGGCGGCCGATATGAGGAGTTTCCTTAGACTTGTCGGGTACTACCGCAAGTTTGTGAAAGGATTTTCAAAGGTTGCCCTTCCTCTTACCTCATTGATGAAGAAGGGTGTGCCATTTGAGAGGACACCACAATGTGAAGCGGCATTCCAAGATCTAAACGATAGGCTTACCTCCGCCCCCATCATTGTACTTCCGTCTGGGAAGGAAGGATTTTAGGTTTACACAGACGCGTCGTTTCAAGGGATGGGAGCGGTACTGATGCAGCACGGGCACGTGATCACATATACTTCAGGACAGTTAAAGAAACATGAAATTAATTACCCGGTCCATGATTTGGAGTTGGGAGCAGTGGTGTTCGCTTTGAAGGTCTGGAGGCATTATCTATATGGCGTCCACTGCGAGATCTTTTCCGATCACAAAAACTTGAAGTATGTCCACACTCAGAAGGAGTTGAACCTGAGGCAACGGAGGTGGTTGGAATTTCTATGCGACTATGAGTTCACCATGAACTACCACCCCGGTAAAGCGAACTCGGTAGTCGATGCCTTGAGTAGAAAAGTGTCAGTCTCTAGCCCATAGTCTCGGTTGATGAGTATGGAGTTAGCTCGGATGATTGAGGAGATGGATATTACTCTAGTATTCAAGGCTCCTTCGGCAGAGTATGTGGAGTATTTGGCCAACATGAGCGTAGTTTGTGATATCTGGAACCAGATTCGGGTGGAGTAAGGAATGGATGCGGCCTTGGCCCCAACAATCAAGGCAATTGAAGATGGGACCACCGATGAGTACACACTAAAAGACGGCCTCGTTTATTTTCGTGGCCAACTTTATATTCCCAAGGGCGGCAAAATCCGGGAGGATATCTTGAGAGAGGCACATTCCTCTCAATATTCAGTGCACCCGGGTATTGCTAAGATGTACGCCGGATTGCGGAAGACCATGTGTTGGCCGGGAATGAAGAAGGATGTTCGTTACTATGTTACATATTGCGAAGCTTGTCAAAGAGTGAAGGCTGAATGCAGGAGTCCCGATGGTTTGTTGCAGTCGTTGCCCATCCCAGAATAGAAGTTCGAGGATATCTCCATGGACTTTGTTCATGTGCTACCTCGTTCCCGCTGCAGGAATGATTCAGTGTGGGTTATTGTTGATCGGCTGACAAAGGTGGCCCGGTTCATTCCAATGAAGAAGGAAGCACACGTGGATGTTTTGGTACGCCTTTTTGTGGAGCAATTCGTACGTTATCATGGCGTGCCCAAGACAATTGTTTTGGATCGGGATGGTCGGTTTACTTCCGAGTGGAAGGCGGTACATGCATATTTGGGCTCACGCCTTACCTTCAGCACCGCATTTCATCCTCAGACAGACGGGCAGTCTGAAAGGACCATTAGGACATTGGAGGATCTGCTGAGATTATGTGTGTTGGACAGAGGAGAGCGATGGGAAAGGCTCTTGCCCCTGGTGGAATTTTCCTACAATAATAGCCATCAGGCGAGCATCGGTATGTCGCCCCATGAAGCCCTTCATGGAAGAAGGTGCAGGACCCCCTTGTCTTGGGTGCAGGATGAAGATCCGAAGGCATTGGGAAATGAATATATAGATGATACTGATGCGGCAGTCAGATTGATACTGGATCGCATGTTGGAGGCTCAAAGTCGATAGGCAAAATATTACAATAAAAAGCACCGGATGGTGGAGTTCCAAGTGGGCGATAAAGTGTTCCTCAAGATTCGGCCGATGCATGGAGTGTCGCGGGTGCGTGGAGTGAAAAAGCTCAGCCCAAGGTATGTTGGGCCTTATACTATACTAGAAAGGATTGGCCCGTTTGCCTATCGGTTGGAGTTGCCACCAGAACTAGAGAATCTCCACGACGTGTTCCATGTGTCGTCGCTTTGAAAAGCATTGTTGCGGCCCGACCAATATATTCCCACTACTGATGGTGCAGTGGCGTCAGATAGGTCTGTGCGACTAGAGCCGGTGCGGATTGTTGACAGCGAGACAAGAACTTTGCGCCGCAAAAGTGTACCCTTGGTGAAGGTGCTATGGTCCAACCATGGGAAGGAGGAGTACACATGGGATCCATTGGATTTGATGCAGCAACGCTACCCGGAGTTGTTTGTTCAAGGTAATTTTATGTAAAAGCATATGTTAAATTGTCTGTTATGATTTTCTTCTCATAGCCTAAGCCTGATTTCGGGGACGAAATCTTTTATTTTGTTTATAGGATTTGTAACGTCCCGAATCGCTCTAAGCCCCTAGTTTATGTTTTTGAGTCAGGAAGGTTGACTCGAGTCCTGGGACGTGCAGGGAATTGGAATGCACTTATGGAGGAGTAGAGAAATCAGTGCTGTGAAGGGACACGGGTAAAGACACGGGCATGTCCCTACCCGTGTGCGTGTGTGCGTCGAGCTGAACTCGACGAGGCATGTCGAGATCGGCGAGCAGTGTCGACACCATATGACACAGGTAGCGACACGGGCGTGTCCATACCCGTGTGTATCGAATTACTCTCGACAGGACGTGTCAAGACTAGCGAGCTGTGTCGACACCATGTGACACGGGTAGGGACACGAGCGTGTCCCTACCAGTGTGTGTCGAGTTGGACTCGACAGGGCGTGTCGAGACTGACGAGCTGTGTCGACACCATGTGACACGGGTAGAGACACGGCTGTGTCCCTACCCGTGTTTGTCGATTTACACTCGACGAGAGGTGTCGAGATCGATGAACTCCGTGTCGAGATCGACGAATTATATGACACGTGCGTGTCTCTACCCGTGTTCCGTGTGTGTCGAGTTGAGTACATCGAGATGCAACCCGAGAAGGATACGGCCAAGGACACGGCCAGGAACACGGCCATATCATGTGGACACATGTCGGGACACGAGCGTGTCCCTACCCGTGTCAACTATTGAACCGACATGGAAACTGTCATTGCCGCTTCGCCCAGGCAGGACACGGGTAAGGACACAGCCGTGTCCATACCCGTGTCACTTTTCATATATAAGGGTGAGAGAAAACCATAGCCATTTTCATGCTCATTTCATTCCTTATTTTCTGTGAGAACTCCTGGTGAGAGAGGAAACTACTGGAGCAAGTTCTATGGGAGAAAATCCGCCATCACCGTGAAAGAGAAGATGCCGCCGAGGAGAACTACGCGATCCATGGCCGGAAATGGTGGTATCGCTGGAACCGATGTGAGTTTCCTACCCTCTCCCTTGGTGCTAGATCTATAGTTATTTTCCTAGGCGAGACATCGACTCAAGAGAGTCTTGATGGTGAGGAGGAGTTTTCTAGGAAAGGCCATGCTAGGACTTGTGTCTTAGGTTTTAGATCCCTTCAACCACGCTCTTCTTCAATGTGATGATAAGGGATTGTTTCGTGAACGGTATTGGCCTCTTGAGGTTGAATAAGGGAGTAGGTTCTCTGGAATGATTTGGAAAGATCGCCTTGAGGAGGAAGATGAACCGATGCCGTTCATTCCGCCTTAAGATGCGTGCAGAATCTGTATTCTGCACGCAGCGAACTTTGTGGCCATTTTTAAGTATGCTATGGCTAGATTTGGGCTTTCAGCTAAACACAAAAGTTGAAGCTCTTGAAAATATCTTTCCAACGAATGATTGTAAGACTTCTGGCGAAGTCTGTAGCCACAGAAAAGTCTAAACGAAAATGGTGTTCAATAAATCCTGCATGCAGAAATTGGGTTCTGTACGCAGCAGACTTCAAATCTGATTTCAAATAGGATAGTTTCAAATCTAGGATGCGGTCTGAATACGAGAGTTGTGGACCACGGAAAGACCTTTCCATCGTGGGGTTACACGTCTTCACTGGATTCCTGTAGCTTCGGGAATCTCCGGCCGAAGTTGATGTCCAGATTCAACCTGCACCTAAATTCTGGGCTTTAATGGAAGATGGATTTGGATTCGGTGGAATTAATATTGCAAGATACTTGGCTTGGATGAACCCTTATGATTAATCATTTGTTGCATGATTGAAGTAGCTTATTAATCAGATTTCATCTAATCAAATTGTGAAACAATCTTATTTAAACGAATTGAATTGGTAGGAATTGAAAGATTGATAATTGAGCACTTTATGTTTATATTATGACATTATCAAATGGAAACTGTGATAGATCTTTATACGTGCATCATGTTTATATTACATTGTCATCATTTGGAAAGTCATATAGATGAATAGATTATGGCCATGAGAATGTTTGATTAATGAAATGAGTCTAGTAGACCAATACTTAGAGCGTCGTCTCCCTACGGGTAGTATTGTGAAGGGATGTAAGTGCGGTGTTGACCGCCACTTGTTTTGGTTGTGTTGAGATAAGGTGTGGATGGATGGTTGGGCTGTGTCCTCGTGTTTACTTCCGAGGCCCCTTCCATGTTATGTTGATGTGGTATTTGCATATGGTGTAAGTCGACACGCGGTGTCGTAATCCTGGGTTAAGGATAGTGTGGCAGGTCTACGGGCTCGCCAGTCATCACACCGACGGTAGTTGGCAGTTAGACTTGGTCGGTTTGGGCTATGTCCTCGGTTTTCACGTCCCGAGGCCCCTCCGGCCATGTGAACGGTTGGGTTGTGTCCTCGTGCTTTCTTCTGAGGCCCCTTCCGGGTCACACAAGGACAGTTCAGGCTGTGTTCATGGTGCACATCTACCCAAGACCCCGCTGGGCCATAGTACGCATGGGCTCCGCTGTTGTGTTATTAGCGTTGAGGCGTACGGAGGCCTAGGTGAAGTAGTGTGGATACCCTCCTAGTAGTAGAAGTGCCCGTTCTACTATCACCGCCTAGCCACGGCGGCTGATGCCTGAGAGGTTAGCTACCTGCTCGAAAAGTGGGAACTATAGTCTGTGTCGACATAGCAATTGCATGGGTGTGCATAGGTGAGTCATTGCATAACATACATAGCATTTCATAACATTGCACAACAAGATCCTCATCGTATAAGTTTGTATGGGCACTCTTATACGATGAGTTACCTTTATGTAACCCGATCCTTAACTTATAAGTTTGTATGGGCATTCTTATAAGTTAAGTTACTTACCTGCTGTAGATTTCCTTACACCTGTTGTTATATGTTGTTAGCTTGTAGAACTACTAGATTATACATTATACTCATATACCTTGCCACCTGCTTATATTCCTTTACTTGCATCTTTATTATATATTGTACTCTTGTTCCTTTTCCCCGTCCGGTGCCGAGGAGTCGCCGGGGGAGCGGATGTGAAACCACTTAGTCGTTTCGACTAACGGTTGCTACGTCTTCCTTTTTAGGAGGTCACGCCGCAGGTAGAGCAGCCGCAGACTACACAGCAGGACAGCCAGGCCAGGACGACAGGGCCTGAAGTGACGGTGCCGATGATACCGTCGGTTACCAATGTTAGTATTTTGATTACTCTGATGTAGCCCGTTTGGGCAACGATTAGCTATACTCTGATATATTGTAGAAGCATGTTTAGCTTCTCATTATTGATGTATTTGGACATTATATACTTAGTGTGGATTTTGACTTCACTTGCTTATTTATTTGGTTGGGTTGGCATGATATATTGATACTGTTGTAGCCGGCAGAATAGGCGTCTTGTGGTACAGGTTAGCCAATGTTCTAATGCTACCGCAAGGCGGCTGTTTCGGTCATAAGACTCCCCCTTCGTGCCGTGTTTTGGGATCCGGGAGGGGGGGGGGGGGGGGGGGGTCTTACACATAGTGTCCCGGCTTCCCACAAGTATAGCATGCACCTAAGGTTCAGACTGTAATCACCCCAGATGTACCAGAAGAAGGGGTTGGACCCGAAGTCCTAGCCTTTTTATTCCACTTGCGGAACACAGATTTTGAGGAGTTCAGTACTTTGAACTCCGACCCCTTTGCAGTAGAGTCTTTCTTCGCTTGCACATTCTTCAGGTCCTTTTCCAAAGACCGGGTCATATTGACCAGGGTCAAGAAGCCCTGCGTCATAGTCCCCGAGAGTAGTGGCCTTAGGTCATCCCTCAGACCCTCATAGAATTGGTTTGTCTTACGCTCCTCATCCGCGAATGTAGAGCTAGCGTACCGACCTAACCGAGTAAATTCGTGGAGATACTCATCCATGCTACTCTCTCCTTGCAAAAATTTTTGGAACTCATTCTCCAATGCTATCCTCTAAGTCGAGTGATGGTAGCTTGCCAAGAACAGTCTCGAGAACTCTTCCATCGAGACGTCCGTGAGTTTCCTTCCCCTCAAGTGATGTAGCTCCAAACCTTCCCACCACAGCCTAGCATCTCCGTCCAACAGGAATGTAGCTATAGTGGTCATCTGCCACTCCTCCGTTTTCGTCGCTGTCAAGACTCTCTTCACTCGGGAGAGCCAATCTTCAGCTTGGGATGCGGTTCCCGTCCCCGAGAACACCGGAGGATTGAAGCCCATAATATGTTTGAGCTGCCTTTTAGTTGGTCTCCTAGGCACCAAAGGCTCCACCACCACCTGCTCCACCCTTCTCGGTTCAGCTGCTTGAAGTGGTACCTGCTCCATCGCAGGAGCAGGCTGCTACATTTTCCTTGCAGGCTGCGCGTTGATCATAGCAAACACCGCTTTGACCACCAATCGTATGGTTTCTGTCGAGGGAGGTGTTGTAGGCACATCATTTGGTGCACTACTAGCCTCAGAAACCAGTCGTTCTGACGGCCATGACCACTTCTGGTCACCTATAGTCATACAAAACCCCGTTAAGTGACCAAACAATATTACAAAAAGCAATTATAGGAACACGCAGGTTCCTCAAACATGTGTATTTTCATTCTTAAGTGGACATTCATGTGTTCTTTTTATGTTATAACGATGACTCACGCACATGTGCTCACCGCCCCTTAAAAGAATTCAACCACGAATTTATTTAAGTTGTCCGAAACCAGTAGTCTGATACCAAATTGTAACACCCCCTATCCGTCTCATAGCATATAGTAGTATGTCCGGCCGGGGTCTGACGCCATATACCACAGACAGACCGGAAGGTTACTACATGGAAACCATCCTGCCAATAACCAACGTCCTACACAGAGTACATTCTTGCGGAAGCAATTTAAAAATTGCAAGAATAGGAACCCAGTTAAACTGCCTGAATGCCCGCTACAATAACACAATAGGAATGAACGTACAAATACACAAGTACATGGCCTTACAGTAGTTTTCTCAAATTTAAGTGTCTTCCAAACCTCGGCACACAGGCTGGTCATACATGAGAATAAAAGAAAACACTCAAAATTAAGCCTTCGAGGGCCGGCTCAGCAACAAGTGCTTTTGCCTGCAATTTACCACTCGGCTCCGCAACACCTGCAAGCAACAATCCACCGAGTGGTGGTAAACAAAGGCAACGGTCAGCTATGCTGACCAAATTATAATGATCCCGCCCATAAACTCGGGGCGGCGATGCTCCTTCTCTGCACTTTATTAACATTTCCAAACAATAGTGAATAAACACTTCACCACGGGCACAGGAACTCACATCCACACGGCCCGTACGCTCAGGGAACATTCTCGGTGAACCCGGTCAAAGTCCGCGGTCTCACCACCACCCCATGGACGGCAAATCTCGTGAGCATTTGAGTCTTTCTGACAGAAGTCACATCAATTGAAGACATCGACTGCCTAAGACCCGCCCTCTATGCCATCAGCAAGCCTCTAACACCGAACCACATAGAGCGAGTACGGTTCCACTCAACCTGTTGCTTACCTCACCACGACAATTTAAGTGATAAGCGCGGGTCAAGCTTCCCCGAATCCCGTTTCAATCACACACTTTACATAACCCGGTAATATACAAGTTGGCTCCCAGTCCACCATGTTGGCAGAATCACGCATCTGCCTAGTTTTCCGGGTGCACCTCAGAGTTAGTCCCCGAGGTTCCCTGTTGCAATCTATCGCGTAGAAAACCCGAAAAACAATCAACTGCGTGTAGTCTTCTCCGGCAATTCATGCAATGCAACATCACCGATCCAGACTAACTTGTCCGGATAGGCTTCACACATCATGCCTATGTCTGTTTCTCGATTACGGACTCTACATGCAAAATAATGGGTACTATTCATGTCTACCCGAAGGAACACCTCACACTCACCGCAAACTCACGAGAGCGAGCTTCCTATGCAAGGGATAAGAGGACATCACATGTCCAAGATGAGAATCGTTACCCTAGCATTCCTCTTCGGCGCCATGAAGATCTATGTGGATGAAAAGCACCACAATGTCCTCTCAGCTTACGATTTCGGGATCCGAAGCTCCACCGGCGGTCGGATCTCTCTTCCATCTTCTTCCTTACTCTCCCTTCTCTCTAGAACTTTAGAAAGAGAAAACCCAATTAGAATGAGGGTTTCTAAACCCTATCCCCGGGTATATCCCAGCAAGAACAGCCTTGAGCCGTTGGATCCCAAAATAAGGAAACAGACGGCTACGATTCGCACTTAAAATCCAAAACCTGGGCCGAACACGGCTTGTGACACGCCCGTGTCGAAGGCCGTGTACCCCATTCAACGCCAAAACCGTCGCATCCCAAAAATAACACGGGCTCTTGACACGCCCGTATCCAGCTTAACACGCCCGTGTCATCCAGTACACGGCCGTGTAGCTGGGCGTGTTCCTCCATCGACATAGGACCAACACCAACCCATGAAGAACACGGGTATTAGACATGCCCGTGCCCCACATGACAAGCCCGTGTCATACCCTAACACGCCTGGGCTCCAGGCCGTGTTTCTCCCCCGACACAACTCGGTTAACCACCCGAGTAGGACATGGCCTGGGACAAGCCCGTGTCTCAAGCTGTGTTCGCTGTTCGACAATTGTCGACTGCAATTTCATCGACAACACGACGATTGCCAAACCCGAGCACGACACGCCCCTAGGACATGCCCGTGTCCCAGGCCGTGTGACCTCTACCAAGTCCCAGACTTGGCTCAAAATGCCAACCTTCGTTTTTGTGAGTTTCGAGGCGTTACACGTGGGTTCGCTTAGCATAGCAGGTGCGGACTCTTCCCAGCCCTCCAAGCAGCAGAACCAGTTACAGAAGCAAGTTCCAGTCCGCGTGGCCTCATGCAGACTCTGCGGACTCCATCCTCTACTCGCACCAATTACCGTCTCACCGGGGGTAACATCACTGAAGGCCGTTACATCCTCGTGCATATAAAAAGACCCCCATGCCTCTCATTTGGGGACACAGACGATCGCCATCCCACGACAATATCATGCCATCAGCCCCTGCAAAATAATTTTTCTAGTCCGCATTCTTTCTCTTTCCCTGTCTGCGCGGCCTGCCGGCCTCAGTTCCCAGACCGGGCGACCTCCTCTCTAGCACCTTCTTCCTTAGCCGCCAGCTTCCCCCTTTGTACCTTTTATTGCTTTCTCATGTAAGGGTGCATTAGCAAGCTGTAATCTTGTTTCTTGATTAAAGGAAAAGCCCGTCGCAAGAGTGACATTCAAGCCGCGACAGGCGAAGTCTTTTGTTGCTGCTGTTAGCGGCCCCCTCTGTTCTCCTCTTCGTCTCAGCTCAACTCTCTCGGCATCAACCTGCAAGCACAACCGTAAAAGAACCCATCTGCTCGGCAGCACCGGATCAACCTTCTCCGCTGATCGTCAACCTTCTCCGCTAATCATCAACCTTCCCAGCTGCTCTCAGCAAACCTCTCTTCGATCCCCGCAACCCTTGAACAAGCGCTTGCTCCGCTCTTGAGCACTCAGAAGCTCCATCCTCTCCATCCCCGTAACCATCAACCCGCTTCTTCACCTAGCTTGTGAGATCGAACAACCCGTTAACTAGGCGGTGTTGTTTTCGCGCATCAACAGCCGTCTTTTCTACAATTTTTGTAGTATAAGCTTGTTTTGCTTAACATCTCTTTTTTGTAGTAATTAAATTTTTAATTTTCCCCTAACTGTGTTGGCCTAACATGTAGGGATTATATAGTCCCGCAGTACATTTTTTAATATGTGTTCTATTGGGGTGCAATTAGGCTTAATTTCAATATCCTTACATTGATTTCAACTGAGAGTGTATTAACCCCCAACCTCAATTAACTAAACCAAATATTGATACTTATCTAACCTAGTATTGCACAAGTAGTATGTATCTTTGGTTAATTTAAGATAAGTTACTTCTTATAGCATAGTAACCAAGTGATCGACTAACAAATTTATTGAGAAGAGTTGTTTAGACTAAGGTTTTAACATCTTCTCAGTCATTTCTTTCACTTTCCTTATCTCTTATCATGCATAATCAATTTTGCAATTAAATAGAAAAATTAAAGCTAGGTGAATTCTACTTATCTCTGCCCTGAATACTTGAAGCCCATGCTGGATTCACAGTCTCTAAGCATACCAGCAACCTTGCTTCTGATCTTTATCCTTTGATATGCATCTGGCTTTCCTTTGCAAGCTCCCCCTCAACAGTTGCACATGTATTTGACATCTTGTGCACTATCATCATAAGTGGTTATTCCTTGTACGAAGACTTTGGTCTCGCACCTCCCTGTCCAAGGACCATAAGAGGTTGTGGCCACTTGGACTATCCTGCAAGACAGAAATTATCTTACCTTAGGAACCCAAGCCGACTTGGGTCCTAGGTTCTTGTTAGTTTGAAAATGCAAATGTATACCAATAGGAGCCCTGTCAGGAAGAATTTCTCTTGCCCTTGGCACACAAGGGTTGTGCCAACAATCTATGCCAAAGTGGCCCAATTGTCCACAACACCAACACTCATGAATAATGTATCTTCTCTTCTGAGCAGCTCTGGCAGCATGGTTGACTATAGACTGAACATAAGGAAGAGCAGCTTCTTTGTTCCAATTTCTCTTAATCACAGACTGATTGAGAGAGGGTCTGTCATGAGAAGAGCTTGGTTTTTCACAAGGTCTATTAGCAGCAGTTATCTTTGTAGAGGACATGCTGTTGGTGACCTTAGAAGATTCCAAGTCTTGCATCCAGCTAGATTTACCCTTAGTCAGAGTGTGTGCAGGGAAACTTTGAGAAAAGGCCACTGCCTTGCTCATGAGTGATGGAGCTGGGGTATTAAATACAAAAGGTCTATGATGGGCCTTTTGGACTTCTTCATGGGGAGCCTTCTAAGCATACAATCCCATGTCCTTTCTTCTTCCATTGTAAGAGACTTTTGTAGCCTTACAAGGAAGATTCTCATTCCTCTAGTGACCATCCCTGGGGTCTTGGCCATACCTGTTGGAAGGGAGAATTACCTTGTGAAAGGTAGACTGAGGCTTGACAGGGACTTGGCTTCTTTTTTTAGATTGGATCACTTTTGAGATCCACTAAGATTCAGATCTTCTCTTGATATAATCTATTTTAGAGAAGTTAGCCACAATTCTCTTCTCCCTATCAAGTTTCTCTTCAAGATTATTGATAGTAGAGTCCTTATATTTTAAGGACTCAAACATGGATATCTACCATGATTTTCAAATGGGCAACTTCCCTCTCTTTTAAACATAGCAAGGATGATACTTCATCATGCTGGGAAGCAGTAATCTGTAGCGAGGATATTTCCTTTACTTGTTTCTTAACAAGCAACGTGCTTTCCTTGAAAGCTTTAAAAAGGGCATCATGATTGTCAATCAATTGATTGATATCATCATCTATCAAACGACCCTCATCATCACTTGATGAGGAAACATCAGTGTCTGTACAGGATTCATATCCAGACTCTGAGGAAGAGGTAGATGTGTAATATACCTTATTTTGACCAGGCTGATCCTGGCAGAATTCATCTTCTAGTGTAGTTGTCAGTTCATAGCTTTTACATTCACCTTCTTCAACATCATCAACCTTTGAGTCACTCTCTGAATGTGAAAGAGGGGCCCTGATCCTTGCTCTTTCATCTAGAAGGACTTTATTTTCACCAGGAGCAGCTAATAGCCCAATGTTGTTCTAGTCCTCTCTGCAGATTTGATGCTCCATGGAGTTCCATACCTTATGGTTTATCTTTGAACACATAAGTTTAACCTTTTAGCTATCCTTGGAGGTCAACTCAGATTGTTAGGTCCTTTTTGAGTAACCTCCCTCTGATACAACTTGAAAGTCTTTATTTCAAGGATAGCTAAATCACCTACAGGGGGGTTAATAGGTATTCTTGTCCTTAGTGACTATCTTTGGTTTACTTTTAGTGTGCTGTTTTAATTGTTGGTTAATTAATGCTTTCAAGATCAGCTACCTATAAAAATAAAACCAACATAATAGAGTACACATAGATTTATAGTGGTTCCCCAATCTTTGGGTACATCCACTCTCCTCCCACCTTGACAACTTCCTATTATTCAAGGCCCAAACTCCTCCAAGATGCTCCTCAGAGCTTACACCTCGGGCACTCAGCCTTATACTCAGGTTCTATTCAGAACCCTACTTTAGAAAAACAAAGGTTCCTATCTCAGAGCCCAGTAGTGCTCCTACAACTCAGTGGTCCTCAAACCACCTACCTCAGCCTTATCTCTAAGGCCTACAGCTCAGGCTTTTCAGCCCTAAACCTTCAGGCATAAGGCCCTACTCTCAGAGTGTTGCAGCACTCTTACAACTCAGTACCATTCCAAGTACCTACCTCAGTGCCCTACCATGCACCTGAAGGATGGTAAAAGCTTTACCACTTGAGGGATAGATCTATTTAACTCTGGAGGGGGGGGGTGAATAGAGTATTTTAAAAACTTAATAGGTTTTTATAGTAGAATTAAAAATATTGAAATATATTTATATCTTATGAAAGTGTAGGAATGAAAAACTAACTAACACAACTCACAACACACAACAATAAGAAAATACTAAGCAACCGAGATGACACAAGAAATTTATAGTGGTTCCCCTAAACTTGGGTACATCAACTCTTCTAACACCCTGGTAGGAATCCACTATAGGATTTTGATCTGGTGCCCTATCACCAACAGGTTTTTGTTCATGTGCCATGTCACCACAAGATCTATTTGAAGGGATATCTCACAACCCTTTAAGCTTTTGATCAGGTGCCCAAAAACTAAGCTAAGTCTTTTGTTAAGGAGACTTAAGAAGCAGGTAGTTAACTTTTGAAGGGAGTTAAAACCCTGTGTATAGTGGGGACAAAGAAAATGTGATATTGTCTTCTCTTTCTCAAACAGTTGAGAAGACTTTAGTGGATTGCTTCATGATGTCGAAGCTCCCCCTGAGATGATTATTGTTCAGGAATTTGATCGAAGCTTTTCAGGGTGTAGGTCTTCTTTGATGAACTCCAGAAGCTTTTTAGACAGATTCTATTTTGATGTCTCTTGAAAGCTTGGTGAAAAGTTACAGAATGATGAAAACTATATGAGTATGCAGATTGAATATGTTTGTTCTCTATCTGCCTGTTTCCCTTAGTGAATTCTCTTCTCCTTTTTATATTTTCTGCAGAAATTCTATCTCTGAATTTGAATTCTACTCCATAATTAACTGCTGAAATCTTTGAACTTGGACAAACGGCTAGAAGATATTAAATTGATTCCTTAACTGTCCCAGTTGTTAAGCAGAATATTAACTCTATGAAATCCAGTAATTAATGCTGCCAATGAACGGATATATTCATAAGAATATATGCAATTAATTACTCAGAGCAATATATGCAATAATATATTATATAAACCTTGGTCAATCTGGAAATAAACTGTAGAGAATAGAAAATGATGAACTGACAGATTTCGTCGATCAGAGATCCAAGATCTTCGAACTCAATCCTCTTTTTCATCAAGCTGAGCCCCATGAAATTTGAACTGAGTTAATGTTGTCCATTCTGGTCCCCAAGTTGGTCGAACTGAGATAGTTGTTCGTCGAACTCAACAACTGATAGGATATCAGAGTTAGTCAAACTCAGTTAAGCTTTCGTCGATCTCAACTTCAGGGAAGAAACATTGAGATCGTCAAACTGAGAATGAAGATCGTCGAACTCCATTCAGATTTCGTTGAACGACTTCTTCAACATGGAAAAATATGTCTTTTTCTGAAATCTTCAGTCTTCTAAGTATTCTGAGGGATTGGTCCAATCAAACTGACTTGTTGACCTATGCTAAGATTCAATAAAGACCTATGACCCTAGACTACACATTATGGGTCAATCTATGCAATCCTAAGAGTGAACCTAGCCCAAATCAACCCTAAAATAGGCGGGGTTCTTACAATCTCCACCTATTTGGGTGAGGTCACTATATTCAATGTATTTAAACAATAAAATACAATCACAAAGCATAACAACAAATATCTGGCAGTGAAAGAATTGTTTTCAAGATATCCTAAACACCTAGAGGGGGGGGGGGGGTGAATAGGTTCAATTCCTTCTTAATAAGGCAGATCAATTATATTACTGTTAGACAACTTATGCAGCAATTATCACAGCACGGTTTTAAAAACAAACACAGCCAACACAGAATGCACATAGATTTATAGTGGTTCCCCAAGAGATCGGTACATCCACTTTCCCCCTTCGTCTATCTAGCAGTTGTTGGGTTTCTCTATAGGGTTGGCACAACGCTTGTGCATGCAGCGGAAAAGATAAAACATCAAGAAAAACCCAAAGAGATGTGGATCGGGCCATGAACGTTGAATCAAGAAGTTAGCAAAACTAGGCAAAAATTACCTCAGTGGCGTTGAGTCACAACCCAACGGAGATGCTCCAAACTTCTATTTCTGCTGGTCGCGAGTTCTACGTGGAATAGTATCCACGTTTCTGCAGAAGTCCACACGAGCAGGAGAACACCGGGCTTTCCGTCATACGGAAGATCAGGATGGAGAAGACCGCACCTTTGCTTTCCCACGGACTGCTAGGTCCGCGCCAGGGATTGTAGCACCAGCGACAGTCGTCGGAGAAGAGGTGGTCGACGGAGCGAACACGGCGGCGGAACTCTTCCGGCGGCGGGAATCGGGATTGGCGGAGCGAACGAGCGGAACTCTTCCGTCGGGTTCGATTCGCTACAGGAGAAAATCACGAGCAAGCGCGTGTTATCCCGAAAACCCTAAGTGTCCCTTTTATACCAAAGGCATAAAAGACTTAGAAACTCCGCTATACGCAGACCACCCGAAATTAGGGTTCAGAATTGGCAAGTATCATTCGGTGAGAATCGGCGACAATCGGCGAGAATCACTGAGCAGGTTCGGCGAGAATCAGTCGACGAGTATCATACAGGATCGGCGAGAATCAGAGCACAATACTCGACGATTCTCGCCGATCGTCGAGACGCGCTCGACGATACACAACGATACTCGACGATCGTCGAGCCGCGGTCGACGACAATTGTCAAAGTAGTCGATCGTCGAGAATCAACAATTGATTCTCGACGATTCTCGTCGATCGGCGAGAATCAGAGAGACGATTCTCGCCGATCGGCGGGAATCAGAAGACGATTCTCGACTAATGTCATCGACCCTCGGACGACAATCCCAACCAGCCCTTCAAGGCAACATTTGCCCAACCCGATGATCCTATAAGGCAACACTTTGCCCATAACCCTATTCAGGTCGGTGATTGGTAACCTTTACCAACACAGTCAATCATCCAACTTCTCCACATCTCTTATGTGCGACCCTGTAGGCTCATATCGCGTTGGCAGTGAGATTACATGCTTGATCACTTCCAGATCACAATGGTAACTCCAACAGACTCCTACTTGATCTCGAAAGTATCAAACCAAAAACCTCACAAACAATGAGAGGCATCTAGCAATGCATCATTGCTCCCCAAGCAATATAAGTTTATAACTCATAAGCCTTTATGACCAATGTATCAGCGTTGTCTTTTTCCCTTTGTCCTTTACATCCGGAAAGAACTAGAGGTATGGACCGTGTCACCCTCGTAATAGCTCAATCCAAGTTTCTTGATCCAGGACGGACTTCCAGAGAATGGTGAGTCCAATATCACATATTGACTCAACCAAGCATGGCCATGCATTTCTCAGTCCAGTTCCATCAAGGGGCCCATGGATGCAACTCCTGTCATACAGGAGGACAAATCCCATATCTGCTCACACACAAACACCCAAATGATTTGTAACATGCCCAACAACCACCCTTATCATCAACCTTTCTCAAGGAAGACTTTAGATGGCATCAAAGCACGCTCTTCCTCACTTGATGAATGCTGTGACTTCAAGTCAAAGGATCACAACACCATTGTCAATTGAGACCTACTCGTGACACGATTGGATGACAATCCACAGAGTAGTCTCAGGTTGGGTCTGTCCAGTACAACTTGTTCACTAACAAGTACCCACGTGATGACTTGATATCACAATATCATGACCTGTGAGAACCAGTCATCTGTCAACACACGTGCTAGCCTTCATGTATCATCATCACCCTTAGCTTCTATGACGATACTCGACCAGGGACCTTTAAGAATGAAGCTTCAAATAAATCATAGGCTCTCACATTCAAGTCACGTACTTGATGTCCTATGGAAGCGAACATTCTAAGGGTGTCTATTATGTTAACATTTAACTATCATATATAGAAAAAAAACTCATAATAAAAGAATTTGTCATCAATTATAAAAGAAAAACTAGGTACACATTTCATCATATGAACAAACAGCCAATAAAATACAAGATTACATGCAACCCACAAGATTCTCGCTAGAGTTGATCATTTAGGTATCGTATACCCATCGATCTAGTATGACCATCATGCTTTCTCTGCGCGAGAGGCTTTGTCAGCGGATCCGCAATATTTCCCTTAGTCGGCACTCTGCAAATGTTTACATCTCCTTGTTCGACAATCTCACGAATAATATGAAACCGCCGGAGTATGTGCTTGGAGCGCTGATGGGATCTAGGTTCCTTAGATTGTGCAATTGCACCATTGTTATCACAGTAGAGAACTACGGGACCAACAATGCTAGGAACTACATCAAGCTCGCCGATGAATTTCCTAATCCATACAGCCTCCTTCGCTGCATTAGCTGCTGCGATATACTCGGCCTCTGTTGTAGAATCAGCAACTGTCTCTTGCTTGGAACTCTTCCAGCTTACAGCTCCTCCATTCAGGCAAAACACAAAACCTGACTGAGACTTGGAGTCGTCTCTATCAGTTTGGAAGCTAGCATCCGTGTAACCACTTACAACGAGCTCTTCCTCTCCACCATACACCAAGAACACGTCCTTAGTCCTTCTCAAGTACTTCAGGACATTCTTGACTGCAATCCAGTGACATTCACCGGGATCTGACTGATACCTGCTAGTCATGCTCAAAGCAAAGGAGACATCGGGTCAAGTACATAACATCGCGTACATGATTGATCCAATTGCCAAAGCATATGGAATCAACTTCATGCGGTCCTTATCTTCACAAGACTTTGGACACTGGTCCTTAGAGAGATTCACACCATGAGACATGGGCAAAAATCCTTTCTTGGACTCAAGCATGTTGAACCGCTTCAACACCTTTTCGATGTACGTACTCTGGGTCAAACCCAGCAACTTCTTCGATCTATCTCTATAGATCTTAATACCGAGTATATAAGTCGCTTCACCCAAATCCTTCATTGAAAAGCAGTTCCCTAGGTTGTTCTTAACAACTTTCAGGGTAGGAATGTCGTTCCCGATCAACAGTATGTCATCTACATACAATATCAGGAAGACAACAATGCTCCCACTGATTCTCTTGTAAACACAAGGCTCATCTTCATTCTTGATGAAACCAAACTCTTTGATTTTCTCATCAAAATGAAGATTCCAACTTCGAGAGGCCTGTTTCAGTCCATAAATGGACTTATTCAGCTTGCATATTTTGGTGGCTTCATCTAGGGATACAAAACCCTCGGGTTGTGTCATATACACTTCCTCAAGGAGGTTTCCATTAAGGAAAGCCATTTTGACATCCATCTGCCAGATCTCGTAGTCATAATACGCAGCAATAGCAAGCAATATCCTTATGGACTTAACCATAGCAACAGGGGAAAAGGTCTCATCATAGTTAATACCATGAATTTGCTTGAAACCCTTAGCCACCAGTCGCCCTTTGAATGTCTGTACATTCCCATCCATGTCGGTCTTCTTCTTGAAGACCCACTTGCACCCTATGGGTCGTACCCCTTCAGGTGGTTCCACCAAGTTCCAAACTTGGTTTGCATACATGGTGTCCATTTCGGATTTCATAGCCTCTTGCCATTTGTCGGAGTCCGGTCCATTCATAGCCTCTTGGTAGGTTGCTGGTTCATCATCATGATCCATAAGCAACACATTACCTATTTGAGACACGAGAAATCCATATCTCTCAGGCTCAAACCTCGGTCTACCAGATCTATGTAGGACTTGTGTTCCTTGAGCAGGTTCTCTAGCTACAACATCTTGTAGTCCTGTCTCAGAATCCAATTCCGGTTCATTCACTACATGTGGTTCTTGAACTTCTTCAAGCTCTACCTTTTCAGTCTTTCTTGATAAGAACTCCTTCTCCAAGAAGACACCAGTCCTTGCGACAAAAACTTTGCCCTCAGACGGTAGGTAAAAGTAATACCCTTTCGTTTCCTTAGGATATCCCACCAGATAACATTTATCTGATTTGGGTTCCAGCTTGTCAGGCATTTGACGTCTCACGTATGCCTCACAGCCCCAAATTTTAATGAACGACATACTAGGACGCTTCCCAGTCCATATCTCATATGGTGTCTTCAGAACCGTTTTAGTTGGAGCGCGATTCAATGTCATTGCAGCAGTTTCTAAAGCAAAACCCCAAAAGGAAACAGGCAAGTCTGCATGACTCATCATCGAACGTACCATGTCTAACAGAGTACGATTTCTCCTCTCAGACACACCATTATGTTGTGGTGTTCTAGGTGGAGTGAGCTGTGATACAATACCACACTCTTTTAGATGATCACGGAACTCATGACTCAGGTATTCGCCACCTCGATCAGATCGGAGTGCTTTAACCCTTTTACCTAACTGGTTTTCTACTTCATTCTTGAACTCTTTGAACTTTTCAAAGGTCTCGGATTTGCACTTCATAAGATACACATATCCGTATTTAATGAAATCATCAGTAAATGTAAAAAAGTAGAAATACCCACCTCTAGCCATGGAACTCATGGGTCCGCATACATCACTATGTACAACACCCAAAAGATCCTCAGCCCTCTCAGTATAACCAGTGAAAGGAGCTTTAGTCATCTTGCCTAACAAACAAGATTCGCATCGCTCAAATGATTCATAATCAAATGAGTCCAAAAGTCCATCTCTATGGAGCTTGGATATGCGCTTCTCGTTGATATGGCCCAAACGACAATGCTAGAGAAAAGTAGGGTTCGAATCATTTGTTCTTAGTCTTTTATAGTTTTCTACATTACAGATCAGATGGTCCAAGTTCAAAACGTAAAGAACCATTAAACAATTGGGCTACAGCATAACAAACATCATTCTTAAATATAGAACAACAATTGTTCTTAATTATAAAAGAAAATCCAATCATGTCCAAACATGAAATAGATATAATGTTTCTAGTTATCGCCGGATCAAAATAACAGTTATCTAGTTCTATTACAAGCCCACTGGGCAAAGAAAGACGGTAAACTCCTATGGCTACAGCAGCAACTCTTGCTCCATTGTCGATGGGGAGGTCCACCTCCCCTTTACTCAGCAATCTTCTCCTTCCCAGTTCCTGCACATTTGTACAAATGTGAGAACCACATCCGGTATCCAATACCCAAGATGAAGGAGCAGAAAGGTTTATCTCTATAACGTAGATATTAGAAGCGGAAGTCATACCTCCCCTCAATTTCTGCAGACCCTCAATATACGAAGGATAGTTCCTCCGCCAATGACCAGCCTTGCCACAGTGGTGGCATTTCCCATCTTCACCGTGCTTTTCTTTTTCATCAGTGCTGAAGACTTGGGCTCAAGATATGACTTAGGTCCCACCTTCGTCTTCTTGGAACCCTTGGCTTTGCCCTTGACCTTATGCACCATCAGTATGGGGCTGGCAGGCTTGGCCTTCTTCATGTTGATTTCGGCAGTTCTCAACATGACTAGGAGTTCGGGCAGTGTCTTGTCTATCTCATTCATGTTGTAGTTCAAGACAAACTGCTCATAACTGTCCGGCAACGATTGCAGGATCAGATCTGTGGCCAACTCTTGACCAAGAGGAAAACCCAGCCTTTCAAGGTTCTCTATATACCCAATCATCTTGAGTACGTGAGTCCCTACTGAGTCTCGAACTCCCATCTTGCACTGAAACAACGCTTTAGTGATGTCGAACCTCTCTTGACGAGCCTGCCCTTGAAACATTTTCTTGAGATGCTCGTCAATCTCCTTGCACCCCATGTTCTCATGTTGCTTCTGAAGCTCAGAGTTCATGGTGGCAAGCATAAGGCACTCGACATCCAAAGCATCGTCAGTATACTTCTTATAAGTATCTTTCTCAGCACGGGAAGAATTCCCGGTTGGCACCTCGGGGGCTTCTTCTTCCATGACATAGAGCTTTCGCTCTTGCCTGAGAACAATTCTCAGGTTCCTATACAAGTCCATATAATTTGTCCCACTGAGCTTATCCTTCTCAAGGATGGCTCTCAGAGACAACGTGGAGTGCGCAATGCTTGCCATGGAATTCTACAAGAATTTATGCAGGATAAAATCAGTACCTAAATTTCAATTACAATTTATTCTAATTAAGACTTCAATTAAAATACTCCCATTATTTTATTCGAAATGATTGCCCTCACTAACAATTCGGAGAGTTCATGCGAGCTACTCTCTTAGTGGACAAGATCCGTATTTCACCAACACTATGAGTCTGCTTTGGCGTTCCTCTCACGATGCGGTTATTTAGGTAGGCAACGCTTGCCAATTGCATCTTCATGCAATTCTTGTATGGTTGGTGAATAACTCCTTATTCGCATCCATCATATGGTGCACTCCAACCCTATGCCTCTAGGCACTCAACCTTTGAGGTCACCTAGTTAAGCTGGACCGGATGTCGACAGTTGGATATCACAATTATCCGCTCGCACCCTTACCAAGATAGATTAATGCACCTTGCTTTGGCAAGCCCACACTTCATCGATCGAGGCAGGAAGAGTGTCATCCATCGGAAGGCATCCGAACACTTAATATTTGATGAAGGGATTTCAAATATAGGTTAACAATTAACCATGATCAACATTTGATCGACGTGCACATCCAAAGAAAAACAATTCTTCTAAAACCACATGCATCCCTTATGTGCACATCCTGACACCATCAACATTTGATAGAAGGAAGGGCTAAATCTGAACATCCGGAAATTTCCAAATCCTCAGATTTACATGCATTGGACAAAGGCAAAGACAGCTCAACTTAAAGCAGTAGACAAGCTCATCTCTCTTTGTTGGATTCAAAATCCAAAACAAAATCGAGGGATGGTTACTGCTAAGGAGATCACAATTTCTAACACTTAGAAATTCCCACGCAATTCCAGACGTTCTTGGCGGGAACCAAGACTAAATCTAGACATTTAGAACACTTCTAAATCCCTAGGTTTGCACGCACTGGAATAACAAACTTCCAAAACAACGATCATGGCCGCAACCTCGCTTTGATACCACTGTTGGGTTTCTCTATAGGGTTGGCACAACGCTTGTGCACGCAGCGGAAAAGATAAAACATCAAGAAAAACCCAAAGAGATGTTGATCGGACCATGAACGTTGAATCAAGAAGTTAGCAAAACTAGGCAAAAATTACCTCAGTGGCGTTGAGTCACAACCCAACGGAGATGCTCCAAACTTTGATTTCTGCTGGTGGCGAGTTCTACGTGGAATAGTATCCACGTTTCTGCAGAAGTCCACACGAGCGGGAGAACACCGGGCTTTCCGTCACACGGAAGATCAGGATGGAGAAGACCGCACCTTTGCTTTCCCACGGACTGCTAGGTCCGCGCCAGGGATTACAGCACCAGCGACAGTCGCCGGAGAAGAGGTGGTCGACGGAGCGAACACGGCGGCGGAACTCTTCCGGCGGCGGGAATCGGGATCGGCGGAGCGAACGAGCGGAACTCTTCCGTCGGGTTCGATTCGCTACAGGAGAAAATCGCGAGCAAGCGCGTGTTATCCCGAAAACCCTAAGTGTCCCTTTTATACCAAAGGCATAAAAGACTTAGAAACTCCGCTATCCGCAGACCACCCGAAATTAGGGTTCAGAATCGGCGAGTATCATTCGGTGAGAATCGGCGACAATCGGCGAGAATCACTGAGCAGGTTCGGCGAGAATCAGTCGACGAGTATCATACAGGATCGGCGAGAATCAGAGTACAATACTCGACGATTCTCGCCGATCGTCGAGCCGCGCTCGACGATACACAACGATACTCGACGATCGTCGAGCCGCGGTCGACGACAATTGTCGAAGTAGTCGATCGTCGAGAATCAACAATTGATTCTCGACGATTCTCGTCGATCGGCGAGAATCAGAGAGACGATTCTCGCCGATCGGCGGGAATCAGAAGACGATTCTCGACTAATGTCACCGACCCTCGGACGACAATCCCAACCAGCCCTTCAAGGCAACATTTTCCCAACCCGATGATCCTATAAGGCAACACTTTGCCCATAACCCTATTCAGGTCGGTGATTGGTAACCTTTACCAACACAGTCAGTCATCCAACTTCTCCACATCTCTTATGTGCGACCCTGCAGGCTCATATCGCGTTGGCAGTGAGATTACATGCTTGATCACTTCCAGATCACAATGGTAACTCCAACAGCAGTATACTAGATTCGGACTAACTCCCTTCTATCTTCTCAGATTCTCAGATCTTACAACTCAGAAACCTGGAAGGTTCCTACAGCTTACACTTCACCAAGTGCTACAACTCAGATTCCTCCAGAGAATCCTACCTCAGAGTGAGTCCACACTCCTACAACTAAGGCAATCCAGCCCTACCTCAGCCTCTTTCACCAGGCCTACAACTCAGAGAAATTAATCCCCTACCTCAGGCACTCGGCCCTACATCAGCCTTTATAGATTTAGGCTTGCAACTCAGAGATATAATGCTCCTTCACTCAGATCTATAAAAGATCCTATAGAGAAAATTGATTATAAAGAGAATAAATCCTTCACCCAGGTAGAGAGAGAAAGCGGTGAAGGCTTCTTGATCAGTTTTTGATAGATCTTATTACTTTAGATCCAACCTGTCTTAGCTTCTTCAAAGCTTCTTGAATTTGAACAAAGTAAGGTTGATCTTCTTGTGAAGTTGGAGTTGATCTTCAATTCAGCTTCCTTATTCTATTCAGATGTGGCTCTGAATTCTTCTTTCAGACTTGTTCAGGATATGCCAGAGACTTGTTGATTTCTGCATGAAGACATCTCTTCTTCTTGTTCGATTTCTATTTGATGATAGAACATGTCTTTATATAGACCCCATCCGAGGTTACCGGCTGATCCGGTTCATAATGGCCTTCTGACAGCTCTAACAGATGCAACAACTTTGTTAGTTATGACAGCTGTCAAGTCTTCAGTCATGACACTTGGTACCTCAACGTACTCTATCTCAGCAGAAAAGTGTCGAGACAAAACTTCAAATGTGTCAACACAAATACACCATGTGTCGACACAATTCTTGATGATGTCGACACAGCTCACACAATGTCAACTCAGCCCTTCTTTATCTTCTCAACACAGCTTCTGAGGAATGTGTCGACACAAGTCCTGTGTGTCGACATAATAGCTTCTAGTCTCAACATAGTTGATATTTGACATAATCCTGATGTGTGTCGACACAAGTCCTATGTGTCGACACAGTTGTTGTCGACTGAATATCTGTGTGTCGATAAAAGTCCTTTGTGTCGACATAATCTGCTTCTGGTCTCAACATGTAACAGCCCAAAGTTCTGAAACAGGCAAATTTGGGTGACACGGCCTGGGACACGGGCATGTCCCAGGGCGTGTCAGGTGACACGGCCTACGACACGGGCGTGTCGCAGGGCGTGTCGAGTTGTGTCGACGATTGGGCTTTGTCTCGACGATTTTTTTGGTCTCGACGATTCGTCAAGATGAGGCACACGGCCCAGGACACGGGCGTGTCCAAGGCCGTGTCGCAGTCTCGACGATTTTTGCTCGACGATCGTCGAGTGTCGAGAAGTGAGCGTCGAGAGTTGAACACGGCCCGTGACACGGGCGTGTCACAGGGCGTGTCAAATCAGGCGACGAACTCAGCCCGCCGAGGATTTCGACAGGGCGTGTCTTTGTGCCGTGTCTAGGCACACGGCCTGGGACACGGGCGTGTCACAGGCCGTGTGAAGTCTCGGGATGATTTGGGATTTTTTTTCACCCAGGTACACGGCCACAGACACGGGCGTGTCTGAAGGCGTGTTGGTGCCACGGCCAATGACACGGGCGTGTCCCGTGGGCGTGTCACTGGTTTGGATAAGTCGGTTGACCACCGCTTGAGGCACACGGCCAGGCACACGGCCGTGTTCGAAGCCGTGTCGGGTCAAAATGTGTGTTTTTGGCAGAATCGTGGCCGTCCATTTCTTCAGTCTGGATCCAAGGGCTGAAAGCTCTTCTTCTTTTTCCTTAAGGACCGAAATCAGAGAAGTGTTGCTCACTTTAATTTGGCCTTCATCTTTCTTCAAGGGAGAGAAAGAGAGAGAGAAAGGAGGAGGAAGAAGGGAAGGGGGCTGCTGTTGGTGGTGTTGCGGTTTACCGGCGAGAGATCCGAAGCCAGCGTTGCGGAGGAAACGCTCTTGCGAATCTTGCAAGCAAGCTTTCAAGCCATGGCACCGAAGCGATCGTCAAGGGTAACGACTTTTCTTCCTAGCCATGGGAAGGCTTCTGTTTTGGCATATCTTTTGATTCCCCCACCAAGAGGTGGCTGCTTTTGGGAGTCGTTTGGGTGGATGCTTGAAATCCCCTTTGTATTGCATATAGATCCGGAAATGGAGTACGGAATAGGCATGCTGTGTGAAGCCCATCTGGACAGGTTGGTCTGGATTGGTGATGTTGCATACGAACCGGAGAAGACTCCGTGATAAACGTGTAGTGTAAGGAGTCTATGGGTTATGCCTGCGAAAAGGAGTAGCAGGAAGTACTGGGGTGGTAGTCCAGGAAAATAGCCTTGTGGTGGTTTTGGGTCCAACCTGTGGTTGAGGCACAGGAAGTACTGGTGGGACCAGGAAAGGCCCTTTTTGTGATGTTTGATGTCATAGGGTGTCCACCTGTGAAGCGAGTCATAGGAAGTACTGGTGTGCCCAGGAAAGACCCCTGACATTTGTGCTTATGCGGTGTCCACCTGTGGAGAGAATCACAAGAAGTACTGGTGCGCCCAGGAAAGACCCGCTGTTGCTGTCAGGAAATGGGTATAGTGAAATACCCAGGCTTGAATGCCAGGAACAGGATTGGTGAGACCGACCCGCGCCTTTGATATAGCCGTGAGTACGCTGTACTCGGAGAAGGCAAGGCGATTTGAGCAACGGGGGGTGGAGGATCCGACCTGCGCTATGTCCGTCTGACGTGAGACCAAAAAGTGCGGTCTGTTGGAGCGCATAGCAAGAGTCTTCGGCCTGCGCGCCATGACACAAAGGGGGGCTACGGGCCATCCCGGTGTCCGAGGACTAACTCCGGCTGCACGCCATGGAATAAATGCTCAAGAGAATTACCGTTGGGTGATAACCCTGATACGGTGGTGGGCAAGAGGTTGCCAGAATACCAAGAATGTGCCCTGAGTGCACGGACCATTGGGCCGGGCGGCGAACGGTTGTGATGGCTTGTGTGCGTGAAAGCATACCTTTTGATGATATAGCTTGCCATACTTGTGATATGATAGGGAAAATACCGCTGCCCCGAGAGGAGGGGTAGGGTCGTTATAATTTGGTCAGCTGAACGCTGACCGTTGCCTTTGTTTGCCACCGTTGGGTGGATTATCCTTGCACAGGTGCTGGAGAGCCGAGCGGGTCGCATAGAGGTTGATGCTCCTGCTGGTGTTGCTGCTGCTGCTAGCCCTCGAAGGCTAATGTTCTTTTGAGTGTTTTCTTTTTGTGGCCGGCCTGCGCGCCAATTTGTTTAGGCCACTGCATGAAAGCCCTGTAAGGCCATAAGGCCAATACTTTATACATGTTGTAAGACATTCCTATCTATATATAAAATGTGGAGTTTATATTTGGACATTCATGAGGAGTTCAAGTAGCTTAGGCTTCCGCTAGAATGCTTGGGATAGGTGCGATGCGCTGCTCTGGTATCATCCTGTACCTTCACCGACTGTTTTGTGGTATATCCTGTGGGGCCCCGGCCGGACCTTCTAGAATATATCATATGAACGGATGGGGTTGTTATATCAAATGATGGAGTTGCATCATTTGGCGGGTCGTCCGTTAACCCAAGTGTCGATGGAAGAATTCTCCCGGCTCTTCCTTGCGAAGCACCTTCCTGTGGCTCAACGGATAGCCATGGAAAATGAATTCCAACGGTTGACTCAAGGTGATGGCAGTGTTGACGCGTACCTGCATGAGTTTACTCGCTTGGGGCGGTATGCGGGTTCGATTTTTGCTGATGAGCAGAGGAAGACTAATCGGTTCTATGAAGGACTGAGGGACGAGTTGAGGTTCCTTGTGTCTAGTTCTGTGAACCAAGGTTTCCAAGCGTTGGTTGACACTGCGACCGCGTTGGAAAAGGATATGAAGAGGGTGCAAGGAAAGAGAGCGTTGGTGATGACGCAACCGGAGTGGAAGGCGCCCCGATCTGGAAAATCGTTTTATAAGAAGAAATGGGGTAAGAGGTCCAAGCCTAGTGGACAAGCTCCTTCATCAGTTGTATCGGGAGCAACTTCAGGGGCAACCTCCAAGCCAGAAACTCGTACCTGCTTCAATTGTGGTAGGATGGGGCATATTGCGCGAGATTGCCGGATGCCGCCAAAGAGTGAAAAGAAGGCGGGAGCATCTTATGCGGAGAAAGGAAAGGCAGTGGTGGATTCTTCTGCCTCGCAGGCGCAACCCCGGGTCTACAATCTTGGCCTGCAGGAGGCCATCAAGCAGAGTGACGTGGTCACAGGTATGAGTTTAGTTTTGCTTATGCTAATGTTTGTATGCTTAGCTTAGTACCCCTACGTTTGTGGTTTGTGTGTGTGACATGTTTGTCATAGGCTTTGTGATGATTCGGGACACGCTGGCGCGAGCACTGTTTGATACAGGTGCATCGCATTCTTTTCTGTCTAGTGAATTTCTTATGCGGCTTGGGATACCCAGTCGTGCAAAGGCAGATAGCGTCAGAGTGGTGTTGCCGAATGGTTGTTGGATGCTTGCGGATCAAGCTTGCGATGTGGCGGTTCAAGTAGGAAGTCGGGATTTTTGTTTGTCCGCATTTGTTTTGCCAATTTCGGAATTCGATGTGATTTTTGGGATGGATTGGCTTGCAGAGCAGCATGCTATGATCGATTGCCAGTCCAAAGAAATCACGTTGGGCCAGAATACCGAACAGGAGACCAAGTTCGCGGGTATGCGAGGAGTAGGCGGGACGTTGATGTCTGCACTCCAGGTAGTCAAAGCTGTTCGGAAGGGTGCAGAGTGTTACTTTGCACTAATTCAGGCTGTTGAGCCTAAGGCCACTTTGTGTGAGGTTCTGATTGTGGCAGAATTTGCTGATGTGTTTCCCGCAGATCTCCCTGGGCTACCACCCCAGCAGGAGATTGACTTCACAATTGAGTTGGTGCCAGGTGCGAAACCAGTGGCCCGTTCGCCATATCGCGTTGCGCCTAAAGAGATGGCTGAGTTGAAGGTTCAACTACAAGAAATGTTAGAGCAAGGCTATATCCGCCCAAGTATGTCACCTTGGAGCGCGCCTGTGCTTTTTGTAAAGAAGAAAGATGGTGGGTTACGGTTGTGTATAGACTACCGTGAATTGAATAAGCTGACTGAGAAGAATAAGTATCCGATACCTCGGATTGATGAATTATTTGATCAGCTAGTGGGCTCGTGTCTATTCAAAGTTGGACCTGAAGACTGGTTATTACCAGTTAAGGATTCGGGAAGGTGACATTCCCAAAACCGCATTTGGAACGCGTTATGGGCACTATGAGTTCACAGTCATGCCCTTTGGATTGTGTAATGCGCCTTCGGTGTTTATGGATTTGATGCACCGTATTTTTCGTGAGTACCTGGATCTGTTTGTGATAGTGTTCATTGATGATATCCTGGTGTACTCGAATTCCAAAGCTGAGCATGAGATTCATTTGTGGTTAGTGTTGAATACGTTGAGGCAAAATCAGCTCTATGCCAAGTTCTCCAAGTGCGAGTTTTGGCTATCGTCAGTGGCATTTTTGGGCCATGTGGTGAGTGGAGCGGGCATTGCAGTGGATCCAGCGAAGATAAGAGCCATACAAGATTGGCCAATACTGTCTTCCGTGGCCGAAGTTAGGAGTTTCCTTGGACTTGCGGGCTATTATAGAAGATTTGTGGAAAACTTCTCGCGGATCGCTTTGCCGCTAACCACACTGACGCGAAAAGATCAGAAGTTCGTTTGGACGCCAGAGTGCGCACGAGCTTTTGAAGAGCTGAAGGTTCGGTTGACCACGGCGCCGGTGTTGTCTTCGCCATGTGGAACCGATGGATTTGTGATTTATAGCGACGCTTCAGGAAGCGGTTTAGGCTGCGTTCTTCTGCAGAGCGGAAAGGTGATTGCTTATGGCTCACGCCAGCTGAAGGTGCACGAGCGGAACTATCCCGTCCATGATTTGGAATTAGCGGCGGTGATTTTTGCACTCAAGCTGTGGCGACACTACCTTTATGGTGTGAAGGTGGAGATCTATACTGATCATAAGAGCCTAAAGTATCTGTTGGAGCAGAAAGAGTTGAACATGCGACAACGAAGGTGGTTGGAGTTCCTTGGGGACTACACTTTCGAGATTCACTATACACCCGGGAAGGGGAATATTGTCGCGGATGCCTTGAGTCGGCGAGTTCCGGCTAGAGCAAATTGGTTACAAAGGCATGATGAACGTCTTATCCAGGAATTAGAAGCATTGGAGATCTATTGTGTTGATAAAAATTCCACTGCCACTGCATGTTTGAACTGGACCGAGGTGCAATGTGACCTTGCGGACCGAGTTCGACGGGCAACGGAGTTGGATGAAGATCTCTTGCGCTATGTGAATGAAGGGCCAGAAGGCAAATTCACCTGGATTGACGGTCTTTTGCGTAAAGAAGGTCGATTGTGCGTCCCAAATGTGGGGAAACTGAGGGAAGAACTGATGTATGAAGCGCATTATACGAAGTATTCCATTCACCCCGGGAGCACAAAGATGTTCAACGATATGAAGAAGCTCTTCTGGTGGCCAGGGCTTAAGAAAGATGTTGCCCTTTATGTGGCCAAATGCCAAACATGTGCGATGGTGAAGTCTGAATGCCAAAAGCCGGGCGGTTATTTGAAGTCACTGCCGATCCCAGTGTGGAAATTTGATGATATTTCCATGGATTTTGTGCATGGATTGCCAAGATCGCAGCGAGGAAATGATTCCATTTGGGTGATAGTTGACCGGCTAACAAAAGTAGCACATTTTCTCCCAAACAGGCGGGAGGATTCGGTTGAAAGTTTGGCAAAGTTATACGTTGATCAGATTGTGCGGCTTCACGGTGTTCCTCGGAGCATCGTAAGTGATCGAGATGGGCGATTCACGTCAAATGATTGGAGACTAGTTCACCGATTGTTGGGCACGAAATTGACCTTCAGCACGGCCTTTCATCCCCAAACAGATGGCCAAACTGAACGTATCAACAGAACAATGGAGGACATGCTCCGAATGTGCGCCCTTGACTTCGGAAAGAGATGGGAAGATCATCTCTATATGGTCGAGTTTGCATATAATAATAGCTACCAGGCCAGCATTGGGATGGCACCATATGAAGCCCTATATGGAAGGAAGTGTCGTACTCCCTTGGCTTGGGTAGAAGCGGGTGAAGCCCGGGTTGTTAAACCAAATGAGCTTGATGACGCAAACTCAACCATTCAGACTATTCGAGAGAGATTGCTAGTTGCTCAAGATCGACAAGCGAAGTACTACAACACCAAGCACCGGAACGTTGAATTTGCGGTTGGCGATTGGGTCTACTTGAAGATCAAGCCATTCAAAGGTGTCTCCAGGATTCGACGATTGAAAAAGTTGAGTCCAAGGTATTTGGGTCCCTTTGAAGTGGTTGAGCGAATTGGCGAAGCAGCTTATCGGCTAGCTCTGTCGGCGGACTTGGGTGGGTTACATGATGTCTTTCACATCTCGGTGCTTCGGAAAGCCGTGAAAGATCCAGCTCAAGTGGTCGCGGATGATCGGGTGCCGGTGGAGTATGGGCTAACGACGAGAGTTAGACCCATTCGAATTGAAGATCGAGCCGAGAAACAATTGCGGAACAAGACGGTCGGTATGGTAAAAGTCCGGTGGGACAACTGCGGCCGTGAAGAGTTGACGTGGGAACGCGAGCAGACCATGCGAGAAGAGTTCCCTGAGTTGTTTCTGTAATTGGTAGCGAGACTGTTGTAACATAAACATTGAGATATTGTTACATTTTCTTGCTGTCTTTTTGTTACTTTCCTGTCTCTGAATTTCGAGGACGAAATTTTTTGTAGGAGGGGAGGATTATAACAGCCCAAAGTTCTGAAACAGGCAAATTTGGGTGACACGGCCTGGGACACGGGCGTGTCCCAGGGCGTGTCAGGTGACACGGCCTACGACACGGGCGTGTCGCAGGGCGTGTCGAGTTGTGTCGACGATTGGGCTTTGTCTCGACGATTTTTTTGGTCTCGACGATTCGTCGAGATGAGGCACACGGCCCAGGACACGGGCGTGTCCAAGGCCGTGTCGCAGTCTCGACGATTTTTGCTCGACGATCGTCGAGTGTCGAGAAGTGAGCGTCGAGAGTTGAACACGGCCCGTGACACGGGCGTGTCACAGGGCGCGTCAAATCAGGCGACGAACTCAGCCCGCCGAGGATTTCGACAGGGCGTGTCTTTGTGCCGTGTCTAGGCACACGGCCTGGGACACGGGCGTGTCACAGGCCATGTGAAGTCTCGGGATGATTTGGGATTTTTTTTCACCCAGGTACACGGCCACAGACACGGGCGTGTCTGAAGGCGTGTTGGTGACACGGCCAATGACACGGGCGTGTCCCGTGGGCGTGTCACTGGTTTGGATAAGTCGGTTGACCACCGCTTGAGGCACACGGCCAGGCACACGGCCGTGTTCGAAGCCGTGTCGGGTCAAAATGTGTGTTTTTGGCAGAATCGTGGCCGTCCATTTCTTCAGTCTGGATCCAAGGGCTGAAAGCTCTTCTTCTTTTTCCTTAAGGACCGAAATCAGAGAAGTGTTGCTCACTTTAATTTGGCCTTCATCTTTCTTCAAGGGAGAGAAAGAGAGAGAGAAAGGAGGAGGAAGAAGGGAAGGGGGCTGCTGTTGGTGGTGCTGCGGTTTACCGGCGAGAGATCCGAAGCCAGCGTTGCGGAGGAAACGCTCTTGCGAATCTTGCAAGCAAGCTTTCAAGCCATGGCACCGAAGCGATCGTCAAGGGTAACGACTTTTCTTCCTAGCCATGGGAAGGCTTCTATTTTGGCATATCTTTTGATTCCCCCACCAAGAGGTGGCTGCTTTTGGGAGTCGTTTGGGTGGATGCTTGAAATCCCCTTTGTATTGCATATAGATCCGGAAATGGAGTACGGAATAGGCATGCTGTGTGAAGCCCATCTGGACAGGTTGGTCTGGATTGGTGATGTTGCATATGAACCGGAGAAGACTCCGTGATAAACGTGTAGTGTAAGGAGTCTATGGGTTATGCCTGCGAAAAGGAGTAGCAGGAAGTACTGGGGTGGTAGTCCAGGAAAATAGCCTTGTGGTGGTTTTGGGTCCAACCTGTGGTTGAGGCACAGGAAGTACTGGTGGGACCAGGAAAGGCCCTTTTTGTGATGTTTGATGTCATAGGGTGTCCACCTGTGAAGCGAGTCACAGGAAGTACTGGTGTGCCCAGGAAAGACCCCTGACATTTGTGCTTATACGGTGTCCACCTGTGGAGAGAATCACAGGAAGTACTGGTGCGCCCAGGAAAGACCCGCTGTTGCTGTGAGGAAATGGGTATAGTGAAATACCCAGGCTTGAATGCCAGGAACAGGATTGGTGAGACCGACCCGCGCCTTTGATATAGCCGTGAGTACGCTGTACTCGGAGAAGGCAAGGCGATTTGAGCAACGGGGGGTGGAGGATCCGACCTGCGCTATGTCCGTCTGACGTGAGACCAAAAAGTGCGGTCTGTTGGAGCGCAT
Source organism: Platanthera guangdongensis (assembly GCA_039583875.1). NCBI lineage: Eukaryota > Viridiplantae > Streptophyta > Magnoliopsida > Asparagales > Orchidaceae > Platanthera > Platanthera guangdongensis. Next base: position 86,669,188 of record CM077162.1, read on the forward strand.
AGCAAGAGTCTTCGGCTTGCGCGCCATGACACAAAGGGGGGCTACGGGCCATCCCGGTGTCCGAGGACTAACTCCGGCTGCACGCCATGGAGTAAATGCTCAAGAGAATTACCGTTGGGTGATAACCCTGATACGGTGGTGGGCAAGAGGTTGCCAGAACACCAAGAATGTGCCCTGAGTGCACGGACCGTTGGGCCGGGCGGCGAACGGTTGTGATGGCTTGTGTGCGTGAAAGCACCTTTTGATGATATAGCTTGCCATACTTGTGATATGATAGGGAAAATACCGCTGCCCCGAGAGGAGGGGTAGGGTCGTTATAATTTGGTCAGCTGAACGCTGACCGTTGCCTTTGTTTGCCACCGTTGGGTGGATTGTCCTTGCACAGGTGCTGGAGAGCCGAGCGGGTCGCATAGAGGTTGATGCTCCTGCTGGTGTTGCTGCTGCTGCTAGCCCTCGAAGGCTAATGTTCTTTTGAGTGTTTTCTTTTTGTGGCCGGCCTGCGCGCCAATTTGTTTAGGCCACTGCATGAAAGCCCTGTAAGGCCATAAGGCCAATACTTTATACATGTTGTAAGACATTCCTATCTATATATAAAATGTGGAGTTTATATTTGGACATTCATGAGGAGTTCAAGTAGCTTAGGCTTCCGCTAGAATGCTTGGGATAGGTGCGATGCGCTGCTCTGGTATCATCTTGTACCTTCACCGACTGTTTTGTGGTATATCCTGTGGGGCCCCGGCCGGACCTTCTAGAATATATCATATGAACGGATGGGGTTGTTACACAACATAGTTGGTGTCGATAGAATTCTTGAGTGTGTCGATACAAGTCCTGTATGTCGACATAATTATTATCGACGGAATTTCTGTGTGTCGGCACAAGTCCTGTGTGTCGACACAATCTGGCTTTTGGTGTCGACACATCTCCTTCTCAAGTGTCGACACTTGTACTTAGAAAATTTTCTGCATTTCCTTAACCTGCACATCAAAACTCAACAACCCATCAAATACACATTGATGAATATCATTGAGTTAGGTAAGGCTTCTCCAAATCAGGTATACATTTTCCAATGTACCCAACAATATTCCCTTATTTAGAGAAGTCATAATCCTTAGTCAATGATATACATCACTTATAATAAAATAGAGATTATGATGTAAACATTTATTTCAAAGGCAAGAGTAACCATAAGCACACATAACATGTATCAATATTATCACAGAATGTGTTATAACATAATAAACATGCATCACAAAATTTTAAGTATCCAATATCAAATTAAGACTAAACCAAGGAATTTTATTAATATATGTTCATAATAACAATGATTTAGTCCAAAATTCTACATTGACCTAAGCCTAGACCATCTAATTCTAGGATTGATCATGCTCCTTGATAACAATTCCTTTGCCAGACTGAATCCTAGCTTGTACATTAGCTTCAGTGTCATCAGTCGGCTTCTTTTCTTTCAGATCTTTCTTTTTTAGCTCTTCAACCTTGACCTTTTGCCTTTCAAAGTAATGATAAGGCTTTGGAAAGTATTTGCTAGGCTCCATAGAGTTTGCAGGTATTTTTGCAGCTTTGAGATCTCTTCTGAACTGATATATGGTATCTTGCCACTTCTGATATTTGCTCCATTCTTGTTCAGAAAACCACTTGCCTCTATCATGCATGTTGTCTTTAATAGCTTGCCAGGCAGTGAGAATAATATTTCTGGAGGTGGGACTCCATTTTTCAAAATCAGGCTTTAATTCAGTCTTCTCTCTAAACCTTTTCTTAGAAAGTTGAGATTTTTGCTCTCTTTTCAAAGCAGCTTAAGACATTTCAACCTTTTCAATAATGGCATTCTGTACCTCTGTTGGAGGACTATAAATTTGTTGAACGGCATATTGAATTCCCTCAAAATCAGCAGGTGGATAAATAATTTGAGCTACTTCCTACTGAACCCCTTCATTTGAAGCCGGTTGAATACCTGATTCAGTAGTGTTATCATCATCATACAGGGGTGGATAACCAAGAGTTGCTATAATAGCATTAGTGATCCATTTAGCATGATCAGATCCTGCATTGACTAATACTCTCTCCCCCTTTATGACTTCTCTTTCAATATGGTCTCTGAGAACATCTTTTTGAAATCGGATCTGATCAGCTAGATAATTGGTCCCTTCTTTATAGAATGATCTGAACTTCTGCAGTTGATCAGCAATCACTTTTTGAGAATATTTGATAGTAGTGTGAACATTAGCCAAATCTGATTTGAGTTGTTTATCAAACTCAGACTTTTCTTTAATCATGCTTTCTGTGAAAGCAGTTGCTTTATTCTTAAGTTCTGTTACAATAACATTGTGGGATTCTATCAGATTGTCATTCATTCTAATTTGGTTTTCCAGAACATAGCCTTGTTTAACTGCTATGTCATCTATCTTAGTCTTGGCCTGCTGTTGTTGTTTGGCCATGTAGTCAACAACATGACCCCCTTTTTGAAAGCATTCTGTCATTTCTATTTTGTGTAGGTTTACTTCAAATCTGATGGATTTGATTTTCTGGGCCAGCTATAATTGCAATTCCTTACTGCTCTCATCAACATATTTTTCAAGTGCATTTCTTTGTTCATCCATCTTTACTTGCAGTTACACCAGAAGTGAACTGAAGTCTACTGCTGGAGCTGGAGTTTGTGGAACAGCCTGCAAGGCTTTCTTATAGCTTGAGCTCCTTTTCCTGAGCTCCACAATTTTTCTCTTCTTAGCCCTGGACACTTCATCATCTTTAGAACAATTAGATGAACTCTCTATGTCCACATTGTCTTTCAGACTTGTGGGAACAATGGGTAGCTCCTTTTCAGTTCTTGGCTTCTCCCCCTCAGTCCTTGCTCCCAGTAAATCAGGAAAGTGTTCTTCTAAAGTGACCTCCTGTTGTATTTGAACTTGTGGAAAAACATGCTATTTCTCAGCAGATGGTCCTCCTTCAAATTCAAAAGGTTCTTCCCTGCTAATGTCATCCTCTGGGACATTGTCTTGGTTATTTTTATCAATATCAGTCATATGCGCATCTAGTGCATCATTTTCAGTGCTTATAGCAGCTTGATTTATATCTTGTATCACCTCAAGTATAGATGTAGTGACTGCATCACTATCCAATGCAGCGGTTTGGTCAATTGGCTCTTGCACATGAGCTTCCTTTGAAGGTGATGGCAGTTGTTGAGCTGGAACTGGAGAAAGCTCATTAGCTCCCCCTTGATGAGGCTCTTCCTGGACCTGATCCAGTTGGATATTGCTTGCAGGAACCTGCTCTCCCTGCATCTGACTATAAGTTATATTTTCTAGAGCAAGAGATTTTCTAGTCCTTTCTACTCCTTCTTCATCTGAGCTAAAAACAACTTCTTCCTCTGAATCACTAGAAGATTCAGTGGTCTGGTGTGCCATTTTCTTCTTTTTCTGAATCTATTGTATCTGTTTCTGAGGAGTTGAAATATCCTTGGTTAATACTCTATCCCATCTGGACAGTATTCTTAACTCCATTCTCCTCATGTGATTAATCTTAGAACCTGCAGTCTGATTCATCACTTCAGGAATATTCACAGCCAGATATAAGCTTAGTATTCTTACCAAATTTGGTTTCTTAAGACTTTCTTTGATCTTACCAAAGACAATAGTAGACCAATTTGTTTTCACCTTGAATATAACTCTGGTCATTAGATTGAACATATAGGCTGAAATCCTATCATGTCGTCCTGATTTGCACAGAATAACTTTTCCTATAATTTCAGAAAGAAATTTGCCCTGGGAATGCATTCCCTTCCTGTTCATGGATGACCCAATCTTGGTAGTGGGATCCAGTCCACACCATTGGAGAGCATCACTTGTCATGGAAGATGCTATGTTACCTTCCTCTTTAATCCTGGGAAGTTGAAGTGTCTTCCTTAAACTATTCTGGGTGAGTTTGACCTTGGTTCCTTGAACAGATGACTTAATTTTCAGTCCTGTCGAATCCATTGATGCTGCCGGGTAGAGTTCAAGAACCTCCTTCTTCCATATCTGGGTAGGTTCTGAGACTAAGTAGTCCAATCCATTTTCTGTGATTAGGGTAATCACGACTTTGATTTCTGGCGTGGCAGTCTCAAATACATGGGGAACAAGTTCATATCCCTCGTTGATGTTCTCTTCCAACTTTGGCGCCATTAGGGATGAGAGATTGAGGAGAAGAGAGATGAAGGTCTTGTCGACACAAATGGTTTGGTGTCGATAATTCTGAGAGCGTGGTCGACAAGGTCTTGTTTCCACCTATTTATACATTTCTAAAAGAAGGCCAAAAGGAGGGGGCGTAAATTTGCGTATTGTGTCAACACAATTGGGATGGTGTCGACATAGACTACTAAAGTCTAGATAGAGAACTTAAATGTATGACAATACTATGTGTCGACACCATTTGCGATGTATCGACACAGACAACCTTAAGAGTATACACTAAATTCTGCGTGTCGACACAGACGATTGTATGTGTCGACACAAATATCTAAGTATCAGGAGAGCTATGTGTCGACACCAAAACCTGAGTGTCGACACAAGCTTCTTGAAGTGTCGACAGAATTTTCCTTATGTGTTGACACCAGCTACTAAGTGTCGATACAGATTTACTTAGTCATTTTTTATCATTCTTATTCCAAGTTGAGCATGCCTAATTCAATTTTAAAATAATTGAAATTAGTTTCATCCAGTGGTTTGGTGAACATGTCAGCAATTTGGTAATCAGTGTTGACAAATTCTAAACTTATATCTTCCTTTTCAACATGATCTCTAATGAAATGAAATCTAATTTCTATATGCTTAGTTCTGTTATAAGAAACATGATTTCTAGCAATAGATATGATACTAGTAGAATCACAATATAATGGAGTTCTACTTACCTTGATGCCATAATCTTCAAGTTGATGTTGTATCCATAACAGCTGAGCACAGCAACTAACTGCAGCTACATATTCAGACTCACCAGTGGATATAGCCACACTTGTTTGCTTTTTGCTGCACCATGACACCAATCTTCCACCTAGAAACTGACATGTGCTAGTGGTGCTTTTCCTATCTTCTTTGCATCCTGCAAAGTCTGCATCTGAATAACCTGTTAGTAGAAGATCTCTATTCTTAGGGTACCAAAGGCCAATATTTGGTGTTCCCTTAAGATATCTCAAAATTCTTTTGACAGCAGTATAATGAGATTCTTTAGGGCAAGCTTGATACCTAGCACAGACACATGTAGTATACATGATGTCTGGTCTACTAGCAGTCAAGTAAAGAAGGAAGCCAATTATCCCTCTATACAAAGACTCATCTACAGGTTTTCCTACATCATCTTTGCTTATTGGCATACTTGACCCCATTGTAGTTCTCATGGTGGAGGATGACTCCATACCATATTTCTTAATTAACTCCTTGGTGAACGTAGAACGAGATATGGACAAGCCATCATCAGTCTGTCTAACTTAGAGTCCCAAGAAGAATTTCAGCTCACCCATGCTGCTCATCTCAAACTTCCCTTGCATAAGTTTAGCAAACTTTCTACAAAGGTTGTTTCAGTTGATCCAAAGATAATGTCATCAACATATATCTGGACTAGGATGATCTTGCCTTTTGATTCCCTTAGGAATAGAGTTTTGTCTATTTTCCCCCTTGAGAATTTTTTCTCAATGAGGAAGGTAGTTAGTGTTTCATACCAAGCCCTAGGGGCTTGTTTCAATCCATATAGAGCTTTCTTAAACCTATCAAAAAATTAGGATAAAGAGGATCTACAAAACCTGAGGGCCATTCAACATAAACTTCCTCTTTTAAGTCACCATTCAAAAATGTTGACTTTATATCCATCTGGAATACCTTGAACCCTTTATAAGATGCATAAGCAAGGAACAACCTTATTTCTTCTAACCTCGCCACTAGGACAAATGTCTGGTCAAAGTCTATTCCTTCTTCCTGCCTGTAGCCGTTTGCTACCAGTCTTGCTTTATTTTTGACTATAATGTCATTTTCATCTAGCGTGTTCCTATAGATCCACTTAGTCCCTATAACATTGTGATTCTTTGATTTAGGAACCAACTTCCAGACTTTACATCTTCTGAATTGATTCAGTTCTTCCTGCATGCCATCAATCCAATTTGGGTCTTGTATGGCCTCTTCAAATTTCTTGGGTTCCATCTGGGACAAGAAACTTGTGCAAAGGACTGTGTTCAAGTTCTTGCTCCTGGTCAGTACACCATGTCTTAGATCACCAATAATTTGGTGTGCTGGATGATCCCTTCGATGTCTTATTACTGAAGGCAGTCTATTCACAACTTGATTATCTCCAATCTCTTCATCAAGTTGTACTTCATTGTCTTCATCATCATCAGCTTGTGGCTCTTGTACTCCCCTTGGACATCATCCATCATTTTCTTCATCCTGCCTTGCAGGTTGGTCTTCACTAATGGTTAGCTTGTCTATCTTTTCCTTCAAACTTGTAGAGCTACAAGAGGTGCTAGACAACTCACAGTTAATTAGCTTAAATTCATCAAAGACTAATGGTTAGCTATTGTTGTACCCAATAAAAATCTCATCTTGGGATTTGGTAGCAAACTTTGTTAAATGAGACTTGTCATTGTTAAGTACATAGTATTTGCTACCAAAGATCCTAAAATAGGATATATTTGATTTTCTGCATTTTATAATCTCATAGGTTGGCTTCTTGTGTCTTCTGGTGATGGAAGCTCTATTGAGAACATGACATGCATTGTTTACTGCCTCAGCCCATAAATATTCTGGGAGAGAAGTGTCACTTAGTAGTGTTCTACCAGCCTCAATAAGAGTCCTATTCTTTCTTTTAGCAATACCATATTGCTGCGGAGTTCTAGGTGAGGAGAACTCTTGATGAATACCTAGTTCTTCACAAAATCTTGTCATGCATTCTGACTGAAATTCATTCCCATGGTCTCTTCTAATTCTAACCACTGAATTGTTAAGTTCATTCTGAATTTGCCTAACATAATTGTGGAAGACAGAGGGGTTTTAGATTTCTGCCTCAAGAAGAAAACTCATATAAATCTAGAATAGTCATCCACAACCACAAATGTATAGACTTTCCTACCTAGACTATGAACTGGCATAGGACCAAATAGATCCATATGCAGAAGGTACAAACACCTCACTGAGTCTTTGGTATCAAGACTGTGGAAGGAGGACTTGGTCTGTTTGCCTTTTTGACAGACTGAACATACACCCTCCTTGATGCGCTTGACTTGAAGACCATTTCTCACTAACTCTTTACTAAAGAGTTGACCAATGGTCTTGTATTTAAGGTGAGCAAGTCACTTGTGCCATTTGATATAATGAGAAGCTTTCTCATCTGCAACTAGGCACACAGGAGAATCTTTATTCTTACTCATAAAATTTAGACAATAAACATTTCCTTTTTTATAGCCTGACAAGATGACCTCTTGATCACTTGTCCTTCTAATTTGACACCCATTCTTAATGAAAGTAGTGTCATAACCAAGATCACTCAGTTGGTTTATGCTTATTAGGTTATGTTTCAGACCTTTCACATAAGCCACTTGAGTGATAGTGATAGAGCTATTGGAAATGTTACCAAACCCTTTGATGACCCCCTTTTCAGATCCACCAAAGATCCCTTTGGGTCCATTCTCTATGGGAGAGTAATCCTCCAGCATCCTTCTTATTCCAGTCATATGACTGGAACATCCACTGTCCAAGTACCATATTGGGGTATGGCCACTTGGACTCACCTGCAACAAATAAAAATTACTTAACCCTAGAACCCCAATAATTATTGGGTTCTAGGTTCAGGTTAGACTGAAACTCGACATACTTGCATGCAGCCTTTCTGACAAGTAAGCTTGCATTTTTCCTGACTGTATTGTTGTGCCAATAATCAATGGCATAATGACCCACTTTGCCATAACACCAACACTCATATCTGTTGTATCTTATTTTAAGTACAGCCTTAACAACATTGCTGTCAATAGTCCTTTTATTGAGTGCTGGGGATGGTGCATTAAACACTGATGATTCATGAAGAAAATGGTGTGTTTGTTCTTGGGCTGCCCTATTAGCATTTGCACCCTTGTCATTCTGAACACCAAGCTTATAGTGACCATGTGTAATGTCATTGTCATACTTGTTAGTAGGCTGCATCACTTTCCTGAAAGAAATAGGGGGTTTGGAGGCTAGTGGCTAAACTAGAACTTTGCCTTTTCCTTTAGAATTAGTTATCCTAGTTCTTCCCTTGAAGCCTAATCCTGCCTTACCCTTTTGGAGGATGAAGTCATCAATTAAGGGTAAGACTGACTTTGGCTTTGAGAATTTAGCCACAAGATCCTTCTCTCTCTGAAGTCTAACTTTCAGACTCTTGATTTGATAATTTTTGAATGTAATTGTACCCATCTGAATAAAAGTTTTATTTTTCAGTTTGGCAACTTCATTCAACTTCAAATTCAACATTTTTGCAGAATCCGATACAACCAATTTAAGAGATGCAATTTCCTCAGCCTGTTTCTTTTTAAGGATTCTGCTTCTCTTAAGTGCTTGGAACAAATCACCATACTCATCAATTAGTTGATGAACATCCCCTTCAGATTCAGAACCATCCTCATCTCTTGATGCAGATGCTTCTGATTCTGATCCAGTGTAATAATCAGAAACTGAAGATAGGTTGTTTACGTTACTGGGACCAGGCTGATCCTGACACTGATCTCCCTCAGACAAAGCCATCAGCCCTCTGCAATGATGATTTTCAATCTCATTTATAGAGTCTAGCAATTGCAAGAGTTCTGATTCTTCTGGATCCTCTTCATTAGTGAATAATCCAATGTAGGCTTTAGCTTCAGCCTCTTCTCCTGAATCTGATGATGAGGAATCAGTCCGGCTCTTCTGCTTCTTTACAACAAAGGATCTCTCCTTCTTGCACTTATTTTGATGTTTCTTTTTGTCATTAGATTCCTTTCTTTTGTCAGGGCAATCAACAACAACATGTCCAGTCCTTTTGCAAAAATAGCAAACAATCTTAGAAGAAGTTAATTTGATAGTGAAATGATTTGTTCATTAGCTAAGTCTAAATCATTTCTCAGTTGCTTTGCCTCACATAATTCAATTTTTAGTGAAATGATTTGTTCATTAGCTAAGTCTAAATCATTTCTCAGTTTGATATATTTAGCAAATAGGTTATCAAATTCAAACTGTCCTCTAATAATTTTTATTTCCATCTCTGACTTGATTAAATCATTACACAAGGATTTAAATTCAATTTTAAAATCTTCTGACTTGAAATCAAATGAAGAGATTACCTGATCTTCTTCAGATTCAGATTCCTCTTCTGATTCTTCAGCTTATTCCTCAGCATCAGATTTGCTGCTGGAGGCATTAATAGCCATAATGCAAACTTCCCTTGCCTTTGCCTTCTCTTCATCTTCACAAGAGCTGGAAGATGAGGATTCTTCATCTGTGTCACTTTAGGTCTCAGCAATGAAGCCTTTCTCCTTGTGTTTGCTAGAGGAGTGCTTGCTATACTGCTTGCTTGATTGCCTTTTATTCTCCTTTTCTTTTCTTCTATCTTTCTTATATGCCTCTGCTCATTCAGGTATAATGTGCCCAGGTTTTCTACACCCAAAACAAACAATCTCCTTGGTAGGTCTCTTGTCATATCTTGGCTTGTCATCATTCTTGGATGACCTTCATGTAAAGTCTTTCTTACTCATTTTATAAAATCTTTTAGCCAACAAGCTCATTAATTCTTCATTAGCTGGAAGAGCTTCTGATTCTTCTATTGCTTTGAAAGCAATGCTGTGCTCCTTCCTTGAACATGTGGAAGCTTTCTGTCCAGCAACATCCCTTGTCTTGATCAACTGCTCATAAGACTTGAGCTTGCCAAGGAGAGATTCTGTAGAAATCTCATTTAGACTTTTGGCCTCCTTAATTGGCCATATCCTGGAATCCCAAGTGCTGGGGAAGCACATTAGTATTTTGTCATTTATCTCAGTTAATGAGATGTCCATGTCTAAGGTTCTCAGTTTAGTTATGATGACACTGAGTCTGTTATACATCTCATCAGCAGTCTCTGATTCCTTATAACAGCACATTTTTCAGCAGGCAAATTTTTGGGGTGATACGGCCTAGGACACGGGCGTGTCCCAGGGCGTGTTCTGTGTTCAACGAAGTGTTCGGGAGGAACAGTCGACGTGTGGTCGACAAAATTTGGTCGACGATCGTCGAGTGCTTAGGACACAGCCTGTGACACGGGCGTGTCACAGGGCGTGTCCTAAGCACTCGACGAACTCAACCCGACGATTTTAAGCTGGGGCGTGTCTAGTGTCGTGTCAAGGGCACACGGCCTGAGACACGGGCGTGTCACAGGCCGTGTGAGTCTCGGGTGATTTTGAGAATGTGCGGCCTGATGAAGACAGCCACAGATACGGGCATGTCTGAAGGCGTGTCGGGTGACACGGCCTGTGACACGGGCGTGTCACTGGATTGGATAAGTCGGTTGAGCACCGCTTGAGGCACACAGCTTGGGAAACGGGCGTGTCACAGGCCGTGTCAGGCAAAATTTGGGCTTTTGTGTCAAAATCATGGTCGTCCGTTCCTTCAGCTGGGATCCAACGGCTGAGCTGCCTCCCTACTTCCTTAAGGCCGTGGATGAGAAGGGAAATCACATTTTGCTTTCGGTCTTCTCTTTCTACATTCCTAGTGAGAGAAAGGGAGATAAAGAAGGAGGAGGAGGAAAGGGGCTAGTTACCAGTGCTGCTATAGTTTTCCGACGAGAGATACGAGGCCGGAATTGCGGAGGAAAAGTTGTTGCGTATCTTCATAGCTAGTTAAGAGTTCATGGCATCGAAACAGTCTTCAAGGGTAACGACCTTTCTTCCTAGCCATGTGAAGGCTTCCTTTTTGGCATATATATGTGATTCCCCCACCAAACGGTGGCTGATTTTGGGAGTCTTTTGGTTGATTCATGGAATCCCCTTTGTTGGCATATAGATCCGGAAATGGAGTACTGAATTGGCATGCTATGTAAAGCCCATCTGGAGAGGTTGGTCTGGATTGGTGATGTTGCATATAGGAACCGGAGAAGACTCCGTGATAAACTTGTAGTTTAGGAGTCGACGGGTTACACCTGTGAAAGGAAGTACTACAGTTGTAGTCCAGGAAAATACTCGTATAATGCTTGTGCTGCTTGTGTTATTGTGTTCAACCTATGAAAGGAAGTAACAGGAAGTACTCGATTGGAATTCCAGGAAATACCCTTTGTAATGCTTAATGTTCATGGGGAGTCCACCTGTGAAGAGAGTAACAGGATGTACTGGCGTGGTAGCCAGGAAAGACCCCTGACATTTGTGTTATTTATGGTGTCCACCTGCGAAGAGAGTAACAGGAAGTACTGGTGTGTCGAAGAAAGACCTGCTAATGTTGTGAGAGAATGGGTGTAAGAGTTATGCCCTGGCTTGAATGTCAGAATAGGATCGGTGAGACCTACCCACGCCTTTATTTACCAGCGAGTACGTCGTACTCGGTGATGGCAAGGCAATTTGAGCAACGGGGGGTAGAGGATCATACCTGCACTATGTCCGTCCGACGTGAGACCAGAAAGTGCGGTCTATTGGAGCGCATAGTAAGAGTCATAGGCCTACACACCGTGATACAATGGGGGGCTATGATCCAATCCCGGTTCACTAAGACTATAAAACTCCGGATGCACGCCATGGATTAAATGTTCAAGTGAGTTGTCGTTGGGCTGTGACCCTGATATGGTGGTGGGCAACTGATTTGCCAGTACACCAAGAATGTGCCCTGAGTGCACGGACCGTTGGGCCGGGTGGCTGACGGTTGTGATTGCTTGTGTGCGTGAAAGCACATTATATGATATATATATATATATATATATATGCATGCCTGTGATATGCTATGCCTGCGGGGAAGATTACCGCTGCCCCGAAAACGGGGTAGGGTCGTTATAATTTGGTCAGCTGAATGCTGACCGTTGCCTTTGTTTGCCACCGCTGGGTGGAATGTCCCTATATAGGTGCTGGAGAGCCAAGCAGGACAAAAACGATTGATGTCCATGCTGCTTTAGCTACTGCTGCTGTTATCCCTCGAAGGCTCAATTTGATAAATGTTATGTTTTCTTTTGATGTGGTCGGCCTGCGTGCCAATGTTTGGGCTACTGTTTGAAAGCTCTGTAAGGCCATAAGGACAACGAATTATGTGTGTTGTAAGACATTCCTATGATGTATAAAATGTGAAGTTCTATATGTTGGACATTCAAGAGAGGAGTTCAAGTGTTATACGCTTCCGCTAGAATGCAATGTGTTAGGTGCGTTGCACTACTCTAGTATCACTCCGTAGCTTCATCGTCTGTTTTGTGGTATATGCTGTGGGGCCCCGGCCGGACCTTCTTGTATATATTATGTGAACGGATGTGGTTGTTACATTTTTGGTGTCAACTATCTTGGTCTTTCCCTCTCGAAGTCGTGTTCGACTTCTTTTGTGGGGTGGCGAGCACGTGTCTGTGCAAACTACGTTAACACGTATGAACTCCTGAATGTCCATGATAAGAATGTAATCTTTTTGTGTTTGAGGAACCTGCGCGTTCCTATCTTGTTGCTTACTTGTTTAATTTTCTGAATGTAGGCGACGAGTGTGATGACATGGTAGTAGGAACGCCAACACTCGATGGGAAGCATGACAACAACTGTGGTACCAACATCTCCTCCATCGATAGAAACGGCTCGACTGATTGCCGATGTGGTTTTTGCAACGCTCAAGGATTATCATGAGGGACAGGTTCAACCCTCTGATCCGGTAATGCGTCCCATGCCGGGTAGTGCACTTGAGCAGACGGTAAGGGGAAGTGCCTCAGCTTCGTCGGTGAACGTGTGTTTGAGCCAAGGAGAGGACGCGGTTGAGGACTATTGTCATGCATTTGTTGCAATGAGACAACAACCTGAGTTTGTGTTTACTATTCGTGTGGTAAAGCAAGACATAAAGCCCGAGATTGCCGCGTTGGCTCGTAGCGGGCAATAAAGGAGAAGGAAATGTCGACATAATGCATGTGTTATAAGTACAGTAAGCCGTTTTGGATGACAGTTCTATGATGGCGTTTATGTTATATAACTACAATACATGGATGTGTGGGATCAACGTGTTTGTATGATAGTCGTGAACACGACTAGTTTGTTGATGCTTTATGCCATGGGGACACTTGTGCCCAACCTTATCAGGACTCGTCGATGTCTGGTTGAGCCGGAACTTGGAGCATCTTATATGGAGACGGGAAAAGCAGTGGTGCAGTCTTTTGCGTCCCAGGCGCAATCCTAAGTGTTAGTAGTGCGCGATAATCCCATTGCTTGCTTTTGTTTGCATCTTGTGTATGTTGCTTGTGTGTGTTACGTGCACCATATGCTTTGTGATGATTCGGAACACGCTGACGCAAGCACTGTTTGATACGGAAGCTTCGTATTCTTTTCTGTCTAGCGAGTTTCGAGCGCGGCTTGGGATGCCTAGTCGTGTGAAGACAGATAGCGTACGAGTGGTGCTGCCAAATGGCTGTTGGATGCTTGCGGATCAAGCTTGCGATTTGGCGGTCCAAATAGGAATTCGGGATTTCAGTTTGACTGCATCTGTATTGCCGATATCGAAATTCTACGTGATATTTTGTATGGCTTGGCTTGCGGAGCAGCATGTCTTGATTGATATTGTTGTCTGCACTTCAAGTCTTGAAGGCTGTTCGGAAGGGTGTGGAGTGCTACTTCGCCCTGATTCAGGCTGTTGAGCCAAAGGCCAGTATGCGCGATGTTCCGATTGTGTAGGAATTTGCAGATGTTTTTCCCAAGGATCTCCCTGGGCTACCACCCCAGCGTGAGATTGACTTCACGATCGAGTTGGTACCAGGTGCGAAACCTGTGGCCCGCTCACCATATCGCGTCGCTCCTAAAGCAATGGCGGAGTAGAAAGTCCAACTGCAGGAATTGATGGCGCAGGGTTATATATGCCCAAGCATGTCTCCTTGGAGCGCCCCTGTGCTTTTTGTGAAGAAGAAATACGGTGGCTTGCGGTTATGTATTGATCACCGCAAATTAAATAAGCTGACCGAGAAGAATAAATATCCGATTCCGCGGATTGATGAGCTGTTTGATCAGCTAGTTGGATCATCTGTCTACTCAAAGTTGGGCTTAAAATCTGGTTATTACAAATTGAGGATCTTGGAAGACGATATTCCCAAAATCGTATTTGGAACAAGGTACTGGCACTATGAGTTCACGATCATGTCGTTTGGGCTGTGCAATGCGCCCTCGGTATTTATGTACTTGATGCACTGAATATTCCGCGAGTACCTGGATCTGTTCGTGATAGTATTCATTGATGATATCCTGGTGTACTCGAGATTGGAAGCCGATCATGAGAAGCATTTGCGGTTTGTGTTGAATACATTGAGGCATAATCAGCTCTATGCCAAGTTCTCGAAGTGCGAGTTTTGGCTATCATCGGTGGCTTTTCTGGGCCATGTGGTAAGTGGAGCGGGTATAGCACTGGATCCAGCCAAGATAAGGGCCATAGAGGAGTGGCCAGTGTTGTCTTCAGTGCCTGAGGTCCGGAGTTTCCTTGGACTAGTAGGCTACTACCGAAGATTTGTTGAAAACTTCTCGCGGATTGCTTTGCTGCTAACCATGTTGACGCGAAAAGAACAGAAGTTCATTTGGTTGCCAGAGTGCGCGCTAGCTTTTGAAGAACTGAAGATTTAGTTGACCAAGGCGCTGGTGTTGTCATCATCTTGTGGTACCGATGGATTTGTAATCTACAGTGATGCTTCAGGGAGCGGCTTAGGCTGCGTGCTTCTACAAAATGGAAAGGTGATTGCTTATGGCTCAAGCCAGCTGAAAGTGCACGAGCGGAATTATCCCGTCAATGATCTTGAGTTGGCGGCGATGATCTTTGCACTAAAGCTGTGGCGACACTAGCTTTATGGTGTGAAGGTCGAGATCTATACAGCTCACAAGAGCCTGAAGTACATATTGGAGCAGAAGGACTTGAATATGCGACAATGAAGGTGTTTGAAGTTCCTCGGGGACTACACCTTTGAGATTCATTATACTCCCGGGAAGGGGAATGTTGTCGCGGATGCCTTGAGTCGACGGACTCCGGGAAGAGCAGCTTGGTTGCAGAGGCATGATGAACGTCTCATATAAGAGCTGGAAGCGTTAGAGATTTCTTGTGTTGACAAGAATGTCATTGTCAATGCATGTTTGAATTGGACAGAGGTGCAATGTGACCTTGTGGACCGAGTTCGACGGGCAACGGAGGTGGATGAAGATCTCCTACGCTATGCAAAAGCTGGGCCAGAAGGAAAGTTCTCCTGGAATGACGGTCTTTTGCGGAAAGAAGGCCGTTTATGCATCCCAAATGTGGGTAAATTGAGGGAAGAATTGTTGTATGAAGCGCATTATACAAAGTACTCAATCCACCCAGGAAGCACGAAAATGTTCAGGGATAGGAAAACGCTATTTTGGTGGCCAGGGATAAAGAAAGATGTTGCTCTCTATGTGGCAAAATGCCAAACCTGTGCTATGGTGAAGGCGGAATGCCAGAAACCGGGCGGTTATTTGAAGTCGTTGCCGATTCCATAGTGGCAATTTGACGAAAGTTCTATGGATTTCGTGCACAGGTTGCCGAGATCTCAGCGAGGGAACGATTCCATCTGGGTGATTGTTGATCAGCTGACAAACGTGGCACATTTCCTACCGAACAAGCGAGATGATTCAGTAGAAAGTTTGGCAAAGCTGTACGTGGAACAGATTGTACGGCTCTACGGTGTTCCTCAGAGCATCGTGAGTGATCGAGATGGGCGATTCACGTCAAATGATTGGAGGCTAGTTCACCAGCTGTTGGGCACGAAGTTGACTTTCAGTCCGGCCTTTCATCCCCAAATAGATGGCCAAACTGAACGAACTAACAGAACGATGGAGGTCATGCTCCGAATGTGCGCCCTAGATTTTGGAAAGGGATGGGAGGATCATCTTTATATGGTGGAGTTTGCTTATAATAATAGCTACCAGGAGAGCATCGGGATGACACCGTATGAATCTCTATATGGAAGGAAGTGTCGTACTCCTTTGGCTTGGGTGGAAGCGGGCGAAGCTAGAGTTTATAATCGTAATGAAGTCGATGAAGCAAACTCGACCATTCGCGCTATTCGAGAGAGGCTACTCATAGCCCAAGAACGTCAAGTTAAGTACTACAACGCCAAGCACCAGAACGTGGAGTTCGCGGTAGGCGATTGGGTCTACTTGAAGATCAAGCCCTTCAAAGGTGTATCCAGGATTCTCCGCTTGAAAAATTTGAATCCAAGATATTTGGGTCCATTTGAAGTGGTTGAGCGAATCGGAGAAGCTGTATATCGGCTAGCTCTTTCGGCAGACTTGGGTGGACTACATGATGTGTTTCACATCTCGGTGCTTCGGAAGGTCGTTAAAGTTCCAGCTCAAGTGATCACAGATGATCGTGTGCTGGTGGAGTATGGGCTAACAACGAGAGTTAAACCCATGCAAATCGAGGATCGAGCCGAGAAACAGTTGCAGAACAAGACGGTCGGGATGGTTAAAGTCCGACGGGACAATTACGGCCGTAAGGAGCTTACATGGGAGCGAGACCATACCATGCAAGCGGAGTTTCCCGAGCTATTTTGTAGCGATTGCATAGTGAAAAGTTTGTTGTAACATAAACGTTTCATGTGATAACTTTTTGGTTGCTGGTTGCCTCCCTGTATACGAATTTCGAGGACGAAATTTCTTATAGGAGGGGAGGGTTGTAACAGACCATTTTTCAGCAGGCAAATTTTTGGGATGACACGGCCTGTGATACGGTCGTGTCCTAGGGCGTGTCCTGCGTTCGACGAAGTGTTCGGGAGGAACAGTTAATGAGTGGTCGACAAAATTTGGTCGACGATCGTCGAGTGCTTAGGACACGGCCTATGACACGGGCGTATCACAGGGCGTGTCAGCGCGGTCGAAGAACTCAGCCCGACGATTTTAAGCTGGGGCGTGTCTAGTATCGTGTTATGGGCACACGGCCTGAGACACGGGCGTGTCACAGGCCTTGTGAGTCTCGGGTGATTTTGAGATTGTGCAGCCTGATGAACACAGCCATAGACACGGGCATGTCTGAAGGCGTGTCGGGTGACATGGCCCGTGACATGGGCGTGTCACATGGTCGTGTCACTGGATTGGATAAGTCGGTTGAGCACCGCTTGACGCACACGGCCTGGGACACGGGCGTGTCACTGGCTGTGTCAGGCAAAAATTTAGCTTTTGTGGCAAAATCGTGGTCGTCCGTTCCTTCAGCTGGGATCCAATAGTTGAGCTGCCTCCCTACTTCCTTAAGGCGTAGATGAGAAGGGAAATCTCATTTTGCTTTTGGACTTCTCTTTATACATTCCTAGTGAGAGAAAGTGAGAGGAAGAAGGAGGAGGAGGAAAGGGGCTGGTCACCGGTGCTGTTGTTGTTTTTCGACGAGAGATCCGAGGACGGCGTTGCAGAGGAAAAGCTGTTACGGATCTTCCTAGCCAGTTAAGAGTTCATGGCACCAAAACGGTCTTCAAGGGTAATGACCTTTCTTCCTAGCCAAGTGAAGGCTTCCTTTTTGGCATATGTATTTGATTCCCCCTCCAAAAGGTGGCTGATTTTGGGAGTATTTGGGTTGATTCATGGAATCCCCTTTGTTGGCATATAGATCCGGAAATGGAGTACGAAAAAGGCATGCTGTGTGAAGCCCATCTGGACAGATTGGTCTGGATTGGTGATGTTGCATATACGAACCAAAGAAGACTCCATGATAAACGTGTAGTTTAGGAGTCGACGGGTTAGACCTGTGAAAGGAAGTAGCAGGAAGTACTGGAGTGGCGGTCCAGGAAAATACCTGTATAATGCTTGTGCTGCTTGTGCTATTGGGTTCGACCTGTGAAAGGAAGTAGCAGGAAGTACTGGATTGGAATTCCAGGAAATTCCCTTTGTAATGCTTAATGTTCATGGGGAGTCCACCTGTGAAGACAGTAACAGGAAGTACTGGCATGGTAGCCAGGAAAGACCCGTGACATTTGTGTTATTTGCGGTGTCCACCTGCGAAGAGAGTAGCAGGAAGTACTGGTGTGCGCAGGAAAGACCCGCTAATGTTGTGGGAGAATTGATGTAAGAGTTATGCCCAAGCTTGAATGTTAGAACAGGATCGGTGAGACCTACCCGCGCCTTTATTTAGCCGCGAGTGCGCCGTACTCGGTGATGGCAAGGCGATATGAGCAACGGGGGGTGGAGGATCTGACATGCGCTATGTCCGTCCGATGTGAGACCAGAAAGTGCGGTCTGTTGGAACGTATAGCAAGAGTCTTAGGCCGACGCGCTGTGATACAATAGGGGGATACGGGCCAATGTCGGTTCACTAAGACTATAAAACTCCGGTTGTACGCCATGGAGTAAATGCTCAAGTGAGTTGTCGTTGGGCTGTGACCCTGATACTGTGGTGGGCAACTGATTTGCCAGTACACCAAGAATGTGCCCGGAGTGCACGGAACGTTAGGCCGGGTGGCTGACGGTTGTGATGGCATGTGTGCATGAAAGCACATTATATGATATATATATATATACATGCTTGTGATATGCTATGCCTGCAAGGAAGATTACCGCTGCCCCGAAAAATGGGTAGGGTCGTTATAATTTGGTCAGCTGAATGCTGACCATTGCCTTTATTTGCCACCCCTGGGTGGATTGTCCCTGTACAAGTGCTAGAGAGCCAAGCGGGACGAAAAAGGATTGATATCCATGCTGCTTTAGCTGCTGCTGATGTTAGCCCTCGAAGGCTCAATTTGATAAATGTTATGTTTTTTTTTGATGTGGCCGGCCTGCGTGCCAATGTTTGGGCCACTGTTTGAAAGCTCTGTAAGGCCATAAGGCCAACGAATTATGTGTGTTGTAAGACATTCCTATGATATATAAAATGTGAAGTTTTATATGTTGGACATTCAAGAGAGGAGTTCAAGTGTTATAGGCTTCCGCTAGAATGCAATGTGTTAGGTACGCTACGCTACTCTGGTATCACTCTGTAGCTTCATTGTCTGTTTTGTGGTATATGTTGTGGGGCCCCGGCCGGACCTTCTAGTATATATTATATGAACGGATGGGGTTGTTACATTCCTCCTCCTTGAAATTCTCATACTATGATATGAGGAGGGATCTACTGTCTTTTCTTTCATCTGATGAGCCAGCAACTATTTGGTTCAGTGAGTCCCAAATGGTCTTTGCAAAGGTGCACTCAGCCACCTTCTGAAAGATGTAATCTGACATTGTCTGTGCCAGAATTTTCATTGCTTTAACATCAGCTATCTTGGCTTTCTTTTGTACATCAGTCCACTCAGGTGGTGGAAATGCATGTGTATTGGTAGTTGTAGTAGTAGTTGTAGATTGAGGGGGACCTGTCAAAATAGAGTTGAAAATGTCCTCATCAATAGAATTCATATAGAGTTTGATTCTTGCCTTCCAGAGTGCAAATTTTTTCAAGTTTCACACTGGAGGTCTGGTGCTAGAATATTCCTTATTCTGTGTCATGCTGTAAACAAGAGGCTATAGAGAAAACGATCTATCAAAGGATCTTTGTCAGATGTAAGTCCGTGAAACCAAAGCAACGTAATCCTCTGATACCAATTGAAGGATGGTAAAAGCTTTACCACTTGAGGGGATAGATCTATTTAACTCTAGAGAGGGGGGGGGGTGAATAGAGTATTTTAAAAACTTAATAAGTTTTTATAGTGGAATTAAAAATAGTGATATATATATATATATATATATATATATATATATATATATATATATATATATATATATATATATATATATATATATATATCTTATGAAAGTGCCGGAATGAAAAACTAACAAACACAGCACACAACACACAACAATAAGAAAATAGTAAGAAACCCAGACAATACAAGAATTTTATAGTGATTCCCATAAACTTGGGTACATCCACTATTCTACCACCCTGGTAGGAATCCACTACAGGTTTTTGATCAGGTGCCCTGTCACCAACATGTATTTGCTTAGGTGCACTGTCAGCACAAGATCTATTTGAACGGAGATCTCACAACCCTTTAGGCTTTTGATCAGATGCCCAAAAACCAAGCTAAGTCTTTTGTTAAGGAGACTTAAGAAGCAGGTGGTTAACTTTTGAAGGGAGTTAAAACCCTATGTACAATGGGGAAAAATAAAATGTGATATTGTCTTCTCTTTCTCAAACAGCTGAGAAGACGTTAGTGGATTGCTTGATGATGTCAAAGTTCCCCCTGAGATTATTATTGTTCAAGAATTTGTTGGAAGCTTTGCAGGGTGTAGGTCTTCTTTGATGAACTCCAGAAGCTTTTTAGACTGATTGTATTTTGATGTATATTGAAAGATTGGTGAAGAGTTGCAGATTGATGAAGATTATATGAGTATGCAGACTGAATATGTTTGTTCTCTATCTGGCTGTTTCCCTTAGTGAATTCTCTTCTCCTTTTTAAGTTTTCTGTAGAAATTTTGTCTCTGAATTTGAATTCTACTCCATAATTAACTGCTGAAATCTTGGAACTTGGACAAATGGCTAGAAGGCAACAAATTGATTCATTAACTGTCCCAGTTATTAAGCCGAATATTAACTCTATGAAATCCAGTAATAAATGCTGCCAATGAACGACTATATTCATAAGTTTATTTGCAATTAATTACTAAGAGCAACATAGGTAATAATATATTATATAAACCTTGGTCAATCTGGAAATAAAATGCAGAGAATAGAAAATGATGAACTAACAGATTTCGTCGATCAGAGATCCAAGATCGTCGAACTCAATCCTCTCTTTCCTCGAGCTGAGCCCCAAGAACTTTGAACTGACTTAATGATGTCCATTTTGGGCTCCAAGTTCGTCTAACTAAGATAGTTGTTCGTCAAACTCAACAACTGATAGGAGATCCGAGTTAGTCGAACTCAATTAAGCTTTCGTCGATCTCAACTTCAGAGAAGAAACTTCGAGATCGTAGAACTGAGAACGAAGATCATCGAACTCCATTCAGATTTCATCAAACGACTTCTTCAACATGGAAAAATCTGTCTTGTTCTGAAATCTTCAGTATTATAAGTCTTGTGAGGGATTGGTCCAATCAAACTAACTTGTTGCCCTACCCTAAGATTCAATAAAGGCCTATCACCCTATACTATATATTGTGGGTCAATCTATGCAATCCTGATAGTGAACCTAGCCCAAATCAACTCTAAAACAGGTGGGGTTCCAACAGGACACCCGACCTCCATACGACAACACTCCCCCTTAAACTGGAGCATAGATATCAATCATGCCCAGCTTGTCGTAAAAGTGGAAAAAGGAAGCTGACACCTGCTTGGTGAAGATATCTTCCAACACATTGTCAGAAGTGATGAACGAAGTACAAATCTGTTTCTTCAAGATCTCTTCTCGAATAAAATGACAGACGACTTCTATGTATTTTGCTCTCTAATGAAAGACCGGATTTTTGGAGATATATATCGTGGCCTTGTTGTCGCGGAACATAGGAAGAGGATAGTTGTAGACCTCTCCTAAGACAAGCATGAGAGCTCGTAACCACTTCAACTCACATGTGGTTGATGTCATACTATGATATTCCGATTCTACACTAGAACTGGAGACTATGGACAGTTTCTTGCTCTTCCAGCTCACAAGATTTCCTCCAACAAATGTGGAAAAACCTGATGTTGACTTGCGGTCACCTTTGCAATCAACATAACTTAAATCTGAGTACGCTTCAACCCTCAAGTGATCATTCTTCTGAAAAAGAAGTCCTTTCTGTGGCGCTACTTTAACATACTCCAATATCCTCATGAAAGATTGTATATGACACTCCCTAGGAGCTTGCATGAATTGGTTCACCTTGCCCACATCATAGGAGATGTCATGTCCGGTTACCGTGAGATAAATGAGTTTGCCAACCAGACGCCTGTACCTCGTAAGATCGGATAGAAGAGGCGAGTCATCTGTCCACATTTTGTCTTCTCCAGCAGCCCTGGGACATCAGGCAGGTTTAACACCATTCAACCCTGCCTCTTTTAGTAGATCAAGAGTATACTTCCGTTGGGAAAGGACCATGGAATTGGGCTTCCTAGAGATTTCAATCCCCAGAAAGTATTTTGGGGAGCCCATATCCTTTGTGACCAGGTGTTGACGAAGGTGTTTCTTTGTCAAAGCTACCCCAACCTGGTCATCGCCAGTAAGAAGAATGTCATCCACATATACCGTAAGAATGACTAGACCCGAGGAGGTTTTGCGAATGAACAAGGGGTGATCGGCTGAAATTCTTGCAAAACCAATGGCCGCAACAATGCCGCTAAACTTGTCAAACCAAGCCCGAGAGCTTTGCTTTAGGCCATAGATGGCCTTCTTCAGCCGACATACTCGTGTCTCCCCCTGAGCAACATACCCAGGAGGTTTCTCCATGTAAACAACTTCCTGAAGATCACTATAGAGAAAGATATTCTTAACATCCAGCTGTGAAATGGGTCAATCCCTGTTGATAGCCACAAAGATAATGACCCGAATGGTGCTGAGACGAGCAACGAGAGAGAAGGTGTCAAAATAATCAACACCATAGGTCTGAGTGAAGCCTTTGTCAACCAGGCGGGCCTTTTAGCGGTCCACGCTACCATCCAGACGAAACTTTACAACAAAGACCCAGTAATAGCCAACCACATCAGTGCCCAAAGGGGGAGGAACTATGGTCCAGGTACCCCGTTCTATGAGGGTAGCAATTTCTTCATCCATGACGGCCTTCTAATGAGGAACAACAAGAGCTTCCTGGTAGGTGGGGGAGTGGAAGTTGCATAGATAGCCAATGCAAACGCCCTGCGAGAAGGAGTGAGGGGATCATATGAAACAACAGCAGCTAACAGGTGTTGGGTACACGTCCGCACCCCTTTGCGAAGAGCAATGGGAAGATCCAGGTCGGCGTGTTCCTCAGTGACCTGAGCATCCGTGGCGGAGAGAGCTGGCCTGGGAGTGGAGGGAGAGAGCAATGGTGATGAGGGAGAGAGAGAAGGAGGAGATGGTGGAGGTGACGGTGGGAAAATCTCAATGTGAGTAGATGTGGTGTAGGGGATGGTAGGAGAAGATGAAATAGCCAGAGAGGGAGAGGTGTCAGAAGAGAAATAGGACGCATTCTCGAAGGTCACATCCGCGGATACATATTGCTTACGAAGAATGGGATCAAAGCAACATTAGTCTTTTTGAGTAGTTGAGTAACCTAAAAAGACACACTTGATGGCAGGTGAGTCGAGTTTGTCATGAGTGGCGGAAGGAGCGTGCACAAAAGCCGTGCACCCAAAGATACGCAGAGGGAGAGGAAACAGATCCTTTCCTGGATAGAGAATGGAGAATGGGGTTTGTCCGTGGATAACCATGGATGGAATGTGATTAGTGAGGTAATAGGCGATTAGAACAGCGTAGCCCCAATAGGAGCGAGGAACCTACATCTGTGCCATCAAAGTGCGAGCGACATCGAGGAGATGATAGTTTTTGCGTTCCGCCACCCCATTTTGTTGTGAGGTATAGACACATCTAGTTTGATGAATGTTACCATTGTGCATATAGAAAGAAGAGAAAACAGTACTAAGATATTCCTTAGTATTTTCAGAGTGAAAGATTTTAATAGATATATCAAACTGATTCTTAATCATATTATAAAACGATGTCCATACAGAAAAGAGTTCGGAGCGATCCTCTAAAAGATACACCCACGTACACCTAGAGAAATCATTATAAAATATGAACTACCCCGACCTATGGTAAGGGTAGGAGCAGGACCCTGGATGTCAGAGTAAAGAAGATCAAACGGCCGAGAAGATCCACAACCTTGCTTCGGTGGGAGGACGAGCGGTGATGCTTGCTAAGCTGACAGGCGCCACAGTTTAGAGGAGGACTCTGTGGAGGAAGGTGGGGCATAAGATGATGAAGAAGTCATGGATGAGAATGAACAAGATGGGGGTGCCACTGGAGAAGATCAGTAGAATATGAGGAGAAGGCAGAGATTGTGGAAATGTTGTTGAGGAAGTAGAGGCCGCTAGTCTCAGTCCCAGTAGGAATCGTCCGTTTGGAGCCCAGAACCTGAAAAGAACAAGTAGTAGAAGTGAATGTGACGGAGCATTATAGTTGCTTGCAAAGTGAAGAAACAGATAACAAGTTGCAATGGAACTTGGGCACATGGTGGGTGTTCGCCAAGCGAAGAGACGGAGTGACTTGAACAACACCCGTTCCATTGACCGGTGAGTGAGAGCCGTCCGTAATAAGGGCTGGGGGCAACCGATTATTCCGTTCTAGGAGATAAAAACATTACGGATTGCTGGTCATATTATTGGTAGCACTAGAGTCGATCAGCCATTTACCTTGAGTATCGACGTGTGCACTACCTTAAGATATGACCACGGAGGCGGAGGGCTTTGAAGAGGAAGTGGAAGCATCTCCAGATGGTCGAAGATGAGGATGCTTCTTCCAGCAGCGATCAACCGTGTGGCCGATGCAGCCACAGTGAGAGCAGAGAATGCGGGAAGCACCACGTTCTCTAGATGTGAGGTGGAGGCCACTCGAGCCACTTCGTTGAATATGGTGAGCTGAGTTGTCCGGTGGACGAGGGGAGGATAACAGTGGATGTTGTAGTAGAGAGGTAACATCGGCAATGCGGGCGACAGTGATATCTAGGGTGGGAGACTTCGCCTCGCCAAGTATTTGTTGACAAATCATGTCATACGACTCAGGAAGTCGCAGAAGCTAACACACAACCAGAAGCTCCTGGAAGTGTTTGTGTTGCTCAGCGAGATATGCAGAGAAGGGGCGATTTTGGAGAATTTCGGATCCGAGAGCCTGAACTTGTTGGTAAGTAACAGCAGGAGACATGGAGGGGTGGGCAAAGAGGTCTGCATACAGAGTATAGATGCAGGACGTCTGAGACCCCTTGGAGTAGAGAGCGGCGAGATGAATCCAAGCAACCTTTGACGTTTCATCATGACAGATGATGGGAAGGCATTCATCAGAGAGGCTGTTAGCTAGCCGTGTGATGACAAGAGCGTCGTTGGCATCCCGATCGTCAAAGAGAGGGGAATCATGCGGAGGAGGGTCATCGGTGAGATGATGACGTTTACGTTGAGAGCGGAGAAGGAAGGTGAAGGAGACACTCAAATCTGGGTTATTGGGACCGATGAGTTTGGAAATGGTGTCAAGGTTGCTCGAAGGAGTGGGAGGAGTAGGAGCAGGAGAGGCAATGTGAGTAGTCGTGGTAGAGATATCGGAGGTGGCCATAGAAGAGAACAGCGAGAAGAACAAGTCACGGCTAGAAGGAGAGGTCACGGCGATAAAGAGCAGGGCACGGCTAGAAAAGGAGGGCACGACGACTAGGCATAGGTTGCGGCAAGAAGAACAGGTCGCAACGACTTAAGAACTGGTTGCGACAATGCAGGAAGAGGAGCGGCTTGAAAAGGAGGGCGTGGCGACTAGGCACAGGTCGCGGCAAGAAGAACATGTCGCGGTGACTGAATAACAGGTCGCGGCAAGAAGAAAGAGGATTCAAAGAGGTCGCACACACAAAGGGCAACGACACGGAGAGAAAGATACCGCGCGAACAGGGCAAAAGCCGGTGGAAGAAACAAGTCACAAAGACAAGTCGCGAGAAGAAGAAACAAGCTGCGTGGACAGAGAGGGCTCACAGAATCAGGAGTAAAAGATTGAGTCCTCTGATACCATGTGCGAACAGAAAATAAGCAAACCGAAAATTTGGAGTAACAAATTTTCTTATCCAAAAAAAGGTGTATATTACAAAGGTATAGCCTCCCTTTTAAAGAATAGAGGAGATGAGAGCGATTACAAATAAGCAATGTCGGACTAAATAATTACAAGTATATGTGGCTTTACAAATAAACTAACCGACAAGTCACGCGGTTAGACAAATAGGCTAACCGCTCGACAACCACTAGAAGGAGAGAAAAAGTGCCATAGAGAACAAGCCACCACAGGATACCGCTAGGCTGCCAGTCTCAAATTCGCCAGAGACAAACCGCCAGACCGCCCGGCCTCCAAACAGCAACAGGCCAGCAAACAAGCTGCTGAGATAAACCGCCAGACCCCCCGGCCTCCGAACTGCAACAGGCCCCCCCGGCCTCCATACCACAACATCCAGCACTCTCAATGATTCAACTACTGCTTATCTATACTCAAAAAGAGGGAGCCGATAATCAAAACTATGAGAAGTATATGATTCTACTGCCTCCCTATTTAAAGAAGTCAAAAGGTGGAGGAGAAGGATATTGTTGGGTACATTGGTCAAATGTACCTGATTTGAAGAAGCCTCACCCAACTCAATGATATACATCATAATGTATTTGATGTATGTTGAGTTTACTTGTGCAGGTTAAGTTATCACTGGACTGAAGAAAAAAGTTTCTAAGTCCATGTGTCGACACCTAGAGGGAAAGTGTCGACACTTAAGAAAACTTGTGTCGACACCCAGACAAGCAGTGTCGACACTTGGAGTCATTATGTCGACACCTGGGATGCAGAGTCGACACCAGACAGAAAGTGTCGACACTTGGAGCTGTGTCGACACTCAGTGAAGAAAAGTGCAGACAGAAAGTGTCGACACAAGGAGCTGTGTCGACACCCAGTGAAGCTGAGTCTACACCAAATAGTGTCGACACTTGGAGCTGTGTCGACACTCAGCAAAAGTCTGCAGAGACTAAGTACAAGTGTCGACACTCAACACAATGTGTCGACACTAAGCAGAAGAGTCAGCACTTGAAGTAAGTGTCGACACCCAGCACAATGTGTCGACACTCAACAAAAGAGTCAGCATTTGAAGTATGTGTCGACACCTAGAACAATGTGTCGACACTCAGCTAAAGACTCTACACTTGAAGAAAGTGTCGACACAAGGAGCTATGTCGACACTTAGCAAAGAACAGAATTATCAACAAAATATTCTAAGTACAAGTGTCGACACTAAGGGAATGTGTCGACACTCAGCTGAAGTCTCAACGGAAGAATCAAGTGTCGACACAAGGAGCTGTGTCGACACTTAGCAAGTATCAACATAGAAGACTATGTGTCGACACCAAGAAGCAGTGTCGACAATTAACAGATTCAACACAAGAAGTTGTGTCGACACAAAGGTGATGTGTCGACACTTAGAAGAATTCAGCAAGTTACAGAAGATCAAGTACTTGTGTCGACACTCAATTTCAGTGTCGACACCTGAAGAAGAATCTGTGTCGAGACATACAAGAAGTTGTGTCGACAACTTGTAGACTTGTGTCGACACTTACACAGCATGTGTCGACACTTGGACTATAAGTGTCGACACTTAAAGACAGAAAGTCTCGACACTATCAGACAGTTAGAGATTTTCAAGAAATGACTAGATGACATGACATCTGCCGTTCCAGCCGGTCTACAGCACCTGTCAGAGATATCAGAAGTCAGTTATGGACCGGACAAGCCAGTTACCATGAAGAAGGCCTATAAATAGGCACCTACAGTTTACAGAAACTGTTGTTCAAGAAGTTCAGTTTTGTTGAAGAACAAGTTAAAAAAGTGGTACATAGAGTATCAACACAAGAAGATCTTGCAGTCCAAGTGCAGATCTAAGAAGTTGGAGAGAGAGGGCTCCATCCAAGAAATCAGCCTCTAGAAACTAGGCTGAGAAGAAGGATTCAGATTCATTCTGGATCTTAAGTGGCAGAGGTCAAGGAACTACTGCAGGAGGATTCAGTCTTATTCAGTTCTACTCAAGAAGCTTTGAAGAAAGCTAAGTCAGATTGAATCTAGCTGAGTTCTTCCAAGAACTCATCAAGAAACTCTCAACTCCCCTCTTTTATTTCTGAGTTGTTGAGTTAATATTTGTAATACATTTTTAACTTGTAGGATCCTTTGGATCTGAGTGAATTGTAAGCCTATAATTATAAAGGCTGAGGGTAGGGCTTGAGAGCCTGAGTGTAGGAGATTGAGATCTCTGAGTGTAGGCATTGGTTGGCTGAGTGTAGGCCTTGGTTGGCTCAGTGTAGGCCTTGATTGGCTGAGTGTAGGCTTTGGGATAAAGCTGAGTTGTAAGGCTTTGGGCTTGAGGTGTAGGAACCAATTTGGGTTCTGAGACAGTGGAGGAGTTTGGCCGAATCTAGTACACTACTAGATAGGCGAAGGGGGAAAGTGGATGTACCGATATCTTGGGGAACCACTATAAACCACTGTGTCTGCTGTGCTGTGATTGTTATTTGCTGTGTATGTTTTGTTATTGCTGTGCAAGAGTAGTTAGAAATCTGTGATATAGCTGATTGCTGTCATTAAGTGTCAAAAAGGATTAGGTCACCTATTCACCCCCCCCCCCTCTAGGTGTTTAGGTACCATATCTTTCAAGTGGTATCAGAGCCAGGTTCCTCAATAAGGATTAACAGTCTGAGGAGATCCTGTTTGGCAGATTCAGTGTAAGGCAAAACACAGATTCAAGAAATTCAAGAAAATCAAGAAACATGGGTTCCTCTGAGAATCACAAGGAATTGGGTTCCATGAAATTACCCATATGCAGGAAAGAGATCTTTGGGATCTGGAAGGAAAGGGTAAGGCTGTTTATGGAAGCCTCAGACCCTAGAATCTACATCACAGTAAAGGAAGGGCCTTATGTGCCCATGAAGATTTCAGTTTTAGATGCAAATCAGAGAACTCCAAAGGATTTCTCTGAAATGACTAAGGATGAGATTGTCCTAGCCACAATGGACAAGAGGGCACAGAACATAATAGTGAGTGTCATTGATGATGCAACTTTTCAGAATCTTATACACTGCAAGACAGCCAAAGAGATGTGGGAAACTCTTATAGTGTATATGGAAGGATCTGAAGAAGTAAGACAAGATAGAAAATCCTTGCTAAATCAGGAGTATGAGAGTTTTAGACAAGGTAAGGGTGATAGCATAACTGAGTACTACAAGAAGTTCTACAGAATAGTTAATGAACTCATGTCTTATGAAAGAGAGTTCAGTAACTATGAACTAAATGACAAGTTCTTAAGGTCCCTAACCAAAGATTGGGACACCAAGATCTGTGCCATAAGAGAAATGGCTAAGTTGGGGGAAATTCCTCCTCCTACACTGTTTGGCAAGTTATTGTCATATGAGATGCAGTTGACAGTGAGGAAAGAGGAGGAGAAATCAACAAGGACTGAGCATAAGGAAAGATCAATTGCTTTCAAGACAGATGTCCCCAGGAAGTGCAGGAATAAATCACTAACTCCACCTCCAAAGATTGCTGAATCAGAGTCAGATGAAACAGTCAGCACCAAGTCAGAAAGCAGTGAAAGTGACGAAGACTTTGCTGCTTTCACTAGACACTTTCAGAAGTTTTTGAAAAATAAACAGTGGAGGTCAAGGCCTTCTACATCACATGGAAAGGAAGACTCTTATCAGAAAAAGAGGTCTTCAAAGAATGACAAGAAAAGGACAAAATCTAGCAAGGCAACTGGTTCAAAGATACTGTGTTATTGCTGCAATAGACAGGGTCATGTTATTGCAGATTGTCCAGAGAAGAGAAAGGAATCTGGTGACAGGAAAAAGCCACACTTCAAAGGCAAGAAAGAGAAGTCTTTTGTAGCCAAGAAAGAGAAGACTCTATCAGATATTTCTTCTTCAGAATCTGAGTCTGATGCTGAAGCCTACATAGGGCTGTTTGCTGAAGAAGAAGAAGAAGAATTCATGCAGATAATGGAGTCTATCTATGAACAAGAAGACTGTCATTGCCAAGGGCTAATGGCTTTGACAGAGAGTGCCAAAATCCTGGAGCAGCCAGGACCCAGTAAGGTACAAGGTTCAAGTTCAAGTTCAGTTTCTTGTTCTAGTTCAGATTCAGATTCTTCTTCATCAAGTGATGAGAATGTATCTGAGTCTAAGGATGATATTCATCAGCTTATAGATGAATATAAGGTGCTGTTGCAGGCTTACAAGAAAAGCAAGACCCTAGCCAAAAGTCAGGCAAAGGAAATTGCTATTCCTAAAGCTGCAGTAACAGATTTTGAGAAGTCTTTTGATCAAAAACTGAATGAGATAGCCAGGTTGAAGCACATAACAGTGATTCAAATGGGTACTATATCATTTAAAAATGATCAAACCAAGAGTCTGGAGATCAATCTTCAGAAAGAGAGAAATCTTGTTGCTAGGTTTTCTAAACCTAAGTCAGTGCTACCTTTAATTGATGAATTTGTTCATCATAAAGGCAAGGCTGGACTGGGCTTTATTAGACCTGCAGGGACTGAGCAGTCCAAGTCTAAGTCCAAGGGCAAAGCCCCAACATTCAACAAGCCTGCTGTAGACAAGACAGCCAAGGCAGTACCTAAGCAAAGGTACAACAAGTATGAATGTTGGTGCTGTGGCAAAGTTGGCCATTTTGCAGTGGACTGTTGGCACAATGCTAGTGCCAAAGTGAGTACCAAACTACCTGTTGGAAAGCCAGTGGGTAGCTTTGTCAGATTGCAGACTAACAAGTACCAAGGACCCAAGAATTCTTTGGGTTCTAAGGTTCATTAATCTGTTTTGCAGGTGAGTCCAAGTGGCCATACCCCAACATGGTACTTGGACAGTGGATGTTCCAGACATATGACTGGAACAAGGGGACTACTAAAGGACTACATACCAATAAAAGATGGTCCAAAGGTTACCTTTGGTGGTTCTGAAAAGGGAATCATCAAAGGGTTTGGTAACATTTCTACAAACTTGGTTACCATTACTCAAGTGGCTTATGTTAAAGGGTTGAAACACAACCTAATAAGTATAAGTCAATTAAGTGATGTAGGGTATGACATCTCATTTGTTAAAAATGGTTGTCATATCAAGAGGTCAAGTGATCAAGAGATCATTTTGACAGGTTATAGGAAAAGGAATGTCTACTGCCTAGACATTATGATTGAGAACAATGGTTCTCCAGTTTGTCTTGTAGCTGATGAGACAGTCTCTCATTGTGTCAAATGGCACAAGAGGCTTGCGCATCTTAACTATAAGACAATTAGCAAACTCTTTAGTAAAGAGTTAGTGAGGAATGGTCCTCAAGTTAAGTGTGTTAAAGATGGTATTTGCTCAGCTTGTCAAAAGGGCAAGCACACTAAATCCACCTTTAGAAGCATAGAAAACAAAGATGCTGTGAGGTGTTTATACCTCTTGCATTTGGATCTCTTTGGTCCAATGCCAGTTCACAGCTTAGGTAGGAAGGTCTATACCCTTGTAGTTGTAGATGACTACTCAAGGTTTTCCTGGGTGTTCTTTTTAAGACAGAAATCTGAAACACCTAGTGTCTTCTATAGCTTTGTCAAGCAAATTCAGAATGAACTAAATAGTACAGTGGTCAAGATTAGAAGTGACCATGGTACTGAGTTTCAGTCTGAAAGCATGACAAAACTATGTGAAGACTTTGGGATATTTCAAGAATTCTCTTCGCCTAGAACACCTCAGCAAAATGGCATTGCTGAGAGGAAGAATAGGACCTTGATAGAGGCTGGTAGAAAACCCTACTAAGTGGTACATCACTGCCTGAGTATTTCTGGGCTGAAGCAGTTAACACTGCATGCCATGTTATAAATAGGGCTACCATCACTAAAGGGCTAAACAAGACCCCCTATGAAGTTGTGAAAGGCAGGAAACCAAGCCTATCCTACTTCAGGATCTTTGGTTGCAAATGCTTCATACTTAACAATGGGAAGTCTTACTTAACTAAGTTTGCTGCCAAGTCCCAACAGGGAATTTTTGTTGGGTACAGCAATAATAGTAAGGCTTATAGAGTCTACAACTTGACTACACAAGTTGTAGAAGAATCTGTGCATGTAGTTTTTGATGAGACTAAACTTATTAACAATGAGTTGTCTAGTACTGTATGCAGCCCCACAGGTTTATCAAAGAAAATGGACAAACTTACTATAGAAGAAGTGCCTGCTGCAAGACAACAAGGAGAGGAGAGTAGCTGTTGTCCAGGGGGAGAACTATATGTGCCAATTGCTGATGAAGTATAAGGAATACAGCATGATGGAGATGCTGAAGAGGTTCAACCAGAAGTAAGGATGCCTCCAGCCAACAGGCATCTAAGAGATCATCCAGTAGAGCAGATTATTGGAGATCCAAGCCAAGGAGTACAAACTAGGAGCAGATACATAAATGCAGCAATCTACTCCAGCTTTCTGTCACAAGTTGAACCTAAGAAGTTTGAAGAAGCAATACAAGATCCATAGTGGACTGAAGCAATGCAAGAAGAGCTTAATCAGTTCAAGAGGTGCAAGGTTTGGGAACTTGTTCCTAAACCTAAAGACCACAATGTAATAGGAACTAAGTGGATCTACAGGAATAAGATGGATGAACAAGGGGTCATCATTAATAATAAGGCTAGACTGGTTGCTAAAGGATATAGGCAAGAAGAAGGTATTGATTTTGATCAAACCTTTGCTCCAGTAGCCAGACTGGAAGCCATAAGGATGTTCTTGGCCTATGCAACCTATCAAGGATTCAAAGTATACCAAATGGATGACAAGTCAGCATTCCTAAATGGTAATCTTAAGGAAGAAGTCTATGTGGAGCAGCCTTCAGGTTTTGTTGATCCAACTCTACCTCATCATGTCTATAGACTTAGGAAAGCTTTATATGGGTTAAAGCAAGCCCCTAGGGCTTGGTATGAAACCCTATCTAGTTTCCTCATTGAGAACAAGTTCTCAAGGGGGAAAATAGATAAGACTCTATTCCTTAGGGAATCTAGAGGCAAAGTCATACTAGTCCAAATATATGTAGATGACATTATATTTGGGTCTACTGAAAGCAGCCTTTGCAAAAAGTTTGCAAAACTTATGCAAGGTCAGTTTGAGATGAGTAGTATGGGAGAGCTAAAGTTTTTCTTGGGTCTCCAAGTTAAACAGACTAAGAGTGGTTTATCCATTTGTCAGTCCAAGTTCACCCTAGAACTCATAAGGAAGTATGGTATGGATTCATCCAGCACCATGAAGACTCCTATGGGGTCAAGTATGTCTCTTAGCAAGGATGATGCAGGGAAACCTGTAGATGAAAACTTGTATAGAGGGATAGTTGGCTCCCTATTATACTTGACTGCTAGTAGACCAGACATCATATATGCTACATGTGTTTGTGCAAGGTATCAAGCCTGCCCTAAAGAGTCTCATTTGACTGCAGTCAAAAGAATATTGAGATATCTAAAGGGCACTCCCTATCTAGGCCTCTGGTACCCTAGGAATGGAGATTTTGATCTAACAGGTTATTCAGATGCAGACTTTGCAGGATGCAAAGAGGATAGAAAGAGCACTACTGGAACCTGTCAATTCCTAGGTGGGAGACTAATTTCATAGAGTAGCAAAAAGCAAACCAGTGTGGCTATCTCCACAGCAGAGTCAGAGTATGTGGCTGCAGGAAGTTGCTGTGCTCAACTTCTGTGGATACAACATCATCTAGAGGACTATGGATTTCAGGTAAGTAGAACTCCACTTTTCTGTGATTCTACAAGTGCTATTTCAATAGCTAATAACACTGTATCTCATAGTAGAACAAAACATATTGAGATTAAATATCATTTTCTTAGGGAGCATGTAGAAAGAGAAGATATTTTATTAGAATATGTTAAAACAGATGAACAAGTAGCTGATATGTTTACTAAGCCACTAGAAGAAGCTAAGTTCAATAGATTCAAAATTGAACTAGGAATGATAAACTTAGAGTAAGTTTACAGATTTGAAAATGACTAAGTAAAAAGGTGTCGACACATAGACAAGTCTATGTCGACACAGAATAGAGGTGTCGACACTTCAGGAAAAAGGTGTCGACACATCTAGGAATGTGGTGTCGACACTTCAGAATGTTAGTGTCGACACATGTCAAGAAGGTGTCGACACATCCAATATGGTCTCGACACTTAAGTATTTACTCAGAATTTTCTAAGTAAAGTCTCGAAAATGTGTCGAGATATGTTGTGTCGACACATAACCGAGTGTCGACACATAAAATCTGTTGACTAAACTTGTGTCGACACATATGTGTCGAGACATTATAAGTCAGTGTCGACACTTATTGCCAGTGTCGACACATATTAAGTTAGCTGTCCCGCCTGTTCATCTTCAAAATTAGAAAGGTATAAATATGGTTCTGTCTTTGTTTGTCGACACGCTTTCAAAGTTTCGAGACCAAAACTACTGTGTCGACACCTCTCTTTTCTAAAGATAAATTCTACAAACCCTAATGGCACTTAAGCTTGAGGAGAACGTTAACGAAGGATATGAGCTTGTGCGTGGCGCGTTCGACGATGCAGATCAAGAAATCAGGTCGGTAGTAACCCTAGTCGCCGATTCTGGATTAGAGTACTTAGTTTCAGAACCTACTAAGATATGGAAGAAAGAGGTTTTTGAATTTCTTAATGGAGCTGCAGTAGATGAATCTGGATACAGAATCAAATCCAGAGTTCATGGAACTAAGGTCAAGGTTTCACCAAAGAGTCTGAGGAAGGTACTCCAGCTACCAAAAACTCAAGATGAAGAAGAAATTACTGCATCCAAGATCAGGGAAGCTCTTACCTGGTGTGGACTTGATCCTAAGATGAAGATAGGATCTGTATTTAACAGGAAATGCATGAATAATCAAGGAAAGTTCATATCTGAGATTGTGGGAAAAGTCTTACTCAGTAAGCCAGGAGGGCATGACAGAGTGTCTGCCTCCATGTTCAGTATAATGACAAGAATTATCTTCACTATAAGAACTGATTGGTCAGTTATATTGTTTGACAAGATTAAGGAGAGCTTGAAGAAGCCCAACCTGGGCAGAATCATTAGTCTATACCTAGCTGGTGTGATACCAGAGGTAATGAGTACTGCTGCAGGAAGCAAGATAAATCATATGAGGAAGATGGATCTAAGGATCTTTTCAAGATGGGACATGGTGTTCTCCAAGAAAATGCCAACCCCAGAGAAGACTGTTACTGAGAAGGAGATTCCTCCAAAGAAAAAGAGAAAAACTGCTCCAGTGGCACAAGAGTCCTCCAACAGTTCTGAAAGTGAAGAACAAGTTGTTTTCACTCCAGATGACCATGAGGAAGAGCCTGCAGTGAAATCTCCTGCTGCTCAAGAGATTACTGAGATCCAGGGGGAGCTACCACAAGCTAGCCCCATCCACAGGGATCAAAGCCAGGGGGAGCCTCCAGTTGTAGTAGCACCAACTACACTGGAAAGTGAGCAAGCCACCACCATCATACAAGAGGTACTCACTGACCTAAAAACTTTAGAATATCTTATAGAAGATGCTGATTTGTCTGATGTTCCTCAGCAAACTCAGCTGCCTAGTCAAGCTCCAGATGTTGTTATAGAAGACACATCTGTTGTTCCAGTAATTCCTGATCCTGTGGTTGAAGAACCAGGAACTTCTCCAGCTTCTTCACCACCAGAATACACAATGGAAGACTTGTTTCTAAATCTAGACCAACAAGATTTTGACATGGACAAGGATGCTACTGAAGGAGAGAATGCTGCTGCTAAGGGGGAGCAAGTGCAAGTTCAGGAAGAGCCTTTAAGGCCAGAAACTGAGAAGGCACCTGATGTGCAAGCTGACAGACCTCCAAGCCCTAAGGATAGGGTTGACATAGCCAGCACTTCTGCCTCTGAAGATGAGGAGAGTGCTAGGACAAAGAAGAAGAAACTGTATGTCTTTAAAAGGAGAAGTCAGAGTTATAAGAAAGCTCTGCAATCTATAGCCCCACAGCCTATAGTCCAACAAGCTCCAACTGTTGATTATAGTGCATTAATGATTGCAATGCAGATAAAACTGGATGAACAGAGAAAAGCTATAGAGGCTTATGTAGATGAAGGGCACAAAACTTTGCAGTTTGATCTGGCCCAAGATATAAAGTCTATAAGGTTTGAAATGAACCTTAACAAGAAGGAGATGAATGAATGCTTCCACAAAGGTGGAAATGCAGTGGTGTATTTGGCAACACACCAAGAGAAGATCAAAGAACAAGTGGATGACATAGCATTGAAACAAGGATATGTTCTTGAAAATCAGTTAAGAATGAATGACAACTTGACTGCTTCATATAATGCTATTGTCACTGAATTGAAGACCAAGGCTGCTGATCCTTCTACATCTTCTGCTCCTATCAAAGCTGAATTTGACAAAGCCTTTCAAGAAGAAATTACTGCTGTAAAGACTGCTATCCAAGCCTCCCAGAAAGCTATATCTGATCAACTGCAAAAGCTCAAACCTTACTTTAAAGATGGAATCAGATACTTGGATAGTCAAATTAGATTTCAGAAGGATGATGTCAGAGATCATATGGCTAGAGAAGTCATAAAGGGGGGAGAGAGTACTAGTCAAGGCAAGCTCTGACTGTAACGTCCCGAATCGCTCTAGGCCCCTAGTGTGTGTGTTTTTGAGTTAGGAGGGTTGACTCAAGTCCTGAGAAGTGCAGGGAATTGGACTGCACTTGTGGAGAAGTGGAGAAATCAGTGTAAAAAGACACGGGAAGTGACACGGGTAGTGACACGGCCGTGTCCCTACCCGTGTGCGTCGAGTTGAGCTCGACGAGCCGTGTCGAGATCGTCGAGAATCGTCGAGCGGGGAACACGGGTAGTGACACGGGCGTGTCCCTACCCGTGTGCGTCGAGTTGAGCTCGACGAGCCGTGTCGAGATCGTCGAGAATCGTCAAGATGCGTCGAGCGGGGAACACGGGTAGTGACACGGGCGTGTCCCTACCCGTGTGCGTCGAGTTGAGCTCGACGAGAAGTGTCGAGATGCAACCCGAGAGTACACGGCCAATGACACGGCCAGGCACACGGCCGTGTCATGTGAACACGGGTCGGGACACGGGCGTGTCCCTACCCGTGTCAAACATTGAACCGACATGGAAACCGCCACGGCCGTTTCGCGGAAGCGGGACACGGGTACGGACACGGCCGTGTCCCTACCCGTGTCATATTTTGCTTATAAGGGGCAGAGGAAACCCTAGCCGTTTTTCACTCTCATTTCCTTCCCCTATTTCCTGTGAGAGCTCCTGGTGAGAGGAAAACTGCAGGAGCAAGTTCTACCGAAGGAGATCCGCCATCGTCGTGAAAGAGAAGATGCCGCCGAGGAGAACTACGCGATCCATGGCAAGAAATGGTGGTACCGCTGGAGCCAATGTGAGTTTCCTACCCTCTCCCTTGGTGCTAGATCTTAGATATTTAGGAGAGGCATCGACTCAAGAGAGTCTTGATGGAGAGGAGAAGATTTCTAGGTTAGGCCATGTTAGAACTTGTGTTCTAGACTTTAGATCTCTTCAACCCTTCCCCTTTTCTTCAATATGACGATGGGTGGATGGTCTCGTGAGGAGTTTATGGCCTTTTAGGTTGAATAAGGGAGGAGAATATTTCTGGAAAATTTAGGAACGATCGCCTTGAGGAGGAAGACGAACCGATGTCGTTCATTTTCCTTTAAGATGCGCGCAGAATCTGTATTCTGCGCGCAGCAATCTTCTAGGCCATTTTCCCGATGGATAAGTCCGGATCTGGGCTTTCGGCTAAACACAAAAGTTGAAGCCCTTGGAAATACCTTTCCAACGAGTGGTTGCACGACTTCAGGCGATGTTTGTAGCCACGGGAAAGTCTAAACGAAAATGGGGTTTTATAAATCTTGTATGCAAAAACTGTGTTCTGTACGCAGCGGACTTCGGGTCCGATTTCAAATAGGATAATGTCAAATCTGGGTTGAGCTCTGAATATGAAAGATGTAGTCCATGGAAATACCTTTCCATCGAGGGGTTACACGACTTCACCGGATTCCTGTAGCCTCGGGAATCGCCGGTCGAAGTTGCTGTCCAGATTCAACCTGCGCCTAAATTCTGGGCTTAATGAAAGATGAAGTTTGATTCGGTGGAATTAATAATGCATGATACTTGCCTTGGATGAACCCTTATGATTAATCAATTGTTGCATGATTGAAGTTGCTTATTAATCAGATTTCATATTATCAAATTGTGAAATAATCTTATTTATACGAATCGAATTGGTAGGAATTGAAAGATTGGTATTGTGCACTTCATGTTTAAAATATGACATTATCAAATGAAAATGAGATAGATCCTTATATGCGCATCATGATTATATTACATTGTCATCATTTGGAAAGTCATATAGATGAATAGATTATGATTATGGACATGTTTGATTAATGAAATGAATCTTGTAGTCCAATACTTAGAGAGTCGTCTCCCTACGGGTAGTATTGTGAAGGGATGTAAGTGCGGTGTTGACCGTCACTTGTCTTGGTTGTGTTGAGTTAAGGTGTGGATGAATGGTTGGGCTGTGTCCTCGTGTTTACTTCCGAGGCCCCTTCCATGATATGTTGATGTGGTATTTGCATGTGGTGTGAGTCGACATGCGGTGTCGTAATCCTGGGTTAAGGATAGTGTGGCAGGTCTACGGGCTCGCCAGTCGTCACACCGACGGGAGTTGGCAGTTAGACTTGGTCGGTTTGGGCTGTGTCCTCGGTGTTCACGTCCCGAGGCCCCTCCGGCCATGTGAACGGTTGGGTTGTGTCCTCGTGCTTTCTTCCGAGGCCCCTTCCGGGTCACGCAAGGCCAGTTCGGGCTGTGTTCTTGGTGCACATCTACCCAAGACCCCGCTGGGCCATAGTACGCAGGGGCTCCGCTGTTGTGTTCTTAGCGTTGAGGCGTACGGAGGCCTAGGTGAAGTAGTGTGATACTCGCCTAGTAGTAGAAGTGTTCGTTCTACTGTCACCGCCTGGCCACGACGGCTGATGCCTGAGAGGTTAGCTACCTGCTTGAAAAGTGGGAACTATAGTCTGTGTCGACATAGCAATTGCATGGGTGTGCATGGGTGAGTCATTGCATAGCATTCATAGCATTTCATATCATTGCACAACAAGATCCTCATCGTATAAGTTTGTATGGGCACTCTTATACGATTAGTTACTTTTATGTAACCCGATCCTTAACTTATAAGTTTGTATGGGCATTCTTATAAGATAAGTTACTTTCCTGCTGTTACTTATACTTGCTAGTTTAGTGTAGCTCTTATATAAATGCTGATTATGATACTATTACTCTTACACTACTGTCACCTGCTTGTACTTCCTTTACTTGCATACTTGTTATATACTATACTCTTGTTCCTTTTCTCCGCCCGGTGCCGAGGAGTCACCGGGGGAGCGGATGTGAAACCACTTAGTCGTTTCGACTAACGGTTGCTACGTCTTCCTTTTTAGGAGGTCACGCCGCAGGTGGAGCAGCCGCAGACTACGCAGCAGGACAGCCAGGCCAGGACGACAGGGCCTGAGGTGACGGTGCCGTCGATACCGTCAGTTACTGATGTTAGTTTTGATTACTCTGATGTAGCCCGTTTGGGCAATGTTTAGCTGTACTCTGATATATGGTAGAAGCATGTTTTAGCTTCTCTTTATTGATGTATTTGGACTGTATAACTTAGTGTGGATTTGACTTCTGTTTATTTTTTTGGTTGGGTTGGCATGATATATTGATATTGTTGTAGCCGGCGGAATAGGCGTCTTGTGGTACAGGTTAGCCCGTGTGCTAATGCTACCGCAAGGCGGCTGTTCCGGGCATAAGACTCCCCCTTCGTGCCGTGTTTTGGGATCCGGGGAGGAGGGGTCTTACAAATGGTATCAGTTTGCCACGATCCTCAACTACGAAGTCATTCAACAATGGTGCCACCCCCGTTTGGTTAGTCAGTTTGGGGACAAACTGACTTAGCGGAAGCAGTGGTGTGCCCATATGTAATTCACATTAAGTTTGTCCAACTTAGACCTTAAGTTTAGCCAACCTGACCACAAATTTGTCGTGTACGTGTATATTCCACTGCATGTTGAGCCGATGGGGGGTACTCCTACCCCTCCCATACCCACTCAGTTCGAACAGTCTGAGTTGGGGCAGACGCTCACCGCCATTCTTGATGCTTTTAAGGCACAGCAGGCTCCGGTGCAACAACAGGCCCCGAGCTCCAACTGGCTGAGCACCTTCCGGGCTCTCTCCCCTCCCGTCTGCCTTGGGACGGAGTCAGCCGTACGTACAGAGGAATGGCTAGACACGATACAGGAGTTGTTGGCCGGTATCCGTTGCCCAGCCAACATGGCAGTGACATTGGCAGTGTCCGTCTTGGACTTACATGCGAAGAGGTGGTGGAAGTCTCTCATGGGCTCTACCTTCCAAGGCCGGATCTACACAGAGATAAGTTGGAGTGAATTCTCGGGTGTTTTCTTGGAGCACTTTATCCCTACATCGGCACGAGATGAGCTTGAGCAGAGGTTCCTTCTACTAAAGCAGGGATCAAAGTCGGTCACAGAATACTAGCGGGAATTCCAGCATCTCGCAAGGTTTGCGGACTCTTATGAGTTGGATGACAGAGGTTATGCCAAGCGCTTCTATAAAGGGCTGCGAGATCACCTAAGGCAGTCCCTTTTATTTATAGCGGATGGTAGCTTGGCGGAGATCATTGATATGGCGAAAAGATTGGAGGCGGACCACCTGGGATGTAGTAAGAGGCCTGCGGAGGACGTGATGGAAGCCGGCCCAAGTAATAGAAGGAGACGGGACTTCAGAGGAGGAAGAGGTTATCAAAGAGGTGGCGGGTGTGTCCACCGAAACTATAGGGTGGAGCATCCAGTTCCGCAGCCGCCTGCGTTGCCTCCACCCCCACAGCCTCAGCGATTTCAACAACCTGAAGGGCGTCATGGTCTGGTGTGCTTCGAGTGCAACCAGCCGGGCCAAATCCGACGTTTTTGCCCGCAGCTATATGGGAACGTCCCTCCTGCTCTCCCTCCTGCTCTCCCTCCTGCTCTCCCTCCACCAGCTCCACGAGGACGGGGATATATGCGTGGTCGAGGATGAGGACTGCCAAGAGGAAACCCCGGACCGGTCCGGGATCAGGTGTACGCGCTTGACATGGCGCAGGAACGGAACCCACAAGATGTGATTGCAGGTATGATTTAATTAGTTTACATATTTGCATGGTTTAACATGAATTGAATAGAACTTATTAGACACTAGCAATAAGTTTTGGTCGTTGGCACTTAGGCACCGTGATTATTGGCGGGAAGACGGCCTATGCGCTGTTCGATACCGGTGCCTCACACTCTTTTGTGTCCGAGGATTTCATAAAAGACGTGGGAGATGTTCAGTACTTCACGGGAATAGCCCGACGTGTACGCCTTCCGGACGGCTCGGAGATGATCGCGACCGCCAAGTGCGAGTTGGAGTTATTTATTGATGGGAAGGCCTTTGATACACCGGCCACGGTTCTGAGAATGCCGGAGTTTGACATCATTTTGGGCATGGCATGGCTCGATTGGCACTTCGCAAGGATCGACTGCGCGGAGAAGCGGATCTATTTGAGACATGGAGACTCTGACGTCATCTTCCA
Source organism: Platanthera guangdongensis (assembly GCA_039583875.1). NCBI lineage: Eukaryota > Viridiplantae > Streptophyta > Magnoliopsida > Asparagales > Orchidaceae > Platanthera > Platanthera guangdongensis. Next base: position 86,710,707 of record CM077162.1, read on the forward strand.
AGGTATTGGCTTCGCTCCTCGCATGATGTTATCTTCCGTCCAGGTTGTAAAAGCTCATATGAAGGGGGACGAGGTCTTCATGATCTGGTTCGAGTTGAAGGAGGAAGCGTTGGAATTAAAGGATGTACGGGTTGTGCGGGATTTTCCCGAGTTATTTCCTGAGAAGCTACCAGGATTACCACCGCATAGAGAGGTCGATTTCCAGATTAATTTAGTACCAGGTGCCAAGCCTGTATCTAAGACTCCGTACAGAATGGCCCCGAAAGAACTCGCGGAGTTTAGAGTTCAACTACAAGAACTAGTAGATTCAGGGTTCGTTCGCCCCAGTTCATCACCATGGGGTGCCCCCGTGTTGTTCGTAAAGAAGAAGGATGGAACCCTGCGATTGTGCATAGATTATCGGGAACTCAATCGATTAACGGTGCGGAACACTTATCCGCTACCTCGGATCGACGAGTTGTTCGATCAATTAGTGGGAGCACATTGGTTCTCTAAACTAGACTTGCGCTCCGGATACTATCAGTTGAGGATACAAGAGGGGGATATTCAGAAAACAGCCTTCAGTTCGAGATATGGTTTGTATGAGTTCACAGTAATGCCGTTTGGGCTCACGAATGCACCTTCGGCATTCATGAGCCTGATGAACAAGGTGTTTGAACCATACTTGGACATCTTCGTCATCGTTTTCATCGACGACATCTTAGTCTACTCAAAGACGGAGGAGGAGCATGTCGAGCACCTGACCTTGGTTTTGAAGAAATTGAAGGAGCATGCCTTGTATGCCAAGTTTAGCAAGTGTGAATTCTGGCTTAAGGAGGTGGCCTTCTTGGGGCATGTGATCAGTGGAGCAGGATTAGCGGTGGATCCAGCGAAGGTGCGAGCCGTGAAGGAGTGGTCGCCCTTGAAGTCGGCGACCGATGTACGAAGCTTCCTTGGACTTGCTGGCTACTACCGCAAGTTCGTGAAAGGATTTTCCAAGATTGCCCTTCCTCTTACCTCCTTGACGAAGAAGGGTGTGCCATTTGAGTGGACACCTCAATGTGAAGCGGCATTTCAAGAATTGAAAGATAGGCTTACCTCCGCCCCCATCCTTGCACTTCCGTCTGGGAAGGAAGGATTCCAAGTTTACACGGATGCATCATATCAAGGGATGGGAGCGGTGCTGATGCAGCACGGGCATGTGATCGCTTATGCTTCAAGGCAGTTAAAGAAACATGAAATCAATTACCCGGTTCATGATTTGGAGTTGGGAGCAGTGGTGTTCGCTTTGAAGGTCTGGAGGCATTACCTATATGGAGTACACTGCGAGATCTTTTCCGATCACAAGAACTTGAAGTATGTCCACACTCAGAAGGAGTTGAACCTGAGGCAACGGCGGTGGTTGGAATTTCTTTGCGACTATGAGTTCACCATGAACTACCACCCGGGAAAGCGAACTCGTTAGCCGATGCCTTGAGTAGAAAAGCGCCAGACTCTAGCCCAGAGTCTCGGTTGATGAGTATGGAGTTGGCTCGGATGATCGAGGAGATGGAAATTACTCTAGTATTCAAGGCCCCTTCGGCCGAGTATGCGGAGTATTTGGCCAACATGAGCATAGTTTGTGATATCCGAGACCGGATTCGGGTGGAGCAAGGAATGGATGCGGCCTTGGCCCCGGCAGTCAAGGCAATTGAAGATGGGACCACCGATGAGTACACACTCAAAGACGGCCTTGTTTATTTTCGTAGCCGACTCTATATTCCCAAGGGCGGCAAAATTCGGGAGGATATATTGAGAGAGGCGCATTCCTCTCAATATTCAGTGCATCCGGGTATTGCTAAGATGTATGCCGGACTGCGGAAGACCATGTGTTGGCCGGGAATGAAGAAGGATATTCGCTACTATGTTACACATTGCGAAGCTTGCCAAAGAGTGAAGGCTGAATGCAGGAGTCCCGGTGGTTTGTTGCAGTCGCTGCCCATCCCCGAATGGAAGTTCGAGGATATCTCCATGGATTTTGTTCATGGGTTACCTCGCTCACGCTCCGGGAATGATTCGGTGTGGGTTATTGTGGATCGACTGACAAAGGTGGCCCGGTTCATTCCAATAAAGAAGGAAGCACACGTGGATGTTTTGGTACGCCTTTTTGTGGAGCAATTTGTACGGTATCATGGCGTGCCCAAGACAATTGTTTCGGATCGGGATGGTCGGTTTACATCCAATGAGTGGAAGGCGGTACAGGCGTATTTGGGCTCACGCCTAACCTTTAGTACCGCATTTCATCCTCAGACTGACGGGCAGTCAGAGCGGACCATCAGAACGCTGGAGGATTTATTGAGGTTATGTGTGCTGGACAGAGGAGAGCCATGGGAAAGGCTCTTGCCACTAGTGGAATTCTCCTATAATAATAGCCATCAGGCAAGCATCGGCATGGCGCCCCATGAAGCCCTTTACGGAAGAAGGTACAGGACTCCCTTGTCTTGGGTGCAGGATGAAGATCCGAAGGCATTGGGAAATGAATACATAGATGATACTGATGCGGCGGTCAGATTGATACGGGATCGCATGTTGGAGGCTCAAAGCCGACAGGCGAAATATTACAATAAAAAGCACCGGATGGTGGAATTCCAAGTGGGCGAAAAAGTGTTCCTTAAGATTCGGTCGATGCATGGAGTTTCGCGGGTGCGTGGAGTGAAAAAGCTCAGCCCAAGGTATGTTGGGCCTTATACTATATTGGAAAGGATTGGCCCGTTGGCCTATCGGTTGGAGTTACCACCGGAACTAGGAAATCTTCACGGCGTGTTCCATGTATCGTCGCTTCGAAAAGCACTATTACGGCCCGACCAATTTATTCCCACTACTGATGGTGCGGTGGCGACGGATAGGTCTGTGCGACTAGAGCCGGTGCGGATTGTTGACAGTGAGACAAGAACATTACGCCGCAGAAGTGTCCCCTTAGTGAAGGTGCTATGGATGAATCATGGGAAGGAGGAGTACACCTGGGAGCCTATGGATTTGATGCAGTAACGCTACCCGGAGTTGTTTGCCCAAGGTAAGCTTATTTAAAAACATATGATGAATTTCCTGTTAAGCTTTTCTCCACACAGCCTAAGCCTGATTTCGGGGACGAAATCTTTTATTTTGTTTATAGGATTTGTAACGTCCCGAATCGCTCTAGGCCCCTAGTGTGTGTGTTTTTGAGTCAGGAGGGTTGACTCAAGTCCTGAGAAGTGCAGGGAATTGGACTGCACTTGTGGAGAAGTGGAGAAATCAGTGTAAAAAGACACGGGAAGTGACACGGGTAGTGACACGGCCGTGTCCCTACCCGTGTGCGTCGAGTTGAGCTCGACGAGCCGTGTCGAGATCGTCGAGAATCGTCGAGAATCGTCGAGCGGGGAACACGGGTAGTGACACGGGCGTGTCCCTACCCGTGTGCGTCGAGTTGAGCTCGACGAGCCGTGTCGAGATCGTCGAGAATCGTCAAGATGCGTCGAGCGGGGAACACGGGTAGTGACACGGGCGTGTCCCTACACGTGTGCGTCGAGTTGAGCTCGACGAGAAGTGTCGAGATGCAACTCGAGAGTACACGGCCAATGACACGGCCAGGCACACGGCCGTGTCATGTGAACACGGGTCGGGACACGGGCGTGTCCCTACCCGTGTCAAACATTGAACCGACATGGAAACCGCCACGGCCGTTTCGCGGAAGCGGGACACGGGTACGGACACGGCCGTGTCCCTACCCGTGTCATATTTTTCTTATAAGGGGCAGAGGAAACCCTAGCCGTTTTTCACTCTCAATTCCTTCCCCTATTTCCTGTGAGAGCTCCTGGTGAGAGGAAAACTGCAGGAGCAAGTTCTACCGAAGGAGATCCGCCATCGCCGTGAAAGAGAAGATGCCGCCGAGGAGAACTACGCGATCCATGGCAAGAAATGGTGGTACCGCTGGAGCCAATGTGAGTTTCCTACCCTCTCCCTTGGTGCTAGATCTTAGATATTTAGGAGAGGCATCGACTCAAGAGAGTCTTGATGGAGAGGAAAAGATTTCTAGGTTAGGCCATGTTAGAGCTTGTGTTCTAGACTTTAGATCTCTTCAACCCTTCCCCTTTTCTTCAATATGACGATGGGTGGATGGTCTCGTGAGGAGTTTATGGCCTTTGAGGTTGAATAAGGGAGGAGAATATTTCTGGAAAATTTAGGAACGATCGCCTTGAGGAGGAAGACGAACCGATGTCGTTCATTTTCCTTTAAGATGCGCGCAGAATCTGTATTCTGCGCGCAGCAATCTTCTAGGTCATTTGCCCGATGGATAAGGCCAGATCTGGGCTTTCGGCTAAACACGAAAGTTGAAGCCCTTGGAAATACCTTTCCAAAGAGTGGTTGCACGACTTCAGGCGATGTCTGTAGCCACGGGAAAGTCTAAACGAAAATGGGGTTTTATAAATCTTGTATGCAGAAACTGTGTTCTGTACGCAGCGGACTTCGGGTCCGATTTCAAATAGGATAATATCAAATCTGGGTTGAGCTCTGAATATGAAAGATGTAGTCCATGGAAATACCTTTCCATCGAGGTGTTACACGACTTCACCGGATTCCTGTAGCCTCGGGAATCTCCGGTCGAAGTTGCTGTCCAGATTCAACCTGCGCCTAAATTCTGGGCTTAATGAAAGATGAAGTTTGATTCGGTGGAATTAATAATGCATGATACTTGCCTTGGATGAACCCTTATGATTAATCAATTGTTGCATGATTGAAGTTGCTTATTAATCAGATTTCATATTATCAAATTGTGAAATAATCTTATTTATACGAATCGAATTGGTAGGAATTGAAAGATTGGTATTGTGCACTTCATGTTTAAATTATGACATTATCAAATGAAAATGAGATAGATCCTTATATGCGCATCATGATTATATTACATTGTCATCATTTGGAAAGTCATATAGATGAATAGATTATGATTATGGACATGTTTGATTAATGAAATGAATCTTGTAGTCCAATACTTAGAGAGTCGTCTCCCTACGGGTAGTATTGTGAAGGGATGTAAGTGCGGTGTTGACCGTCACTTGTCTTGGTTGTGTTGAGTTAAGGTGTGGATGGATGGTTGGGCTGTGTCCTCGTGTTTACTTCCGAGGCCCCTTCCATGATATGTTGATGTGGTATTTGCATGTGGTGTGAGTCGACACGCGGTGTCGTAATCCTGGGTTAAGGATAGTGTGGCAGGTCTACGGGCTCGCCAGTCGTCACACCGACGGGAGTTGGCAGTTAGACTTGGTCGGTTTGGGCTGTGTCCTCGGTGTTCACGTCCGGAGGCCCCTCCGGCCATGTGAACGGTTGGGCTGTGTCCTCGTGCTTTCTTCCGAGGCCCCTTCCGGGTCACGCAAGGCTAGTTCAGGCTGTGTTCTTGGTGCACATCTACCCAAGACCCCGCTGGGCCATAGTACGCAGGGGATCCGCTATTGTGTTCTTAGCGTTGAGGCGTACAGAGGCCTAGGTGAAGTAGTGTGATACCCGCCTAGTAGTAGAAGTGCCCGTTCTACTGTCACCGCCTGGCCACGACGGCTGATGCCTGAGAGGTTAGCTACCTGCTTGAAAAGTGGGAACTATAGTCTGTGTCGACATAGCAATTGCATGGGTGTGCATGGGTGAGTCATTGCATAGCATTCATAGCATTTCATATCATTGCACAACAAGATCCTCATCGTATAAGTTTGTATGGGCACTCTTATACGATGAGTTACTTTTATGTAACCCGATCCTTAACTTATAAGTTTGTATGGGCATTCTTATAAGATAAGTTACTTTCCTGCTGTTACTTATACTTGCTAGTTTAGTGTAGCTCTTATATAAATGCTGATTATGATACTGTTACTCTTACACTACTGTCACCTGCTTGTACTTCCTTTACTTGCATACTTGTTATATACTATACTCTTGTTCCTTTTCTCCGCCCGGTGCCGAGGAGTCGCCGGGGGAGCGGATGTGAAACCACTTAGTCGTTTCGACTAACGGTTGCTACGTCTTCCTTTTTAGGAGGTCACGCCGCAGGTGGAGCAGCCGTAGACTACGCAGCAGGACAGCCAGGCCAGGACGACAGGGCCTGAGGTGACGGTGCCGTCGATACCGTCAGTTACTGATGTTAGTTTTGATTACTCTGATGTAGCCCGTTTGGGCAATGTTTAGCTGTACTCTAATATATGGTAGAAGCATGTTTTAGCTTCTCTTTATTGATGTATTTGGACATTATAACTTAGTGTGGATTTGACTTCTGTTTATTTATTTGGTTGAGTTGGCATGATATATTGATATTGTTGTAGCCGGCGGAATAGGCGTCTTGTGGTACAGGTTAGCCCGTGTGCTAATGCTACCGCAAGGCGGCTGTTCCGGGCATAAGACTCCCCCTTCGTGCCGTGTTTTGGGATCCGGGGAGGAGGGGTCTTACACTGACCATGCAAAGTGGATATCTAATTCCATCAGAGCTACACTAGGCTATCCTCCACTCTGTGATGATGACAATGTTGCAGAATCTGGAATTCAAACTGCATATCTTGGAGGTGAGCAACCAGAGGTAGCTCAAGTGATCTATCCTCCACCAGATTTTGACATGGTGCAAGCTGATGTTCATCAGATGTATAGCCCAACTGAATGGAAGTCTAATGTTATTCTGGATAAAGTGGTTCAGCCTATGACTGAAGCTATGCAAGCAGCTCTTCAGAAAGAAGAAGAAGCTCTACAAAAAGAAGAAGAGACAAGGTTGTCTAAGAAGAGGTTTAGGGAACAAGCAGAATAAAGGCCAGACTTTGAACAGTGGAGCCCTACCTCTAGGAATATAATATTAACTGCCTGGAAAGCTGCCAAGGATAACACTCATGACAGGAAACAAGTGGTTCTCTGAAGGAGAATGGAGGAAACATGAGATCAGACAAGAAGCAATAGTTCAGTACAGAAGGAAGGCAAAGATGGGAAAGCTACCTCCTACTGCAGTGGAGCCTAGCAAGTACTTTCCTAAGCCATACCATTACTTTGAGAGGCAGAAGATCAAGGCAGAAGAACTCAAAAAGAAAGATCAAAAAGGCAAGAAGCCTGCTGATGCTGAAACTGTTGATGCCCCTGTCAAAGCTCAAGTTCAAGCTGGCAAGGGAATAGTTATCAAGGAACCAGACTAGAAATAGATTAAGAATTTACTTGAAGATTATTTTGTAATCTTTTAAATGTAAAACATTTTTGTAAACTACTGAAAATGTATAAGACAAATGTAAGAACAATATATGATCAATATATTTCATTATTGTTCTGTGAATGTGTCTATTTCTTATTTGTTCTAAATTGATGAATGTGTATACATGTGTGAATTAATATATGTTTATGTTTACCCTGCTGAATATAACCTGCTTTACATCATTTTGTAATTTTTAATTATGAATGGTGTATATCATTGACTAAGGGTTATGACTTCTCCAAATAGGGGAGATTGTTGGGTACATTGGTCAAATGTACCTGATTTGAAGAAGCCTCACCCAACTCAATGATATACATCATAATGTATTTGATGTATGTTGAGTTTACTTGTGCAGGTTAAGTTATCACTAGACTGAAGCAAAAAGTTTCTAAGTCCATGTGTCGACACCTAGAGGGAAAGTGTCAACACTTAAGAAAGCTTGTGTCGACACCCAGACAAGCAGTGTCGACACTTGGAGTCATTGTGTCGACACCTGGGATGCAGAGTTGACACCAGACAGAAAGTGTCGACACTTGGAGATGTGTCGACACTCAGTGAAGAAAAGTGCAGACAAAAAGTGTCGACACAAGGAGCTGTGTCGACACCCAGTGAAGCTGAGTCTACACCAGAAAGTGTCGACACTTGGAGCTGTGTCGACACTCAGCAAAAGTCTGCAAAGACTAAGTACAAGTGTCGACACTCAACACAATGTGTCGACACTAAGCAGAAGAGTCAGCACTTGAAGTAAGTGTCGACACCCAGCACAATGTGTCGACACTCAACAGAAGAGTCAGCATTTGAAGTATGTGTCGACACCTAGAACAATGTGTCGACACTCAGCTAAAGACTCTACACTTGAAGAAAGTGTCGACACAAGGAGCTGTGTCGACACTTAGCAAAGAACATAATTATCAACAAAATATTCTAAGTACAAGTGTCGACACTAAGGGAATGTGTCGACACTCAGCTGAAGTCTCAACAGAAGAATCAAGTGTCGACACAAGGAGCTGTGTCGACACTTAGCAAGTATCAACATAGAAGACTATGTGTCGACACCAAGAAGCAGTGTCGATAATTAACAGATTCAACACAAGAAGTTGTGTCGACACAAAGGTGATGTATCGACACTTAGAAGAATTCAGCAAGTTACAGAAGATCAAGTACTTGTGTCGACACTCAATTTCAGTGTCGACACCTGAAGAAGAATCTGTGTCGAGACATACAAGAAGTTGTGTCGACACCTTGTAGACTTGTGTCGACACTTACACAGCATGTGTCGACACTTGGACTATAAGTGTCGACACTTAAAGACAAAAAGTCTCAACACTATCAGACAGTTAGAGATTTTCAAGAAATGACTGGATGACATGACAGCTGCCGTTCCAGCCGGTCTACAACACCTGTCAGAGATATCAGAAGTCAGTTATGGACCGGACCAGCCGGTTACCATGAAGAAGGCCTATAAATAGGCAACTACAGTTTACAGAAACTGTTGTTCAAGAAGTTCAGTTTTGTTGAAGAACAAGTTAAAAAAGTGGTACATAGAGTATCAACACAAGAAGATCTTGCAGTCCAAGTGCAGATCTAAGAAGTTGGAGAGAGAGGGCTCCATCCAAGAAATCAGCCTCTGGAACTAGGCTGAGAAGAAGGATTCAGATTCATTCTGGATCTTAAGTGGCAGAGGTCAAGGAACTACTGCAGGAGGATTCAGTCTTATTCAATTCTACTCAAGAAGCTTTGAAGAAAGCTAAGTCAGATTGAATCCAGTTGAGTTCTTCCAAGAACTCATCAAGAAACTCTCAACTCCCCTCTTTTATTTCTGAGTTGTTGAGTTAATATTTGTAATACATTTTTAACTTGTAGAATCCTTTGGATCTGAGTGAATTGTAAGCCTATAATTATAAAGGCTGAGGGTAGGGCTTGAGAGCCTGAGTGTAGGAGATTGAGATCTCTGAGTGTAGGCCTTGGTTGGCTGAGTGTAGGCCTTGGTTGGCTCAGTGTAGGCCTTGATTGGCTGAGTGTAGGCTTTGTGATAAATTTGAGTTGTAAGGCTTTGGGACTGAGGTGTAGGAACCAATTTGGGTTCTGAGACAGTGGAGGAGTTTGGCCGAATCTAGTACACTACTAGATAGGTGAAGGGGGAAAGTGGATGTACCCATATCTTGGGGAACCAATATAAACCACTGTGTCTGCTGTGCTGTGATTGTTATTTGCTGTGTATGTTTTGTTATTGCTGTGCAAAAGTAGTTAGAAATCTGTGATATAACTGATTGCTGCCATTAAGTGTCAAAAAGGATTAGGTCACCTATTCACCCCCCCCCCCCTCTAGGTGTTTAGGTACCATATCTTTCAGATATGATATGGTATCAGAGGATAACAGAGGATAGGAGGAGAAGGATACAAGTGGTATCAGAACAATGAGAAGGATATGATCAAATTGATTAAGTGGAGGTAACAACAATTCAGGGGAGCAGGTGTGTTGGATATTGTATCCACAATAACCTATAATTGTTTGAAGTCACCCTTGAACTAAGATGAATTAAGTTTGTATTTGATGTCTTTTCAAGTTGAGTGCTTGCAGGTTATAATTGCCAAGTGTATAATAATGTCAGTTTACAATGGGTCACCAAACACAGTGTAAGACCCCCCCTCCTGAAACACAAAACAAGGCACAAGGGGATTCTTATGCCCAGAACAGCTGCTTTACGGTAGCGTTAACATACGGGCTAACCTGTACAACAAGGCTCCTATCCTGCTGGCTTTAATCAATATCATACATTGCCAACCCAACCAAGAATATATAACAGAAGTCAAATTCACACATAAGTAAATATTCCAAAAGTATATCAAATAAAAGAAGCATCAACAAGCTTCTAAAATATCAGAGTACGAGTAAAACCTGCCTAAAGGGGCTACATAATGAGTCTCTCAAAACTCATATCAGTCACTGACGGTAGCGACAGTACCTTCCCTTCAGGCTCTGTCATCCTGGCCTGGCTGTCCTGCTGCATAACCTACTGATGCTCTGTCTGAGGGGTTTCCTCTTAAAAAGGAAGGCATAGAAACCGTTAGTTATAAGACTAAGTGGATATCACATCTGCTCCCCCGGCGACTCCTCGGCACCAAGCGGACAAAAGAACAAGGGTACAATATATATAAATAAAACAATAGTACAAACATGTGGTATAGAGTGAATAGTATTAAGTATATTAGTAGTATAATAAATGAGTAAAGCTACAATAGAAAATAACTCAACTTATATGAATGCCCATACAAACATATAAGTTGAGGATCGACTCAGTAGTAAAGTAACTCGTAGCATAAGAGTGCCCATACAACCTTATACGATGAGGATCTTGTGTATGCAATGTAATGTAATGCCATGAATGCAATGCAATGACTCACCCATGATCACGCACATCCAAGTGCTATGTCGACACAAACTTGTAGTTCCCACTTTTCGAGCAGGTAGCTAACCTCTCATGGGTCAACCATCGTGGCCAGGAGGTGACAGTGGAGCGGGCTTCTCCACTACTATGCGGGCATCCACACTACCAAGCTTAGGCCTCCATACGCCTCAATGCTAAAAACATAACAGCAGATCTCGCATGCGAACTATGGCTCAGCAGGAGTCTCGGGTAGATGTGCACCGAGAACCAAGCCCTGAACTGTCCTATGTTGTGACCAAGTAGGAGCCTCGTAAAAAGCACGAGGACCAAGCACAACTGTTCACTTGGCATGGAAGGAGCCTCGGGAATGAACACCGAGGACCAATCCCAACTGCCCAAACTCTATCTGTCAACTCCCGTCGGTGTGACGACTGGTGAGCCCATAGACCTGCCACACTATCCTTAACCTTGGATTATGACACCGTGTGGCAACTCACACTGCATGAAATGTCACATCATTGTGGCACGGAAGGTGCCTCTATGGGCAAACCACCAGAGTACCAAGGCCACCTGTCCATATATGTCTCTTTTCATCATTACCAACCCAGTACTGTCAAACACCCGCACTTACAGCCTTTCATAATCTCGTGCCCCAAGACGCTTAAGAGTTCATTATCAACATAGAGGTACTTCACATATTCATCAACCATTTGGCCAACATAATTACATATAAATTATGTACAACAAACTTCAAGTCAACCTCATCATTATTCATTGCATTACCATTATCAAGTACATCCCTATTGAATCACATATTTAACTAATTCTTACCATCCCAACTTGTCAATCCATTCGTTTACTAACCTCCACCAAATCACCTCAATCAAGTACGCTTTACTACGCCATTTGTTCATTAGGGATCTATCCAACAAATGTCATTAACACATTTTATCACAACAACTTATAGACTGAATTTAACAAAACGTTAACAATACTGTACTACAATCTCCCTACCAGACCCAAAGCCGATGCAAAACAAACTTGAGAACGATATATATGCAGGAATGATTACTGTACAGCAACTTCAATCGGGATTCCCGAGGCTACAAGAATCTGGTGAAGGAGTGTAACCACTCATTGGAAAGGTATTTCCAAGGTCTATGACTTTCCTGTTTATTCAAAAGCCCAGATCTGGCCGCATTATGTCTGAAAACGTCCTCGAAGATTGCTGCGCACAGAAAATAGATTTCTGTGCGCCTCTTAAAGCAGATCAAACGTCATCGGTTCATCTTCTTTCTCCAACCAAACTTTCCAAATAACATCCAGAGTTTCTCCTCCCTTATTCACTCTCATATGGCCACTTTGCTTCACGAAACCAATCCACAAACATTATTTGAAGTGAGGAGAAGTTGAAGACTCTAATTCGTAGGACACAAGTCCTATCATGGCCTCTTCCTAGAAACCTTCTTCTCACAAATCAAGACTCTTGTGAGTCGATATCTCTCCTAGGAATAACTAGAGATCTAGCACCAAGGGAGAGGGTAGGAAGCTCACCTCGTTTCCGATGTTTCCACCATTTCCAGCCATGGATCTTGTCACCCTTCTTGGCAGCATCTTTTTCTCTTTGGTTGTTGTTCGTTCTTCACGGAAAAGAAGATCAGCTCCAGCAATTTCTTCCTCTCTGACGATTTCATACAGTGACGGCTTGGCAAATGAGATAAAAAGAAAGAAGGCTAGGGTTTTCTCCCATTTTTATAGCAAGAAATTAGGGTAATTGCCTCGCCACGTGTCGGCCTAACATTGGACCTCCAAACATTGCTTTAAATGAGTCATTTGGAAAAGACGCGGCCCATTTAAGTCGATTTGGCACAGTTCACGAAAAAACAAGGAAAATAGGGCCGAAAATTTGCCAAGACAGAACTATGGCGTTCGACAAATTCTGCTCGACTTTCATCGAGCTATGCTCGACGTTTCGTCGAGCTCTGTTCAATGTTTCGTCGAGCTCTTCTCGATGATTTGTCGAGCTCTGCTTGACGGTTTTCGTGGATCTCTGCTCGACGTTTTGTCGAGCTCTGCTCGACGATTTTTGCCGAGCTCTGTTCACTACCCATGTCATGGGTAGTCTTGGATTGGGCACACGCGGGTAGGGACACGGCCGTGTCACTACCCGTGTCCTTCTCTGGAAAAATCACAAAGAAGGCACAAAATTTATAAGAGTAACACAGGGGTAGGGACACGCGAGTGTCACTACCCGTGTCTTTCTCTTCGTTTGATGAAATTATCTCGGCTATGGCCAGAAATATTCTTCGTCATATGGCATCGGGAGCGTTGAGTCCACTCAACGCTCTCAACGCCTCAACCTGGCCAGAATGAACTCCTAGTTATATGGTGTCGAGAGCATTGAGTCCACTCAATGCTCTCAACGCCTCAACCCGGCTAGAATGAACTCCAAGTTATATGGCTTCGAGAGCGTTGGAACTCTCAATGCCTTAATCCGACTAGAAATAACTCTAAGTTATATAGCTTCGAGAGTGTTGAGTCCACTCAACGCTCACAACGCCTTAACACGGACAGAAGCTAAGTTATATGGCGTCCAGTGCATTGTGTCCACACAAAACTCTCGACGCCTAACCCGCCAGGATACCAAAGTCAAATGGCATCGAGTCCGTTGAGTCCAATCAACACTATCAACGCCTATCCCGACAAAATTTCCCTAAGTTAATTGGTGGCGAGAGTGTTGAGTCCACTCAACGCTCTCAATGCCTTAGCACACCAGAAACTTTCTAAGTTAGATGGCGTCGACTGCATTGAGTCCAACCAACGCACTCGACACCCCCAAACCTGAGTCAATCTTCTTGACTCAGAACACGTGCGAGGGGTCTAGCACAAAATGGGACATTACAAATCCTATAAAAAAAATAAAAGATTTCGTCCCCGAAATCAGGCTAAGGTTGTTAGGAGAGAAAAGCATGAAGTGAAATAAAATATGCTTTTAAAATTTACCTTGAGGAAACAACTCCGGTAGTGCTTCCGCATCATGTCCACCGGCTCCCAAGTAAACTCTTCTTTCTCATGATTTGACCATAACACCTTTACCAAAGGAACACTCTTACGACGCAAACTCCTTGTCTCAGTGTCCACTATCTGGACCCTCTAGTAGGTTAGTCATGTTGTGGTGGGGTCATGGAGTCATGGTGAAGCCCTATGGTCATCCCCAAGCTAGTAAGTGGAATTCTACTATTTGCAGACCAAGGTGGTTCACACACAAGTTCCCAAGTTCACGCCAACCTTTTGGTACATCCCAGGGTTTTGTCATGACCCAGTGATGACATAACCATACTAGGTGTGTAGAAGTCTGAGGGATGTTACACCTACGGTCATTTTTCCAGGCCTACTTATGTAAAGCCTAAGTCACGATATCAAGGATGGAACCATCCCCGGAACTTTGGTGAAAGTGTCTTCAAGGCACCTGATGAGAAAATACAAATGATGCACTATGGTCCATACGTTCATGGCCATAATATGAAGAAGGAACCAAAGGCCAGGCCAGTTGTGCACTAGGATAAGGAGGTGAAAAAGGATTTTGAATGTCGCCATCATGAGGCTTCTACCTCTAGATCAGCCCCCCTGCAAGACCAGACGTTCAAAAGTTCAAGCAGGAGACTTAGAAAAGGTACAACAGGTTTGACTGTTGGTGTTGCGGTAAAGTTGGTCACTTTGTCGTAGATTGCTTTTTTAATCCTAGAAGTTTTTAAACTCCTCTAGTTAATCATGCGAGGCAGACCACTCGTAATGTTAACACTCCTAGGGGGAGCAGGCTGACAAATGACCAAGGACTCAAATGAGTACGAGTTCCTAAGGTGAACTGATTCTATTTTTTCAGGTATGTCCAAAGGCCAACAAAATGCCTATCTGGTATTAGGACACTGGATGCTCTCGGCACATGACCGGGACAAGAAGCCTCCTTCAAAAGTTCTCTCCAGGTGTGAACGAGCCAAAGGTTATCTTTGGAGGTTCTGACATGGGAATCACAAAAGGCTACGGTATGATCAATAACGGTAGTGTATCCTTCTCATATGTGGCTTATGTTGAAGGATTAGAGCATAATCTTATAAACATAAGTCATCTCTATGACAAAGGATACATGGTAGAATTTCATGCAGAAAAGTGTTTGATAAAATCGGCAAATAACTTAGAAACGATTCTATCAGACACTCGTAGTAGAAATATATTTTGTTTAAATTTTATTTGCATAGACTCTTCTATACCAGTGTGCTTTTTGGCAAAAGATAGTGCGTCTCTTGGACCAATGGCACAAGATATTAGCACATATAAACTATAAAACTATTAATAAATTATTTTCTCTTAATTTAGTACGTGATGCACACAACGTTAAGTATGTTAGAGATAGTCTTTGTCATGCATGCATAAAAGGCAAGCAAACAAGGGCTACCTTTAAAAGTATTATTGGCAAAGATTCTAATAGGGGCTTACACCTACTTCATATGTACTTGTTCGGTACCCTACAAATTAGAAGTTTGGGAGGTAAGGATTATACACTGGTTATTGTAGATGACTACTCTCGTTTTGCATGGATGTTCTTTCTAAAACACAAGTCAGATACTTTTGATATTTTCACTAATTTTGCCAGGTAGATCCAGAATGAATATAACTATTCAGTTGTCAAAATCAGAAGTGACAATGGAACATAGTTCAAATCTGGGGGCATGACAGAATTCTTTGATAGCCTAGGTATCTTTCATGAGTTTTCCTCTCCTCGTACTCCTCAACAGAACGGAGTCACTGAAAGAATGAATAGAACACTTATAGAGGCCTGCAAAATCATGTTGAGTGATGCCTCACTACCAGAATACTACTGGGTTGAAGCCATCAACACTGCGTGTCACGTGCAAAATAGAGCACTCATAAATAAGAACCATAATAAATCACCTTACGAATTACTAAAGGGCAGGAAACCGACTATTTCATATTTTAGAATCTTTGAGAGTAAATGCTTCGCACTTAACAATGGGAAGTATCACATAACTAAATTCAGTGAAAAGAGTTCTGAAGGTATTTTCGTAGTATATAGTAGTCATAGTAAGACATATAGAATTTTTAAGAAGAAAACCCTGGTCGTAGAAGAATCTATTAATGTTGTATTTGATGAGACGAGCTTACTACAAAGCAGCTCTTCTAGTGTGATTGTTGAAGATGTAGGTTCAAGACTAAAGGAATCAAGCTTTGATGAGCCAGTTAAGGAAAAAGGTCAAGATTTCATCAAGATCACCACTCCAACCACAATTGGAGAGGTTGATCATCATGATGAAGATGTCATTCAAGATGATGAAGTCACTCTAGTGGTAGAGGAAGCTCCAGATGCAAGGATTATAGAGCTCAGACATTTGAAGGATCACCCAATTGATCAAATCATAGGAGACCCTCGTGATGGTGTTAGAACTCGTAGAGGTACAACTAATGAGAATTTGTATTTGAGTTTCCTCTCACAGGTTGAACCATAGAAGTTTGAGGAAGCAAACAAGGACGCATCTTGGGTAATGAAAATGGAAGAATAACTAAATCAATTCAAACATTTCTGAGTCTAGAAGCTTGTGCTAAGACACAAAGGAAAGAATGTGATTGGAACAAAGTCGGTTTACCAGAATAAGATGGACGAAGATGGAACAGTAATCAAGAACAAAGCCAGACTCATCGCTAAGGGTACACATAAGAAGAAGGAATTAACTTTGATCAGACATATGCTCTAGTGGCAAGACTGGAGCAAATCAGGTTGTTCTTAGTATATGCTGCACTCAAAGGCTTCACTGTCTACCAAATGGACGTGAAGTCAGCTTTCCTTAATGGTGACATAAAGGAGGAAGTGTATGTGTAACAACCTCCAGGTTTCGTTGATCCTGAACATCCTAATTTTGTTTATTTACTATTTAAAGCACTATACGGTTTGAAACAAGCTCCCCGAGCTTGGTATGAAAAGCTATCAAACTTTCTTCTTGAGAACAAGTTCATAAGGGGAAAGATGGGCAAGAAATTTTTTCTTAGGAGAGTAAAAGGCAAGATTTTGCTAGTTCATATCTATGTTGATGACATCATTTTTGGCTCTACTGACGACAAACTTTGTAAGAAGTTTTCCAAACCTATGCAAGGGAAGTTTGAAATTAGCAGTATGAGAGAGCTGAAGTATTTCTTAGGACTTCAGGTGAAACAATACGAGGATGGAATTCTCATCTCTCAGATGAAGTTCACCAAAAAGTTAATTAATAAATTTAGAATGGAGAGTGCAATGTCTATGAGGACTCCAATGGGTTCAGCTATGTCTCTGGACAAGGATGATAAAGGGGAACCTTTTGATGAAACCAAGTACAGAAGCATAATTGGATCCTTGCTCTACCTTATTGCTAGTAGGCCAGACATCATGTTTTCAACATGTATATGTTCTAGATATCAGGTGAACTCTAAGAAATCTCATTACACTACTGCAAAGAAGATTTTGAGATATCTTAAGGGTGCACCAAATCTTGGAATATGGTACCAAAAAGTAATGATAGCGAGCTAATTGGATTTTCAGATGCAGCTTTTGCATGTAATAAAGATGATAGAAAGAGCATTTCTGTGACTTGCCAATTCCATGGAAGGAGAATCATCTCATGGAGCAGCAAGAAGCAAAATTGTATCGCAATTTCAACGATCGAGTTAGAATACATTTCTACCAGCAGTTGTTATGCACAATCACTCTGGGTCAAGAATCAACTTGAAGACTACAACTTGAAGGTTAAGGACATTCCACTGTTCTGTGACTCCTCTAGTGCAATTGCAATAGCCAACAACCCATTCCCTCATAGCCGGACAAAACACATAGAGCTGCGGTACCATTTCATTAGGGAGCATGTGGATCATGGAGACATCAATCTCCAGTATGTTCCAACTGGCATGAAGGTTGCAGACATATTCATGAAGCCACTGGACGAGGCCATGTTCTCATTCTTCAAAGCAGAACTTGGCATCCTCTACAAGGAATGCTGAAGAAAAGGGCCACACAACTAAGCTCAGAGTCGTATTACTTTTCAATTGGTATTACTTTTCAAAAGTCAAGAAAACTCTAAGTCTGGACTTCATTTCCCATGTACCTCATTCATTATCAAAGAACATTTGACTTGATTCTAGGGAAGAATAGCTCTACTTGAGAACAAGACACCTTCTACTCGAGAACAAACATTCTTCTTCTCGAGAACTGATATCTCACTTGAGAAATCAGATGCAAAATCTCTCTCAAGTTCAAATTTTAGATATTGGCACATTGGAATTTCAATCGCCATACTCCAAGTATTTTAACATTATTTATTTCAATAATCATCAAGATTTAAGGTATATAAAATAGATTAAGTCTAGAAATTTCCGATTCCCGAAGTTCAAAATCCCTCTCTCGATAAAAACTTTTCACCTTCCCTGTCTCGACCGCACTGCCGCACACAACCCTATCTGTCTTCTCGCCGGTCAGCAGACATTTCGTTCTTCAATCAAGGGCCTCCTCATAAAAGTTAGGCATCGACAGCGAACTAATCGCCACTGGAATCGGCGAAATTTCTGACGATTTCAGAAACATCCTCATCTTGCTCGAAACCGTTGGACTGACGTTTGTTCTCCAACACCCTTGCAAAATTCTCGTTTCTGATGTGGAAGAATTTTTCTAGAATGTCAAGGTCAAGCGCAATGGCAAACTTCTGAAAACCAAGGTACTGGACATCAAAATGAAGATGACATCTACCTCTGTTTCTCAACTTCTGCAACTACCGCAGATTGATAAAGAAGACGACCTAGAAAGCTCAGATTATGACAGGGCTTAAAGGTTCTGTGGCCTTCCTGATTCAACCCACACAGTTCGCCAACATCATATGAATGCAGAAAGAAAATTACATGCAGATATTCTTGGAAAAATTCTTCTCTTCCGCACCAGTTCTATTAGCTACATCTGTAACACCCTCATCCATCGTATGGCATATAACAGAAGGTACAGCAGGAACCCGACGCCATATACCACGGACAGTCGGAAGGGTTATATAAGAATATCGAAACCATACAACTATTACAACTCGCTCTACACAGAGCATTCTAGCAGAAGATTTTAAATAGTTATAAAGAACCCATAATTGAAATATCAACTATCATGAATGTCCACAACTACGACAAGAATGAAATAACAACTACACTAAAAGAACGTGGCCTTATGGCCTTACAAGAGTTTCACTTAACAAAATAGTGTCTTACATATATCGGCTCGTAGGACGGCCACACATGATAAAATAAAATAAAATACAACTATTCGCTTTGGCCTTCGAGGGCCAGCTCAGAAACATGGGCTTCAGCCCGCTACTTGGTACTCGGCTCCGCAGCACCTGCAAGTAACATTCCACCGCACGGTGGCAAACAAAGTATCGGTCAGCCAAAGCCGACCAAATTATAACGAGCCCGCCTCTTACTCGGGACGACGGTGCTCATTCCCTGCATTTTATTAGCCCAACTAAACAATAAAGTACAAACATACTTCGCCACAGGTGTAGGCTCGCACGGCCAAACAACCCATGCACTCAGGGCACATTAACGGTGAATCCGGTCAATTCCATGGCTTCACCACCGTCCACCGGATGGCAACAACGTGTGCATTTTAGACTTTCTGAACACTGTCTAAGGCTCTAGACTATACCAACGGCCAGTCCCTCGTTGGGTCTCTCGCACCGAACCACATAGCTCGGGTCCGATTCCACTTGCCATTGCTCACAATGCGTAGTTCACCTTAAGACGTACGCACGAGCCAAGCTTCACTCGGATCCCGCAACATTACCAAATAACACATAACCCAGTTATGTACAAGGCCGGCTCCTGGGCCGACAAGTTAGCAGAATTACGTTTCCGCTCAGTTTTTCGGGTGCGCCTTGGAGTTAATCCCCAAGGATCCCTGCTGCAATCTACCGTGTAGAAACCCGAAAACACAAAACACGGAGTCTTCTCCGGCAAACCATACAAAATGCAACATCACCGATCCAGACCAACATGTCCGGGTAGGCTTCACACACAATGCCTATGTTCGTACTTCGATTCCGGACTCTATATGCAACATAAGGGGGATTATTCTTGTCAACCCCAAGGAACACCGCACACTCACCGCACAATCACGGGAGTGGGTTTCCCTATGCAAAATAAGGAGAGCTTCACATGATCAAGTAGAGAATCGTTACCCTTGTAGTACGCTTCTACGCCATGGAAAAACTATACGGATAGAAGGCTTTGCAATGGAATTTCCTCCGCAGATCCGCTCTTGGTTCTCAAAACGATGCTCCGATGCTCCGTCGGCGGCCGAAATCCTCCCTTTCCTTCCTCCTCTCTCCAACTCCTTAGAAAGAGAATGGTAAAGAGCAAATGAGGAGTTAAACCTCCATTCCCGGCCTTATCAGAGCAGGAACACATCTGGGCCGTTGGATCTTAATTAAAGAAAACGAACGGCTCAGATCCGCCCAAAAATCATCCAACCTGGGTCGAACACGGCCTCGCACACAGCCGTATCCCAGGTTGTGTGCCTCGATCCAGGCACGATCGTCGAGCATAGAAACTGACATGGGTCGAGACAGGCCCGTGTCTCCACCTGACATGCCCATGTCGGTTTCCGACACGCCCGTGCACTAGGGCCGTGTCACCAGTAACTGCCACGCCAACCGACACGACTCTTGGGAACACGGGTAGTGACACGGGTATGCATACTCCCGTGTCATTTGACATGCCCGTGTCACGCTATCGTGTTTCCTGCCATGTCCTTCTCTGGACACAGCCGGCCAACATAAACAACCACATGACCTTGGGCATGCCCGTGTCCTAGTTCATGTACCCATATACAGGAACCAAATATTTTCTTGGACACGATCAGCTCGATACAATTTTCAGGGCATTACAAATCTCGCCCACTTGAAGAATTTCATCCCAAAATTATGCAAAGGTACACAAAATTTAAATGTTACCTGAGTGGAATAACTCGGGGTATTCTTCCATCATAGTCTGCTCTCGCTCCCAAGAAAGCTCCTCACGTCCGCAGTTATCCCAACGGACTTTAACCATTCAGATTTCCTTATTGTGGAGTCGCTTAACCTCCAAGTCTTCAATGCGTACTGGCTTGATCTTCGTCGTCAACCCATAATCAACCGGCACTTGAACGACCGCAACGACCTGCGAAAGCTCTTGCACCGCCTTCAGCAACACCGATATGTGGAACACATCATATAGCCCACTCAACTCCACTGACATCCTCAATCGATACGCGGCTTCGCCAACACGCTACATGATTTCAAACGGTCCAAGGTATCTCGAACTCAGCTTCTTCAAGCGTCGAACCCGCGAGACACCCTAGAACGGCTTGATTTTCAAATACACCCAGTCACCAACACCGAACTCCACATTCCTATGCTTGGCGTTATAATATTTTGCCAGCCTATCCTGAGCGATCTTCAACCTTTACCAAACTATACGTATCATTGAAGTGGCGTCTTATACTGCTTGACATTTGTATAGCTTCGATTCTCCTGTCTCCAACCAAGACAACGATTTGCCACACTTTCTCCCATACAAGGCCTCGAAAGGCGCCATTCCAATACTCGCCTGATAACTGTTGTTATATGCAAACTCCACAATGCACAGCTGATCTTCCCACTGCTTTCCGAAATCCAAGACACATATATGAAGCATGTCCTCCATCGTCTGGTTGACCCTCTCGGTCTGACCATCTGTCTGCGGATGAAAGGCTGTGCTGAAACTCAACTTAGTTCCCAACAGACTATGCACCAGCCTATAGTCGTTCGACATGAAGCGTCCATCTCGGTCACTAACGATACTGCGGGGCACACCATGCAATCGTACAATATTATCCATATAGAGTTTGGCTAACTTTTGCACCGGATCTTCCTTCCTATTTGGAATGAAATGCAACACCTTTGTCAATCTATCCATGGCCACCCAGATGACATCATTTCCCCTCTGCGACTTTGGCAAACTATGCTCAAAATCCGTAGAAATGTCGTCGAATTTCCACTCCGGGATAGCTAGGGACTTCAAGAAACCTCCGGGCTTCTAACACTATTCCTTTACCAAGGCACATGTCTGGCACTTGGCCACATAAAGTGCTACATCATTCTTCAATCTGGGCCACTAGAATAACTTCTTCTTGTCCTTATACATCTTCGTGCTCCCCGGGTGGATTGAGTACTTGGTATGATGAGCCTCGTACATCAACTCCTCCCGAAGATTATCCGCACTAGGAATTCATAGGCGACTGTCCCTCCTAAGCAGTCCATCCTCAACAGCAAATTGGGAATTTGACCCATCTGAAGATTCATCTAAGATCAGCTTCATACTACTATCCTGAACCAATGCCCGATGAACCCTATGAGCTAGGTCATATTGCACCTCTGTCCAAAATAATTTCACCTCGGCACTAGACTGCTTGTCGATGCAAGTTATGTCCAATTCCTCCAATTCACGGACCAGCCTCTCATCATGTACCAACAACCAGGTGGCTTGCGCAGGAACCCCGCGACTCAACGCATTTGGCACTGTATTTCCATTCCCAGACACACAATATATCTCGAAGGTGTATTACCCCAGGAACTCCATCCACCTCCGCTGCCTCATTTTCAGGTCCTTCTGATCCAATAAATACTTTAGGCTCTTATGATCGGTGTAGATGTCGACCATCACACCGTATATATAGTGCCTCCACAACTTTAGAGCAAATATCACGGCCGCTAACTCTAAGTCATGGACCGGATAATTCCCCTCATGAACCTTCAATTGTCGTGAACCATAGGCTATCACGCTCCCATGTTGTAGCAGAACACAACCCAAACCACTGCCCGAAGCATCACTATACATTTTGAACCCTTCAGCCCCACTCGATGAACATTAAATAGGCATCGTGGTCAACCGCCTCTTCAATTCTTCAAAAGCCTGCTTGTACTCCAACGACCACACAAACTTTTGATCCTTCCTTGTCAACGTCGTGAGTGGTAGTGCTATCCGCGAGAAGTTCTCTACGAAGTGCCTGTAGTAGCTGGCAAGCCCCAGAAAGCTCCGGACATCTGCCACTATAGTCAATACAGGCCACTCCCGTATCGCCACTATCTTCGTCGGATCCACCGTTGTCCCTTCTCCACTAACAACATGACCAAGGAACGCTACCAAGGATAACCAGAACTCACACTGGGAGAACTTAGAATACAACTGATTTCTTCTCAACGTCTCCAACATTATATGCAGATGCTTGTAGTGATCTTCCTCACACTGCGAGTACACCAGGATATCATTGATAAATACTATCATGAAACGATCCAGGTACTCTCTGAATGTCTTGTTCATCAGATCCATAAACACGGATGGCGCATTGGTCAACCCAAACGGCATGACCGTGAACTCGTAATGCCCAAAACGCATGTTGAATGCTGTCTTTGGGATGTTACTTTCCCTTATCCTTAATTGTTAGTAGCCGGACTTCAGATCTAACTTCAAATATAATGTTGACCCGACCAACTGATCAAATAGATCCTCAATCCTTGGGATCAGATACTTATTCTTCTCCGTAAGCTTGTTCAACTCCCGATAGTCGATACAGACTCGCAAGCTCCCATCTTTCTTCTTAACGAAGAGGACCGGTGCGATCCAAGGTGACGAACTTGGATGCACATACCCTTGTTCCAACAACTCTTGTAGTTGCACCTTCAACTCCGCCATCACTCTTGGCGCGATCTGATACGGAGAGTGTGACACCGATTTGGCACCCGGCACCAGCTCGATAGTAAAATCAATCTACCGCTGCAGAGGGGCTCCTAGGAGATCATCCAAAAACACATCAGGATATTCAGACACAACTGGAATACTGCTCAGACTTGGCTTAGACATTGGAGTCTGCACTAATGTGGCAAACAGCTCTGCCCCAGACCGAACTGCCTTGATCTCCTGAAGGGCCGACATCAAAACCTTACCCGACCCCTTCATGCCCGCTAACGTAGTCTCTCGATCAGTATTTAGCCCCAACTTAACTTCCTTTCGGTTGCAATAAATACATGCTCGCTGCTCCGAGAGCCAGTCCATACAAAATATTACGTCATACTCCGCTAACGATAATACCGATGCTTGAACGTCAAACTCATGATCCCCAATCCGAATCTTAACCACACAGACTCTATCCGCGCACATTGAGCACCCATTGGGCAACAACACATCCAAATTGTCTTTAGCCATCGAGGAAGGTACTCCGATGCATGATACGAATCGTTCGAAGAAGAATGAATGTGATGCTCCTGTATCAAACAGGGCACTCGCCGGACAATCAAAAATCAACACGAAGCCTAGCACAAACAAATGTAAGATAACATACAAAATAGTAACAACTACATAAAGTTAAACTGCTATAATTTAACTCATATCTGTCACCACGTCAGCTTATTTTATGGCCTCTTGCAGACCAAGGTTGTAAACTCTAGGCTGAGCTAGAGCATGGTGGGACGCGGTTGACTCCACCACCTTCCCTTTCTCTTTGTAGGTTACTCGAGGCTTCCTCTCAGACTTTGCACATCCGCTCCAACACTCACGAGCAAAATGCCCGATCTTTCCGTATTTATAGCACGCTCCCGGGACTCGACTTGTGGTTTCCCCCGTCGCACCAGATGAAGGGGCTGAGCTCGAAGTCTTCAGCTTCTTGTTCCATCTGCGAAAACTCGACTTTGTATTTGGCACTTTGAACTCTGACTTCTTTTCCTCTGGGTCCTTCTTCTTTTGCACTTTCTTCACGACCTTTTCTAATGACCGATCCGAATTGACCAAGGCTAGGAATCCCTGCGCCTTAGGCCCTGCAATGAGAAGCTATAGGTTGCCATGTAGATCCTCATAGAATCGGTTGGTCTTCCACTCCTCTTCAGTAAACGTAACACCAGCATAACGACCAAACCGCGTAAACTCGTGGAGATACTCATCCATGCTTCTGCCTCCCTGAGTCAGACCAAGGTACTGATTCTCCATCTCTAGCTTCTGAGCAGAGGGTAGATATCTGGCCAAGAACAACCTTGACAATTCCTCCATAGGCACATCCACAAGTTGCCTTCCCACTAAAAGGTGAACCTCCAACTCGTGCCACCACAGCCTCGCCTCACCAGCTAAAAGGAAGGTCGCTATGGTGGTCTTCTGCCACTCAATTGTTTCTGTGGCCATCAAGACTGATGGTTAAAACTCCAAAATTATTTACGGTCACGCGGCGACCCGGCGGTTTTATTTGAGAAAAAGGCGGAATGATTTTATTTAAGAAAACGGGGCGCGCGTATTTATTTATTTGGATATAAAACGGTTTAGATCGAGTTTTAACGAAAGGAGGCAAGTGCACCTATCGTGAGTAGTACAGGATATTCCGGGTGGAATATCGAGGTCGTATTGTTCTCGGGTCCGGTTCGATTATTTCTACTCTTCCCTGGAGGGGACTATTATTTTACCGATAATACTTGTCGGGTATATTTTATATATAATAAAAAAGCAGAAAATGGCAGAAAGAAAATGAAAGCATGAAGGTGGTGCCGATGAAGAGCTTAGCTCGATGGCACCGAAAAAACAAATGAACTAAAATAGACTTTAAATAAAAAGAGCTCCTAAATTTCTAATTAATTAAGGCAGAGACTTGGCCGTGGAGGTTCCACTAAAATGAGCTCACCTAGCTATAGGGCTATCGCTCACCTGAACGCTAAGACTATTCGACCGGGCTCTCGTCCGACGAAGGATTCCTCTTAACGCCCGCATTACGCTAAGAACCCCGCTATTGGGTGGGGAACCCAATCCGGTAGAGTTGGCGCGCCTCCTCTCTCGAGGGTTAGTGCGGAACTCTCTTTGCCAAGGGGTGATCTGTCCATACGCACGGCCTCTCGGCGAGCGTATGGAAAATGGAAATAGGGCCCACACATCGATATGTGGTCCTACGCGTCGTTAACCCGGGCAAACCTTAAGTACTTTTAATTAATTAGAAAGATTAGACCTTTAATTATTTTAAGCTATTTTATCTGTCCCAATGCTCTTCGATGCCGAGGGCTAAGAACGATTAGCCACTCATCAGAATGGGGACGGCTTGCGGTGAAAAGCAGTAAATAATGCGATAAAGAAAGCAGTAAATGAAAGCGATAAAATGAAAGCAGTAAAATAAAGCAGTAAATTGCAAGTCCTACTCAAACGAGTAGGACTGAAGAAAGTTGTAAAGTGCGAGTCCCGGCGCAAATGCGTGGGCGGGAGAAATGAAAGCAGTAAAACGCACACACGCAAGTCCTACTCAAATGAGTAGGAGAAAATAAATACTGCTCCTACTCAACCGAGTAGGACAAAATAAATGCAACGCACACACACTCTCTCTCGACATAAATGAAAACACACACACTCTACCGAAATAAAATCCAGCCATTAAACTCAAGTGAGTAGGCGGAAAAAAGGAAAATTACAAACTCACGCACTCTACAGAAAGTAAAATAAGCAAGCGCCATTTAACTCTTAACGAGTAGGCGGAAATAAATGCGCACACACACAGAAAAATGTAAAAAAACTAAGTTGTCTAAAAATGAAAACAACTGCATTTCTACCGCTAGAATGCGGTAGAAATGCATAAAAAGCTGAAATAAAAATTAAACGGGAAGAAAGATTTGCAAATAAACGCAAAAATGCAAGTGATCGAAAAATAAAAACGAATACATTTCTACCGCTAAAATGCGGTAGAAATGCATAAAAAGAGAACGAAAAAAATAAAAGAGCAAAAGATTAAAATGAAAAACTAAGTGCGCGAAAAATTAAAACGACTATATAATCATTCCTATAACTCCGTAAAACTGATTAAAAAGTGAAAATAAACTGAAAATAATGAAAAGGTTTTACATCCTAAAAAGAAAAATCTAACTTAAAAGAAATGAAAATCACTTTGAAATCAATTTTATGGGTTTATAACAATGAGATAGAAAGCTATAAAAAACTTAATCTAAACAAATCTAAGTAAAGAAATCATGAAAACATAAAAGTAAAACTCTAACCTCATACACACACACACCCATTACAAAGAGAACAAAAACTAAGTTAAAACAAAATGAAAAATAAGATTGCTTAAGAGAGTTTTGCTTAGACTCATTCCAACACCATATAAAGAGACGAAAATAACACATTTTATTAAGTAAAAACACGGTTACAAAGGAACGAAAACAAAAAGCTAAGGAGAGGGGGAGAAAATATCTCTTATATAGCATTTGGAAGCATTTCGGCAGCACAACCCCTAAGCAAAATGGTTCAAAAAAGGAACAGGAATCCAAAGCAGAACACTGGAATTTATAGAAAAAATTTACATGGGTCACGCCCTTGGTCACGGGCGTGCCAGGGGGCGTGACAGTACTATTTGAGAAGGCGGCCGGCGATTTGACGGGAAAGTTGACTTCGGCTGGACACGTGTCGGTCTCGCAGTGGTCACGCCCCAGGTCATGGGCGTGACGCTGGGCGTGTCAAGCTGGTGGATCTGGGCGCGGGTTGCGCCGAAAGTCTTCGGGCAGGTCTTGTCAGGCTAGCTGGAAAGGTCACGCCCCAGGTCACGGGCGTGACTCTGGGTGTGTCGGCTGGTGTCGACACTCGACGAATGTCGAGCGGAAAGTGTCGAGTTGAAAATCGTCGAGCGGAAATTGAGTCACGCCCCAGGTCACGGGCGTGACGCTGGGCGTGACTGTTGGTGTCGACACTCGACGATCGTCGAGAGGAATTCGTCGAGTGGAGTGAACACGGGCTTAGGTCACGCCCCGTGTCGGGTGACACGGGGGTGACCCCGGCCGTGTCAGGCTTTGCCCTTCAAAATTGTTGATTTCACGGTTTTTGACGTGTCACGCCCTGGTCACGGGCGTGACCAATATGTCCCGGGCGTGACATGGCATTTTTTTGCAGATTTTTGATTTTTTCTGAAAAATAAAATAAAACAAGTTAGTATAATATTTACAAAAATAGGAGCATTTTATTGAATAAAAATAAGAAAAAACGACAAAAATAAATGAAAACAACTAAATTAATGTACACAAAAATAGGCATATTTACAATTCATCAAATACCTCCATACGTAAGCTTTTGCTATTCCAGAGCAAAAGTTGGAGATGAACTTATAAGGAATAAAAGAAATCCTAAGTTTAGCTACCGCTTGAATTAATTAAAAGGAAGATCAAAATAAACATCCGGGGTTAAAAAATTAAATCCTAATTTATGAAATGTTATGAATAGAGGAAGAGTTTCAAAAACACTTCTAGAAAAAATAAAATAGAAAGCAAAAATTTATTTTTGTTAGTTTAAAAAAGATGGATTGGATTTATATAAAAAACCTTAGCTTAAAAGAAGTTAAAGGAAATAATGCAATTTAAAAATTATGCCCTCAAAAAAATTTTAAATTAAGTCTAGAATCATTGAAATGAGATAAGTGGTTTGGTGGTTTATGAAGAAGGCTTGAATATTGAGGTGAGGTAATTTTTTCTCGAACCTCCAATTTTTTTCTTTTTGGATAGTTAGGAAAATGAAATCTTATTTTCCTAACACAATAATTTTTTTCCTTCTTCATAATAAAATTAACCCATTGTATATTTGTTGGAGTAATGAATTTTATCCTCTTACTCCATATATAATCTTTTTAAATTATTGGGTGCCTATGTTTACGGAACGAAATCTTATTCCCATTGACATAAGATCTTTTAAGGGATAGGGGGGTAATCATGTCAAAGTAAGACATGAAAAAAAAGGAAGTGGGTTTATTTTTTTTCAAAAAGAAAACTAGATTTTAATCAAAAAGTTTTGAGAGCAACCTTTTTAAAATGAACGTTCCAATGTTTCTAAAAGCAAAGAGTAGAAATAATTGAAATCCATAGATGTTATTTTTTAACATAAAAAAGGAGCTTCTATTTATAAAATTAGAATTGGTGGTGAAAAACAAGTTCCCTATTATAAGGAAAAGACATAAAAAATTCTTTAAATCTTAACCCCAGACACTTAAATCTATCGAACTTTAATTAATAAACGAATAGTAAGCAAAGAATAACTAAAATTCGCATATAAATTAACTCGAAACTAGATTTTTGGAAAGCAAAAAGGGTTAAGAAATGGTATATTCCATTTATTTTGTTACATAATTTAACAAAACATTTTTTTGGAATTTTTAGAGTTTTTATCATTTTTTGTGTTTTAATTATTATCTTTTTAACATTTTTAGAGTTATTATCTTTTTTTAGGATTTTTGGTTTTTTCTAATTTTTTTTTTTGATTGATATTTTTTTGTGTATTTTGATAAGTTATTTACAAGAAAGAGGAGAGAAAGAAGTGCTATTTAAAGAAGATAGGGGGGGGGGAAGAGAGATTTTTACAAAAAATGTACAAAGTAAAAACTCGAATGCAGCCCGCGAACAGACTCTTAGATGAGTTGAACGTCGCAGGCAGGCAGAATGCAAGCTTTTACAAATAAGAAGATGGGGGGAAAGAGAATTTTTTTTTTTTTTGAAGTTTTATGAAAATAAAAACAAGGGAAAAATTTTTTAGGTTTTATGTTTTGCAAATTTTTTTGTATTTTTGATGAGTACAGAATAAAAAATGCAGTATAGGAAAACACCCCCATACTTGAACCCAACATTGTCCCCAATGTTGCAATCTAAGTATGCGGAACAGATAAGATACAAAATGTAATAAGTACAAAAAGAAAAAGGGAGGGTAGGAGATTCCCTTAGACGAGTCCGGGAGGCCAAGGTCGAAACCCTGCATTATTATTAGAAGAGGAAAAAAAAAGCTAAACAATAATAGAAAAAACCAAAAACGAAAAATTCGGTTAAAGGGTTGCAGGCGGTAGGGGGGCAAGTGCGTGGGGGAGTCGAAGGTAGCTAAGACCTTAGCTACCACTCGTGATAAATAGTGATCCCCTAGCGCGCACAATAATGGAAGCGTGCCGAAGTAAAATGAAACGAAATAAAACAAATTAAAATAAAAAAAGTTAAATAAAATATATATAGATTTATTAATATCAAATTATATTTTTTGGTGTTTTTAAGTAGATTTTTTATTTTTTAGTTGATTTTTTTTAGGTAGGTTTTTTAGTTTTTAGTTTTTTTTTATATAAAAATAATGAAAATATAAGTTTTTTATTTATTATTATGATTTTTTTTGTTAAGTTTTTCATTTTTTCAAATTTTTTAGTTTTGTTTGTTTTATAGTGTTTTTTTTTGTTTTTTTGTTTTTTTTTCAAAAACAATAATGACAATAAAAATATTTTTGTTAAGTTTTTTTTTTCATTTTTTGGATTTTTAGTTTATTTTTTTTTTTGAGTTTAGTTTTTTTTAGTGTTATAGTTTTTTTTCAAATTTTAAGTTTTTAAGGTGTTGCAAAATTTTTTTAGTTTTATAAGTTTTTCAAATTTTTTTTTTGTTTTATAATTTTGTAATATTTTTTTTATATATTTTTTTTATTATTATTAGTTTTATATTTTTGTTGGCCATTTTTTAATTTTTGTTATATATAGATATAGGTAAAATTAATAGATTTCCAGGGTTCAAAATAACGAAACCAAAAACTCCCCGGCAACGGCGCCAAAAAGTTGATGGTTAAAAGTCCAAAATTATTTACGGTCACGCGGCGACCCGACGGTTTTATTTGAGAAAAAGGCGGAATGATTTTATTTAAGAAAACGGGGCGCGCGTATTTATTTATTTGGATATAAAACGGTTTAGATCAAGTTTTAACGAAAGGAGGCAAGTGCACCTATCGTGAGTAGTATAGGATATTCCGGGTGGAATATCGAGGTCGTATTGTTCTCGGGTCCGGTTCGATTATTTCTACTCTTCCCTGGAGGGGACTATTATTTTACCGATAATACTTGTCGGGTATATTTTATATATAATAAAAAAGCAAAAAATGGCAGAAAGAAAATGAAAGCATGAAGGTGGTGCCGATGAAGAGCTTAGCTCGATGGCACCGAAAAAACAAATGAACTAAAATAGACTTTAAATAAAAAGAGCTCCTAAATTTCTAATTAATTAAGGCGGAGACTTGGCCGTGGAGGTTCCACTAAAATGAGCTCACCTAGCTATAGGGCTATCGCTCACCTGAACGCTAAGACTATTCGACCGGGCTCTCGTCCGACGAAGGATTCCTCTTAACGCCCGCATTACGCTAAGAACCCCGCTATTGGGTGGGGAACCCAATCCGGTAGAGTTGGCGCGCCTCCTCTCTCGAGGGTTAGTGCGGAACTCTCTTTGCCAAGGGGTGATCTGTCCATACGCACGGCCTCTCGGCGAGCGTATGGAAAACGGAAATAGGGCCCACACATCGATATGTGGTCCTACGCGTCGTTAACCCCGGGCAAACCTTAAGTACTTTTAATTAATTAGAAAGATTAGACCTTTAATTATTTTAAGCTATTTTATCTGTCCCAATGCTCTTCGATGCCGAGGGCTAAGAACGATTAGCCACTCATCGGAATGGGGACGGCTTGCGGTGAAAAGCAGTAAATAAAGCGATAAAGAAAGCAGTAAATGAAAGCGATAAAATGAAAGCAGTAAAATAAAGCAGTAAATTGCAAGTCCTACTCAAACGAGTAGGACTGAAGAAAGCTGTAAAGTGCGAGTCCCGGCGCAAATGCGTGGGCGGGAGAAATGAAAGCAGTAAAACGCACACACGCAAGTCCTACTCAAATGAGTAGGAGAAAATAAATACTGGTCCTACTCAACCGAGTAGGACAAAATAAATGCAACGCACACACACTCTCTCTCGACATAAATGAAAACACACACACTCTACCGAAATAAAATCCAGCCATTAAACTCAAGTGAGTAGGCGGAAAAAAGGAAAATTACAAACTCACGCACTCTACAGAAAGTAAAATAAGCAAGCGCCATTTAACTCTTAACGAGTAGGCGGAAATAAATGCGCACACACACAGAAAAATGTAAAAAAAACTAAGTTGTCTAAAAATGAAAACAACTGCATTTCTACCGCTAGAATGCGGTAGAAATGCATAAAAAGCTGAAATAAAAATTAAACGGGAAGAAAGGTTTGCAAATAAACGCAAAAATGCAAGTGATCGAAAAATAAAAACGAATACATTTCTACCGCTAGAATGCGGTAGAAATGCATAAAAAGAGAACGAAAAAAATAAAAGAGCAAAAGATTAAAATGAAAAACTAAGTGCGCGAAAAATTAAAACGACTATATAATCATTCCTATAACTCCGTAAAACTGATTAAAAAGTGAAAATAAACTGAAAATAATGAAAAGGTTTTACATCCTAAAAAGAAAAATCTAACTTAAAAGAAATGAAAATCACTTTGAAATCAATTTTATGGGTTTATAACAATGAGATAGAAAGCTATAAAAAACTTAATCTAAACAAATCTAAGTACAGAAATCATGAAAACATAAAAGTAAAACTCTAACCTCATACACACACACACCCATTACAAAGAGAACAAAAACTAAGTTAAAACAAAATGAAAAATAAGATTGCTTAAGAGAGTTTTGCTTAAACTCATTCCAACACCATATAAAGAGACGAAAATAACACATTTTATTAAGTAAAAACACGGTTACAAAGGAACGAAAACAAAAAGCTAAGGAGAGGGGGAGAAAATATCTCTTACATAGCATTTGAAAGCATTTCGGCAGCACAACCCCTAAGCAAAATGGTTCAAAAAAGGAACAGGAATCCAAAGCAGAACACTGGAATTTATAGAAAAAATTTACATGGGTCACGCCCTTGGTCACGGGCGTGCCAGGGGGCGTGACAGTACTATTTGAGAAGGCGGCCGGCGATTTGACGTGAAAGTTGACTTCGGCTGGACATGTGTCGGTCTCGCAGTGGTAACGCCCCAGGTCACGGGCGTGACGCTGGGCGTGTCAAGCAGGTGGATCTGGGCGCGGGTTGCGCCGAAAGTCTTCGGGCAGGTCTTGTCGGGCTAGCTGGAAAGGTCACGCCCCAGGTCACGAGCGTGACTCTGGGCGTGTCGGCTGGTGTCGACACTCGACGAATGTCGAGCGGAAAGTGTCGAGTTGAAAATCGTCGAGCGGAAATTGAGTCACACCCCAGGTCACGGGCGTGACGTTGGGCGTGACTGTTGGTGTCGACACTCGACGATCGTCGAGAGGAATTCGTCGAGTGGAGTGAACACGGGCTTAGGTCACGCCCCGTGTCGGGTGACATGGGCGTGACCCCGGGCGTGTCAGGCTTTGCACTTCAAAATTGCTGATTTCACGGTTTTTGACGTGTCACGCCCTGGTCACGGGCGTGACCAATATGTCACGGGCGTGACATGGCATTTTTTTGCAGATTTTTGATTTTTTCTGAAAAATAAAATAAAACAAGTTAGTATAATATTTACAAAAATAGGAGCATTTTATTGAATAAAAATAAGAAAAAACGACAAAAATAAATGAAAACAACTAAATTAATGTACACAAAAATAGGCATATTTACAATTCATCAAAGACCCTCTTTATCGTAGAGAGCCAATCCTCAACATGAGTTGGCGTTCCAATCCCGTCGAACCTTGGAGGATTAAAGCTCATTACATGCTTGAGCTGCATCTCCGTAGTTCTCCTTGGTGCTACCTGATCAACTGCCGCACGCTCTACCACACCCGGATCTGCCGTCCTAATCGGTTCTTGCTCATTAACAGGTGGTATATGGTGCATTTGCCCTGCAGGTTAGGCATTTATTATATCAAAGACTGCTTCAGCAACCAATCTAATGGTTTCTGCTGAAGGAGGTGTTGTAGGCACGTCCCTCGGTGCACTACTTTCCGCCGATTGCGGGCGTTCTGATTGCCCAGCATCGCTCCTAGCCGCCTATAATAGCAAAGACCCTTGATTAGATGAGAAACAGATTGTTAAAAACAATCATTGGAACACTCAGATACCACAAAACTACTGCATTTTTCATTCCTAAGTGGACATTCATGGGCTCTTTTTATGTTATAACGATGATGCACATATGTGCTCACCAACCCTTAAAACAATTCATCCACGAATTCATTTAAGTTGACCGGAACCAAAAGTCTGATACCAAATTGTAACACCCCCATCTGTCGTATGACATATAACAGAAGGTCCAGCTGAAACCCGATGCCATATACCACGGATAGTCGGAAGGGTTACATAAGAATATCGAAACCATACAACTATTACTACTCGCCCTACACAGAGCATTCTAGAGGAAGCTTTTAAACAGTTATAAAGAACCCATAATTGATATATCAACAATTATGAATGTCCACAACTACAACAGGAATGAAATAATAACTACACTGAAAGAACTTGGCCTTATGGCCTTACAAGTGTTTCACTTAACAAAATAGTTTCTTACATACATCGGCTCGCAGGCCGGCCACACATGACAAAATAAAATAAAATACAACTATTTGCTTTGGCCTTCGAGGGCCACCTCAGTAACATGGGCTTCAGCCCGCTACTTGGTACTCGGCTCCGCAGCACGTGCAAGCAACATTCCACTGCATGGTGGCAAACAAAGTATCGGTCAGCCAAAGCCGACCAAATTATAACGACCATACCCCTTACTCGGGACGACGATGCTCCTCCCTTGCATTTTATTAGCCCAGCTAAATAATAAAGTACAAACATACTTCGCCACAGGTGTAGGCTCACACGGCCAAACACATCGTACACTCAGGGCACATTAACGGTGAATCCGGTCAATTCCGTGGCTTCACCACCATCCCCGGGATGGCAACGACGTGAGCATTTTAGCCTTTCTGAACACTGTCTAAGGCTCCCGACTATGCCAATGACTATTCCCTCTTTGGGTCTCACGCACCGAACCACATAGCCTGGGTCCGATTCCACTTGCCCATGGCTCACAACGCGTAGTTCACCTTAAGATATACGCACGAGCCAAGCTTCTCTTGGATCCCGCAACAATACCAAACAACATAACCCAGTTATGTACAAGGCCGGCTCCCGGGCTACCAAGTTAGCAAAATTACGTTTCCGCTCAGTTTTTCGGGTCCACTTTGGAGTTAATCCCCAAGGATCCCTACTGCAATCTACTGTGTAGAAACCCGAAAACAAAAAACACAGAGTCTTATCCGGCAAACCATACAAAATGCAACATCATCGATCCAGAGCAACATGTCCGGGTAGGCTTCACACACAATGCCTATGTCCGTACTTCGATTCCGGACTCCATATGAAACACATGGGGGACTATTCCTGTCAACCCCAAGGAACACCGCACACTCACCGCACACTCGCATGAGCGGGTTTCCCTATGCAAAAGAAGGAGAGCTTCACATGCTCATGTAGAGAATCATTACCCTTGTAGTACTCTTCTACGCCATGGAAAAACCATACAGATAGAAGCCTTCGCAATGGAATTTCCTCCGCGGATCCGCTCTCGGTTCTCAAAACGGTGCTACGATGCTCCACCGGCGGCCAGAATCCTCCCTTTCCTTCCTCCTCTCTCCAACTCCTTAGAAAGAGAATGGTAAAGAGCAAATGAGGAGTTAAACTTGCATTCCCGGTCTTATCAGAGCAGGAACACATTTGGGTAGTTGGATCTTAATTAAAGAAAACAAATGGCTCAGATCCGCCCAAAAATCATCAAACCTGGGTCGAATATGGCCTCGCACATGGCCGTGTCCCAGGCCGTGTGCCTCGATCCAGGCACGATCATCGAGCACAAAAACTGACACGGGTCGAGACACGCCTGTGTCTCAACCTGACACGCTCGTGTCAGTTTCCGACACTCCCGTACACTAGGGCCGTGTCACCAGTAACCACCACGCCAACCAACACGACTCTTGGGAACATAGGTGGTGACACGGGTATGCACACGTCGTGTCATTTGACACGTCTGTGTCACGCTGCCGTGTTTCCTGCCGCGTCCTTCTCTGGATACAGCCGGCCAACACAAACAACCATATGGCCTTGGACACGCCCGTGTCCTAGGCCGTGTACACCTATACAGGCACCAAAAATTCTCTTGGACACGATCATCTCGATACGATTTTCTGGGCGTTACAACATCACACCTGCATTCTTTGACATGATAACTATTGTAATCAGTAGAAAGAAGTATCAACGGGGGATGATGATCTTTGACAAGATCAAAGGAAGTATAAAAGCCCTAACTATGGGAGGATTCTGTCTCTCTATTTAAATCAGTTGAAGCCAGATGTATTTTCCATGTCTAAGGGTATTCCCCTTCATCACATGAAGAAGGACTCAATCACCTCAATACAGAGATGGGAAATTAAGCTTCAAAAATCAGACCAAGCTCCAAGGATAGATGAAGATGAAGTCAGGACTCCATCTCACCTCTCTCATCACATAACTGACACAGTTGATCCAGTTATTAAGGGGGAGCCAAGGATTTGCAGAAATCCAGAGCAATACTGATGAGTTCAAAAGGCTCTTACTAATTGGAGGCAAAGATATAGACCATACTATTACCAGTATTGGTGAGATAATGAATCAATCTGTCATTCTAGCTAAAAACCAGATTGAGTTGGAAAAGAATGCTCAAGAGAGCAACTTCAAGACATGTGAAGAAGTTGGCAAGTTCAAATAAGAAGTCATAGACACGCTCTCTGTAGATGTCAGAAAGGGGATGATAAATTAAAAGAATGCTAGATAAGAAAGTCCAAACGATGAAAGATCAATGGGATAATCAACTTAAAGCGGTTCAAACATCAGTGCTATAGAAAATTAAGAGCACAAAACTTTATACTTATGACACTATAGTGTCGATGCACAATCTAATCTTCCCTGATTTCTCAGTTGATCCCGCTGCAGCCCCTCCTCCCAGCCTGGATGTTCATAGGCCTACATTCTCTCCACATCTAGAACTTTATAAAGGTCCACCTCCTGAAACATATTCACAAGTCTGAAATACTGAACAAGATGATGTGCATCAACATCCACTTCCTGAAGTACAGATTCCTAAAAGAAGAAAGTATGGTGAAGGTGCTTATGCTAGTAGATCCACTCCTATGCTAGAGGATACATAAAGAGAATTTGCTGAAGTCTGGAGCCCTACCTCTAAATCCATCATTCTGGATACTTTAAGACTAGTAGTGGATTTCAGTGGGAACAAGGATACATACTACTCTCATTCTGAATGAATGCAATATGAAAAATCTATGACTCTAAGAAGTCTACATGATAAGAAGTATAGTCAAGATGACCGTACTGCTCCTCCCAGACAAGCCAAGTATTTTCCAAAGCCATTCAAGCACTTCCAAAGACAAGAAGACAAGCATCAGAGGCAGCATCAACAGCAGACCAAGAAGTAATTGAAGATGACCAGAAGTGTGATATATGAGATTTTGTCGATTATGACTTAGTTCTGGACAATATCTATATATAATTCTTTAAATTTTCAAGATTTAAATCTTCTATTTCATAGCATTTCTTCCAGTTACTCTGCTTATTAGTCATGTCATTTATTTATCTTGATGTAATTCACTTTAGTGTAGAGGGTTCTGACTTCTACAAATAGAGGGAGATTGTTGGATATTGTATCCACAATAACCTAGATTTGTATGATGTCACCCTTGAACTAAGATGAATTAAGTTTGTATTTGATGTCTTTTCAAGTTGAGTGCTTGCAGGTTATAATTGGCAAATGTATACCAATGTCAGTTTACAATAGGTCACCAAACACAGAATCATAGAATGTAATCCCTCATTATGTGATCCATGGTGTTGACTCATTTGTAACCTCTCTATTGGGATACACTTCATTTTCAAGTACTAAAGCTATGAGAGAAAGGCTGGTTGCTGGATTCCTTGAAGAAAATCATTTTTCAGAATATATCAAAAATTTCTAAGTGTTTTTCTCGAGAAGGACTTATTGTACTCGAGTAGAATTAAATTTAGTACTCGAGTGAGCTCAGTCAAGTATTCCAGTAGCAGAAGTTGTTCTCGAGAAAGCTTAGTGCAGTTATCGAGAAAGCCAAGCGTACTCGAGTAGATCATGACTTTCCTTCTGAGTTACCTTAAAATAAGCTCTAAATTTTTCTAAGTATTTTTCTCGAGAAGCCGAAGCATTTCTCGAGAGGGCCAAGGCTAGTTCTCGAGAACCAGATGTTCTTACTCGAGAAGACAGAAATTTTTTCCGAGTTGGCTTCTTCTTCTCGAGTAAACAGAAAAATTCTTCTCTGGAAAAATTTATTTTTTCTCGAGATTACAGAGGTCACTTTCTTCTCAAGAATTTCATAACACTTCTCGAGAAACAGAAATATCTTCTCGAGAACACTTACTCTTCTCGAGAAACAGAATGCGGATTTCTAAATTTTCTTAAGTATCTGACGGATTAAATTTCAAATATCTTCAACTCTTGATTATTCCACGTGTCATGCATTTAATGTAAATTAAACTGTTATGAAAGTTCTATAAAAGGTCTTGTCAGAATCGATAAACACTAAGTAGTATTTTATAGGTTTCTGAATAATTCTCAAGTTTCTAAATCGGGATGCTTCACCGCCGACAAGGATTGTTCTTCATCGCCAAACTTCTTCATCCAGAGATTTAGATAAAAAGGAGTTCACCAATTAAGATTTTTGACATCTCCAAATCTTCTACTTGATCGTGGTGATCCTAAGTTCTCAGATCGAAGGATTCTCAGATTTCTTCCACAACTTTTCTGATAAGGCTTTTAAGTTTTTCAATAAGGAAGAACCTGAGATTCAGCCAGATCTGTGAAGACAAGTAAGTGTGTTTTGATTGTAAATTCATTTTATTATTGTAGGAGTTATTCTCCGAGTTTTGTAGGAGTTGTTCGCTGAGTTTTTCTAGGAGTTATTTTACTCCGAGTTGTAGGAACTTTGTTTTGAGTTGTAGGATTATTTTCAATCCGAGAGAATAGTGGAGTAGCCGAGTCTAGTGTGTTGCTAGATCGGTGAGGTGAAAAGTGGATGTACCCAAGGTTCGGGAACCACTATAATTTTTGGTTTCGTCTGTGGTTTTCTTGTTTACTTTATGTACATCACTCATATGATTTTTATTTCGCAAAAAGATGCAGAACTCACCTATTCACCCCCTCTAGTTGATTTAGGTAGAAACCTAACACATTTTCAGGGTGTGATGATGATCACCCTGCAAACAAGGGAGTGTGGTAGCAAACACTTCCTCTCTTGTTTTAAGTTTTTCTAGTTAATGCTCTACTGTTGCATATGGTAGTGTATGTCATTGACTTAACTGATTGAGGGTTTTGACTTCCTCAAATAGGGGGAGATTGTTGAGTCCATTGTCCACAATGTCCCGGATTTGAAGAAATCAATCATGCAATGATGAACATAAAGTTGTATTTGATGTATGCTTAAGTTCATGCATGCAGGTTAGTCCTTGAAACATTGATAGGACAAGTATTCCAAGTGATGTGACAGGTGGTCACAAAGTGAAGATGCTGGATAGGATGAAAATTGCCTAAGCCCATAGGCGTTGAGTGAATTCTATTCACTCAATGACAAGTGAGTAAAAGCATTGTGTATAGCTTGATAGTCAAAGCCAAATAATTGACAAGCTATGTCCACAGGCGTTGAGTGTAGTCTACACACTCAACGTCATACAACAAAAAGCTGTGAGACAGGCTAAGGTAGTGAGAGCCTAAGAAGAAATGGGCAGGAATGTGGCTAAGTCCATAAGCGTTGAGTGAAGCTTACTTACTCAACGCCATACAATAGAAATTGTTGAGTATTGCTCAGACAGTCAATGCCACAGAAAATTTGTGTAAATATTTAACTAAGATCGCAGGCGTTGAGTGAAGCTTACTCACTCAACGACATGCTATAAAAAGCATTGACAGAACCTTAGTCAGTCAGTGACTATAATGTCATGAAAATTTGTCTAACTTATAATACGTTGAGTGAATCTTACTCACTCAACGCCAAGTAACTAGAATAAAATCTAAGTGTTATGGCTTTGAGTGAAGCTTACTCACTCAACGCCAAGTGATTGAACTCCAGTAAAGCAGTTTGGCATTGAGTAAAGCTCAATCACTCAACACTTAGAGACAAATACATTTTTCTAAGTGTTTTGTCATTGACTGAAGGTTGCTCACTCAACGCCTAATGGTAGATAAATTGTTCTAAGTGTTTTGTCATTGAGTGAAGGTTGCTCACACAATGCCTTGTGACATAAAGTCTGTCCAAGTGATTTGGCGTTGAGTGAAGCTTACTCACTCAACGCCTATACTAAAGATGTTTGATTTTGGCTAAGTCCACACTCCACAGATGGTGACGTCAGTAAAGTCAACAAGTCAACAGAGTTCAAATCAAGTGCGGGAAAGTTATAGAACATGACAAATACTACTGGTGGACTACTATACGTCTTCTTCCATTAAAGCAAGGTGCAGCTATCTACTGCAGGTGGTCCCCACTGCTTCTTGGAGTCGCTGATCGGCAAAATATATAAAGGGACAGCTTAGATGTTGAGCTAAACTTTTAGGGTTTGATTAAAAAGAGAAAACCAAGAGAGCCTGTACTTCATCTTCCTCGCCATTGCTGATGAGAACAAGTTTGAAGTCGACCAGCAGAAAGAAAAAGTTTAGCTAGCTGTAGCTTCACTTTTGCTACAGCAAGTTCAAAAATACTTCTGAGAGTAGAGCCTTCAGTCATCTGGATGTCAAATTAGCTGTTTGAAGATCTCAAGACCCAAATGTTCTTCAGTCTTCTACATAAAGTTCAGAAATAGCATTCTGAGTTACTTCCAGTAGAGACAGACCTTTATTAAAGAATAACTTCCTCATGCTATGAAGTAAGATAGAGCTTAGAAAACTCAGCTCTAGTCGTTGGCACAGAGAATTTTTTGTGTCAAAGTGATTTAAAAAACTGTATTTCTGTAGGATTCTTTTGGATCTGAGCTGTAGGGTTCTTGAGCCAGAGGTAGGACAAATTTGCCTAAGGTAGGAGAGTTATACTCTGTGAGTGTAGGATCCTGCTTGGATATGAGGTAGGTGGTCATTTGATCAATGATTTGTAGGGCCTTTGCGCCTAAGGAAGGAGAGTCATTCTCTATGAGTACTAGGGCACTTGTGCCTGAGATGTAGGATCCTTTGGATCTGAGGTAGGGCCTCTCTGCCTGAGCTATAGGAGAGTCATTCTCTCCGAGGTAGGATCCTTTGAGGATCTTAGGTAGGGTTTTCCTCCCAGCATGAGTTGTAGGGTCTTTGGCCAGAGGTTGGTGATATTTGGATCATTGAGTT
This sequence comes from Platanthera guangdongensis, assembly GCA_039583875.1. Classification (NCBI taxonomy): domain Eukaryota; kingdom Viridiplantae; phylum Streptophyta; class Magnoliopsida; order Asparagales; family Orchidaceae; genus Platanthera; species Platanthera guangdongensis. Next base: position 86,751,580 of record CM077162.1, read on the forward strand.
ATATGTCCTTGTGCCTGAGCAGTAAGTCTTGCAGGAGACTAAGAGATCCTGAGGGATCTGAGGTGTAAGATCTTTATGCTGAGTTTTGGAGAAGTGTATTGTCTAATTGAAAGTTAGAAAGGTGGGAGGAGAGCGGATGTACCCATAATCTGGGGAACCACTATATATTCTGTGTGTGCTTTTCTGTGTTGTTTTCTTTTTGCAGGTTCTTGAAAGCTAATAACTGCCAACACACTAAGTAATTAAAGAAGAAACTTAAAGAAAGTCACAAGAAACCAACAAACCTATTAACCCCCCTAGGTTGCAAGCTACCTTGAAAACAAATACTTTCAAAAATGATTCTTTTGACCAAGGTGCTCATCATCACAATGCTCATAAAGACTTATCAGAAGGAGTGAGTAGTTCTTGGGGGGTATCCTTGACACAAGATTTGATATCATGCATAGTTTGTGTTCATATATTTTTTTTGTACTATCGGTATTATAACATTCATTTCATGGACCCCAAATCAATCGAAATCTAGCCATATAGATAAATGCACTTTAACTTGTATACAAAAGACTTGATCACAAGAGATTTGGCCCAAAGTTCTAACCTGTATATAAGCATATGTATATCGTGACATTGATTATTCAAATTATTTCAAATGTGTTAGACCCAATATCACGAGTTCTAGCATGTTCATATAATTTCTACAAGAGTGCTCCGTCTAGGGATGTGTGAGCATTATAAAGTTATTACGCTACGTAAATCCTCACACATACCTAGAGGTATGTTCATCATACACTAACATGTCTAGTTGCACTCAGTAGCTAAGCACCTATAGATTTGACACATCATGAAAAAGTAGACAATGGTCACGGGGATTAACAATCCTAAATCGAACATTGTATGTAATCATTATGCTCTAGGTTCTAGCCAAGTGTGTCCTAAGAGTGAACAATCCACCGTTTTTTAATTTTGGGTTTTTTATCATTTTTTGATTTTTTTTATTTTCTGTTTAACAAAAATAAACAAAGTAAACACAAACAAATGAAAAACAATGCAAAAATTAAATAGAACAACACGATAGAGTATTACACATGATATTGATGAACATGATAATGAGACATTAAATAACATTCATGCTCTGTATATGGACAGATATGAAAAAACTCAAGACATGATTGTCCCAAGCAATATGTCGTCACCCTAACCCCATTCTATGTGACAGATGGGCATGAGGAGCTACACAAGTGTCATAGGGTGGGGTGTTAATCCCATATGTACACAAAAGGACCAGCTCAACTTAACACTCTTTCCCCCCCAGCGCTACATAAATACCTACTGGAACCCTCCCCGGGTTAAGGATAAAACGTGAATTACAAGTTAGAGATCCTAATGCACATAAACCTACGCCCCCGCCATTGTGAGACCCATCACAGTGATTATTGTGTTGTAGTTCATATTTGTAACGCCCTCGATTTTCTGATGTCATTATTTGGTTGTCAACATCATAATTTTGACGTCAGGACGTTACCCCTTTTTTCGTTTTGTTGACGGAGCTGCACCGTTTGTGCATTTTCGTGTCCGTTGAGCTTGTTTATCCTGATTTTAGGATTCTGATGGGTTAAAATGTTTTCCTTGATATTAAGGATGAGGTTTTGAGGCCTTGGGCTTGTCTAATTCTGTTGCATTCTGAGAATTTTTGGAGTCTCGGCGCGTGTTTGGACCCTTGTGGTGATCTTTTTTTCTCTTATGAGATCATTTTATGTTGTGTCTCAAGAATGGTACATCGGATACTAGGGTTGTCATCGTTGTTGAATTCGTTTAATTCAACGCGCATTTGGGCCTCTGTTTGAACTCATATTTCCTTGTACAACTATTGGATTATGATAATTATTATGTCAAAGCCGCAAGCTAGTTTTGATTCTCAGGAATCCCTCCTATAGGGGTGGGGTTTTTTCGTCTTACGCCTTTTAGGCGCTGTTTGGAGCTCGACGAAGCATCGAGCGATTTTTGTCCCTCCTGCTTGTATTCAAGAAGTTGATTTTGTACTCGAGTTCTGCCTAGTTGTTCTCACGATGTGCTTTGTTCTCGAGAATTTGCAGCCTTGTTCTCGAGAAAGACTTCATGTTCTCGAGAACTGCCTTTTTGTACTCGAGATGTGTTTCCTGGTTCGTCTGATCTGCCTGGTTGTTCTCGAGATGAACTTCTTGTTCTCGAGAACTGGCATCTTGTTCTCGATAACTGACATCTTGTTCTCGGGAACTGGCTTCTTGTACTCGAGGACTGGCATCTTGTTCTCGAGAACTGGCTTCTTGTTCTCGAGAACTGGCATCTTATTCTCGAGAACTGGCTTCTTGTTCTCGAGAACTGTCTACCTTGTTCTCGAGAACTAACTTCTATTCTCGAGAAGCCTGTATTGTTCTCAAAAACTACCTTCTTAGCTCTCGAGAAGTCCATGTAGTTTTCGCGAAGGACTTTATTGTTCTCGAGTAATCCATTCAAGTTCCCGAGAAGTCTTCTTTTGTTCTCGAGTAATCCTTCTTCAGTACTCGAGTACTGCATACCTTCTTCTCGAGAGGCCTTTTCCTGTTCTCGAGTCATCTGCTACCTGTTCCGGAGTGGGGTTCTTCTACTCGAGTTATTTTCTTCCACTCGATAAATCCTCTCTTCAGTTTGAAAACTCGGTTCAGTAGACCCCGGTTCATTTCTTAAGTGTTGTTATCCCAATACTACACTCATTTATATACCTTCTTCTTCCTCCTCCTCTTTAAGCCGACTGAATTTCTGTCTATCTCCCGAACCAGAGCATCATGAACGAGAGTGAGAGTTTTTTCCCTATCCTTCCGGTGTCCGCCGACGGTGCTCCGAAGAGTCCGATTTATATAGGGTTTTTCGGACTCATCTGGGCTGGTTTTCTCGCACTTGCACTTCACTTTTGGTATGGTATCGTTGATATATCATTTATACCGTTTTTCATGCTTAGTGCACTGTTCTGGCCCATGGGTGTGCTATTGCGCATTCTATTGTTGGGGGTATGCAAATAATGCTCCCTAGGGGCTGTTTCCAGTTGCTTTTGTTGCATTTCTGCTTTGCAGGAGGGTCCTCTTTGGTTTTATTTTTTTGTATGCATGTGGTGCATTTTCCCCAAGTCTGGAATGCAAGTTTGAGGAAAACACACGGTCGTGCATTTTCTTAGCACACGTTCATTTGTGATCATGCGTTTGGTTTGTGCAGGAGAAACGTCGAGCTGAGCTCAACAAACTGAGCTCGACGATCTTAACGCACGGTTAACTCATGATTTCTTTGGAACCATGCGCGAAGGAAACGCATGGTTTTCCTATAGCTTCTTGGTTGTTCCGTTATGTGGCTAATCACGCGTGTTGTTCATGCACGGGCGGTTGCGCCCGTGCGCGAGTAAAACGCACGGTTCCACCGTTTTTCCGTACTTTCCTGCTTTCTGCCGCTACCCGTGCGACTTCCTTCACGCACGTGCGGAATCGCCCATGCACGAAGTAAAACACATGGGTCAATGCTTCTTCTTCTGCATGCCATTTTCTACGCGCCAATATTGCACGGTTCCCTCACGGTCGTGCGCCAGACCGTGCTTGACCAATTTTCTGACTTTTTTTATTTAAGCGCAGATTTCCTGTCATTTGAGGACAGACCGGATTTCAGTCATTTACTCCGCCATTTTAGGGCAAAGTTCTGGCCATCCACCTTCACCCTTCATCTTCCACCAAGGGGAGAAGATCCGGGCAAGCATTTGACCCCAAATCCAAGCTGGAGCTTCCTCTCGGCATCCTCCTTCATCCTTGAGCTTCAAGAAGGCTTTTATCTAGCTTTCTCCACCAAGCTAGCGAAGTTGTGCCATCCTCCAGCGGCTAGTGACACGAAGAAGATGAGTTCATTGGGAGTGAGTGACAGCCTCCTCTACCCCGGATGTAATTGAGGATCGAGCTAGGATGGGGATTGACAACCCGGCGATACCTTCCACGACTCCTCAGCAAGACTTCGGATTCGGTCGATTTCGCACACTTTTCTTCTCTTTTTGTTGATAGTATAGTTGACCTCTTATATTTGATGAAGTATGCTTATTTTAATATACGTTTATGTGTAATCATGTCTATGTGATTGTATGTTTTTTTTTATTTGCTTGAGGTTCGCCCCTATTTTCCATCCACCATCCATCTGTTCTTGCCGCACTTGCGATTGTTAGTGGTGTGCATAGCGAAGAGGTGCTTACGACCCTCATTTTCCTCGGTTCGTTTGGTTCTTACGCTTGCCTACTCATCCATCCGCCTAGCAATTCGGTGCATAGCGACCCGTGTAGTCTTCCATCCTGCCTGGCGAAGCATTGCATAGCGGCATTGCATCAGAGTAGTTGTTAGTGTTTTGCTTTATTTTATCGCAACCATCAAAACCCCCATAGTTAGCTCCGACCTAAGGACTTCAATCTCATATCCTCCTCGATATTAACTCCCCCCTTACTGTGTTCCTTGAAGAGATCGATACTTGGGAAAGCCACCAATTTTATATTACTTGTGCGACCGGTACACTTGCCGTTCAATGCATCATGCTCCGGTGCTCTAAATCCTCAACCGAATACAGATCCAGAAAGCTCTCAATGAGAGCTTCGTCATCGTGGTAAAAGTTTTCCCATTCCTTGAGTTTTTCTCGCTAGGGTTTTCGGCCCTAACTCCTATATTTTGACCATTCTTGTTTGATTTTGACTTCCCTCGTCTTCTTTAGCCCCGATCTACGCCGTGATGTGATTTGGATGTCTTTTTTTGGTGAAACCAAGGCAAGTGATGGTTTTCTCCTTCTCTTCCTTTCTTTACCCAATTTACAGGAATTTCTAACTTTTTGTTATCATGATTATTAATTAACTTGCTGATTTTTAGTATTGTATAGATCTCTTGTATAGTTCTCTTATAATCACCATGTTCTTGATTTTGTTACCTAATCTTGTTAGTGTTATATGTGGTGGAATCTAACTCTTATAACCGTTCCTCAACATTTAAGTAGGACGTGTTAGACTTCGTTTAGGATTGTAAATTCTTTCTAAAGGTTGATGAACCGCTCCTGATCTAGAATTGTCCAGTAGAATTCGATGTGCCATTGTTTCCATGAGACTTATATTATGGTTTCCTTCATGGAGGGAGAGACACGCCTCCAGACCAATAAGGGTTGTGGTGGGCCTTTGAGCTCTAAACACGGGTCGTTACGGGGTTTTCATTCCATGTTTCCTTTGTTGCGGGTGTTATTTGTGGATGAAACCACCGCCGCAACAATTGTTCTCCCTATTAGTACTTTATGGGGCTCTACCGGGTGTTTGGGCATTTGTTATGAATGGTGGATTATTCAGTCTCCCCCGCATTTAGACGGATAAATTGTCTTTGGGGTTGGCCACCCCGCCCATTTTGGTTTTTGGTGGAGTTGACCACAGGTGGCTAATAGGGGTTTGTTTCTTTCCTGATGGTTTAATCTTGACCTTTTCCCCTAATAGTCTTATGTAATTGGGGTGTTGTGATTATACGTGACACTTCACGTAATTGTTCTCTTTATACCGGTGAGCGCACTTTCCGCAAAGAAATTTGATATGGGCTTCGATTTTGACTTCGACACTTTTCAACATTCTGACCCAATCTTTGTCGAAATTTTGGAACTGTTTGCAGAGCAGAATCTGCAGAACTTCATGACCCGCCGCATCAAGATTGCAATGACTGAAATAAAAGAATGGGTATATACATCTACAACATCAGAAGAAGATAATATGACGGGAACAATTTATGGTAATCAAATTTTCCTCTCCCCCATTGTACTAACCAAAATTTTCGGTCTACTCAATGGTGATGAAGAGATAGAAATGGACAATGAGGAATATAATAATATGTTGATTAAAATGGGTCATTCTGGAGATAACCCAAACAAGCTGCTGAAGAAGACCTTGTCTGCTGAGTATAAATTCTTAGCAGATGTAGTTGGGAAAGTGCTACTGGGCAAACACATAGCACATGACTACATCACCAGGCACCAGTTCTTGTTGATGGGTGCCTTGGCTAAAAAGAAAGGAGTAAATTGGGGGCAAGTTATTGTTTGACTTGATTAAAAAGAAGAACAACAAGAAAGAGGTCTGTTTCGAAAGGGTTTTGGGGTTATTTCTGCAAGAAAAGGCATCTGAACATCTGGTTTCCACAACAGTGTTCATAAATGCCTCCAAAAGGATAACCTATGCCGTGTTTGGCAGATGGGAGAGGAGAATCACAAAGCCATCCAAGGCTTCGTCATCTTCAAGGACTTTTGAGAGTACAAGGGCCATAACAGCCGCTCCTTACCCCCAAAAGAAGTTCCCTCCACCACCACCACTCCTTCTCCTCCTCTACCTCAACAACAACAACAACATCAAATTCATCTACCCATACCAACTCCATCCCCAGTTCACTCTCTAGTTCCTACATCACCAACTCACCAACAACATCAACCCACACCAGCATCAACTCCAGTTCCATCTCCTGAGCACATCACTCCACCTCAATCTCCACTTCCACCTCATTTAGCTCCCACACACCCTGACACATTTATCTCCTCCCACACCTTCAATCTATTGTTTCCTCCACCATCTCCACATCAGGAACCCATCTCCTCCCCCATAATAATAGTTCCCCTTTCTATAACTGTAACTCTGTTGGGTATTGTATCCACGATTACCTAGATTTGAGGAAGCCTCCTGTCAAGCTAAGATGAATTCACAATGTATTTGATGAAACATTTCAAGTTGTACTTGCAGTTTCTCCACGCTAAGTGCACACCAATGTCAGGGTGCAGTAGGTCAATATACACGGGTCTGCACGACGTAATCCCTCGTTGAGCAGATCAGTGTGTTGGCCTATGTGTACTCTCTCTATTGGAGTGCACTTATTTTCAAGTACAGGACCGCTCATATGCAAGAGAAGACAAGGAGCATGGAGGATCAAGGAGCAGCTCCTAGGTGGAAGACGAAAAATCGTCCAAGGCAAATTCGACGAGAATCATCAGTGATTCTCGCCGACTCCTTTTGGCCATCTCAATATGGTGCCAAGCAAGATTCGGCGAGAATCACTTCTAATTCCCGCCGAACCAGTGGTCATGCAGCCCATGAATACCAAGTCCAATTCGTTGAGAATCGAAAAGTGATTCGACGAGAATCACAAACGATTCTCGACGAATCGTCGAGAATCACTTGGTGATTCTCGCCGATTCGTCGAGAATCGTCTGCGATTCTCGCCGATTTTTACTTGGCGTTTTCTCAGATTGCTGCTGGACCGGATTCTGCTTCTGGACTTATTTGAACCGGATTTTGGGGATTCCTTTTGTGGGTCCCACAAACGGTCATATTTGAGAATACTACAGTATAAATACATGAGTATTTTTGAACAGTAATGCACGGAAAAGAGAAAAAGAAAAAACGAGCGGCGACGTAACCCTAAATCCGCGAACTCGCTCCGCTCCGCCGCCGCCGCTCGCGTCAAGTGGTCGTCGCTGCTGATCGCTCATCTTCCCGATCTCCGGTGACAGAAGCTTAGCAAGGCTTGTGTCTCACGCGTCTATCCGGAGATCTCTTGTCTCTCGATTCGTTGACCGGGAAAAACTCCCCCGTCCGAATCGATTGAGACGACTGATCCTAGAGTGACCGTTGGTAGACCTAGATTGCTTCGCTACGAAGTTTAGATCTCCAAGTTCTGCAGCCACTCTTCATCGTAGCCGCCAATCCCGAAGCTAGCCGCCGTTCGTGTGCCGCCGCCGGTTCCGGGGAGATCTTCTCCAAGCAAGACCAAGGTCGTAGACTCTTCATCGACTTCAAGAACACGTCGTCGAACAAAGAGGAACACCGAAGTCTCCAAAAGAAGTTTGTATTTCATATACATTCCATATTTACTTGTGTTGTAAAGGAACTTTTGTTCCGTGGTGTAAGGGTTGGGTGCAACCCGATTTGTGGGAGTGTTGACTCTCACGTGTGGAAGGGCTCCTTCCGTTAGTGAAGGGATTGGATTTCAATCCCGTTGGAGAAGTGACCGAGTCGTCCCTTGTTGGGGAGATAGGTCGAAGGGGGAAAGTGGATGTACCCAAGTCGGGGAACCACTATAAATTTGCTGTGTATTCTGTGTTCTGTGTTTGTTGCTTTTATTGTGCAGGTACATCTGTGAATTCCGCAAAAGAACCATACGTCACCTATTCCCCCCCCCCATAGGTGCACATAGCCGACACTAGGTGGACTTTCAAGTGGTATCATAGGGAGGTTCCTCAACAAAAAGGCTAATACCTTGAGGTGAATCCTGCCACCAGTGTCAGAAGCATGGATCTGGATTATGACGTATTGCCACTCAAACTCCCTACATGCACAAAGGATTATTATCCTATCTGGAGGATGAGAGTGTTATTTCACCTGGATGCCATCGATCCACGAGCTTCCCTCATCCTGGAAGAGGGTCCATTTATCCTTTGAAGACCACCGACTCGGGGATCCAAGTGCCCATGTGCAGTGCTGAGATGACAGAGATGGAACTCTCATTTTTCCAACTGGACCAGAGGATTCGACAAATTATCATGGATGTCTGGTCTGGAGCCTCTCGCTCCAGGTTGGAAAAATGTAAAACAGCTAAATCTCTGTGGATGATGATCTCAGAGCTGATGGGGGGGGGGGGGGGTCAGAGAATGTTGAAATATGCTGCCAATCAGAGGATGAAGCGTATGTGGGGGTCCTCACTTCTGAAGATGACTGCAAGGATCCTTCGGATTGCATCAGAGCTCCAGTATCCTTGTCAGAGACTGAAGAAGATAATGAGGAAAGCAGCTCCGACGAGGACGAAACATTGGTCACTGATTCTAATGACAATAACCCAGATGAGCAGGTATCATCTTCATCCTGTCCCACATCTTTTGACTTTTCTGAATACAGAAACTGCTCTCCTCCAGAAAATACTGATTCCCTGAAGAGAGCCCTTCAGGAAAGCAATCTACTTGCTGAGGAGCAAGCTCGAGAGATTGCTCAACTGAAGATCTTGTTGGTTCTCCAATTGGCGTCCAACAAGGTCAAGGACTCTAAGATCTCAGCTCTAGAGAATAGTCTAGAAAATGAGAAACGTATAGTATCCAACTTCTCCAAAGTTGATGCTATAAAGAGAAAACAAGAAACCGGGTGGATCTCCCGGATTATCCAGGGATGGAGAAATGGGGAAACGGTGTTCCGACCTCCCACTCCAAGCGGGAAGGCAACTCATCATGCCTTCAGGTATGACCACAGGAATAATCGTGGTCACTGTAAGGGTGAGTTGTCCCCATGTGGAAATGTCCATAGTGCAAGAGGCATCATGGCCACCCATGAAGAAATACCTAAGGCTCATTCTGAGCCCTTTGTATTCACGGCCACTGCCACAACAAAGTGTGGATCTGCAGGTCCTGGTTCACAGAAGAATTCTCTCCATTCGAGGACACGGGATAGGGAGAATAGAAGTCATGATGTCAGGCGTCATGGAGCCTCAGCAAGGAAGATGCCTGAAAGAATGGCACCACCTTCTCGGCCTCATAACGCTCACATCATGCATTCGTTACACCCTTCATCATGCCTCGATGGAAGAGGAATTTGTGCAACAAGAACATGCCCTATCCCTTTGAGACCTAGGACCGTGACTACATCAGTCACTAGATCAGGTCAAAAACGGCGATACAACATTCACTCTTGTTGGTGCTGCGGCAAAGTGGGACACTTTGCCATTGACTGTTGGCACAACCTCTCTGTGCCCACAGCAAGGGCTTCTCCACATTATAGGGACAGAGGCAGTCTTCCAGACAGGTTTTCTCAAGGAAGGCAGTTGCGTGTTCATGCTAATAGAAACCTAGGACCCAATATGATTTGGGTTCCTAAGGTCAAGTAATTCTGTTTTGCAGGGTAGTCTAGGTCCCCGTGAATACTTGGGAACTAGACAGTACGTGGCTCAAGGCTAGCTTGGATCAAGCGTCTGCAATAACAGACGTGCTACCTGTTGAGCATAATCACTTTAAGCTACTGATATGTACTACCTGTGGGACTAAGACGATGACTCTCCATATCCCAGGTAATTTTGATCAGTTCAAGGACTTGTGTCATGATGCATCCTCATTCAAAGTAAATGTATATATATTGTTATCCTTGTGTATAAGTATACGTATGCTCATCATATATATGTACACCTTTAAGGAAAGATTACCTCGAGGCATGCAAATCATTACACATCAATATAAAGTTAACCAAGATATGTCATTGCGAATTTCGACAAATCACAATTGACATCACAAAATGTCTGGAGAAGCGTCATTCAAATCCAAATAGATTGTCATTATAATAAATATGTATTCCTTAATCCTGTGTTAACTTGACACTCGAAGAATGTGAAAATTGTGCAATGCTTCCCAAAGGTTCAAGACAAACATCAATATATATATTCCAAATCCCGCCGACCCATTTTATATCTCGCCGATTCGACAAACGTATTAGAAACCAAATTAGACAAATCTCGCCGAATCCCGTCCAAGAAACTCGCAGACCGCTCGGCTTCCCCCGAATCCCGACGACCCCTATAAATCCCGCCGAAAGAATCTCCGCCGGTTCACCTTCCTCACGACTCGCGCAGGAGACCTCTGGACGACCCTCGCCTTCCTCGCGCAAGTGCTGCTGTGTGTGACCGCAAGTGCTCTTCCGCGAACTCGCCGACACCCGCAACCCTTGGTATCACGCTCTCGTCGACGCCGTCGAAGAGCTGCTGTGTGTGACCGTCTTCCGCAAACTCGCGCAGGAGACCTCTCCCCGTGAGATTCTAACAAGGGCGCACCCCACGGGATACCACCGAAGCTCTTCCTGAAGCTCACCAACTCTCTTCCACCGAGGCCCTTAGGTAACCTCCTCCTTACTGGCTCCAAGGCCGAACCCCATGTGATGCTTTCGTTTTGAATGAACACTAATGCTTGGAGTCGGGCTTCTTTCTAGATCCTCAATGGCCCCAAGGACGACCGCAGGTTTGATTTCTGGTTGCGAACTGGTTCGCACTGGTTTTTCTCATGCCTCGGACGAGTTCCGAAACATCGTTCTCATGTTGGAAGAAGCCGGGCTAACCTTCATATTGGAGCACCCTTGCAAAGTCTTAGATAAAGAAGTGCTGGAGTTCTTTTCTACAGCAAGGCTTCGAAACCGAGACTCCATCATCAAGAGCAAGGTGGCGGGGACTAAAGTAAAGATGTCTGCCAGTAAGCTATCACGCTACCTGCAGCTCTCAAGTGCGGAGCAGGAAGACTATTTGGAGGACGAGGACAAAACCAGAACCCTCCTGTTCTGCGGTCTACCCAGAGGCACACGATCAGTAAAACGAAAAGAGATGAATGAAGAAGGAAGCTCCTATCCGACATCATAGGAAAAGTACTCATCTGTAAGCCAGGCTCCCATGATCATATCTCCGGAGATATGTTTAAAATTCTCATAGCCGTGGTCTGCAGGAAGAGGTTCAACTGGGGAGAGTTGATGTTTCAAAAGATCAAGGACACTCTGGGCACTCCGAGCTTCGGCCGCATCATCAGTCTATATCTCAACCAGCTCAACGGAGATAAATTCGACATGAGCAAAGGAGTTCCTCTACATTACTTGAAAAAGATGGATGCCACTGTATTTGATCGATGGGAGCGGCGCATCGGACTGCCTGCTGTAGAAGAGCATGAGGAAGTTTCTCCCGCAGCCTCCCCCCGTGAAATTCCTGATACTGTGATTGCAGGAATCGAGGGGGAGTCTCTACCCACTCATTTGGATATGATATCTGAAATCGCCCAGGTGGCAAGAGATGCGGTGGCAGAAGTTCATGCAGAAGGTGAACCTGGGTTGGAGGATGAGGAGGTCCTGAACAAAAACACCCTCGGAACTGAAGCTGAAACACTGGACTCTGCTGATCAAGAAGTGGAAGAAGATGCTGATATGGATGAGTTTTTGGATGAGGACGGAAAGGACGAGGTCAGTGAGGGCCATGAAGTGGTTGAATCTCCAGATACTGATGAACCTCCTACTGCTAAGCCTGCACCAGTGGAGGGGGAGGTAAAGGAGGCCACCAACATTCCTCCCATAGAGGCTGTGATTGTATCTAGCTCTACTGATGCTTCTGCGGCCGAGCCAGAACAAGGCCAAGAAGTGCCTCCGGGTATTCCACTACGAGATGACCTAGCCATTCACACTGTACATATAATTCAGGGCATCGTGAATGAGCTTAAAACCTCTTTTGATAAAACTCAAAAAACAATACTGCAAGAGATTAAGACTTCTGAAGATCTCATGCTGAAGAATATGGTGGCAATCAACCACAAACTGGATATGATGGAGAAGAAGTTTGAAGAAAAGTATACTGCGGCCGGCGAAGCTGTCACACTGTTAATGGCCGGCTTGAAAAAGACTACTGACACTCTGGCTGTTGTCAATCAGAACACACACGTTGTGGCCAACAATATTCAGAAATTTGATGGCAACATGGTCACTTTAAATGCAAATCAGCAGACCCTAGTCACTGAATTCAGCAAGACAACTAAGCACATTGATGACTCCTTGCACTCATATGCCAATTGCATAGCTGAAGAAGCCAAAAAGGGGGAGAAGGAGTATATCGCTAAGATGGCTGAGCTCCAGAAAAGCATGGATGCAAACTTTGTGAAATCAAGCAACTACGTCTATGAGAGTTGCTGGTGGATGCTACAACAGGCACTGGGCACGTTAGGGGTAGTCCTACCTGACCAACCTGCCGGTGTTCAGGTTCCTGAGACTTCTAAGGCTGCTGAGGAAGTGCATATTGCTGAGGATGTAAGTACCAGTGCTGCTGATGTTTTCACTGATGAAGCTGACGCTAGGGCCATCTCCAAATCTAAGCTGAGAAGTATGTTTGACCAGGAGGCTTTAGCTAAAGCAAGAGGAAAGAGGAAAGTTCAGGAAGGGACATCAAAGGAGACACCAACTCAAAAGAGGATCAGACTAAGTGAGGAGGAGGTAAGAAACGAAAGGTGGAGCCCAGTCTCAAGGAGCATCATCCTAGACACCTTCCTGCTGCAAGAAAGAGGAGAGATAAATCGAAATGAAGCATATAGTCAGTATGAATGGGAGACGCATAAAGCATTTGAAGCGAAACGCAACATTTTCTTCAGAAACAACAAGGATCCAGACAAAGTTGCTCCTCCCAGGTACTATCCGAAGCCCAAGGAATACATGGAAAGGCAGAGCAAAAAGTACTTGGCGCAAACTCTTAAGGGTGACGGAGCTAAGGACAAATAGTCATTATCTTATAGCTGGTCACGGTGTATTAAGAACATTTAACAATTATTACTGTAGTGTGAACAATTCTGACTTATATGTGAATATATTTCTCTTGGTATATATATATATATTCTTGAATATGAGAATGACTCAAGTCCTGTTCTGATTGCATTTATTACCTTGTGTTGCATAATTAATTTTTAAATGCTATAATTATTATTTGATAAGTGTTATTCATCTTAGCTAGTAGGGTTTTGGCTTCGTCAAATAGGGGGAGATTGTTGGGTATTGTATCCACGATTACCTAGATTTGAGGAAGCCCCCTGTCAAGCTAAGATGAATTCACAATGTATTTGATGAAACATTTCAAGTTGTACTTGCAGTTTCTCCACGCTAAGTGCACACCAATGTCAGGGTGCAGTAGGTCAATATACACGGGTCTGCACGACGTAATCCCTCGTTGAGCAGATCAGTGTGTTGGCCTATGTGTACTCTCTCTATTGGAGTGCACTTATTTTCAAGTACAGGACCGCTCATATGCAAGAGAAGACAAGGAGCATGGAGGATCAAGGAGCAGCTCCTAGGTGGAAGACGAAAAATCATCCAAGGCAAATTCGACGAGAATCACCAAGTGATTCTCGCCGAATCGGCGAGAATCACTTGGTGATTCTCGCCGAATCGACGAGAATCATCAGTGATTCTCGCCGACTCCTTTTGGCCATCTCAATATGGTGCCAAGCAAGATTCGGCGAGAATCACTTCTAATTCCCGCCGAACCAGTGGTCATGCAGCCCATGAATACCAAGTCCAATTCGTTGAGAATCGAAAAGTGATTCGACGAGAATCACAAACGATTCTCGACGAATCGTCGAGAATCACTTGGTGATTCTCGCCGATTCGTCGAGAATCGTCTGCGATTCTCGCCGATTTTTACTTGGCGTTTTCTCAGATTGCTGCTGGACCGGATTCTGCTTCTGGACTTATTTGAACCGGATTTTGGGGATTCCTTTTGTGGGTCCCACAAACGGTCATATTTGAGAATACTACAGTATAAATACATGAGTATTTTTGAACAGTAATGCACGGAAAAGAGAAAAAGAAAAACGAGCGGCGACGTAACCCTAAATCCGCGAACTCGCTCCGCTCCGCCGCCGCCGCTCGCGTCAAGTGGTCGCCGCTGCTGATCGCTCATCTTCCCGATCTCCGGTGACAGAAGCTTAGCAAGGCTTGTGTCTCACGCGTCTATCCGGAGATCTCTTGTCTCTCGATTCGTTGACCGGGAAAAACTCCCCCGTCCGAATCGATTGAGACGACTGATCCTAGAGTGACCGTTGGTAGACCTAGATTGCTTCGCTACGAAGTTTAGATCTCCAAGTTCTGCAGCCACTCTTCATCGTAGCCGCCAATCCCGAAGCTAGCCGCCGTTCGTGTGCCTCCGCCGGTTCCGGGGAGATCTTCTCCAAGCAAGACCAAGGTCGTAGACTCTTCATCGACTTCAAGAACACGTCGTCGAACAAAGAGGAACACCGAAGTCTCCAAAAGAAGTTTGTATTTCATATACATTCCATATTTACTTGTGTTGTAAAGGAACTTTTGTTCCGTGGTGTAAGGGTTGGGTGCAACCCGATTTGTGGGAGTGTTGACTCTCACGTGTGGAAGGGCTCCTTCCGTTAGTGAAGGGATTGGATTTCAATCCCGTTGGAGAAGTGACCGAGTCGTCCCTTGTTGGGGAGATAGGTCGAAGGGGGAAAGTGGATGTACCCAAGTCGGGGAACCACTATAAATTTGCTGTGTATTCTGTGTTCTGTGTTTGTTGCTTTTATTGTGCAGGTACATCTGTGAATTCCGCAAAAGAACCATACGTCACCTATTCCCCCCCCATAGGTGCACATAGCCGACACTAGGTGGACTTTCAAACTCCTTCTATTCCCTTCCCTATACTCATCCAAACTGACATTCCATCTACGGTACCTGACTACACACACACAGATATGTACAGTGCATTCTCTGTCTGTTCAAATTGTGGTTATCACAATCCATACTCCTCCACTGCTCTAAAATCCCTCTATATCAACTTCTCTGACATTGCTAAAGATCTGCTAGCATTCATCTCTCCCACCCTTAATAAACTTGTAGCTGATGCTCTAGCTCCTCTCACTATTTCCATCAATACTCTCTCTGCCAAAATTGATGCTTTATCCCATGTCCCTTCAGCTGCGTTTGGTGCGGCTTATCGCAGCTTATGTGCTTCAGTGAGGTTGGACAAAAACGTCATTATCATAGAATGCATGTTTAGTATCACAAATGTTATAAAATAGAAACTAGTTTGAGCCATAAAATTTTGGTATGATAATGACAATTTTTTCCAACCTCACCAGAGCAAATAAGAAACGATAAGTCGCGCCAAACATAGCCTTCTTCTGGGGGACTGGCTCCAGGACCCCATGCCGCCAGTTAGGGGGAGATGCTCCACGATGAAGAAGCTCTAGTGGTGATAGCAGCAGCAGAAGCAGCAGAAGTAGAAACAGATTCAATAATGTCAGATTATTTAGAGGAAACATCCACTCCTACTGATATAATAGATTTAATTGATTCAGATACAGATATGGATGAGGCAGTTATAGCTAAAATTGAAACTATTTGTGATTATATTCTAAATCCCACCATTAACTTGAATTCTTTATTAGATTTATTTAATTTTGTCTACAGAGATATTCTACCCAGCTCTTCTCTTCAGCAATCCTTGGCTATAGTACCATACATTACACCAATAAGCCCCACAGTTGCCATGCAACTTAAGGCAAGACTTGCAGTAACAGAGCCATAAAGTGTAGCTACTATGTAAATATCTGCTGCATATTTCAATTTTTTCTGCCAGATATATTTTTCCTACTTTGTGAATGTCTTTATTTTGTTTACATTATTGACCTCACCCAAATAGGGGGAGATTGTTGGATCTCTAGTTGGATTTGGGCTAGGTTCACTAACTCGGATGATTGATCCACCATGTATAGCCCGGGTCATGTCTGTGTCCTAGAGTTTAGGGTAAGTCCTTAGAATCAACCTTACATGGACCAGCCAACAGAAGACAGTAGAAGACTCAAGACTTAGAAGAAATTCAAGTTCAGGAAGTGGGTTCGATGTTCGTCGAACTTAGCTCGACGAAAGTCATGCTCCGCTCGACGAACTCAGAGTAAATTCTCTGAGTTGAGCTCGACGATATTCGAGCTCAGGTCGACGATCTCTAGAAGTTAAACTTCAACATATTATGTCCAGGATACTTTCTTTGAACTCAGGTCGACGAAGACAAGTTATCAGCTCGACGAACTTTGACCATAGTATTGACAAGATAGTCATAGAATACAATTCTCTGAACTCAGGTCGACGAACATGATTTCTCTGGTCGGCGAACTTTGATCTCAGGTCCACGAAATATGTTCTCTGCTCGACGATTTTTGTGCAGTTCCAGACTTAGAATTTTCCTCATGTTATTCATATTCTCTAGCAGTAATTCCTGAGTAATAAATTCTTATATTCTCGGAATATAGTCGTTAGTTGCAGCATTGATTATGTTCTACATCAGATTTATTACTTGCGCTTTTTAATGGGATAGCTGGGGAAATTCATTAATGAAAATATTCTCTCCAGCCGTTTTCATTCTCCAGGCCATTAGCAATTAATGCAGACAATTCGAAATTCAAAGGAGAATTTGACTAAATATATAAAAGAATTTTTCTTTTCAGTGGACGATAAGGACACAGAGAGATATATAGATACAAAAAAAGATCTACAACAACAATATTCTGAACCTTCTCGGTACAGAAAACAGTTTGTTTTCTCCTTAATCTTGAAGAAGAAGAAGAAGAAGAACCACAATAAATCAAGAGTCTTCTTCAACCTTCTCTTCAGGAGCTTTCAATGTTAACATATTCAAATCAGTCAGAAGTTCCTGGACATCATTTTTAACTCAAGGCTGAAGACTGAAGACCTACACCCTGTGCAAAACTCTAAGTGATATTTAAAGGAGTTCTTGACAACAACAAATCCACTTGTCTTCTCTGTTTAATAGAGAAAGAGAAGACACCATCAATCTTTCTCCCCTCTCTGTATAAAGGGTTTATTAACTCCCTTCAAAAGTTTATTTTAGTTTTTGTGCACCTGATCAAAAGCTCATTGGTGGCAGTCACCTGATCAAAACCTGCTGGTGGATTCCTACCAGGGTGGTAGAAGAGTGGATGTACCCAGGTTGAGGAACCACTATAAAATTTCTTGTGTTGTCTGGTTGCCCTTTTTCTTATTATTCTTGCCGTGCCTGTGATAGATTAGGCTAGATGTGTTGTGGTAGTTTAGCTTAGACTATCTTTTCTCTGTTAATTTTGGTATCACCTTTTTATTACTCTAATAATTTGTAAAATAACAAAAAGATTTTTAATTACTCTATTCACCCCCCTCTAGAGTAAATTAGGTCTAACCCCATCTTTCAATTGGTATCAGAGCAGTTTCCTTTAGTTGTACAAGCTAACCCTTGAACAAAAAAAACCTGTTTTAGATATGAACTTAGGTTTATTTAGTTCACAGCATGACACAAAACAAGGATTATGCAAGCACTAGACCTCTAGTCTGCAATTTAAATAAATTTGTTATCTGGAATGCAAGAATAAGGCTGTATAAGAATTCAATTGATGGGGACATCTACAATTCTATTTTGACAGGTCCTCCTCAACCTACAACATCTACATCAACAACAACATCAAGCACTCATTGTTTTCCACCACCTGAGTGGACAGATGCACAGAAGAAAGCAAAGATTGCAGATGCCAAAGCCATGAACATACTGGCACAGACCATGCCAGATGACATCTTCCAGAAGGTGGTTGAATGCATGTAACACCCTCATCCGTCACATAGCATATAACAGAAGGTCTAGCTGGAACACGACGCCATATACCACAAACAGTCAGAAGAGTTACATAAGAATATCCAAACATCCCAATTAATATTACTCGTCCTATACAGAGTATTCTAGCGGAAGTTTTTTTTAAAAGTAGAAAGAACCCAAACTTTTATCCAAATAACAGGAATGTCCACAATCACTACCACTGGAATGAAATAACAATACACAGAAAGATACTTGGCCTTATGGCCTTATAGAGGTTCACTTAGTTAAGTAATGTTTTCCATACATCGGCTCGCAGGCCGGCCACACATGAAAAAAGTAAAGTACAACTATTCGCTTTGGCCTTCTAGGGCCAACACAGCAACATGGGCTCCAGCCCGCTACTTGGTACTTGGCTCCGCAGCACCTGCAAGCAACATTCCACCGCACGGTGGCAAACAAAGCAACGGTCAGCCAAAAGCCGACCAAATTATAATGACCCAGCCCCTTGCTCGGGACGACAGTGCTCTTTCCCTGTATATCATTAGCCCAGTAAAACAATAAAGCGCAATAATACTATGCCACAGGTGTATGCTCGCACGGCCAAACACCCCGTGCACACAGGGCACATTAACGGTGAATCTGACACTTCAGTGTCTTCACCACCATCCCAAAGATGGAAACCACGTGAGCATTTAGCCTTTCTGACCACTGTATAAGGCTCCCGACTATGCCAACGGCCAGTCCCCTTTTCGGGTCTCTCGCACCGAACCACATAGCCTAGGTCCAATTCCACTTGCCCGTTGCTCACACCATGTAGTCACTTTAAGATGTACACATGAGCCAAGCTTCTCTCAGATTCCAAAACTTTTCCAAACAATCATATAACCCAGTTATGTTCAAGGCCGGTTCCCTGACCGCCAAGTTAGCAGAACACGTTTTCGCTCAGTTTTCTGGGTGCGCCTTGGAGTTAATCCCCAAGGATCCCAGCTGCAATCTACCACGTAGAAACCCGAAAAACCACAAAGCACGGAGTCTTATCCGGCAAAACATATCAAATGCAACATCATCGATCCAGACAATACACGTCCGGGTAGGCTTCACATACAATGCCTATGCCCGTACTTCGATTCTGGACTCTATATGCAACACAAGGAGGACTATTCACATAAACCCCAAGGAACACCACGCACTCACCGCACACTCGCGGGAGTGGGTTTCCCTATGCAAAAATGAAGAGAGCTTCACATGCTCACGTGGAGAATCGTTACCCTTGTAGTCCGCTTTGGCGCCATGGAAAAACTACACGGATGGAAATCTTCGCAACGAACTTCCCTCCATGGATCCGCTCTTGGTTCTCGAAACGGTGCTCCGATGCTCCGCCGGCGGCTGAAATCCTCCTCCTTCTTCCTCCTCTCTCTAACTCCTTGGAAAGAGAATGGCTTGAAGAAAATGAAGAGTTAACTCCCCCATTCCCAGCCTTAACAGAGTAGGAATCCGTCTGAGCCATTGGATCTTACCTAAAGAAAATGAACGGCTCAGATCTGCACAAAAATCCCCAGACCTAGGCCGAACACGGCCGCGCACACGGCCGTGTTCCAGGCCTTGTGCCTCGATCCAGGCACGATTGTCAAACACAGAGACTCATACGGGCTACGACACGCCCGTATCTCACCCGACACGCCTGTGTCAGATCCTCGACACGCCCGTGACTAGGGGGCATGTCACATATAACTGCCACGGCAACGGATACGACCCAACTAAATACGGGTAGGGACACGGGTATGAACACGCCTGTGTCACTCGACAGTCGTCGAGCAAAAATCGTCGATCGTCGAACGCAGAGGGTCACTCGACAATCGTCGAGTGCCTTTCGTCGATCGTCGAACGCAAATGGCTTGCACACGGGCACGGGTCAAGACACGCCCGTGTCATTCAGCCGTGTTTCTAGCCATGTCCTTCTCGGGATGAAAACGACCAAAACACCAGCCAGACACGGCCTTGGACATGCCCGTGTCCTAGGCCGTGTACCCCTATACCGGCACCAAAAATCCCTTTTTGCGCGACCAACTCAAATACAATTTTCGGGGCATTACAAATCTCCCCCTCTTAAGGAATTTCGTCCCGAAATTAAGTAAAGGTACACAACTAAAAGTTAACTGAGTGGAATAACTCGGGATATTCCTCCAACATAGCTTGCTCTTGCACCCATGAAAGCTCCTCACGTCCGCAATTATCCCAACTGACTTTAACCATTCGGACTTCCTTGTTGCGGAGTCGCTTGACTGCAACATCTTCAATACGTACTGGCTTGACCATTATCGTTAATACATAATCAACCGGGACTTGTCTGTCCGCAATGATCTGTGAAGGCTCTTGCACCACCTTATGCAACACCGACACGTGGAACAGGTCATGTAGCCCACTCAATTCCGCCGACAGCTTCAATCTATATGCCACCTCTCCAACACGATCCAGGATTTCAAATGGTCCAAGGTATCTCGGACTCAACTTCTTCAAGCGTCGAACCCGCGAGACACCCTTGAACGGCTTAATTTTTAAGTACACCCAGTCGCCAACATTGAACTCCACATTCCTATGTTTGGCGTTATAGTACTTTGACTGTCTGTCTTGAGCGATCTTCAGCCGTTCTTGAATTGTTTGTATCACTAAAGTGGCATCTTCTACTGCTTAACATTTGTAAAGCTTTGACTCGCTCATCTCCAACCAAGACAATGGCGTGCGATACTTTCTCCCGTACAAGGCCTCGAAAGGCGTCATTCCAATACTCGCATGAAAGCTGTTGTTATATGCAAACTCCACCATGTACAGGTGATCTTCCAACTGCTTTCCAAAATCAAGGACGCACATACGAAGCATGTCTTCCATCGCCCGGTTGACCCTCTCGGTTTGGCCATCCGTCTGCGGATGAAAGGCTGTGCTGAACTTTAGCCTAGTACCCAACAAACATTGCACCAACCTCCAGTCATTCGACGTGAAGCGTCCATCTCGATCACTAACAATACTGCGGGGCACACCATGCAATCGTAAAATATTCTCCACATAGAGTTTGCCTAACGTTTCCACCGGATCTTCCTTCCTGACCGGAATAAAGTGCGACACCTTTGTCAACCTATCTACGACCACCCAAATGACGTCATTTTCCTTCTGCGACTTCGGCAAACCATGCACAAAATCCATAGATATGTTGTCAAATTTCCATTTCGGGATAGGTATGGACTTCAAGAAACCTCCGGGCTTCTTGCATTCCGCCTTCACCAATGCACATGTACGACACTTGACCACATAAAGTACTACGTCCTTCTTCAATCCTAGCCCCCAGAATAATTTCTTCAAGTCTCTGTACATCTTCATGCTTCCCGGGTGGATTGAGTATTTGGTATGATGAGCCTCATACATCAACTCCTCCTGAAGATTATCCGCACTAGGAACGCATAGGCGACCGTCCTTCCTTAGCAACCCATCCTCAACGGCAAACTGGGAATTTGACCCATCCAAAGACTCATCCAGGATCTGCTTCATGCTGTTATCCTGAACCAAAGCCCGCCGAACTCTATCAGCTAGGTCACACTGTGTAACATTCCATGTTACTTCTGGACCCCTCAACTTAGATTGGGTTAGGCATGAGGTGAGACCTAAGGGGATCAACTAGGTTTGACCCTAGATAGTGGGTAGTGGCCATGTGGAGCCCACTATAGGACCAAGTCAAACTAGGTCAAACTAACCTAATTAAGGACCCTAGCCACACCATGACCCCACCACATTGCCCTAACCCTAAAAACAATCTAAGTGGACCCTAGGGTATGTCACTGGGTCAACATTTTGACCCCAGTTGACCAAGGTCAACCTTGGGCTTAATTTGGTCAAACCCACACCTATAGGCCTAATTAACCTAAGTGGGGCATCCCCTTGACCCAAACCAAGTTGGGTGGTGCCACTAGACCCATTTCCACCAAGTGGGGTCAGTCCACCCACCATAGTTGACCAGTCAACCCTAAAAAGTCAATTTGGTCAACAATTGACCTAAAGAGTGAAATGAAGGCCAAGTCAAGTTCCCTTGGACCAAGCCCACTAAACTTGGCCCAAAGTCAGCCCAAGTGAACAAGACCAACCCTACCCCTCTAAATCAGGAGAGAGAATGCATGCAAGGGGGTAAAATTGGAAATCTTAGGAGAAGAGGAGAGAGAAAGAGGAATGAAGGGAATAATGGCCACATGGCCACCCCATCAGCTGGTTTTGGCTGCCCAAAACCAGGTGGCTGACTTCCCCTCTTCATTTCCAGCAGAATTCCTGAGTTGAGAGCCACATGGCACCATGGGTGAAGCCTCCAAAGCTCAAACCGAGCTCACCTTGGAGTTAACTCCACTTATAGCCCACCTCAGTCCAAACAGACCCCTCCATTAGCTTCAGAAGGTCCAGAGGAGTGGAATTCGACTACCTACACATGGAGAACGGTGGAGAATGCAATTTTCGGGGAGGAGCTCGCCGGCGCACCACCACCACGGCAAACCGCCGCCTGACCCGCAGCCAAGCCCCGATTATGGTGCGTTTCACTTCACCTCTACCCGCACTAGCTTCTTAGATCAAATAGGCGAGAGATCGGGCTCAATTGAGCCGATGCCATGTGAGAAAATCTAGAAATTTCTAAGTTTTTGAAACCGCTCGGGACCGCCGTCGCCGCCGTCTCCCGCCGCCCCATCGCCGGGAAATGATAGCCACCACCACCGTGAAGGTGATGGCACCATTGGCCGGAGGTGGCGACGCCTCAGCTGGCCGGAAACCGCCGCAAAGTTGCTCCAGGACGGCTCAATCTCAGCCGTTGGCTGGAGGTAGACGATGAACGGATCCCGTCGATTCATGCTTTAAGATTCGTGCGCCGTTTATTATTATAAATCAGATTAATAAATGAATAGTAACATTTCTGTCACACATATTCAGTACTGTTGCATGTAAAATTTAGGCCTCTTAGAGGCATTTCCAGAGCTTAGGCCCTTAATGAAAATTGTAGCCTAGGGTCTTACCTTTAAAATGCCACCCTAAACATACATTTTGGTGTAGGGTACAGCCCTGTAGGACCTTTCTCCTAGGACTGGTCCTAGACTAGGTCAAAAATTATATTGAGTGCCCTAGTCTCAATGTTAGTCACCATGATCCCAAATTTTGGGCACATGCATTATTAGGGCTTACTTACCTCCTGCCAAAATTTAGGAATTTTTAGAAAACATTTTCCTATAGTTTTTGGTAAAATGTTAAAATTTAAATTAATGATATATATGGAGTTCTACTCCTTCCCATGGCCCCAAATTTTGGTGGTGGGTCAGTGGGGTCACCCTTGGTGCATGATAAAATTTTCAACACCTTGGGATCTCTGCATGTGGGAGAATCCACTTGCATGTGCTAGCCTATGTTAAGGCTTGGTGTGCAAATAGCAAAAATGCAAATTTGTGTATTTAGCCAATGGTGACATGCAAGTGTCATGAAATTATTTCCAGTGGTTCATTAGGGTAAATTTCACCCTTCAAATTAATATTGTAATTTTTGGAATCAAAATTCCATTTATTGGAATTTACTTTATAAATAGCTATTTTGGAATTTAAAATTGGAAAATAGGATTTATTCAAGAACAAATCCAAACAACATTACCAAGGCATAGATTACATCACACTTGACCTAGGAAAATTATGATTTCTCTGTTTTGAAGAACCTTGGAGTAGATACCCTAAAATTTCCCATTTTACCCTTATCTTGATAATTCTTGAAATGATATAAATATACCTCTGAAAAATTTGGGATTTATTCTACTGTCATAAAATATTGTTATTAGTTTATCATGAATTTCTCAGAATTTATTGGATACATTACTTGTGTTAAACTAGTACAATGGCATTTTGGTAAATACCTTAAATGGAATCCCATAGGCCATCTTACATTCAATTTGGATGAATCTCTGCCAATAGCCATAATTTAGTGTCTTAAAGGCTCTGTAAATTTTCTGGAATTTTTGAATATGTAATGCTTATACTTCATGTGTAAATGGAATTTATGTGGGATTGTAATTAAATAGAAAATGACAATAAATAATTTAAGGAAAATTGTGAAATTTTGAAGACAGCAATATTTGGACAACATACATCTCAGGAAAAATTCCCTAAGTCAGTGGATGTTTAATTAAATCACTTCATGTGTAAAGTGGCCGAGCATTTAAATTAAGAGAATTAATTAAATGACCATTTGACCCGGAAAAATTATGAGAATCCTTAGGGTAGATCCCATAGTCCATAATACCTTAGGATAAATATTTAGAGGCAAGATGCCTTAAGTTTTGGAAGATCACATTTCTAGGGTAGACATAGGTCATGGGCTGCATATAACACAAATAGGTCTTGCCTTAGGGAATTACCAGGGGATTGATTATCGGCAGAAATAAAAGAGAGTTCAACATGAGTGGCCCTGGTGGGTAGAGTTGTCTTAGTGAGGGATCAAAAGTGCAAGTCTTGGTCATCAACTAGAGTGGGGGATCGGCGGAAGACCGTCGGTACCCGGTAACACCTTAAGTCACTAGGGTTATACTTAAGCAATAAGGAGAGCTGGGGAGATACATGGGTAGTCATCAACTAAAATAAGTATCCTTGCGAAAGGGAACGCTGGGCGTAATCCCAACACAGTTCCTAGTGCCCCTTGAGAGCCCTTCACAGGGAATACCGGGGGCAGTCCTGGGATTAACCATAAATCTCTAAGTATAATAAACCGTAGACAAGAGTAGCTTAATAGGTTAGGACATGGTTGTACCTTCTCGCCCGTGTTTTGGGTTGGAGAGTTTCATGATATTAATGCTCACCCGGGTTTGGGTTTGAGGGATTCAGGACGGGTTTTGGTCCTGCGAGCGGAAGGCTCGGTGTGAATTACTTGCATGTGCATAAATATCGTGGCGGGGCATGCGGTACTGGCCGTTCGTCACACCGATGGCAGTACGGTGCACCAGGCGGTTGTGGGAGTTAGAGGGGCCAGTGGGTTGTTTTACACTGCGGTCTGGAGGACGACCCCCGATAACACACATCCGACCCAACAAGACTGACGGGTTTGTCAGCAAAGTACGTACGCGGGACTCTAGAGTGCACCTTGGACGTGTACAGAGGCGTATGAGAGGGGTCTAAGGCTTGGTAGTGTGCATACCGGTCTAGAAGCGGAGACGCCCGCTCCGCTGCTGCCGTAGCCACAGCGGTGGTACCCGAGAGTGATGCTAGCTCTCAAAAAGTGGGAACTAAAGGTCTGTGATCACAGAGTCGTTGTGTGTGAGTTGCACTTGCATGCGCATAAAATTGCATCATATCATTCATTCATATTAGGTCATACGCTTCATAGATCCTTATCATATAAATTAGTATGGGCTCTTTTATATGATAAGTTAAATTTCCTGGAAATCCTAACTTATATATTTGTATGGGCATTTATATAAGTTAGGGTACGTTTGTAATGATAGCTTAGTGGTAGCTTAGCTTATTTTGTACATACTGCTGTTGCTTTACTTTCCTTTACTGCACCGTACTTACTTACCTACTACTTGTACTGTACTTAGCATTGCTAGAGTAGAATTTCATTACTTAGTACCACTTTAGATAGATATTGTCACCTGCTTCCATTTTGCTACCCCTTGTTGTCCTCCGCTTCGTCCTTCCGCCCGGTGCCTAGGAGCTGCGGGGCGAGGTGCGGAGGAAACGACTTAGTCTTTTGACTAATGGTCGGTGACCAACTATTTTTAGGAGCCCGTGGAGATGGAGCACCAGCACGTCGAGGAGGCAGGACATGAGGAGCAGATACCGCTTCAGCAGGCTACCACTACTACTGTGCGTCCTCAGGTGGGACGAGACTTGATGTTCTAGTTTAGCTTCCGCACTTATGATTTTGTGAGAGAGAGAGATTTTGATGTACTGGGCATAAGCCCTTTTTACTCTTTCTTTTGTACTATTCTGTGGACTGTTGATGTACTATTCATCTCTTTTATATGATTGCACTGTGACTTGTGGACTGATGGTATTTTATACTCATTTTTACTTCTTATTTCTCATATTGGCCTACAGGTTTATGATCGTACTAGCCGGCAGAATCGGCGTGTTGTGGTGTCGACTAACCTGTGAGTTAGTGCCACCGTAAGACGGCGGTTCTGGGCATAAGATCCGGTAGCCCTCCTTGGTAAGGGGGAGGGGGGTCTTACAAACTGGTATCACTCGAACAACGATCATATGAGAAAGAAGTCCACACCATGGGACCACCCCCGCCCCAGCATTAGTTTGCGGACAAACTATGCAGCGGAAGCAGTGGTGTGCCCATGTACAAAAGTCACAGAAATGGTCCACAAAGTACAACTTGTTAGGCCAATTTTGCTCTAACCTTACCTTTATGCAACCTCCACAGGTCGCAGCGCCGCAAAATGTGGCTCCTCCCCCTCCAGCTGCCACTCCATTCCTACATACGGAGATGGGGCAGACCCTGACGGCGATTTTGGATGCCTTTAGAGCCCAGCAAGTCCCGGCTCCACAGCCAAATCCGGGGTCGAGCTGGCTGAGTGCATTCAAGAGCCTGTCCCCACCGACGTACCGTGGGACAGAGGATGCAGTGAAGACAGAAGAATGGCTGGAGGCCATACACGAGATCTTAGCGGGCATCAGCTGCCCAGTCGGCCAGGCAGTACCTCTAGCCACCTCCGTGCTAGAGGCCCACGCGAAGAGATGGTGGAAGTCAGTCCGGGAGACTACTTATGCGGACTTTGAGTTGTCAGAGATTTCTTGGGAGGAGTTTGGCGATGTGTTCCTGGAGCACTTCGTCTCTACTACGGACAGGGATGCTTTGGAGGAGAGGTTTTTGAACCTCAAGCAGGGGACCAGATCTGTGATAGAGTACCAGAGGGAGTTCTCCCACTTGGCCAGGTTCGCGGGGATTCAGGACACCGACGATAGGAGGTATGCGAAGAGGTTCTACCGGGGCCTCAGGGATGATCTGAGGCAGGCTCTGTTATTCATTTCTCATGGCACATCCAGACAGATCATCGAGATGGCGAAGAAGCTGGAGGCTGACCAGCTGATGGTGCGAGCCGGAGGGAAGAGACCATTTGATGGATCGACGTCAGGTGAGAGCAGTAGGGGCTCTCAAAGGGGCAGGACCATTGGATACAGGAGGGGTGGGGGACGTCGTCGTCCCAACTTCAGGCAGGAGCAGGGGCCTCCTCCAGCTTTGGCTCCCCCACCTCTACAGATGCACGATCCAAGGAGACAGGATGACCGAGGCCACCGACAAGTGGTTTGTTATGGATGCCGCCAGCCTGGGCACATCAGGTCGGAGTGCCCGCACCGATTCCATCCCCCTCCTCCTCCTCCACCTCCAGTGGCCCCAGTACAGCAGGGCCGAGGACGAGGCCGAGGACGAGGCCGAGGCCGGGGATACCATGGCAGGAGGCGCGAGCAGGAGCAGATATACGCCTTGGACCTCACAGAGCCGAGAAATCCCGAGGAGGTCATTACAGGTACTTGAAGTTAATTTTGAATTTCCTTAAATTTTTCCCAATGATATATATATAGTACTTGGAACCATAGGATAACCATTAACCCTCACATAAACAAACCTCAGGCATAGTCATGATCAGCGGCAAGCCTGCCCATACTCTTTTCGACACGGGTGCGTCACACTCGTTCGTATCCGAGGCCTTTATCGACGGACTCGAAGGCGTGGAGAGGTTCCCTGGACTAGAGATGAGGGTACGCCTACCCGATGGATCGGAGCTGCGGACCACTGCACATTGTGATATGGAGGCCGAGATCGGCGGCAAGGCATTTGAGGCGCCGGCGACTATCTTGAAGCTGCAGGACTTTGATTTGATCTTGGGCATGGCCTGGTTGCATCGGAACCATGCCCAGATAGATTGCCCGTCCAGGAGGATCACGCTGAGACATGGCGACTCCCATGTTATCGTTGAAGGTATCCAGCCCATCTGCCACCTACTATTATCTTCTATACAGGCTGTGAAGGCCCATGAGCAGGGTGAAGAAGTCTATATTGTCTGCTTCGAGATGGTGGGGACAGAGGCGACTATCTCAGATATTCCGGTGGTTCGGGATTTCTCCGACGTATTCCCGGAGAAATTGCCCGGGCTACCGCCTGCTAGAGATTTGGATTTCAGGATTCAGCTAGTGCCGGGAGCAAAGCCGGTGTCCCGGGCACCCTACAGGATGGCTCCTAGAGAGTTAGCAGAGTTCAGAACTCAACTGCAGGAGCTAGTCGAGTCAGGATTTGTGCGACCCAGTTCATCGCCATGGGGAGCACCCGTTCTATTTGTGAAGAAGAAGGACGGATCACTGCGATTATGTATAGATTACCGGGAGCTGAACCGGTTGACGGTCCGCAACACCTATCCTCTGCCTCGGATAGATGAGTTATTTGACCAGCTACAGGGAGCATTCTGGTTCTCCAAGTTAGATCTGCGATCCGGCTACTATCAGCTCCGTATCAGGGAAGAAGACATACCGAAGACGGCTTTCAGTTCGCGCTATGGGCTATACGAATTCACGGTGATGCCTTTCGGGCTCACGAATGCTCCTGCTGCATTCATGAGTCTGATGAACCGTGTCTTCGAGCCTTTCTTGGATCGCTTTGTGATAGTATTCATCGACGACATCCTTATATATTCTCGGACTCAGGAGGAGCATACGGAGCACTTGGCACAGGTCCTGCAGAGGTTGAGGGAGGCACAGATGTACGCAAAATTTTCGAAGTGCCAGTTCTGGTTGCAGGAGGTGGCATTCCTGGGGCACACGATCAGCGGGGCTGGGTTAGCAGTGGACCCAGCCAAGATAGAGACGGTGAGGGATTGGCCACGGCCGAAGACCGCATCTGACATCCGCAGTTTCTTGGGACTAGCAGGCTATTACCGCAAGTTCGTGGAGGGGTTCTCAAGGATAGCACTCCCCCTCACGTCCTTGACGAAGAAGGATGCTGATTTTGTTTGGTCAGAGCGGTGTGAGATGGCTTTTCAGGAGCTGAAGGACCGGCTCATCTCATCCCCTATTCTTGCGCTTCCATCCGGGAGCGAAGGATTCCAGATTTACACGGACGCCTCATATCAGGGGATGGGTGCAGTCTTGATGCAGCATGGACACGTTATCGCTTATGCTTCGAGACAGTTGAAGAAGCATGAGCATAACTATCCAGTACATGATCTAGAGCTCGGGGCTGTGGTTTTCGCCCTGAAAATATGGAGGCATTACTTATATGGGATTCATTGTGACATCTTCTCAGATCACAAGAATCTCAAGTATATCGATACTCAGAAGGACCTAAACCTGAGACAGAGGAGGTGGCTGGAGTTTCTCTGTGATTATGATTACAAGATCCACTATCATCCGGGAAAAGCGAACACGGTTGCGGATGCTTTGAGCAGGAGGGCCGGCACTTCTGGACCGGAGCCCCGATTGATGTCCATAGAGCTGCTTCAGATGATGGAGGACATGCACATTACCGTGGTGTCCGAGGCCGAGCCAGTGGTATATAGAGAGTATTTGAGCTCCGTGATCAGCTGCGATGATATACAGGAGCGCATCCGAGCACATCAGAGGCTGGATGCTGCGTTACAGCCGATTTTCAGTACCCTAGAGAGGGGCAAGGTCGAGGACTACACGTTGCAGGATGATCTTCTTCGGTTCCGGGGGCGCATCTACATACCAGCAGGAGGCAGTATCCGGGAGGACATACTCCGAGAGGCACATTGCTCGAGATATTCAGTGCACCCCGGCATCACCAAGATGTGGGCAGATTTGCGGAGATCTATGTATTGGCCCGGGATGAAGAGGGAGATCACGGATTTTGTGACCCATTGCGAGACCTGCCAGCGTGTGAAGGCAGAATGCAAGAGCCCGGGAGGTTTACTACAGCCACTGCCAATTCCAGAGTGGAAGTTCGAGGACATTGCTATGGACTTTGTACACGGATTGCCTCGCTCCCACTCTGGGCATGATTCTATTTGGGTTATAGTGGACAGATTGACCAAAGTAGCGCGGTTTATTCCAGTTCGGAAGGATGCCCCAGTTGCAGTTCTGGTGAGACTATTTGTGGAGCACTACGTCAGATATCATGGTATCCCCAGGACTATTGTTTCGGACCGTGATGGTCGGTTCACTTCGAGCGAGTGGAGGGCCGTACATGCTTACTTGGGATCTCGGCTTACTTTTAGTACCGCCTTCCACCCGCAGACCGACGGACAGACCGAGCGGACCATCCGGACCATGGAGGACCTGCTCAGATTATGCATATTGGATACGGGGAGGCCTTGGGAGAGGCTGCTGCCATTGATCGAGTTCTCGTATAATAACAGCCACCAGGCTAGCATCAGGATGGCTCCGTACGAAGCGCTTTATGGGAGGAGATGCCGGACTCCGCTATCATGGGTACAGGATGTGGATACCAGGGCTCTGGGATCTGGTTATATAGAGGACACTGAGGCTCAGATTCGATTGATCAGGGATCGGCTACTGGAGGCCCAGAGCAGGCAGGCAAAGTACTATGATGCTCGGCACCGGAAGGTGGAGTTCCAAGTTGGAGACAGGGTATTCTTGAAGATACGTCCAGTACACGGTGTTTCTCGAGTGCGGAGGCACAAGAAGCTCAGTCCACGATACATGGGGCCATACCTGATCCTGGAGCGGATCGGCCCCTTGGCTTACCGACTGCAGCTGCCACCGGAGTTGGGTGCATTACATGACGTCTTTCATGTCTCTTCCTTACGGAGGGCTCTTCTTCGGCCGGAGCAGCACATTACTACTACAGCCGGACCGGTAGAGCCTGACAGGTCAGTGAGATTGGAGCCGATCCGGATTGACGATACAGCCATCCGAGTGTTGCGGAAGAAGAAGGTTCCCCTTGTGAAGGTGCTGTGGTCCAACCATGGACGGGAGGAGCACACTTGGGAGCCGAGAGATCTGATGCTGGAGCAACACCCGGAGCTATTCGCATCAGGTACATTTAAGATATGCTTTTAAGATTCTTGATAAATCTTGCAAATAGAACCCCGTAGACCCGAACTTAAATTTCGGGGACGAAATTATTTTCTTGTTTATTGGAATTTGTAACATTCCATGTTACTTCTGGACCCCTCAACTTAGATTGGGTTAGGCATGAGGTGAGACCTAAGGGGATCAACTAGGTTTGACCCTAGATAGTGGGTAGTGGCCATGTGGAGCCCACTATAGGACCAAGTCAAACTAGGTCAAACTAACCTAATTAAGGACCCTAGCCACACCATGACCCCACCACATTGCCCTAACCCTAAAAACAATCTAAGTGGACCCTAGGGTATGTCACTGGGTCAACATTTTGACCCCAGTTGACCAAGGTCAACCTTGGGCTTAATTTGGTCAAACCCACACCTATAGGCCTAATTAACCTAAGTGGGGCATCCCCTTGACCCAAACCAAGTTGGGTGGTGCCACTAGACCCATTTCCACCAAGTGGGGTCAGTCCACCCACCATAGTTGACCAGTCAACCCTAAAAGTCAATTTGGTCAACAAATTGACCTAAAGAGTGAAATGAAGGCCAAGTCAAGTTCCCTTGGACCAAGCCCACTAAACTTGGCCCAAAGTCAGCCCAAGTGAACAAGACCAACCCTACCCCTCTAAATCAGGAGAGAGAATGCATGCAAGGGGGTAAAATTGGAAATCTTAGGAGAAGAGGAGAGAGAAAGAGGAATGAAGGGAATAATGGCCACATGGCCACCCCATCAGCTGGTTTTGGCTGCCCAAAACCAGGTGGCTGACTTCCCCTCTTCATTTCCAGCAGAATTCCTGAGTTGAGAGCCACATGGCACCATGGGTGAAGCCTCCAAAGCTCAAACCGAGCTCACCTTGGAGTTAACTCCACTTATAGCCCACCTCAGTCCAAACAGACCCCTCCATTAGCTTCAGAAGGTCCAGAGGAGTGGAATTCGACTACCTACACATGGAGAACGGTGGAGAATGCAATTTTCGGGGAGGAGCTCGCCGGCGCACCACCACCACGGCAAACCGCCGCCTGACCCGCAGCCAAGCCCCGATTATGGTGCGTTTCACTTCACCTCTACCCGCACTAGCTTCTTAGATCAAATAGGCGAGAGATCGGGCTCAATTGAGCCCGATGCCATGTGAGAAAATCTAGAAATTTCTAAGTTTTTGAAACCGCTCGGGACCGCCGTCGCCGCCGTCTCCCGCCGCCCCATCGCCGGGAAATGATAGCCACCACCACCGTGAAGGTGATGGCACCATTGGCCGGAGGTGGCGACGCCTCAGCTGGCCGGAAACCGCCGGCAAAGTTGCTCCAGGACGGCTCAATCTCAGCCGTTGGCTGGAGGTAGACGATGAACGGATCCCGTCGATTCATGCTTTAAGATTCGTGCGCCGTTTATTATTATAAATCAGATTAATAAATGAATAGTAACATTTCTGTCACACATATTCAGTACTGTTGCATGTAAAATTTAGGCCTCTTAGAGGCATTTCCAGAGCTTAGGCCCTTAATGAAAATTGTAGCCTAGGGTCTTACCTTTAAAATGCCACCCTAAACATACATTTTGGTGTAGGGTACAGCCCTGTAGGACCTTTCTCCTAGGACTGGTCCTAGACTAGGTCAAAAATTATATTGAGTGCCCTAGTCTCAATGTTAGTCACCATGATCCCAAATTTTGGGCACATGCATTATTAGGGCTTACTTACCTCCTGCCAAAATTTAGGAATTTTTAGAAAACATTTTCCTATAGTTTTTGGTAAAATGTTAAAATTTAAATTAATGATATATATGGAGTTCTACTCCTTCCCATGGCCCCAAATTTTGGTGGTGGGTCAGTGGGGTCACCCTTGGTGCATGATAAAATTTTCAACACCTTGGGATCTCTGCATGTGGGAGAATCCACTTGCATGTGCTAGCCTATGTTAAGGCTTGGTGTGCAAATAGCAAAAATGCAAATTTGTGTATTTAGCCCAATGGTGACATGCAAGTGTCATGAAATTATTTCCAGTGGTTCATTAGGGTAAATTTCACCCTTCAAATTAATATTGTAATTTTTGGAATCAAAATTCCATTTATTGGAATTTACTTTATAAATAGCTATTTTGGAATTTAAAATTGGAAAATAGGATTTATTCAAGAACAAATCCAAACAACATTACCAAGGCATAGATTACATCACACTTGACCTAGGAAAATTATGATTTCTCTGTTTTGAAGAACCTTGGAGTAGATACCCTAAAATTTCCCATTTTACCCTTATCTTGATAATTCTTGAAATGATATAAATATACCTCTGAAAAATTTGGGATTTATTCTACTGTCATAAAATATTGTTATTAGTTTATCATGAATTTCTCAGAATTTATTGGATACATTACTTGTGTTAAACTAGTACAATGGCATTTTGGTAAATACCTTAAAATGGAATCCCATAGGCCATCTTACATTCAATTTGGATGAATCTCTGCCAATAGCCATAATTTAGTGTCTTAAAGGCTCTGTAAATTTTCTGGAATTTTTGAATATGTAATGCTTATACTTCATGTGTAAAATGGAATTTATGTGGGATTGTAATTAAATAGAAAATGACAATAAATAATTTAAGGAAAATTGTGAAATTTTGAAGACAGCAATATTTGGACAACATACATCTCAGGAAAAATTCCCTAAGTCAGTGGATGTTTAATTAAATCACTTCATGTGTAAAGTGGCCGAGCATTTAAATTAAGAGAATTAATTAAATGACCATTTGACCCGGAAAAATTATGAGAATCCTTAGGGTAGATCCCATAGTCCATAATACCTTAGGATAAATATTTAGAGGCAAGATGCCTTAAGTTTTGGAAGATCACATTTCTAGGGTAGACATAGGTCATGGGCTGCATATAACACAAATAGGTCTTGCCTTAGGGAATTACCAGGGGATTGATTATCGGCAGAAATAAAAGAGAGTTCAACATGAGTGGCCCTGGTGGGTAGAGTTGTCTTAGTGAGGGATCAAAAGTGCAAGTCTTGGTCATCAACTAGAGTGGGGGATCGGCGGAAGACCGTCGGTACCCGGTAACACCTTAAGTCACTAGGGTTATACTTAAGCAATAAGGAGAGCTGGGGAGATACATGGGTAGTCATCAACTAAAATAAGTATCCTTGCGAAAGGGAACGCTGGGCGTAATCCCAACACAGTTCCTAGTGCCCCTTGAGAGCCCTTCACAGGGAATACCGGGGGCAGTCCTGGGATTAACCATAAATCTCTAAGTATAATAAACCGTAGACAAGAGTAGCTTAATAGGTTAGGACATGGTTGTACCTTCTCGCCCGTGTTTTGGGTTGGAGAGTTTCATGATATATGCTCACCCGGGTTTGGGTTTGAGGGATTCAGGACGGGTTTTGGTCCTGCGAGCGGAAGGCTCGGTGTGAATTACTTGCATGTGCATAAATATCGTGGCGGGGCATGCGGTACTGGCCGTTCGTCACACCGATGGCAGTACGGTGCACCAGGCGGTTGTGGGAGTTAGAGGGGCCAGTGGGTTGTTTTACACTGCGGTCTGGAGGACGACCCCCGATAACACACATCCGACCCAACAAGACTGACGGGTTTGTCAGCAAAGTACGTACGCGGGACTCTAGAGTGCACCTTGGACGTGTACAGAGGCGTATGAGAGGGGTCTAAGGCTTGGTAGTGTGCATACCGGTCTAGAAGCGGAGACGCCCGCTCCGCTGCTGCCGTAGCCACAGCGGTGGTACCCGAGAGTGATGCTAGCTCTCAAAAAGTGGGAACTAAAGGTCTGTGATCACAGAGTCGTTGTGTGTGAGTTGCACTTGCATGCGCATAAAATTGCATCATATCATTCATTCATATTAGGTCATACGCTTCATAGATCCTTATCATATAAATTAGTATGGGCTCTTTTATATGATAAGTTAAATTTCCTGGAAATCCTAACTTATATATTTGTATGGGCATTTATATAAGTTAGGGTACGTTTGTAATGATAGCTTAGTGGTAGCTTAGCTTATTTTGTACATACTGCTGTTGCTTTACTTTCCTTTACTGCACCGTACTTACTTACCTACTACTTGTACTGTACTTAGCATTGCTAGAGTAGAATTTCATTACTTAGTACCACTTTAGATAGATATTGTCACCTGCTTCCATTTTGCTACCCCTTGTTGTCCTCCGCTTCGTCCTTCCGCCCGGTGCCTAGGAGCTGCGGGGCGAGGTGCGGAGGAAACGACTTAGTCTTTTGACTAATGGTCGGTGACCAACTATTTTTAGGAGCCCGTGGAGATGGAGCACCAGCACGTCGAGGAGGCAGGACATGAGGAGCAGATACCGCTTCAGCAGGCTACCACTACTACTGTGCGTCCTCAGGTGGGACGAGACTTGATGTTCTAGTTTAGCTTCCGCACTTATGATTTTGTGAGAGAGAGAGATTTTGATGTACTGGGCATAAGCCCTTTTTACTCTTTCTTTTGTACTATTCTGTGGACTGTTGATGTACTATTCATCTCTTTTATATGATTGCACTGTGACTTGTGGACTGATGGTATTTTATACTCATTTTTACTTCTTATTTCTCATATTGGCCTACAGGTTTATGATCGTACTAGCCGGCAGAATCGGCGTGTTGTGGTGTCGACTAACCTGTGAGTTAGTGCCACCGTAAGACGGCGGTTCTGGGCATAAGATCCGGTAGCCCTCCTTGGTAAGGGGGAGGGGGGTCTTACACACTGCACCTCTGTCCAAAATAGTTTCGCATCAGCACTAGACTGCTTGTCGACGCAAGATATCTCCAAAGCCTCCAACTCATGGACCAATCTCTCATCATGTAACGATATCCAGTTGGCCTGCGCCGGAGTCCTGCAACTCAACGCATCTGCCACTGCATTTCCCTTCCCAGGCACATAATGTATCTTGAAGGTGTAGTCCCCTAAGAACTCCATCCAACTCCGCTGCCTCATGTTCATATCCTTTTGGTCCAACAGGTACTTCAAGCTCTTATGATCGGTGTAAATATCGACCTTCACACCGTACAGGTAGTGCCTCTACAGCTTTAGAGAAAATATCACGGCCGCTAATTCTAAGTCGTGAATTAGATAATTCCTCTCATGAACCTTCAGTTATCGTGAACCATAGGCTATCACCCTCACATGTTGTAGAAGAACACAACCCAAACCACTACCCGAAGTATCACTATAGATCTCAAAACCTTCGGTTCCACTTGGCGAACATAGGCGTCATGGTCAACCGCCACTTCAACTCTTCAAAAGCCTGTTCGCACTCCAGAGACCACACAAACTTTTGATCCTTCCTTGTCAACGTCATGAGTGGTAGCGCTATCCGCAAGAAGTTCTATACGAAGCGTCTGTAGTAGCCAGAAAGCCCCAAAAAACTCCGGACCTCTGCCACTATAGTCAAAGCAGGCCACTCCCGTATCGCCACTATCTTCGCCGGATCCACAGCTATCCCTTCTCCACTGACAACATGACCAAGGAATACTATCGAGGATAACCAGAATTCACACTTGGAGAACTTAGCATACAACTGATTCCTCCTCAACGTCTCCAACACCATGTGTAGATGATTGTAGTGATCCTCCTCGCACTGCGAGTACACCAGGATATCATCGATAAATACTATCACGAAACGATCCATGTACTCTCTGAACGTCCTGTTCATTAGATCCATAAATACGGATGGCGCATTGGTCAAACCAAACGACATGATTGTGAACTCGAAATGCCCAAACCGCGTACTGAATGTTGTCTTTGGGATGTCGCTCTCCCTTATCCTCAATTGGTAGTAACCGGATTTCAGATCTAACTTCGAATATACCGTTGACCCAACAAACTAATCAAATAGAACGTCAATTCTCGGAATCAGATACTTATTCTTTTCCGTAAGCTTATTCAATTCCCGGTAGTCGATACAAATCTGCAAGCTCCCATCTTTCTTCTTAACAAAGAGAACTAGTGTGCTCCAAGGCAACGAACTTGGACGCACATAACCTTGCTCTAGAAACTCTTGCAGTTGCACCTTCAACTCCGCCATCTCTCACGGCGCTATCCAATATGGAGAGCGTGACACCGGCTTGGCACCCGGTACCAGCTCAATGGTAAAATCAATCTCCCGCTAAGGAGAGGCTCCTGGGAGATCATCTGGGAACACATCGGGATACTCAGACACAACTGGGATACTGTCCAGACTTGGCTTATGCGTCGAAGTCTGCACTAGAGTGACAAACAACTCTGCCCCAGACCGAACTGCCTTGATCACCGGAAGGGCTGACATCAAAATCCTACCCGACCCCTTCATGCCTGCAAAAGTAGTCTCCCGATCAGTGTTCAGACCCAAATTAACTTCCTTACGGTTGCAATCAATGCATTCACCCTGCTCAGAGATCCAATCCATACCGAAGATTACGTCAAACTCCACTAACGGTAGAACCAACGCCCGCAAATCAAACTCCTAGTCTCCAATCCGAATCTTCACTACGCAGACCCTATCCGCGCGCATTGAGCACCCATTGGGCAACAACATATCCAACTTTTCTTTTGCCATCGAGGACGGAACCCCGATACACGATATGAATTTTTTGGACAAGAAGGAATGCGATGCTCCCGTATCAAACAGGGCACTTGCCGGAAACTCAAAGATCAACACAAAGCCTAGCACCAATGAAAGTATGCTAACAAATACGAAGGTAACAACTATACAAGTTATACCACTATAATTTAACTCATACCTGTCACCACGTCCGCTTGTTTTATGGTCTCTTGCAGGCCAAGGTTGTAGACTCTAGGCTGGGCTGGAGCATGGTGGGACGTGGTTGACTCCACCGCCTTCCCTTTCTCCTCATAAATCGCTCCAGGCTTCCTCTCGGACCTTGCATGTCCGCTCCAACACTCACGAGAAAAATGCCTCGTCTTCCCGAAGTTGTAGCAAGCTCATGGCGCTCGACTTGTAGTTTCCCCCGACACACCAAACGGAGGAGATAAGTTCGAAGTCCTCTGTTTCTTGTTCCACCTGCGGAAACTTGACTTGGTATTTGGCCCCTTGAACTCGGACTTCTTTTCTCATGGGTCCTTCTTCTCTTGAACTTTCTTAACGACCTTCTCCAATGAACGGGCCGAATTGACCAAGGCTAGGAAGCCTTGCACCTTAGGACCAGCAAGTAGTAGTTGTAGATCACCACGAAGACACTCATAAAATCGGTTGGTCTTCCATTCTTCTTCCATAAACGTAGCACCAGCATAACGACCCAACCGTGTGAACTCATGGAGATACTCGTCCACGCTTCTGGCTCCCTGAGTCAACCCAAGATACTGATTCTCCATCTCCAACTTCTGAGCAGAGGGTAGGTATCTGGCCAAGAATAATCTAGAGAATTCCTCCATCGGCACATCAGCAAGTTGCCTTCCCACTAGAAAATGAAACTCCAACTCATCCCACAACAGCCTCGCTTCGCCAGTCAAAAGGAAGGTCGCTATGGTGGTCTTCTGCCACTCCTCAGTTAACGTGGCTGTCAAGACCCTCTTTATCGAAGAGAGCCTGTCCTCAGCTTGAGCTGGCATTCAAACCCCATCGAACCTCGGAGGATTAAAGCCCATTACATGCTTGAGCTGCTTCTCCGTAGCTCTCCTCGACTCTACCAGATCAACTGCTGCGCGCTCCACCACTCTCAGCTCTGCCGCCCTAACCGGTTCTTGCTCATTCGCAGGAGATGCGTGATGCATTTTCCCTGCAGGTTGGGCATTTATCATTGTAAATACTACCTTAGCCACCAACCTGATGGTTTCCACTAAAGGAGGTGTTGTAGGCACGTCCCTTGGTGCACTACTTATCTCTGATTGTGGACGCTCTGACTGACCAGCACCGCTCCTAGCTGCCTATAGTAGAAAAGACACACGATTAGACGATAACCAAATTGCTAAAAGCAATCATTGGAACACTTAGATTCCACAAAACAAGTGTATTTTTCATTCCTAAGTGGACATTCATGGGTTCTTTTTGATGTTATAACGATGACACACACATGTGCTCACTATCCCTTAAAAGAATTCACCCACGAATTCAGTTAAGCCTGACCGTAACCAGAAGTCTGATACCAAATTGTAACACCCCCATCTGTCACATGGCATATAATAGAATGCCCAGCTGGAACCCGATGTCATATACCACAGACAGTCGGAAGGGTTACATAAGAATATCCAAACATCCCAATTAAGACTACTCGTCCTACACAGAGCATTCTAGAGGAAGTTTTTTTTAAAAGTAGAAAGAACCCAAACTTGGATCCAAATAACATGAATGTCCACAATCACTACCACTAGAATGAAATAACAATACACTGAAAGATACTTGGCCTTATGGCCTTACAGAGGTTCACTTAGTTAAATAATGTTTTCCATACATCGGCTCGTAGGCCGGCCACACATGATAAAAGTAAAGTACAACTATTCGCTTTGGCCTTCTAGGGACAACACAGCAACATGGGCTCCAGCCCGCTACTTGGTACTCGGCTCCGCAGCACCAGCAAGCAATATTCCACCGCCTGGTGGCAAACAAAGCAACGGTCAGCCAAAATCGGACCAAATTATAACGACCCCGCCCCTTGCTCGGGATGGCGGTGCTCTTTCCCTGCATATCATTAGCCCAGTAAAATAATAAAGCGCAATAATACTACGCCACATGTGTAGGCTCGCACGGCCAAACACCCCGTGCACTCAGGGCACATTAACGGTGAATCATGAAACTTCAGCGTCTTCACCACCATCCCAAAGATGGCAACCAGGTGAGCATTTAGCCAATCTGACCACTGTCTAAGGCTCCCAACTATGCCAACGGCCAGTCACCTTTTCTGGTCTCTCGCACTGAACCACATAGCCTAGGTCCAATTCCACTTGCCTGTTGCTCACACCACGTAGTCACTTTAAGATGTACGCACGAGCCAAGCTTCTCTCGGATCCCAAAACTTTTCCAAACAATCACATAACCCCGTTATGTTCAAGGCCGATTCCCTGACCGCCAAGTTAGCAGAACACGTTTTCGCTCAGTTTTCTGGGTGTGCCTTGGAGTTAACCCCAAGGATCCCTACTACAATCTACCGCGTAAAAACCCGAAAAACCCCAAAGCACGGAGTCTTCTCCGGCAAAACATATCAAATGCAACATCACCGATCCAGACAATACACGTCTGGGTAGGCTTCACACACAATGCCTATGCCCGTACTTTGATTCCGGACTCTATATGCAACACAAGGGGGACTATTCACATCAACCCCAAGGAACACCACGCACTCACTGCAAACTCGCGGGAGCGGGTTTCCCTATGCAAAAAGGAAGAGAGCTTCACATGCTCAAGTGGAGAATCGTTACCCTTGTAGTCCGCTTTGGCGCCATGGAAAAACTACACGGATGGAAATCTTTGCAACGAACTTTTCTCCACGGATCCGCTCTCGGTTCTCTAAACAGTGCTCCGATGCTCAGCCGGCGGCCGGAATCCTCCTCTCTCTAACTCCTTGGAAAGAGAATGGCTTTGAGAAAATGAAGAGTTAACTCCCCCATTCCCGGCCTTAACAGAGCAGGAAACCGTCTGAGCCATTGGATCTTACCTAAAGAAAATGAACGGCTCAGATCTGCACAAAAATCCCCAGACCTGTTATAACGCCCCCGGTTTTTTTATGGCCATTGTGTAATTGTGAGAAAATGCGGGTTGTGACACCTCTGCCGTACACGGCCTCACACACGGTCGTGTTCCAGGCCGTGTGCCTCGATCCAGGCATAATTGTCGAACACAGAGACTCACACGGGCTACGACACGCCCGTGTCTCCCCCTACACACCCGTGTCGGATCCTCGACACGCCCGTGAAGATGGGGCGTGTCACATATAACCGCCACGGCAACGGACACGACCCAACTGAACACAGGTAGGGACACGGGTATGAACACTCTCGTGTCACTCGACAATCGTCGAGCAAAAATCATCGATCGTCGAACGCAGAGGGTCACTCGACAATTGTCAAGTGCCTTTTGTCGATCGTCGAATGCAAACGGCTTGCACACGGGCACGGGTCAAGACACGCCCATGTCAAATGACACGCCCGTGTCATTCAACCGTGTTTCTAACCTTGTCCTTCTCGGGATGAAAACGGCCAAAACACCAGCCAGACACGGCCTTGGACACGCCTGTTTCCTAGGCCGTGTACCCCTATACCGGCACCAAAAATCCCTTTTTAAGCGACCAACTCAAATATAATTTTCGGGGCATTACAATGTACATTTGTCAAGGCAATCTGGGACTCTCTCAACCAGATGGCTGCTGGTTCAGCAGATGAGAGAAAAGATAGAAGATCAACTCTCATTTTACAGTATGAGAACTTCAAGAAAGATGAAGTTGAATTTATTAGTAATATGTACAATAGATTAAGTTCCATCATCAGTGAATTAAAGACCTTGGACAAAGACATCTCTCTCACTGAGATCAATGCCAAGATACTCATGTACTTCCCAAGCTCATGGGATTCCAGGATTTATCCAATTAAGGAGGCCAAAAGTTTGAATGAGATTTCCACAGAATCTCTCCTGGTAAATCTCAAATCCTATGAGTTGTTGATCAAGTCCAGAGAAGCTGCAGAACAAAGGACTCCACCTCCAGCAAGAAAGGAGCAAAATATAGCTTTCAAAGCTACTGAAGAACCAGAAGCTTCAACATCAAATAAAGAACTCCTAAGTCTCTTAGCCAAGAGATTCTACAAGATGGATAGGAAGGACTTCAGGAGAAAGTCATCCAGGCAGGATGATAAGCCCAGGTATGATAAAACACACACTAAAGAAATAGTGTGTTTTTAGTGCAGGAAACAGGGACACTTTATCTCTGAGTGTCCATAGAATCATAAGAAATAAAGAAAAAGAGATAAGGACTCCAGAAGATAATAATACAGCAGGCCTTCCTCCAGCAAGCACAAATAGAAGGAGAAGGGCATTATTGCTGAAACCTGGAGTGACACAGAAGATGAATCCACATCCTCCAGCTCCAGTGAAGAGGAAGAAGAGTCAAAGGCAAGGGAAGTCTGCCTCATGACTATCAATGCCTCTTGCAGCCCATCAGATGCTGAGGAACAATCTGACAATGAAGAATCTGAATCTGAAGCTGATCCGGGACTATCTTCCTTTGATTATAGTTCTGATAATTTTAAAATTGAATTTAAATCCATGTGTATATATTTGATAAATTCTAAAAATGAAATAAAATCACTTAGGGAGAAGTTAATTGATCAGGAAAACATTGTTTCAGAAAAACTTAAACTTAAAGATGAACTAATATTCGCTCAAGAGCAAATAATTTCATTGAAATCTGAGTTAGCTGAGGCTAGGAGACTTGAAGAATCCCTAAATGGGAGAAGTATCAAGTTGATGGACATCACAAGCACAGTAAATGCCAGATTAAATGGCAAACTGGGCTTAGGTGCACCATCAAGCCAACCCCCACTAATTCAGAAAAATATTCTAACTACACCTATAAAATTTGTATCAGAAAAAGGAAAGGAAAAGTTGGATAATTATAATAGTGATAAAGAAGCAGAACTAAAATCTAAGAATAAGAAAAGGAAAAACAAGAAGAAATATCCAAATAATAACAATGTTCAACCGATTATGTCGAACGCAGATCGACGAAATGTGTACAGTTCGTCGAACTCCTGTCGACGAACTCCGAATGCAGATTTATATTATAATTATTCATTGAACTACGATCGACGAAACCAGTATGGTTCGTCAACGAGAGATCAATGATTTTGGGCCTCAGAAAATGACTACCTTCATTCTCTGAGTGGAGTTCGACGAACTCATCCCAATTCGTCGAACTCTAGTCGATGAACTCACCAAAATTTGTCAAACGCAGTTCAATATAACAGAAATTTTAATTCTTCTAAAACTTATAAACAACCAAGAACATTTAAGAATCAATTTAATCAATGGAACATTCCACACAAGAAATATCACCCTTTAGGATATAAAAGCCAACCTAAATGTTCATTCATTTCCAGCTTTAGTTATGTAAATAAAGAAGGACCCAAGGTAACCTGGGTCAGGAATGGCTAATCTGTTTTATTGTAGGAAAAGACTATCTTACCACAGAGTAACAGTGGTATTTGGATAGTGGCTGTTTTAATCATATGACTAGAAACAAGGCCAACTTAACTAATTATAAGGCAAAGCTAGGACCAAAAGTAATATTTGGTGACTCCAATTTTGGCTAGACTAAAGGCTATGGAAAGGTCAAGGTTGAAGCTGTCACCTTCAGGAATGTTGCTTATGTAAGTGGACTGAAGCATAACCTTATCTCCATAAGTCAATTATGTGATGAAAGGTATTAGGTATCATTTAATAAAACTTCCTGCATTATTACTTCTTTAGATAATCATGTAGTATTGACTGGCACTAGAGTAGGAAAAATTTATATAGTTAACTTCCAGTCAGCTAAATCAGAAATATGTTTATTTA
Organism: Platanthera guangdongensis; assembly: GCA_039583875.1. Taxonomy (NCBI): domain Eukaryota; kingdom Viridiplantae; phylum Streptophyta; class Magnoliopsida; order Asparagales; family Orchidaceae; genus Platanthera; species Platanthera guangdongensis. The sequence continues at coordinate 86,795,279 of CM077162.1, forward strand.
ATTCAACCAATAACAATAATGACCTTTGGCATAGGAGAGTAGGTCATGTTAACTTGAAAAACATTGCCAAATTATTTAGGGACAACTTTGTTAGAGGATTGCCTTCATGCCCCTACAAGAAGGAAAGCCTTTGTAGGGATTGTCAATTAGGCAAGCAAACTAAAAGTAGTTTCAAATCATTAAATAAAAGTGACTCACCTAGAGTACTGTACTTGCTACATATGGGCCTTTTTGGCCCTATTACAGTACAAAGTTTAGGATAGAAATCTTATACTTTAGTGATTGTAGATGACTTCTCTAGATTCACATGGGTTTTCTTTCTGAGATCTAAGTCTGATAACTTCAAGGTTCTTACAGATTTTCTCAAGAACATACAGATTGAGTACTCTACTCCAGTTGCATTGATCAGAAGTGATCGTGGTACTGAGTTTGAGTCTCTTCTTATGCAAGAGTTCTGTAGGAAAGAAGGCATCAGACACTACTTCTCAGCTCCTAGAATACCTCAACAAAATGAGGTTGCTGAAAGGAAAAATAGAACCCTGATTGAATCTGCATGCACATTACTTGCAGATGCTTGCATGCCCCTATCCTTTTGGGCAGAGGCTGTGAGCACAGAAAACTATGTACTGAACAGAAGTCTTATACACAAGCTTAAGAATAAGACTCCTTATGAGCTACTAAAAGGGAATAAACCTAAAGTAAATTATTTAAAAATTTTTGGTTGCCTATGTTATATACACAACAATAATAAGAAACACATTAGAAAATTTGAAGCCAAGGCCGAAATAGGAATTTTTCCTAGTTATTCCCAAGTAAACAAGGCTTATAGGGTGTATAATAAATCTACAATGAAAATTGAAGAATCAATCCATGTGTCTTTTGATGAGACTAATATGTTTTACACGGAGAAGATTTCTTCTACTAATAATTCTTTGCAGGAACCTGATTTGTGTGAGGAATTAAATGAACTGACCCTCACAAATGAGACAGTTATTCATCCTTCTCCACAAGATGCTGAAGAAACTGAAGAAGAAGACACTATAATCAGTGATGAACCAATAAGTGCTGACATAATTCCACAAGAGGAATTTATTCCCCAAGCTGTTGAACAACCAACTCCACCCACTGAATTTGTTACACTTAGAGATCACCCCATATCTCAAGTGATTGGAGACATGTTAGTTGGTGTGCAGACAAGACATCAACTCAACCAAGACTTGATGCATGTCTGTTTCATATCTCAAATTGAGCCCCAATCAAGTAAAGATGCAGAGCAAGATCCTCACTGGATTGTTGCAATGCAAGAGGAGCTCAATCAATTTGAGAGACGTAGAGTTTGGGATTTAGTCCCAAAACCTAAAACTACCCAGTAATTGGAACTAAATGGGTATATAGAAATAAGCTGGATGCCCAAGGTGTCATCATAAGGAATAAAGCAAGGCTTGTTGCTCAAGGTTATAGGCAAGAGGAAGGAATTGACTATGACCACACTTTTGCTCCTGTTTCAAGGCTAGAAGCAATCAGGATCTTCCTTGTCTATGCTTCTTACAAGAAATTCAAGGTTTATCAAATGGATGTTAAATGTGCTTTTCTGAATGGAGAACTGAAAGAAGAGGTTTATGTTGAACAACCTCCAGGTTTTATCTCTCCAACCTATACCTCTTATGTATTTAAATTGCATAAAGCTCTCTATGGTTTAAAGCAAGCTCCAAGAGCTTGGTATGAAACCTTAGCTAGCTTTCTCATAGAGCATAAGTATTCTTGGGGCATTGTAGATAGAATATTATTCACTAGACACGATAAGGATAAAATTTTGTTTGTACAAATTTATGTAGATGATATTATATTTTGGTCTACAGATTCCAAACTATCGAAGAGGTTCTCTGACCACATGCATTCAAAGTTTGAAGTGACTAGCATGGGTGAGCTCTCCTACTTCCTTGGTCTCCAAGTGAAGCAGCTACCTAATGGCATCTTCATATCCCAGGCTAAGTATGCTAAGGAGCTTTTCAAAAAGTTTGGGATGGTTGATGCCTCAACAAAGAAAACACTCATGGCCACTAATGTTGTAATTGACTCCGATGAACATGGCAAGCCTATTGATCAGAAGCTATATATGGGCATTGTTGGCTCCCTGTTATACCTTACAGCAAGAATACCAGATATAATGTTTGCTACATGTCTTTATGCTAGGTTCTAGGTGAACCCCAAATAATCTCATCTAATTTTTTTAAAAAGGATTTTGAGATATGTAAAGAGTTGTCCTAGTCTAGGACATTGGTATCCCACTGAGTCAGAGTTTGAGTTAACTGGATACTCAGATGCTGACTTTACTGGATGCAGAGTAGACAGAAAAAGCACCTCTGTAACATGCCAATTCCTTGGTTCTAGATTATTCTCTTCATTTTTTTTTCGAAAATATTCATATGTGTCCACATCAACTGCTGAAGCAGAATACATAGCAGCTGGCAGTTGCTATGATGCAGTAACCCAGAGCCGACCCGCTCTGTCGACCAGGCCTCGCACCTGGACTAGCCAGAGGCCCACGTCTGGCGACCCACTGCCGGGCCCACCAAGGCATCACACCATGGCGTCCCTTTTATCAGGCCCGCGGGCCGTACACCCCAACCCATCTCCGGGCTCAATCCCCTGACCTCCTTGATAAAGAGCTTTCAGGCAAGCCCTCATCACTGCATCATGAAAGTGCGCTCGTCGGAATTTCGACAAAGATTGGGTCCTTGTTCGATCCCCTGACCTCCTTCAATGTAAACCATCAGGTTGGTGGCTGAGGCAGTATTTGCAATGATAAATGCCCAACATGCAGGGCAAATGCATCACGCACCTCCTGCGAATGAGCAATAATCGGTTAGGGCGGCAGAGCCGAGAGTGGTGGAGCGCGCAGCAGTTGATTTGGTAGAGCCGAGGAGAGCTACGGAGAAGCAGCTTAAGCATGTAATGGGCTTTAATCCTCCGAGGTTCGATGGGGTTGGAATGCCAGCTCAAGCTGAGGACTGGCTCTCTTCGATGAAGAGGGTCTTGACAACCACATTAACTAAGGAGTGGCAGAAGACCACCATAGTTACTTTTCTTTTGGTGGGTGAAGCGAGGTTGTGGTGGGATGAGTTGGAGTTTCATCTTTTAGTGGGTAGACAGCTTGCTGATGTTCCTATGAAGGAATTCTCAAGATTGTTCCTAGCCAAATTTATACCCTCCGCTCAGAAACTTGAGATGGAGAACCAATTTCTTGGGTTGACTCAGTGATCCAGAAGCGTGGATGAGTATCTACATGAGTTCACATGGTTGGGTCGTTATGCTGGTGCTACGTTTATGGAAGAAGAACGGAAGACCAACCGGTTTTATGAGGGTCTACGCGGAGATCTACATCTACCACTTGCTGGGCCTAAGGCGCAAGGCTTCCTAGCCTTGGTCAATTCGGCCCGATCGTTGGAGAAGGTCGTTAAGAAAGTTCAAGAGAAGAAGGACCCATGAGAAAAGAAGTCCGAGTTCAAGGTGCCAAATATCAAGTCAAGTTTTCGCAGGTGGAATAAGAAATAGAGGACTTCGAACTCAGCCCCTTCGGCTGGTGCGTCGGGGGCAACCACAAGTCGAGTCCCAGGAGCTTGCTACAACTGTGGGAAGATGGGGCATTTTGCTCGTGAGTGTTGGAGCGGACGTTCAAATTCCGAGAGGAAGCCTGGAGCAACTTATGAGGAGAAGGGGAAGGTGGTGGAGTCAACCGCGTCCCACCATGCTCCAGCCCAGCCCAGAGTTTACAACCTTGGCCTGCAAGAGGCCATAAAGCAAGCGGACGTGGTGACAGGTATGAGTTAAATTATAGTGGTATAACTTGTATAGTTGTTACCTTCGTATTTGTTAGCATACTTTCATTGGTGCTAGGCTTTGTGTTGATCTTTGAGTTTCCGGCAAGTGCCCTGTTTGATACGGGAGCATCGCATTCCTTCTTGTCCGAAAAATTCATATCGCGCATCGGGGTTCCGTCCTCGATGTCAAAAGAAAAGTTGGATGTGTTGTTGCCCAATGGGTGCTCAATGCGCGCAGATAGGATCTGCGTAGTGACGATTCAGATTGGAGACCAGGAGTTTGATTTGCGAGCATCGCTTTTGCCATTGGCAGAGTACGACGTAATATTCGGTATGGATTGGCTCTCGGAGCAGGTTGCATGCATTGATTGCAACCGTAAGGAAGTTAAGTTGGGTCTGAACAGTGATCGGGAGACTACTTTTGCGGGCATGAAGGGGTCGGGTAAGATTTTGTTGTCAACCCTTCACGTGATCAAGGCAGTTCGGTCTGGGGCAGAGCTGTTTGTCACTCTAGTGCAGACTTCGACGCCTAAGTCAAGTCTTGACAGTATTCCAGTTGTGTCTGAGTATCCCGATGTGTTCCCAAATGATCTCCCAGGAGCCCCTCCTCAGCGGGAGATTGATTTTACCATTGAGCTTGTACCGGGTGCCAAACTGGTGTCACGCTCTCCATATCGGATAGCGCCGCGAGAGATGGTGGAGTTGAAGGTGCAACTTCAAGAGTTGCTAGAGCAAGGTTATGTGCGTCCAAGTTCGTTGCCTTGGAGCGCACCAGCTCTCTTTGTTAAGAAGAAAAATGCGAGCTTGCGGCTTTGTATCGACTACCGGGAATTGAATAAGCTTACGGAAAAGAATAAGTATCCAAATCCCAGGGTTGACGATCTATTTGAATAGTTGGTTCGGTCAACGGTATATTCGAAGTTAGATCTGAAGTCTGGTTACTACCAGTTGAGGATAAGGGAGAGCGACATCCCAAAGGCAGCATTCAATATGCGGTTTAGGCATTACGAGTTCACGGTCATGCCGTTTGGTTTGACCAATGCGCCATCTATGTTTATGGATCTGATGAACAGGACGTTCAGAGAGTACCTGGATCGTTTCGTGATAGTATTTATCGATGATATCTTGGTATACTCGCGGTGTGAGGAGGACAATTACAATCATCTACACATGGTGTTGGAGACGTTGAGGAGGAATCAGTTGTATGCTAAGTTATCCAAGTGTGAATTCTGGTTATCCTCGATAGCGTTCCTTGGTCATGTTGTTAGTGGAGAGGGGATAGCTGCGGATCTGGCGAAGATAGTGGCGATACGGGAGTGGCCTGCTTTGACTACAGTGGCAGAGGTCCGGAGTTTTCTTGGGCTTGCTGGCTACTACAGGCGCTTCGTAGAGAACTTCTCGCGGTTAGCGCTACCACTCATGATGTTGACTAGGAAGGATCAGAAGTTTGTGTGGTCTCCGGAGTGCGAACAGGCTTTTGGAGAATTGAAGAGGCGGTTGACCACGGTGCCTATTTTATGTTCGCCAAGTGGAACCGAAGGGTTCGAGATCTATAGTGATGCTTCGGGCAGTGGTTTAGTATGTGTTCTGCTACAGCATGGGAGTGTGATAGCCTATGGTTCACGATAACTGAAGGTTCATGAGAGAAATTATCCGCTCTACGACTTAGAGTTACTGGCCGTGATATTTGCTCTAAAGCTTTGAAGGCACTACCTGTACGGCGTGAAGGTTGATATTTACACCGATCATAAGAGCTTGAAGTACCTGTTGGATCAAAAGGATCTGAACATGAGGCACCGTAGGTGGATGGAGTTCTTATGGGACTACACTTTCAAGATTCATTATGTGCTTGGGAAGGAAAATGCAGTGGCGGATGCGTTGAGTCGCAGGACTCTGACGCAGGCCAACTGATTATCGGTACATGATGAGAGATTGGTCCATGAGTTGGAGGCTTTGGAGATATCTTACATCGACAAGCAATCTAGTGCTGAGGAGAAACTGTTTTGGACAGAGGTGCAGTGTAACCTAGCTAATAGAGTTCGGCGGGCTTTGGTTCAGGATAACAGCATGAAGCAGATCTTAGATGAATCTTTGGATGGGTCAAATTCCCAGTTTGTTGTTGAGGATGGTTTGCTAAGGAAGGACGGTCGCCTATGCGTTCCTAGCGCGGATAATCTTCGGGAGGATTTGATGTATGAGGCTTATCATACAAAGTACTCAATCCACCAGGGAAGCACGAAGATGTATAGAGACATGAAGAAATTATTCTGGTGGCCAGGATTGAAGAAGGATGTAGCACTTTATGTGGCCGAGTGCAGAACTTGTGCATTGGTGAAGGGGGAATTCCAGAAGCCCGGAGGTTTCTTGAAGCCTCTACCTATCCCAGAATGGAAATTCGACGATATATCTATGGATTTTGTTCATGGCTTGCCGAAGTCGCAGAGGGGAAACGACGCCATTTGGGTGGTCGTGGATAGGTTGACAAGGTGTCGCACTTTATCCCGGTCAGGAAGGAAGATCCAGTGGAAAAGTTAGCCAAACTCTATGTGGAGAATATTGTACGATTGCATGGTGTGCCCCGCAGTATTTTTAGTGACCGAGATGGATGCTTTACGTCGAAGGATTGGAGGTTGGTGCATAGTATGTTGGGAACTAAGCTGAGTTTCAGCACAGCCTTTCATCCACACACGGATGGTCAGACCGAGAGGGTCAATAGGACTATGGAGGACATGCTTCGCATGTGCGTCCTAGATTTCGAAAAGCATTGGGAGGATCACCTGTATATGGTGGAGTTTGCGTATAACAACAACTTTCAGGCGAGTATTGGTATGGCGCCTTTCGAAGCCTTGTACGGGAGGAAGTGTCATACTCCATTGTCTTGGTTGGAGGCAGGCGAATCGAAGTTGTATAAACATCAAGCGGTGGAAGATACCACTTCAGTGATATGGACAATTCAAGAACAGTTGAAGATCGCTCAGGACAGACAGTCAAAGTACTATAACGCCAAATATAGGAATGTGGAGTTCAATGTTGGCAACTGGGTGTACTTAAAAATTAAGCCATTCAAGGGTGTCTCGCGGATTCGACGCTTGAAGAAGTTGAGTCCGAGATACCTTGGACCATTTGAAATCCTAGTGCGTGTTGGCGAGGCGACGTATAGATTGAGGCTGTCGGCGGAATTGAGTGGGCTACATGACGTGTTCCACGTGTCGATGTTGCGTAAGGCGGTGCAAGAGCCTTCGCAGATCATTGCGGACAATCAAGTACCGGTTGATTATGAGTTGACAACAAGGGTCAAGCCAGTACTTATTGAAGACGTTGCAGTCAAACGACTCCGCAACAAGGAGGTCCGAATGGTTAAAGTCTGTTAGGATAATTGCGGACGTGAGGAGCTTTCATGGGAGCGAGAGCAAGCTATGTTAGAGGAATACCCCGAGTTATTCCACTCAGGAATTATTTAGATTTGTGTACCTATACTTAATTTCGGGACGAAATTCCTTAAGTGGGGGAGTTTTGTAACGCCCCGAAAATTGTATTTGAGTTGGTCGTGTAAAAAGGGATTTTTGTGTCGGTATTGGCGTACACGGCCTAGGACACGGGCATGTCCAAGGCTGTGTCTGGATGGTGTTTTAGCGGTTTTCATCCCGAGAAGGACACGGCTAGTAACACGGCTAAATGACACGGGTGTGTCATTTGACACGGGTGTGTGCCTAACCATGTCTGTGCACGTGTTCTGTGTTCGACGATCGACGATAGTTGCTCGACGATTTTCAGGTGACACGAGCGTGTTCATACCCGTGTCCATATCCGTGTTCGGTTTGGTCGTGTCTGTTGCCGTGGCGGTTATATGTGACACGCCCCTAGTCACGGGCATGTCGAGGATCCGACACGGGCGTGTCAAGTTGAGACATGGGCGTGTCTTAGCCCGTGTGAGTCTCTGTGTCCGACAATCGTGCCTGGATCGACGCACGCGGCCTGAGACACAACCGTGTGCCAAGCCGTGTTCGTCCCAGGTTTGGAGATTTTTTAAGCGGATCTGAGCCGTTCATTTTCTTTAAATAAGATCCAACGGCCCAGATGGTTTCTTGCTCTGTTAAGGTCGGGAATAGGGTAGTTAATCCTTCATTTATCTCCAAGGCTTTCTCTTTCCAAGGTTTTAGAGAGAGGAGGAAGAAGAAGGAGGATTCTGGCCACCAGCGGAGCATCGGAGCACCGTTTTGAGATCTGAGAGCGGATTTGTGGAGGAAAGTTCGTTACGAAGAGTTCTGTCCGTGTAGTTTTTCCATGGCGCCAAAGCGGACTACAAGGGTAACGATTCCCTACTTGAGCATGTGAAGCTCTTCCTTTCTGCATAGGGAATCCCTCTCCCGCGAGTGTGCGGTGAGTACGTGGTGTTCCTTGGGGTTGATGTGAATAGTCCCCCTTGTGCTGCATATAGAGTCCGGAATCAAAGTACGTGCATAGGCATTGTGTGTGAAGCCTACCCGTACGTGTATTATCTGGATTGGTGATGTTGCATTTGATATGTTTTGTCCGAGAAGACTCCGTGCTTTTGGTTTTTCGGGTTTCTACGCGGTAGATTGCAACAGGGATCCTTGGGGATTAACTCCAAGGCACACCCAGAAAACTGAGCGGAAATGTGTTTTGCTAACTTGGCGGTCAGGGAACCGGCCTTGAACATAACTGGGTTATGTGATTATTTGGAAAAGTTTTGGGATCCGAGAGAAGCTTGGCTCGTGCGTACGTCTTAAAGTGACTACGTGGTGTGAGCAACGGGCAAGTGGAATTGTACCTAGGCTATGTGGTTCGGTGCGACAGACTCGAAAAGGGGACTGGCCGTTGGCATAGTCGGGAGCCTTAGACAATGGTCAGAAAGGCTAAATGCTCACGTGGTTGCCATCTGTGGGATGGTGGTGAATACGCTAAAGTGTCATGATTCACCGTTAATGTGCCCTGAGTGCACGGGGTGTTTGTCCGTGCGAGCCTACACATGTGGCGTAGTATATTTGCGCTTTAGTGTTTTACTGGACTAATGATATATAGGGAAATAGCACCGCCGTCCCGAGTAAGGGTCGGGGTCATTATAATTTGGTCAGATTTTGGCTGACCGTTGCTTTGTTTGCCACCGTGTGGTAGAATGTGCTTGCAGGAACTACGGAGCTGAGTACCAAATAGCGGGCTGGAGCCCATGTTGCTGTGCTGGCCCTAGAAGGCCAAAGCGAATAGTTGTACTTTACTTTTGGCATGTGTGGCCGGCCTGCGAGTCGATGTATGGAAAATATTATTTAATTAAGTGAACCTCTGTAAGGCCATAAGGCCAAGTTTCTTTCAGTGTATTATTATTTCATTCCAGTGGTAGTGATTGTGGACATTCATGTTATTTGGATTCAAGTTTGGGTTCTTTCTACTTTTAAAAGTTCCGCTAGAATGCTCTGTGTAGGACGAGTAGTCTTAATTGGAATGTTTGGATATTCTTATGTAACCCTTCCGACGGTCTGTGGTATTTGGCGTCGGGTTCCAGCTGGACCTTCTGTTATATGTCATGCGACGGATGGGGGTGTTACATCTGTTTGCCCATTTTCTTATTGTTCTTGTTGTGCCTGTGGTAGATTAGGCTAGTTGTGTTGTGGTAGTTTAGCTTAGACTATCTTTTCTCTGTTAATTTTGGTATCACCTTTTTATTACTCTGATAATTTATAAAACAATAAAAAGATTTTTAATTAATCTATTCACCCCCCCCCCCTCTAGAGTAAATCAGGTCTAACCCCATCTTTCAAAAGGTTTCGAAGGAACCATAAGTTAGACCCCCGGTACGTGGGACCTTTTCAGATTCTTGAGAGCATCGGAGTGTCAGCTTATAGGCTGGAGTTGCCTACTACCATCACTGGTGTCCATAATGTATTCCATGTGAGCCAGTTGCGGAAGTATAACCACAGTGATCGTCAAGTCCTTGACTCGGTGCCCCAAATTCTGCCCAACCTTACGTACATGGAAGAACTTGTTCGTATCTTGGATTCTCAAGATCGAGTGTTGCGGAGAAAGACCATCCCCATGGTTAAAGTTCTTGTGATACGCCTGGTTGTTCTCGAGATGAACTTCTTGTTCTCGAGAACTGGCATCTTGTTCTCGAGAACTGTGTTCTTGTTCTCGAGAATTAGCATCTTGTTCTCGAGAACTGGCTTCTTGTTCTCGAGAACTTGCTTCTTGTTCTCAAGAACTGGTATCTTGTTCTCGAAACCTTTCTTCTTGTTCTCGAAAACTGCCTACCTTGTTCTTGAGAACTACCTTCTGTTCTCGAGAAGCCTGTATTATTCTCGAAAACTACCTTCTTAGCTCTCGAGAAGTCCATGTAGTTCTCGAGAAGGACTTTATTGTTCTCGAGTAATCTGTTCTAGTTCCCGAGAAGTCTTCTTCTCTTCTCGAGTAATCCTTCTTCAGTACTCCAGTACTGCATACCTTCTCCTTGAGAGTCCTTTGCCTGTTCTCGAGTAGTCTGCTACCTATTGCCGAGTGGGGTTTCTTCTACTCGAGTAATTTTCTTTCACTCAAGAAATCCTCTCTTCAGTTTGAAAACCCGGTTCAGCAGACCCCGGTTCATTTCTTAAGTGTGGTTATCCTAATACTACACTCATTTATATACCTTCTTCTTCTTCTTCCTCCTCTTTAAGCCAACCGAATTTCAGTCTATCTCCCGAACCAGAGCAGCATGAACGAGAGTGAGAGTTTTTTCCCGATCCTTCCAGTAGCCGCCGACAGTGCTCCGGTGCTCGAAATACTCAACCGAATACAGAATCGGAAAGCTCTCAACGAGAGCTTCATCGTCGTGGTAAAATTTTCCCCATTCCTTGAGTTTTTCTTGCTAGGGTTTTTGGCCCTAACTTCTATTTTTTGACCATTCTTGTTAGATTTTGACTTCCTACGTCTTCTTTAGCCCCGATCTATGCCATGGTGCGATTTGGATGTCTTTCTCTGGTGAAACCAAGGCAACTGATGGTTTCCTCCTTCTCTTCCTTTCTTTACCCGATTTACAGGAATTTCTAACTTTTTGTTATCATGATTATTAATTAACTTTCTGATTTTTAGTGCTATTTAGATCTCTTGTCTAGTTCATTTATAATAACCATGTTCTTGATTTTGTTACCTCATCTTGTTAGTGTAATATGTGGTGGAATCTTACTCTTATAACCGTTTCTCAACGTTTAGGATAGACGTGTTAAAGTTTGTTTAGGGTTGTAAATTCTTCCTAAAGGTTGATCAACCGCTCCTGATCTAGAATTGTCCAGTAGAATCTGATGTGACATTATTGTCATGAGACTTATATCATGGTTTCCTTCATGGCAATGTCGTGGGGCGAGACACGCCTCTACACCAAGAAGGGTTATGGTGGGCCTCTAAGCTCTAAACTCGGGTAGTTACGGGGTTTTCATTCCGGGTTTACTTTGTTGTGGGTGTTATTTGTGGACGAAACTGTTGGATCCCTAGTTGATTTGGGCTAGGTTCAATAACTTAGGATGTGATCCAACATGTATAGCCATGGTCAAATTTGTGTCCTAGAGTCTAGACCAAGTCCTTAGAGTCAATATCAGATGGACCAGCTATCAACAATATCATCAGACACTCAAGACTTAGAAGATTTCAAGACTAAGTAAAATGAGTTCGACGTTCGTCGAACTCAGGTCGACGAAAGGCGTTCTCAGCTCGACGATCTTGAGATATTTCTCTGTGCTGAGCTCGATGATCTTCATTCTCTCTTCGACGAAAACTGGGATACTTCAACAAACTAAATTCAAGGTAACTCCAGATTATTCTAAATCCCACTTCAGGATTTGGTCGACGAAGAAGATTCTAAGCTCGATGAATTTGGACCTCCAGTTCACAACAACCTTCTGTTAGAAGATCTCAGGTCGACGAAGTCAACTTCTCAGGACGACAAACTATGCTCTTTGGTCGACGAATTCTGGAACTAGAAGATTTATGTCGACACTTAGGGCATGTGTCGACACCAACTATGTTGACACTGGAAGATTTCTATCCACACTAAGAATAATCTGTCGACACCAACTATGTCGACACTAAGAATAATCTGTCGACAACAACTTATGTCGATACCAGAAGATTTATGTCGACACCAGAAAACCTGTGTCGACACCAGAAGTTTTCATGTCGACACACAGAATATCAGTCAACACAAAATATTTGACTAAGTCCAGAATTGTTGCTAAACTCCAGTCGACGAATGCAATTGTCAGCTCGACGAACTTCAGACAAAAAAGGCAAAGTTCTGAAGCATACAAGTTCTATTATCCGCTCTACGAACTTGGAACTCATCTCGACGAACAGAAACTGTCTGGTCGACGAATACAAAACCTCAGTTCAATGAACTAGTAACTCAGCTCGACGAATTCTGTTATTCGTTTGACGATTCTAGACTTAGCCATTTCCGCCATTTAATCCTCACTCAAATGCAATAATTCCTGACAGATTAATGACTCAAACATTCCATGAATGTAGCCGTTAGAGGAAGCATTAATTACAGTCTTCTTTAGGAATATTACTTGCTGATTTTCCACGGGACAGTTGGGGAATTACTTTAATGCTGATTATTCTCAAGGCGTCGGCATTAATTACAGAGGATTCAAATTTTTTGAATATACATAGAAGAAAACAAGATCGACAGGCAATAAGCAAGAATCAGAGTACAACAAAATACTCAGTTAGAAAAACACAGACAGATAGACTGACTATAAGAATTCATACAGTACCAGAAAAGCTTCACACAAAACTCATACTGAAGCTTACAGTGACAGGAAGTGATATTCATTCATGCAGAAGAAGAACAATCATAATATATCAAGAGTCTTCTTCTTCAACATTCTATCCAGGACTTCCCCAAGGACAACAGATATCAAATCAGTCAAGAAGATCCTGTATCAGTGCTTGTCAAAAAATCTGATTGAAGACCTATCACCCTACAGCAAAGCTCCAAATCTTCCCTGAACCATTCTACACCTCAGGGGGAGCTGTTTGCTAACATCATTCCACATAAGTCTTCTCTCTGATTGTTGACAGAGAAGACAAAATCACTTTCTCACCCCCTCCTGTACAAAGGGTTGTCATCTCCCTTCAAAAGTGATTCCTGGTTACAAGTCTCCTTACCAAAAGACTTGAGTTGGTTTTTGGGGACCTGATCAAAACCCATTGGTGTCAGGCACCTGATCAAAAATCTGAGTGGATTCCTACCAAGGGTGGTAGAAGAGTGGATGTACCCAGTTGAGGGGGAACCACTATAAATTTCTTGTGTCGTCTGGTTGCTCATCTTTTTCTTTTTGTTCTTGCTGTGTGTCTGTGATTAGGATTATTACCTTTTGGTTTTTAGTTTCTTAATTACTGCATCTTTCAGTTTACAGCAAAAGCTGTAACAGTAATGTTTGTTTTGGGACCTAATCAATTTTAAATATACTCTATTCACCCCCCCCCCCCTCTAGAGTATTGTAGATCTAACCCTCACTTTCAATTGGTATCAGAGCGAGGTTCCTTTGGTTTCACAAGTTAATCCTTGAACCAAAGATCTTGTGTTAGATCTACAAATCACTTTGTTCACATTTTAAAGTAGGACCTCAGCCATGGCACAGAACAAAGATTATGCAAGCACCAGACATCCAGTTTGCAACTTGCAAAAGTTTGGAATCTGGAAGGCAAGAATTAAATTGTATATGAATTCTATTGATGAAGATATCTTTGCTTCCATCTTAACAGGAGTACCTCAACCACCTGCAGCTCCTCCAAGCACTTCCACAAATATGACTGCAGTACCTCCTCTAGACTATAATGATGCTTACAGGAAAGCCAAGATGGCTGATGCAAAAGCCATGAATATATTGGCACAGACAATGTTTGATGATTTTTTCCAGAAGGTTGCTGAGTGCACATCAGCAAAAGCCATTTGGGATTCCCTGAACCAAATGGTTGATGGATCAGCTGATGAAAGGAAGGATAGGAGATCAAATCTCATATCCTAATATGAGAATTTTAAGAAGCATGAAGCTGAAATAGTCTCAGAGATGTATAATAGACTAAGCTCAATCATTAATGAGCTAAAAAATCTGGACAAGGTCATCACTCTCACTGAAGTGAATGACAAAATTTTGATGTGCTTCCCAAGCTCATGGGACACAAGAATCTGGCCTATCAAGGAGGCTAGATGCCTGAATGAGATATCAACTGAATCTCTATTGGGCAAACTAAAATCTTATGAGCAGTTAATTAAGACAAGGGAGGCTGCTGAACAAAGAACACCTCCTGAACCTAAAAGAGATCAGAACATAACATTCAAAGCCTCAGAAGAATCAGAGTCTTCAACATCAAATGAAGAACTTATAAGTCTCTTGGCTAAGAGATTCTTCAAGATGGCTAGAAAAGACTTCAGGAGGAAGTCAGTAAGAAAGGATGACAGACCATAGTATGATAAGACACCAACCAAGGAAGTGGTGTGTTATGGATGCAGAAAGCTTGGGCATTTCCTTTCTGAGTGCCCAGAGAATTAGAAGAAAGAGAAGAGAAGAGAAAGGGAAAAGGATTCCAGAAAGCAGTTCACCAGCAAACCCTCTTCCAGCAAACACAAGAGGAAGGAAAAGGGGTTTGTAGCTGAGTCCTACAGTGAGACTGAAGTGGAGTCAACATCTTCAAGCTCTAGTGAAGATGAAGAAGAAGAAAGAGCAAAAGAGGTTTGCCTCATGTCAATTGATGCCTCAAGAAGCAACTCAGAAGAAGGAGAGTCAGACAATAAGGAAGCTTCTGAATCAGAAGCTGATCAGGTATTATCATTGTTTGATTATAATTCAGAATCTTTTAAATTAGACTTTAAAATCATGTGTTTAGACTTAATCAACTCTGAGAAGGAAATCAAACTTCTCAGAGATAAGCAAGTTAACAATGATAGCTTAGTATTAGAAAATACTAAATTGAAAAATGAAATAGATATGTTATTGAACAAATCACCCTTCTGAAAGATGAATTAAATAAGGCAAAACAGCTAGAAGAATCACTAAATGCAAGGATTAAACAACTAGCAGAAATCACTAACACATCTAATGCTAGGTTTAATGAAAGTAGGTTAGGATTAGGTGCATCATCTAGTGAACCACCTATTCTTCAGAAAAACCATCTATCACAACCCATCAATTTTATTTCTGAGAAAGGAAAGAAGAATACTGATCAAGTAAATAAGGTAAATAAAATTCTTGAACAAATTAAACTAAGGACAAAATGGAAAACCAGAAAACACAAAATAAAAACAAAGTTCAGCAATTTTCGTCGACCTCAGATCGATGAAAAGGGGTCAGTTCGTCGAACCCAGATCGACGAACTCTGAATGCCAACTATAGTTATAATTATTCGTCTAACTGCGATCGACGAACTTTGTATGGTTCATCGAGCAGAGATCGACGAACGTGGGGCACAGAGAATGAACATGTTTATTCTCTGGGCAGAGATCGACGATCTCAACCCAATTCGTCGAACTCTGGTCGACGAACTTACATAAATTCGTCGAACCCAGGAATACTTAACCAAAACTTTAACTTTAACAGAAACTTAAATACTTCTAGGAAATTATTTAATCCCCTAGCTGTCTGGACCATTCCACCTAGGTGATACCACCCCCTAGGATATAAGTCCCAGCCAGAATTTTCTGTTATTTCTAGTTTCTCCTATCAGCCATACGAAGGGCCCAAGGTAACCTGGATCAAAAATCACTAACTGTTTATATTGCAGGTGATAGTGTGTCCAGGGGTAAATGAAACTTGGTACCTGGACAGTGGCTGCTCCAAGCATATGACTGGCAGCAAGGACATCATATTCAACTACAAGTCTAAATTGGGGCCAAAGGCTATCTTTGGTGACTCAAGATGTGGTCAGTCAGAAGGAGTTGGAGAAGTAAAAATAGGAGCTGTCACATTCAGAAAAGTGACATATGTAAGTTGACTAAAGCATAACCTCATCTCTATAAGTCAATTATGTGATGATGGTTATCAGGTATACTTTAACCCTTCTACTTGCTCTATTATTAATAAAAATAACCAAACTGTTTTAACTGGAAGTAGACAAGGCAACATTTATTTAGTAAATTTTTCTTCTTCCACTACTGATATCTGCTTACTGAATTTAACTAGTAATAAGAATGATTTATGACACAAAAGATTAGGACATGTAAATCTAAAAAATATTGCTAGGTTATCTAAGCACAACCTTGTTAGAGGTCTACCTTCTGCTCCCTACAAGAAGGAAGGTCTCTGCAGGGCTTGTCAATTAGGCAAGCAAACTAAAACTAGCTTCAAGTCAATTAATAAGAGTGATTCACCTAGGATCTTGTACTTGCTACACTTGGATCTATTTGGACCCATTGCAGTACAAAGCCTAGGAGGGAAATCCTACACCTTGGTTATTATGGATGACTTCTCTAGGTCTAGTTGGGTTTTCTTTCTGAGAACAAAGTCAGATACATTCAAGGTTCTTACAGATTTTCTCAGGACCATATAGATTGAGTTCTCTACTCATGTTGCATTGATCAGAAGTGATCATGGCATAGAGTTTGAGTCTCTTCTTATGCATGAGTTCTGTGAGAAGGAAGGTATCAGGCATTATTTCTCAGCTCCTAGAACTCTCCAACAAAATGGGGTAGCTAAATGGAAAAATAGAACACTCATTGAAGCTGCAGGTACATTACTTGCTGATGCATACATGCCACTAACCTTTTGGGCAGAGGCTGTAAGCACAGCAAACTATGTCCTGAATAGGAGTTTAATTCACAAACTAAAGAATAGGACTCCCTATAAATTGCTCAAATGGAAGAAACCTAAAATTAACTATTTTAAAGTATTTGGTTGTATATGCTATATACACAATAACAACAAGAAATAAATTAGAAAGTTTGAAGCTAAGGCTGAAGTGGGAGTTTTTCTAAGATACTCCCAAGTAAGCAAGGCTTATAGGGTATTCAATAAATCAACCTTAAAAGTTGAAGAGTCTATTCATATGTCATTTGATGAGACTAACATGTACTGCAAGGATAAAGAAGTTTCTACCATTAGCAACTTGCAGGTACCCCACTTGTGTGAGACATTGGATGGACTAAACCTCACCCAAGAGGTTCCCACTCATCCCTCTCCACAGGTCATTGAAGATAGTGAAGAAGATGAAGCTGAAGAACATGAGCCTCAACCAACAGCAAATATAACTCCACAAGAGGAATTTATTCAAAATGCTGTTACACAACCAACTCCACCCTCTGATTTTGTCACACTTAGGGATCACTCCAGATCTCAAGTAATTGGAGACATTTCAGCAAGTGTATAGACAAGGCATCAACTCAACCAAGACTTGATGCATGCCTGTTTTCTCTCTCAGGTTGAACCTCTAACCATTCATTATGCTGAGCAAGATCCCCACTGGATCCTTGCAATGCAAAAGGAATTAAACAGACTTGAGAGATGTAGAGTTTGGGATTTGGTTCCAAGACCCCAAAACTACCCAGTTATTAGAACCAAATGGGTTTTTAGGAATAAGCTTGATGCCCAAGGAGTCATTGTGAGGAACAAGGCTAGGCTTGTTGCTCAAGGATATAGGCAAGAGGAAGGAATTGACTATGATCAGACCTTTGCACCAGTTGCAAGGTTGGAAGCTATAAGGATTTTCCTTGCCTATGTAGCATTCAAAAGGTTCAAAGTCTTTCAAATGGATGTAAAAAGTGCCTTCTTAAATGGAGTGCTACAAGAAGAGGTCTATGTAGAACAACCTCCAGGTTTTGTTTCTCCAACTTATCCCTCTGATGTTTTTATATTAAATAAGGCTCTCTATGGTCTAAAGTAAGATCCAAGAGCTTGGTATGAGGCATTGACAAGTTTTATATTAGAGCATAAATTTACAAGAGGAAATGTAGATAAAACCCTTTTCACTAGACATCTTAAGGACCAAATTTTGTTAGTACAAATTTATGTAGATGACATCATATTTGGCTCTATAGATTCAAAATTGTGCAAGAGGTTTTCTGACCTCATGCATTCTAAATTTGAAATGAGTAGCATGGGAGAGCTTTCATATTTTCTTGGTCTCCAAGTGAAACAACTCCCTGATGGCATCTTCATCTCACAAGCAAAATATGCCAAAGAACTTCTAAAGAAGTTTGGGATGGCTGATGCCTCAGCAAAGAAAACTCCCATAGCCACAAATATTGTTGTGGACTCTGATATACCAGGAAAACCTGTAGATCAGAAACTTTATAGGGGCATTATTGGGTCCCTATTATACCTCACAGCAAGTAGGCCAGATATTATGTTTGCTACATGCCTTTGTGCTAGGTTCCAAGTGAACCCTAAAGAATCTCATCTAATTTTCTTAAAAAGGATTTTAAGATATATAAAGAGTTGTCCTGATCTAGGCCTATGGTATCCTGCTGAATCAGAATTTGAGTTAACTGGATACTCTGATGCTGATTTTGCTGGATGTAGTGTAGATAGAAAGAGTACTTCAGGAACTTGTCAGTTCATGGGTATGAGACTAGTATCTTGGTTCTATAAGAAGCAAACATCAGTGTCAACATCCACTGCTGAAGCAGAATATATTGCAGCAGGCAGCTGTTGTTCACAGATGCTCTGGATACAGAATCAGCTCCTAGATTATGGGTTCAACTTAAATAATTCAACATTATTCTGTGATAATACTAATGTTATAGCCATAACACAAAATCCAGTTCACAATAGTAGGACAAAGCATATTGATATAAGACATCATTTTATTAGGGAGTGTGTAGACAAAAATAAGATTAAGCTTGTCTATATCTACACTAATTTACAAAAAGCTGAAATATTCACCAAACCTCTAGATGAGAAAAATCATGCTTTCTTTCTAAATCAGCTGGGAATGATCAATGGAGAAGACTTAGCTTAAGTTTTGTCTGCAATCGACGAATTTTCCAAAGTTCGTCGAACGGAGTTCGACGAACCGGGGAAGTTTTGAGAGATATTCGTCGAATGGAGTTCGCCGAATTCTGTGTGAAATAATTTTCGTCGATCGGAGCTCAATGAACCTTGCTTCAGAAGATATCCGTCGACCGGAGTTCGACGAATTATCTTCAAGTCTTCTGAATGAGATCGATGAATTATTTATTATTAACTCATTTCGTCGACCAAAGTTCGAAGAATCATGGAACGGAGTTTGTCGATTCATATTCAGGAAAACCTTATATCTAGGTTTTCTTCGACCTCCATCCCGCGCTTTCTGTTCCCTTGCACTTGATCGTCGTTTTCTCTGTCATTCTTGCAGGTGATCTAAATGGCGATTCCAGCAGGAGCTCTAGCCGCTATAAAGTTTGACAATGGCTTTGATGTCGACTTCGAATCATTCCAGCACTCAGATCCAATATTCCTATATATTCTGGAACTTCTGGAAGAACAGAATCTGAAGAACCTGATGACCACCAGGATAAAGTTGGTATGAATAGAAATCAGAGAATGGGTCTATACTTCAACCACTTCTGAAGACAAAATACTATGACAGGATCAATCGTCGGTAACATTGTCTCCTTAACCCCCGCGGTTTTAACTCAAATATTTGGTTTGACAAATGGCGAAAAGGATTTAGAAATTAATTCAGAAGAGTTTAATATGAAGCTAAATCTGATGGGATATGCTTGTGACAACCCAAATAAATTGTTGAAGAGGAAATTGTCTGCAGCATACAAGTTCCTGGCAGACATTGTTGGGAAGGTCTTGCTTGGCAAGCATACTGCCCATGACTACATCACAAGACATCAGTTCTTGGTCATGTGTGCAGTAATAAACAAGAAGCAAATAGACTGGGCACAACTTCTATTTGACTTGCTTAAGAAGAGGAATACCAAGAAGGAAGTATGTTTTGGAAGGATCCTAGGGATCTTCCTCAAGGAAAAGGCTGCTGAATCACTGGTCTCCCAGACCATATTCATTAATGCCAGTAAAAGGCTCACATGTGCCTTATTTGGCAGGTGGGAGAGAACAATCACCAAGCCAACAAAGGCTTCTACCTCTTCCACCCCAGCTTCTAAAGGCACCAGGGCTGTTAAAGCCACTCTCACACCTGCTGAAGAGACTCATCCCACACCACCATCTCTTCCAGCACCCCTTCCAGCAAAACAACTCACTTCCTCTCCCATTATTTCTTCAACACCCCAATCACAACAGCATACTCATGTTCCTACTCCACCTCCATCTCCACCACTTGACATCACTGACATTCCATCTACCACTCTTCAAGAAAATCCACAACCAATACCTCCTAAATTACCTCAAGACACCTACATTCCTACACCACCACAGTCTCCCTTCCCCCTCATTTATCTTCCATACCATCCTACATCCTACCATCAGACACCATGATGCAAGATGCCACCCCTCCATCCTCATCACCATCAAACCTTCACACATACCTGATGTTCCACCCTCCATTGCCTCACTGGTTGCCACCTCTTCCACACCAACTGCAACCCCATCTACCACTTTCTCACTGGACCCCTCTACCATCTCATCTATCATCACCATCATCACCCCTCTTCTGAAATCCCTAATAGCAGAGGCCATTACACCTCTTTCTACCACCATTTAATCTTTATCTGCTCAAATCTCTGCCCTCACTGCTGCCCCCTCCTTAGTCAGGGGCCTGCCCTCAGTTCCTACTGAAACCAGGCAGGGGGAGATGCCTGATGATGAAGCAGTAGCTACAGCTTCAGACACTTCAGCTCCAGCACCAGCAGATAGTCCAGCAGCATATACATATTATATAGATATAGATTTAATTGATTTTATTGATACTGACATGGACTTTGAGTCAGATTCTGAAGCCTTCACAACTGTTAGTGATTTTATCCTCAATCCCATAGTTAATTTACAAGATTTGCTGAAAACCTTTGATACTGTATATATGCATCCTCCTCCAGCAACATTCACTAAGCCACATTTGGCTATTGTGCCTTATACTTTTCCTATCAGTCAAGCAGTTGCTAAGCAACTCTATGACAGTTTTGCAATTACAATTTCTTCACCAATCTTGACAGTCATTCCATCCTCTCTAGAAACTATCTTAGCACCAATCTTTTTGATGGATGACTCCCCTATGCCATATCTAGATGAGTTGATCTTGGCTGATATTGAAGAAGAAAATAAGGCAGTAGCTGAAAGCTCTCTCCTAATTACTTCTGAGTCCTGTATAGTCTCTTCTTCAACTACTGCTGAAGCTCCAGCTTCTGAAACTTCTGCTCCTGCTCCAGAAAAGACTGCCACTTATGATAAAGCCTTGAAATCATTGGATGCTCTATATGATAATCCTCAGGGCTCTGCAAGTGAAGATGATGAAGATGATGATGAAGAAGAATCAGATGAAGAAACTGCCAAGAAGAAGAAGAAAATGCTGTCAAAGAAAAGGAAAGCCACTACTCCTGCTGCTGTTAAACTAAGCTCAAAGAATGACACCCCATTCTACATCCTTCAAAATATTACTCCTTATAAAGGAATGCTAGCATGGATGTGGCTATCTAAAAATCAGCAAAAGGAGAGGAAAAGAAGTAGGAAGTATTCTCCTCCACCAGTTCAGAGATACAGAAGAGATCCACCTCCTCTACCTCCTCCAGCAGCTGGTGCCACTGGCTCTAGCTCTCAGAGATCTGCTCCAATGCAAACTTATCAGAGACATCAAGGGAGATCCTCGGGAAGCATTCAGCAAAGGCATCATTCTTCAGGAAATCAACAGCAGCAACAGTCAACTCTCTCTACAGAACAGAAAACTAACAGTCCTGAAAGACCATATTCACCTCTTGTTCCTTTCGAGGATCCTGAGACAGCAAACACTGCTAGAATGGCCAGGTTCCAGGAAATTATTAGTCTATCCTTGATTAACAAAACAAAAGCTGAAGGCAAAGACATATCAGAATATACAACTATGTCAAAATACAGGAAGGAAGAACTAAAAAGATTTGATAAAGCAAACAAACTGTTTAATGTTGATGATTACATGATGCTCCATCCTGAAGCAGTTGTCCCTAGAACTACATCACTGAGAATTATTGGGGCAGCTGAAATGACAATGACACATGCACAGGCTTTGGATCCAAAGAGAGAAATTATCTTTACCAAGCCAGGAGAAAAGCCTAAAGAGGACAAGTCCATGGAGAAGAAGCAGAAGAAGTAATCCTTACTATGTTTTAATTTCTTTGTTTTTCTGTCTGCATTTGCTTTCAAACCGTGTTAACTGTTTAAACAAAGCTTATGTACATATATATCTGCTGCATGTGTTGGTAATTCTCTATCAGATATATCTTTTTCTTGCTTTGTTTAATTTTATGTTTATGTTTTGAGTCTATTAGTGACCTCACCCAAATAGGGGGAGAATGTTGGATCCCTAGTTGATTTGGGATAGGTTCACTAACTTAGGATGTGACCCAACATGTATAGCCAGGGTCAAATTTTTGTCCTAGAGTCTAGGCCAAGTCCTTAGAGTCAATATCAGATGGACCAGCTATCAACAAGATCATCACAGACTCAAGACTTAGAAGATTTCAAGACTAAGTAAAATGAGTTCGACGTTCGTCAAACTCAGGTCGATGAAAGGCGTTCTCAGCTCGACGATCTTGAGATATTTCTCTGAGCTGAGCTCGACGATCTTCATTCTCTATTCGACGAAAACTGGGATACTTCAACAAACTAAAGTCAGGGTAACTCCAGATTATTCTAAGTCCCACTTCAGGATTTGGTCGACGAACAAGATTCTGAGCTCGACAAATTTGGACCTCGAGTTCACAATAACCTTCTGTTAGAAGATCTCAGGTCGACGAAGTCAACTTCTCATGCCGACGAATTCTCAGGTCATCGAACTCTGCTCTTTGGTCGATGAATTTTGGAACCAGAAGATTTGTGTCGACACTTAGGGCATGTGTCGACACCAACTATGTCGACAATGAAATATTTGTGTCGACACCAAGAATAATCTATCGACACCAACTATGTCAACATTGGAAGATTTGTGTCGACACCAAGAATAATCTGTCGACACCAACTTATGTCGATACCAGAAGATTTATGTCGACACAAGAAAACCTGTGTTGATACCAGAAGTTTTCATGTCGACACACAGAATATCAGTCAACACAAAATATTTGACTAAGTCCAGAATTGTTGCTGAACTCCAGTCGATGAATGCAATTGTCAGCTCGACGAACTTCAGACAGAAAAGACAAAGTTCTGAAGCATGCAAGTTCTGTTATCCGCTCGACGAACTTGGAACTCAGCTTGACGAACAGAAGCTGTCTGGTCGACGAATACAAAACCTCAGTTCGACGAACTAGTAACTCAGCTCAACGAATTCTGTTCTTCGTTCGAAGATTCCAGCCTTAGCCATTTCCGACATTTAATCCTCAATCAAATACAATAATTCCTGATAGATTAATGACTCAAACATTCTTTGAATGTAGCCGTTAGAGGAAGCATTAATTATAGTCTTCTTCAGGAATATTACTTGCTGATTTTCCACGGGACAGTTGTGGAAATACTTTAATGCCAATTATTCTCAAGGCGTCAGCATTAATTATAGAGGATTCAAATTTTTTGAATAGACATAGAAGAAAACAAGATCGACAGGCAAGAAGCAAGAATCAGAGTACAAGAAAATACTCAGTCAGAAAAACACAGACAGATAGACTGACTGGAAGAATTCATACAGTACCAGAAAAGCTTCACACAAAACTCATACTGAAGCTTACAGTGACAGGCAGTGATATTGATTCATTCAGAAGAAGAACAATCATAATATATCAAGAGTCTTCTTCTTCAACATTCTCTCCAGGACTTCCCCAAGGACAACAGATATCAAATCAGTCAAGAATATCCTGTATCACTGCTTGTCAAGAAATCTGATTGAAGACCTATCACCCTACAGCAAAGCTCCAAATCTTCCCTGAACCATTCTACATCTCAGGGGGAGCTGTTTGCTAACATCATTCCACATAAGTATTCTCTCTGATTGTTGACAGAGAAGACAAAATCACTCTCTCACCCCCTCCTGTACAATTGGTTGTCATCTCCTTTCAAAAGTGATTCCTGGTTGCACGTCTCCTTACAAAAAGACTTGAGTTGGTTTTTGGGGACCTGATCAAAACCCATTGGTGTCAGGCACCTGATCAAAAATCTGAGTGGATTCATACCAAGGGTGGTAGAAGAGTGGATGTACCCAGTTGAGGGGGAACCACTATAAATTTCTTGTGTCTTCTGGTTGCTCATATTTTTCTTTTTGTTCTTGTTGTGTGTCTGTGATTAGGATTATTACTTTTTGGTTTTCAGTTTCTTAATTACTGCACCTTTCAGTTTACAGCAAAAGCTGTAACAGCACTGTTCGTTTTGGTACCTAATAAATTTTAAATATACTCTATTCACCCCCCCCCCCCCCTCTAGAGTTTTCTAGATCTAACCCTCACTTTCAGAAACCACCGCCGTAACATTTTTTCTCCCTATTAGTACTTTGTGGGGCTCTAACGGGAGTTTGGAAATTTGTGGTGAATGGTGGAGTATCCAGTCTACCCCGAATTTAGACGGATAAATTGTATTCAGGTTTGGCCACCCCGCCGGTTTTGGTATTTGGTGGAATTGACCACTGGTGGCTAATAGGGGTTTGTTTCTCTCCTGATGGTTTAATCTTGACCTTTTTCCCTTATAGTCTTGTGCAATTGGGGTGCGGTGATTTTACGTGACGCTTCACGTAAGTGTTCTCTTTATACCTTTGTACCTGACTGATGTACTTTATGTAAGTTTTTTCTTTGGCCTTGGGTTGGTACCCCTTGACTTTGTTTACTTTTGGCTCACTTTCTGCCATCTCTTGTACCTTCTTGCTGAGGTGTTTTGTCTTTGGAATGCCTCAGGTTTGGAGCTGTAGCTGGTAGGCATTTTAGTTTTGTAGTTCCTGGGAAGCTGTCTTGGCTGTGGTTTTGCCTCGCCGTAGTGAGGTAGTTTGTTGTTTTGTTTTCTTTGCTAGTTCAGACATACTTTGTTTTATGTGGGTTCGTGTCAGTTGTTGACGACCATAGGATTGTTGATTTTGGATACTTGTTAGCTGCTAGTTTTCCTTTTGTGTTTATGATTACTTTCTCTATGGGATGTTTTATGATAGGATTGCATGGTAGGTATTTTCAAGTATAAAACTAATAATATTACCTCATACAGTGCACGTTTTTTAAATGTTAAAACACTATATTTAACAACTATAAAAATCCACTTTTATTGCTATTATAAATTTAGAACTTGCATACTTTGGGGTGTCCTCTGGGAGCCTCTAAACTCATGTAGGGCATCTAATTTTATAAAAGAAGTCATTTCCGCAGCGTATAACCACTTTCCTCGTGGAATAGAAGAGTCACTAAGCCGAGAGATACGACTAACTACCTCATGTAAACTGATTTTACCTTTAAATAACTTAAAGAATTTTTCTTCATGATTAAGTAGGTGTTTTGCCTTAGCATCCGTAGTTATCCCCTGCTAACGTGACATCATGACGTGCATTTTTCCCTTACTCTAATACACCTTATTGGTGGTGAAAAATGCGGGTTGTGACAATATTAACTAAGAAGAAATGAAGATACAAGCGCTGATTGTCAGGAATCAGTACAAAAAAGGTGCTACCGCCGACGGTATAGGTAGCACGGCACGGTAGTCCAAAATTATATATGCGGCGGTTCAGGCTGAATTCTTCATTCCTGCTTGTCCACTCCCTCAATTCCGCATACAGTGCTTTCGTCAGCGCTTCCGAGATCTAGGTAATCCCCTCCCCCTTTTTCTCTTCATTTTTAAGTGTGATGAGATTAAAAGTGTAATTTGTGGAGTCCTAGTCATTTTGGGCATGATCCGTGGTGGTTTCACGAAGTTTTTGAGTTGGAGTTGAGATTTTTTGCCACTGATCTTCCTCGATTTTACGGATCTACCTTATATGAACTTGGATCTTCTTTCCCTCAACTTTCTAAGTGAAATTTGTGGAAAATGTATTTTTGGGGAAGATCTAGCAGAAGGGGCAGAGTGCAGTCTGTCACGCTACCACGCGAAGGTAGCAGATTACCGCGCCGCGGTGGCCCCCAAAAACTAGTTTCTCAGACTTTTGAAGAGTGGACTTTTTGTGCTTTGCAAATTCTGGCTTCTTCTAGCTCGTAAACATAACAAAGGAGTTTCTCCAAGCGCTCTCAAGTAGCCACGTCCAAATTCCCAGCAATAGATGTGGCTACCGTAATTTTGATGATGGTCATCGACATCGATGATCGTTAATCTTACATTTACAGTTACCTAGATCATTTGGGGGTTCTATCAGCAATTTCGACCGCTAGTTCATTTTCCTCAGTACTAACTCGTGAGTTCTATAACAACCTCAGGGATCTAGCTCACACATAGCCAGGCAGAGTAGTACGATCATTTATCGATACTGAGATTGTGACGATACTCCACGAGGATCTTGAATGGAAGTAAGTCTGGTTCCTTGGTGGGTAATGACTCAACATCATCAAGTCCTTTAGATCTATGCGGGACTAGAGAGAGATAAACAAGGTTCTCCATGGTGTGGAGAGGCGTCGAGACCTCATCACCACCGTGGACATGATCACGCCAAATGCTCGCATCATACAGGATGTTCTGCGCCACTCCCTGATGTTCAAGGCTGGGGACACCAAGAATATCACGACATAGCTTTCTATGGTGACGTTCTATATCATAGCTCGAAGGAAGTTCAGCATATCTGATCTTATCCTATCGATGATGCGCTAGACCTATCGGCTCAAATATCCCGACCCCCAGCGATTTAACACTTTGTTGTTGGGCACAGTGATCCAAAGCATCCTCATGGAGAAGTACCCTGCCATCAACTGGTACGCATACCCTACTGACTGTTGGACCCAGATCTACAGAGTAGGTGAGATTCCTAATACATCATGAGCATAGCCACTTGCTGCATAGCCTCCGTTACCCCGCGCAGGATCCCTAGGGAAACTAGCCGCGACATCTACGGTATGGTGGAGGAGCAGGGGTGGGAGATTGGGAAGATGACAAAATAGTTGAAGGGAGTGAAGAAGATGCTCATGAAAATGATGAGCAAGATCAACATTTCTCCAACTTCTTTGGAAGAATAGCATCTGCGCTTTACCACTTCGTCTTTTGGTGTTTGACTACGCTGCCCCCTTCTATTATTATTATTTTTATTATTATTCATGTTTGTAATAACATAGGTTAAAACATTTTTGCTGATAGATATTTTACTCGTACTATCAATCATGCGCTTAGTTTTATTATTATTGATTAGCTCTGTGATTTTATACATCTTAGCAATAATTTTTTCATTCTTCTTATTATTGTAGATGTATGTGTCGTGCTAGTTCAAACATATAAGAAAAGCAATAAAACAAAATAGTAGAACAAAAAAAACAATAAAAACTAGTGATCATATTATGAAGTAAGATATAATGAAGTCCATTTTAAGCTTACTCACAGAGATGCTACCTCAGGTCCAAGCATTACCTCAGATCTTAAACAGGCTCCTACACTCAGAGACAAAGCTCCTACACTCAACCTTTATAACTCAGGCTTATAGCTCAGGTCAAATAATGATCCTATAGAGTGAGTAAAGATTTGGTGATAATTGATTACAGAGAGATGTTCTTCTGAGTCAGCTCCTTAAACTGAATTAACTCAGTCTGAACTCTTCATAGTAAAATGATTCTTGATCTGCAGTGTAGTTCTGCTTGTGCTGAGAAGGCCTGATGCAGAGCTCTTCTTTGAGTGCTTTTCTATTCCACCTTTTAAAGAGAATACTGTTTTATGTTCTTACTGAAGATGACTTTGAGATATCTTTTCAATCAGCAAGCAACTTACTGCCTTCTTTAACTCTTTTGTAAAAATCAGAATAATCAATTGAGAAGAAGAAGACTACTTCAGGAAGAAGACGAAGAAGCTCTTGTTAATTTCTCTGTAAAAGCACTTTTATCATCTTCCATCCAACGACTCGTTATTTTGTATGGGCAAACTGAAATAGCAGCTGTATGGGCACTTTAGCTTTAATTGTTGTTTAGAAATAGTTCAATGCCATTTGGTTTATAGTTCATAAATCCTGCTTATTTTGAATTTGGGTGACATCAGTAAAAATCAGATATTGTGGACTTAGCAGTTTTCACAATCATTATGCACATGCGTTGAGTGAAGCAATGAGACTCAACGCAAAAAACGCTTAGTGAAAAATCTGCTTCTTGAGGCGTTAAGTAAGCCTTCATCTTTCAACGCTTTTGTCTCAGATAGCTGAACTGGTAAGGCATTGAGTGAACTTTCATCACTCAACTGATTTGTATTTGGTAAAGTTCTTCAGGTCGAAGGCGTTGAGTGAAGCCACTTTACTCAACGCTTTAGGACTTGGTTGTCATCCCGACTGTAGGAATTGATGAGCCTTCATCTCTCAACGCTTCTGCACTTCACTGAATTTTTGAATGAAGGCATTAGTATTCTCCATTCACTTAACGCTTCTAGACTCTGTTGCACTATTGATAAGTCGTTGGGTCAGCCTTCTTCACTCAACGCATCTGTACTTAGACATATTTCCTTTTGAGTAAGCGTTGAGTGAACAACGTTCACTTAACGCTTCTGGACACTGTTGAATTTTTGATAAGGTGTTGAGTGAGACATCTCCTCTAAACACTTCTATACTTGAACATAATTCCATTTGAGTAGGCTTTGAGTAAACAACCTTCACTCAATGATTTTGTACATAACCAGAATTAAGTCCAGCACCACTTAGGCTTTGAGTGTCTGATCTTCTGTCAACGCTTTTATCTTTCTCGCATTAAGTGAACTGAACTCACTCAATGCTTCTAGACTTAGCAAGATTTCTGCTTTTCCGGCATCCTATCTTGAGTCCAAATTCTATTTGACAACCTGCCTAATCATGGAACAACAGAGATATTGCAAATATTGAACTTGAACACATATTAAATACAATCATGTGTATACTATTGACTTGTGGGCCTTCTTCAAATCTGTGGTATTATGATCAATTGACCCAATAATCTCCCCCTATTTGAATAACTCGGAACTCTAGTCAATGATATACACTACCACATAGAAGAGATAATTTAGGTCCTGTCGATATTTGCACAACATCTCCCATTCATAGATCTGCACCTGCCTTCATACAGTTAGATACAACATTATCAATCTTTGAAACAGGGATTAAAGTGGTGGATCTTTTAGCCCCCTATCGCCGGGGAGGAAAAATTGGACTATTTGGGGGAGCTGGAGTGGGTAAAATAGTACTCATCATGGAATTGATCAACAACATTGCCAAAGCTCATGGAGGCGTATCCGTTATTTGGTGGAGTAGGTGAACGTACTCGTGAAGTAAATGATCTCTACATGGAAATGAAAGAATCCGGGGTGATAAACAAGAACAATAAATGACACATAATCAAGATATGATTAATTAACACAAAGTGATAATTATAAAACAAAATGTGTGCTCAGAATAAAGTTCAAATTCCTAATGCCCTAAGGAGCCTAGTATATAAAATAGTTTATGTTTCTGGTTCCTTGATGACAATGCCCATGCTTGGCATCTTGGAAGGCTTCTCATCAGCTTCAATCTACTTTTGCATTTGCCTTTCAAAATAACAGTGAGGCTTTAGGAAATACTTGCTTGGCTCTGTGGCATCTGATGGCACTGCACCTGTCTTCTTATCTCTTTTGAAGTTCCATCTTAACTCTTCATTTCTTTCCATTTTTGCCCATTCAAGGGAGATTTATAGCTTTCATCTTTCAGTTTTGTTCTCTTTAATTTGGTCCCAGGCTAACAAAATGATGGTCCTGGATTGAGGACTCCATCTCTCAAATTCAGGCCTGTATTCCCTTTCTTCTCTATATCTTTTCTTTATTTTCCTGATCTCTTCATCCTCTTTAGCAACAGAATTGCAATTCATTCTTGATATCTATTCAGTGGTGGGGCTAAATGTAGGAACATCTGCTACTGAGAATTCATCACCATCATTATCAATATGTTCTTTTGGAGCGGGAGCATTATCATATGTATACTGATCTAGACCTAATGATTGTTTGATGACACTTGTGGCATAGATAGCATTGTATGTATCTGCATTGATCATTTCATTCTCCCCTTTATGACTTTTTCACAGATTATAGTAGTCAGGGAGTTCTTGGTGAGGGAGATTCTATCATCCAAATAGATTACTCCTTTGGTGACATGATTTTTTCTTCAAGCATATGATCATCTAGAATCTGTGTACAAGCATCCATCCTCTTCTCTAGAGTGATCTTGTGTGTTTCCATGACTTTCGTTTGCACATTATGTACCATTTCCATATTGCTAGAGGTGATGTTCTGATTTTCAATTATATCATTCTGTTTTTGTCTAATCTCCTCAAGCTTACCTTCAGTATAAATCACAGCAGGAGCATCTCTCATGAAGAATGTAATTGTGTTAGCCTTTAGCAAATTTATCTCAAATCTTATAGACTTGATCTTAGTAGATAGAATTTGTCTTAATCATTTGATAGAGTCATCAACATAGTGCTGAAGCTATCTCCTCTAGTCATCTAGAATACCTTTCAATTAAGCCAGGAATGTAGAAGACATGGCATCAGCTTGATGAAATGTACCTTAGAAGCAGACATCCTCATCCACTTTCCTTATATATCCACTGGATTCTAAGTCAGCCATTTGGAACTCAGATGAGTGATCAGCAACATTAGTACCTGTCTTTTTAGTTTCATAGATTTCAATTGTATTTAAAGTCTCTTAAGCAGGGAGCTCAGTTGGAATCACCCCCTCAACCTCAGCACTTTCCCATGGAATTTGTTGGTCTTGAGCAATTGTGTGGAGCAGATCTTGTCTTCTATAATTTGAACTTGCTCCCCTCAGTAGGAGTACTGTAGGGCAGCAACTGAGACTCATCTAGAGTCTGATATATCCTTCTATATAGATTATCTAAGAATGAATAAATGTGGTCTTGTAATGATTGAACTTGCTCCCCCTTAGTAGGAGCATCCAACCTTGGTGTGTCCCCTCAATTTCTGCACAGATCCCGTCCACCACATCTCCAGCTACTTTTTTAGTTATTTCTATTTGAATGTCCACAGATTGAGAAACACTGTTGAAAGTCTTTAGATTCAAGAGTAGCTAACACCTAGAGGGGGGTGAATGGTTTTAGGGCTTCTTATATTTTTTCCTGGTTTAGGCGTGTTGTGATTTAGTTATACTTAGCTTTCAAGACAATCAACAATAATACACAGAAGATTTATGGTGTTTCCCCAGATTATGGGTATATCCACTATCCCTCCCACCTTTATAATAGTGTGTTAGATAGGGAACTTCTCCAAAACTCGACTCCTAAGAGAATACAACTCAGATCCCTCAGGATCTCTCAGTCTCCTCCAAGACATATCTCAGGCACAGAGCCCTACAAATTAGAGCAAGCTTTGCTCCTACAGCTCAGTGATCCAAA
Organism: Platanthera guangdongensis; assembly: GCA_039583875.1. Taxonomy (NCBI): domain Eukaryota; kingdom Viridiplantae; phylum Streptophyta; class Magnoliopsida; order Asparagales; family Orchidaceae; genus Platanthera; species Platanthera guangdongensis. The sequence goes on from CM077162.1 coordinate 86,826,643, forward strand.
GATCACCTACCTCAGACTAAGTTAATAGTCCTACACTCAGGATGCGATGATAGCCCTACAACTCAGATAGGAATACTCTCCTACCTCAGATCTGAAACAGATACTACATCAGGCTGACAGCCGTACACTCAAATCCACATAGGGATCCTATATCAGGCAAACTGCCCTATAACTCAGATCCACTCTAGGATCCTACCTCAGATTCACCTCAGAATCCTATCACACCAATCTACAAAAGATCCTACACTCAGCCTTTATAATATTAGTCTTACACTTAGATCCAAAGGATCCTACAAAAATTAGAAAGGTTGGTTGATGTAGAATAAATGTAAGAGAATGTTTCTCTATGTCTTAATCCTTCTATACTGAGTTGACTCAGTCCAGATATCTTCTTCACAGCTCCAGAAATTATCTTTAGGAATAAAACTGCTTGAGTTGTGAATATGCTGCAGTTAGGGTTATCCTTGGCTTCTTCTTATTTTACCTCAAAGAAGTTTCTCTGAACTTATTGTTGAAGGTGTTAATCACAACAGCTAACTTGCTTGAACTCTTAGATCGGAAGTTTGGACTTGTTCTTTAGGCTCCACAAAAGTGTCGAGGGGAAGAATATGAAGTTCCACGCTTTCTGAAAGATAATAGTTGTTAACCTAAATCTCCTAAAGGGGGGTGAATAGGTGAGTTGTGCGTCTTTTGCGGAATAAAAATCATAGAACACAACACAGATCTATCTACTAAAATATCACAGACGAGACAAGATTTATAGTGGTTTCCCGATCTTGGGTACATCCACTTTCCCTCACTGATCTAGCAATAAACTAGACTCAGCTACTCCACTATCTCGGATTGAAAATCAATCCTACCCTCGGAACAAAGTTCCTACAATCTCAATCTAATCCAACTGGATCTACAACTCGGAAGAAACACCTTCCTACAAACTCGGAGTGGAAAACTCCTACACTCGGAGAAAAATTCTCCTACAGAAAAGAAATTCAAGTATTGAAAAATACAAACAGTGAAATCGTCTGATTCAAATCTGAAAATAAAACAGAAACTGGAATCTTCCTCTTGGCATGCAGCTTTATCAGAAAAGTTGAAGAAGGATTCTCGGCAATCAGTAGATCTGAACTTCTTGCTTCCACAATCGGACAGATGATGAGTATGTGAAAAACGATCTCGATCTGGAGAGCTTTTTCAGTCTATTTCCTCTGAAGATCGAAACCCTTGCCAGAGAAGAACAGCGGCGGCGGCGGCTTTCGTTCCGTGAAGAGAGAGAGGAAATAGCGATTATTTTGGAAAGCGACGGCTGCAAAACTCAGAAGAATTTTCTTCTTGAAAGTTCTATTTTCTCATTAGGGTTTGTCGATTAGATAAGGCCTTTTATAGGAGTACTAATAACGGTCATAATCAGTTTTAATAACGTACACGTGGACCAATCATATCACGGTATTTGAAAATCTATCAAATCTGGACTTAGAAGAAATTTCAGAGAAAATGAAGTCATATACACGAGTAGGTATAAAACTACTCGAGTAGGTCAAGGAATACTCGAGTAAGCAGAGAGAAATTACTCGAGTATACAAATCAAGACTACTCGAGTAGGTTGAAGACAACTACTCGAGTGCATATAAGCAACTACTCGAGTACCTAGAAGATCTACTCGAGTACACAGAAAATTTTCTTGGAAAGGAGTTGAGCTACTCGAGTACAAGTTATACTACTCGAGTAGGTAGAATTGAACTACTCGAGTGGTTAGAGGAACTACTCGAGACAAACACTTAGAAATATTCTGCACACGGGAAATCAGCTACTCGAGTAGTTAGGTTTAACTACTCGAGATAAAAGAAATCTTCTCGAGTATATGAAATACTTACTCGAGTATATCACAACTACTCGACACAGAGAAGATTGTTACTCGACACAGTGTCGCGACTTACTCGAGTATAGAAAGTACCTACTCAAGTAAATGACTTAGAAAAATTTTGGGAAAAATGAATCTGGAACAGGAAGAATATACTACTCGAGTATGAACTACTCAAGAGAGAATAAGCTACTCGACTATATGACTTGGACTACTCGAGTGTTTTACTTAGAAAAGTTTGGAACCTGAATTCTGGGCAACTCGAGTAGGAAGAATGACCTACTCGAGTAGTTAAGTAAGCTACTCGAGTATGTCAATGAACTACTCGAGTGATTTATTTAACTTCACGAGAGGAAAAATTTTCTTACTCGAGTATGCAGAAGTTTCACTCGAGTATATCTCAAGCAATCTACTCGAGTAGTTAGGGACCTACTCGAGTGAAATACTTAGAAAAATTTCTGTCAGTAATTTTCTTTTCTACTAGAAGGGAATCAGCACCAAGTCTTTACACAGTCCTATAGCTTGAATATGAGGTGTATCCCAATAGAGAGACTACACATGAGTCAACACTTTGGAACACATAATGAGGGATTACACTGTGTGGTCCTGTGTTTTGTGACCCATTGTAGACTGACATTAGTCTACACTTCCCATTGGAGTCCTGCAAACACATAACTCAAACAAAGCATCAAATACAACCTAATTCATCTTAGTTCCAGGGTGATTTCATCAAATCTGTGTTACTGTGGACATGGTTCCCAACAATCTCCCCCTATTTGTTGAAGTCAGAACCCTTTACACTAAGGTGAATTATAGACATAAAAAGAAGCTAAGTAGAAAATGTGCAAGCAAGCAATAGACTATGATAGAGGACAATGAGACCAAAAACTTAGAATTATATAAATAAGAATATCCAAAATTTTCATTTCTACAGTCAATCATTCCACCCTCTCAAAGATCCTTGAAGATCAACCTTGATTCTGTCAGTCCAGTTTCTCTTGTTGTCTTCTCTGGTAGCAGTAGGGTTTTGGATAGTACTTGGGAGGCCTCGGAGGGGCTGCAGGGTTTTTCCTCTCATATTCTCTATCATAAATTCTTCTTTTTGTCATGGACTTCTCATAAAGTTCCAAGTCAGAGGAGCTGTAATGAATGTTCCTGCTCTCATGGAATTCCATAACTAATCTGAGAGTTTCTAAAATCAGGGACTTGGAGGTTGGAGACCAAACTTCAGCATGTTCAGTGGCTTTAGTAGTAGCAGTCCTGCTAGCAGAGGGGCCTTCATCATACTTCCTTTTCTTCTTGTAGGTTTTGATATCTGGAGGAACTTTGAGGAATATATCTGCAGGATCTTCTTCCCAGTCTTAAGCATAGGTGTCTGGAGGGGCAACTGTGTCTCCAGGCATGGGAGAGAAAGTAGGTTGCAGAGGAATAGCTGGAGCAGATGGAGCAGATACATCTGTAGCTAGAGGGTTTAAATGATGGGGAATGATGTTGGGGTCAACAGCAAGGGCTGGCAGAATCTGATTGTGCATCCAGACAGTAGTGTCATAGGTATGAAATTTGACACTCTGTATCTAGGCTAGCACATCATCATGAATTTTCTTCACATGAGCTTCTCATACATCTGACTTCCGAGCAGCTAATTTTTCTACTTGTTATTTGAGTTCCTTGATCAATCCCTCCCCCTTTCTGATTTCCACAGATAACCTCTCTATAGTATCTTCTTTGAAAATACCAACTTCTTCACAGATTTTCACTTTGTTGGTTTCATTCCTTTTGTCTAGCTCTATCTGATTATTGGCAAGGGTGACACCTTGTTCCATAACTTCTCCAACACTAGTGATAGTGTGGTCAAGGGCTTTGCCACCAAGTTGAAATAAATACTTGAGCTTGTCAGTATTATGCTGAATTTCAGCAAAGCCTCTGCTCATCTCAGTCTCGAGAGCAGTTACCTTGTCAGTTACAGTTTTTATAGAAGTATCAAAATAATTTCTTTGTTCTTGCAGCAGGAAAGAGATTTGGGACAGCAAATCTGGAGAGGGAGAGGTAGCAGGAGCAGCAGATGAAGGAGCAGCAGAAGGAAGGGGAGGAGTTACCCAAGGGGCTATTTCTTCAATGATCATAGAGTTGTGAGCTCTGGTGGTAGGAGTGAGAGCAACCCCTTCTTCTGTAACATGAGGGAGAGAGAAATCTAGATTTCTGAGAGGAGCTTCTGCTAGCTCTAGAGAGGGCTCATCAGAAATAAGAATGGTGTCTTGCTGGTCTTTGAGGGCATCTGGAGATTTGGCTGGAGTTCTGGCTAGAGAATGTACAAGAGACTGTGCTGGAGTGGAGTCCTTGTGACATTCATAGGATGGAGATGGAGGAGATAGAGGAGGAATAGGCATCACTTCTTTAGAGAGCTCTGCAATCATAGCATCTATGGCAGCAACTGTTGAGAGAAGAGATTCTTGAGGTATCTCATCTGAGGGAGTTGCTGTACTTTGTGGAGTATGAGGTAGGGAAGGAATTGCTGGCTGAGGAGAGGGCTTCCTGACTGAGGTAGAAGGAGCAGGCTCCCCCTCACTTGTTGCACCAGAGGAGCTGGCCACATGATGAGGAGAGGGAGATGGAGTCCTATCTTCTAATGTTGGATCTGCTGGAAATTCTGAAATCTTTGCAGCTTGGGCAGGATTCTTTAGCTTGAGCTCCCATCTCTGAATAGAAGAAATGAAGACCTTCTTCATGTGGTGAAGAGGGGTCCCTTTGGAGAAGTTGAATACCTCAGGATTTGTTTCATGGAGGAGCAGAGAGATTATTCTGGCGTAGTTGGGGGATTTTAAACTGTCCTTGATTCTATCCAGAATCAGCATACCAAATTGGAATTTCTTGCGGCAGATAATGGCTTGCATTATGTAGAAGAAATATGATGGAATGTCTCTTACGGAGTTGGTCTTGCACAGTAAAATTTTTCAAATAACATCAACCAGAAATTTGCCTTCTGCGTTCATGTCTGACCTTTTTAAGTACTGAGCATCAGCTGAAATGCCATAGAATAGGGTTGTTCTGTCAGAGTCTTCAGCATCTAAGTGATCTTCTTCGTCTACTATCGACAGTCGGAGAAGTTGAGAGACAGAGTTCTTGTTGAGTTTAATTTTCAAACCTTTCACTTTGGATTTCAGTACTTTACCATTCCTTTTGACCTTCAGATTTGAAAAGAATTTGGCTACTTCGGGGAAGAGAATCTGGCAGGGTTCTTGCAGGATGAAGGAGAGCCCTGCGGTATCTAGAAGAATGAGCAAGTTGTGAAAGTCGTCTGAGAGCTCGGCAATCCCGGCGGTAACAAGTTCCGATCCTATGCCAATCTTGGAGATGGAGGCCATGATCCAGAAAATGGGAAGAAATTCTGTCGGGGAAGAGGAACAGTCGCGGCTCTGCAATTTCTCGAATGAAGATGAAGCGGCGGACGGATACTCGAGTGCTTGGAAATGATTTCGTGTAGAAGTAATATGGAATTTCGAATTTATAAAACCCTAGGTTTAAGTCTAATCATCTAGAGGAAAATAATTTAAAGTAAAGGCGGCACGGGAAAAATTTGAAAGCCAAGAGGCAGATACACGAGAGGTAAAAGAGGTACTCGAGTACATAGGGGGTTACTCGAGTAGGTCTAAAGAAGGTACTCAAGTATATAGAGAGTTACTCAAGTAGGTCTGGAGAATCTGAAATGACTCGAGTAGAAGAATGGACTCACTTGAGTAGGTGAAGTATACTACACGAGTACTTAATTGCCTTACTCGAGTAAGTTAAAGGACTACTCGAGTAGTTTTGTTGAGTACTCGAGTAGGTACTTTGAGTACTCGAGTAGGTCAGGTTTTACTTGAGTCAGAGAAGGAAGAAACCTTTGAAAAGCCAGATTTTGACTAACCTTTTAATTTCCTTTGCTTCCTTGATATCCAAACTGCTCTAATCTTCCTTGTTGAGCATCCCAAGTTCCATTTTGAAGAATGAGAACTTGGTCTCGTCCAGCGGCTTCGTGAAAATGTCCGCAACTTGCCTATCTGTGGAGACATATTGGAGATCTATGTCCCCATGCCCTACATGCTCTCGGATGAAATGATACCTTAGCTCGATATGCTTTGTCCGGCTGTGCGAGACTGTATTGTTGGCTATTGCAATTGCGCTGGAAGAGTCGCAAAACAGAGGGATATTCTTGAACATCATGTTGTAATCCCCAAATTGATTGCTTATCCAAAGTAACTGTGCGCAGCAACTGCCTACAGAGATGTACTCTGACTCGGCCGTTGAGATTGCGACACAGTTCTACTTCTTACAACTCCAGGAGATTAGCATTCTTCCAAAGAATTAGCAAGTCCCTGAAGTGCTTTTCTTGTCGTCTTTGCTACATGCAAAATCTGCATCTGAAAAACCAATTAGTTCACTGTCATTACTTCTTGGGTACCATAAGCCAAGATTTGGTGTACCTTTAAGGTATCTCAAAATCCGCTTTGCAGCAGCGTAGTGAGATTCTTTATAGTTCACCTAAAATCTAGCACAGACATATGTTGAAAACATTATGTCAGGTCTACTGGCAGTGAGGTAGAGCAGGGATCTAATTATGCTTATGTACTTGGTTTCATGAAAAGGTTTCCCTTTTTCATCCTTGTCCAGATACATAGTTGAGCCCATTGGAGTCCTCATAGAGGTTGCGTTCTCCATTCCGAATTTCTTAATTAGCTCTTTGGTGAACTTGGTCTGCGAGATGAAAATTCCATCTTCAGATTATTTCACCTGAAGCCCTAAGAAATACTTCAGCTCGCCCATACTGCTCATTTCGAACTTCCCTTGTATAAGTTTTGAGAACTTTTTACAGAGGTTGTCGTCTGTAAAGCCAAAAATAATGTCGTAGACATAGATTTGCACTAGAAAAATCTTGCCTTTTATTTCCCTAATAAATAATGTCTTGTCATCTTTCCCCTTGTGAACTTGTTCTCAAGTAGAAAGCTAGACAGCGTCTCATACCAAGCTCTAGGAGCTTGTTTCAGACCATATAGAGTCTTGTGCAGGAAATAGACATAATCAGGAAAGTTAGGATCAACGAAACCTGGAGGTTGTTCCACATACACTTCCTCCTTTATATTACCATTTAGGAAGGCAGACTTCACGTCCATCTGATAGACGGTAAAGCCTTTGAGTGTAGCATATGCTAGGAACAACCTTATTGCCTCCAGCCTCGCTACTGGAGCATATGTCTGGTCGAAGTCGATTCCTTCTTCTTGACGATAGCCTTTAGCGACGAGTCTGGCCCTGTTCTTTATGATCGTCCCGTCTTCGTCCATCTTGTTCTTGTATAACCATTTTGTTCCAATGATGTTCTTTCATTTGGGTCTTGGAACAAGTTTCCATACATTGCAGCGCTTGAACTGATTTAGCTCTTCTTCCATTGTCATTATCCACGATCCATCTGAGTTTGATTCCTCAAACTTATTTGGTTCAACCTGCGAGAGAAAACTTAAATAAAGATTCTCATTAGTTGTACCTCTTCGAGTTAAGACACCGTCCCGGGGATCTCCTATGATCTGGTCCATGGGGTGATGCTTTAGATGTCTGAGTTCTAAAGTTCTTGCATCTGGATTATCTTCAATCACTAGAGTGATTTCTTCATCTTGGATGACTTCTTCATTTTGATCATCATCCTCTCCAATAGGAGTTGGAGTGGTGATCTTAATGAGCTTTTCGCCTTTGTCTTCGGACGGTTCATCCAAGCTGGTTTCTTTCAGCTTTTCACCTGCATCTTCAATGAGCACACTAGACGGATTGCTTTGCAGCAAGCTCGTCTCATCAAATACAACATGTATCGATTCTTCTACCACCTGGGTTTTTCTATTAAATATTCTATATGCCTTACTATGGCTACTATAACCTACAAAAATACCTTCAAAACTCTTTTCACTGAACTTGGTGGTATGATACTTACCATTGCTGAGTATGAAGCATTTACAGCCAAAGATTCTAAAGTATGAGACTGTTGGTTTCCTGCCTTTCAGAAGTTCGTAAGGTGTCTTATCGTGGTCTTTGTTTATGAGTTCTCGATTTTGCACGTGGCATGCAGTGTTGACGGCTTCAGCCCAGAAGTACTCCGGTAGTGAAGCATCACTCAACATGGTCCTGCAGGCCTCTATGAGTGTTCTGTTCCTTCTCTCAGCCACTCCATTCTGTTGTGAAGTATGAGGAGAGGAAAACTCATGAAAGATACCTAAGCTTTCATAGAATTCTGCCATGGCCCCAGATTTGAACTCTGTTCCATTGTCACTCCTGATTTTGACTATGGAGCAGTTGTATTCATTCTGGACTTGCCTGACAAAATTAGTAAAGATGTCGAAGGTATCTGACTTGTGTTTCAGAAAGAACACCCATGCAAATCGCGAGTAATCATCAACAATTACCAACGTATAATCCTTACCTCCCAAACTTATAATTTGTAGTGGACCAAATAAGTCCATGTGCAATAGATGGAGACATCTGTTAGAGTCTTTGCCAATAACGCTTTTAAAGGTAGCCCTTGTTTGCTTGCCTTTTACACATGCATGACAAGGTCTATCTTTGACGCACTTGACATTTGGTGCATCACGTACTAAGTTCATTGAAAATAATTTATTAATAGTTTTGAAATTAATATGTGCTAGTCTCTTGTGCCATTGGTCACCAAGAGACGACCAATCTTTTGTTAAAAGACACGCTGGTGTAGAGGAATCTATACAGATGAAATTTAAACAAAAAATATTCCTGATTCGAGTGCCGGATAGAATCATTTCCATATAGTCAATGGATTTTATCAGGCACTTATCAGCATGGAATTCAACTATGTATCCTTTATCGCAGAGTTGGTTTATGCTAATGAGATTGTATTCCAATCCTTCGACATAAGCCACATCCGAGAAGGATACATTGCTGTTAGTAATCATACCATAGCCTCTAGTGATTCCATGGTCTGAACCTTCAAAGATGACCTTTGGTCCGTTCATGACTGGAGTAAAGTTCTGAATGAGGCTTCTAGTCCTGGTCATATGCCGAGAGCATCTGCTGTCCAAGTACTAGATAGGTGTTTTGTTGGCCTTTGGACATACCTGCAATCATAATCAGTTTGCCTTAGGAACTCAAACACGTTTGGGTCCTTGGCCTCGGGTTAGAGTGCTCCCCCTACGAGTGTTAGCATTATGAGCGGTCTTTCTCATATTGCTGACATGAGGGGTTGCAGCATTTCTGGAATTGAACCAGCAATCTATGGCGAAGTGACCAACCTTGCCACAGCACCAACAGTAAAATCTGTTGTACCTTTGCCTCATGATCTCCTGCTTGACCTTTTGGAATTGTGGTCTTGCAGGGGCAGCATTCCTGGATGAAGATGCCTCATGATGATGGAAATCACATGGCTTCTTCTCCTTTATAGGCTTCTCTACAACAGGCTTCATCTTGGGTGCCTTCTTGAAGTTATGCCCACGATTGAAAGGGCCATAGCTCTGAAGAATAACTTCTTCATAAGGTGCCTTAAAGACACTTTCGCCAAAGTCTCTGGGTCGAGTCCATCCTTGATATCGGGACTTTGGCTCTACATAGGTAGGCCTGGCAAAGTGCCCGTAGGATGAGTTAAAATCAAACTCATTTGATGGAAAGATGACTTTCTTGAATGTAGTTTGATCTTAAGGGGCTTTCCCTTTCTCTTTGGCTAAGGCCTTTTTGGCAGCCTTATTCTTCCGTTGATTCTTGTTTATCCTAGAGGATTTACTAGCAGCTTCTTCATGGCCTAGTCCAACTCCCTTGGCCTTTGCTGAGAATTCAGCAACGAATGGAAGAACCGTCTTGGGCTTCGAGAAACTTTCAACCAGTTTCTTTTCAGCTGCAAGTTGGGCTTCCAATTCCTTGATGATTTTCTCTTTGAGGTCAAGGTGCTCAAGAGCCTTGTTATATTCTTCAATTGCATTATTGAAGTTTTCTTCGAGGGAGTCTGTCTTTGCGACTTTCTCTCTCAAGTTACTCTCTTCGGCTTTTAGAGATTTGATCTCTTTAGCCTGAGTCTTCACGACTCGACGACATTTGTCGTAAGCCATGATTAACTCCTTGTACTGGGCCATTAGCTATGACTCATCGTCAGAGGAGCTTTCCTAAAAATCATGTTCAGAGACTTCAGAATCTGAAAGAGGAGTATGAGAGTTTACCTTCCCAGTGAACTGGGGCTCTTGATCATCATCTGTTTGAGCCATTAGTCCAAAATAAGCTTCTTCTTCTTCACTTGACTCAGATGAGTCGGAGTCACTAAGAGTCTTGCTCTTTTTGCTATGAGGCTCTTCTCTTTCCTCTTCTTGTTGTATGAGGATTTCTTTTCTTCTCTTCTACTACCCTCCTTCTTCTTATGAGGGCAGTCAGCGATGACGTGACCTGGCTTATTACAACAATAGCAAATGATGTCAGTCGAAACATATTTGTTCTGTTTGGAGGAATACCTGTCATGGCTACATGATCCTTTTCTTTGCCGATCACCATCGTGTCGTGATCTTCTATAGGAGGCATCCTTGCCTTTCCATTGCTTTTTCTTGTTCAAAAATTTCTTGAACTGATGTGAGAGCAGTGAGAACTCTCCTTCTGATAGCTCAGAGCCCGAGGTACTAGGCTCAGAAGTTTCTTCTTCTTCACTAATCTTTGGAGCTGGAGCAGGGGAGGTAGCCTTTGTCTTTCTGGAGGTGTCTGATTTTAGAGCAACAGACTTTTCTTTGAGAGCAGACCTGCTCTTCTATTCTTCAGCTTTCCTGGTGTTGAGTTGAAGCTCATATGACATAAGCTTCTCAAAGAGATTTTATGGGTCTGTCTCAGCCAGCTTCCCAAACTCCCTGATGACACAGACCTTGTTGTCCCATTCTTTGGTCAGGGATCTCAGAAATTTGTCATTCAGTTCTCCATTAGTGAATACTCTGCCATAGACCCTTAGGCCATTCACTATCTTGAAAAGTTCTCAAATGTATTAGCAATGGTCTCTTTGCTTCCCTGTCGGAAGGCTTCATACTTCTGATTGAGGAGGGATCTCCGATCATCCCTCACTTATTCTGTTCCCTCCATTAAGGTAACTAAGGACTGCCACATCTCCTTTGCAGATTGGCAGTGTATTAAGTTCTGCATCATGGAGTCATCAACTGCCCTTGTTATGAAGTTTTTAGCTTTCTTATCTAGTGAGACAAGTGCAATCTCGTCCTTGTCCAAATCCATCAGCTTCTTTGGAACCTTTATGGTAGGATCTATAGTGGCGACAGTCATAGGGACATAAGGACATTCTTCAACTATCATGAAGATCCCTGGATCCACAACTTCCATAAAAAATTTGATCCTTTCTTTCCACATGGGAAAGTTGTTCCTGTTGCACAGGGGAAGCTTGGCGAAATCCTTTACCTTGTCCATGATAGATAGATCTCAATTAACAATATATACAGGAACTGATCAAGGTGTTAACCTTTTAACGATCAACCTGGCTCTGATATCAATTGAAAGATAATAGTTGTTAACCTAAATCACCTAGAGGGGGGTGAATAGGTGAGTTGTGTGTCTTTTGCGGAATAAAAATCTTAGAACACATCACAGATCTATCTACTAAAATATCACAGACGATATAAGATTTATAGTGGTTCCCCGATCTTGGGTATATCCACTTTCCCTCACCGATCTAGCAATAAACTAGACTCGGCTACTCCACTATCTCGGATTGAAAATCAATCCTACCCTCGGAACAAAGTTCCTACAATCTCAATCCAATCCAACTAGAACTACAACTCGGAAGAAACACCTTCCTACAAAATCGGAGTGGAAAACTCCTACACTCGGAGAAAAATTCTCCTATAGAAAAGAAATTCAAGTATTGAAAAATACAAACAGTGAAATCGTCTGATTCAGATCTGAAAATAAAACAGAAACTGGAATCTTCTTCTTGGCGTGCAGCTTTATCAGAAAAGTTGAAGAAGAATTCTCGGCAATCAGTAGATCTGAACTTCTTGCTTCCACAATCGGACAGATGATGAGTATGTGAAAAACGATCTCGATCTGGAGAGCTTTTTCAGTCTATTTCCTCTGAAGATCGAAACCCTTGCCGGAGAAGAACAGCGGCCGCGGCTTTCATTTCGTGAAGAGAGAGAGAGGAAATAGCGATTATTTTTGAAAGCGACGGCTGCAAAACTCAGAAGAATTTTCTTCTTGAAAGTTCTATTTTCTCATTAGGGTTTGTCGATTAGATAAGACCTTTTATAGGAGTACTAATAACGGTCATAATCGGTTTTAATGACGTACACGTGGACCAATCATATCACAGTATTTGAAAATCTGTCAAATCTGGACTTAGAAGAAATTTCAGAGAAAATGAACTCATATACACGAGTAGGTATAAAACTACTCGAGTAGGTCAAGGACTACTCGAGTAAGCAGAGAGAAATTACTCGGGTATACAAATCAAGACTACTCGAGTAGGTTGAAGACAACTACTCGAGTGCATATAAGCAACTACTCGAGTACCTAGAAGATCTACTCGAGTACACAGAAAATTTTCTTGGGAAGGAGTTGAGCTACTCGAGTACAAGTTATACTACTCGAGTAGGCAGAATTGAACTACTTGATTGGTTAGAGGAACTACTCGAGACAAGCACTTAGAAATATTCTGCACACAGAAAAACAGCTACTCGAGTAGTTAGGTTTAACTACTCGAGATAAAAGAAATCTTCTCGAGTATATGAAAGACTTACTCGAGTATATCATAACTACTCGACACATAGAAGATTGCTACTCGACACAGTGTCGAGACTTACTCGAGTATATAAAGTACCTACTCGAGTAAATGACTTAGAAAAATTCTGGGAAAAATGAATCTGAATAGGAAGAATATACTACTCGAGTATGAACTACTCGAGAGAGAATGAGCTACTCCACTATATGACTTGGACTACTCGAGTGTTTTACATAGAAAAGTTTGGAACCTGAATTCTGGGCAACTCGAGTAGGAAGAATGATCTACTCGAGTATTTAAGTAAGCTACTCGAGTATGTCAATGAACTACTCGAGTGTTTTACTTAACTTCACAAGAGGAAAAATTTTCTTACTCGAGTATGCAAAAGTTTCACTCGAGTATATCTCAAGCAATCTACTCGAGTAGTTAGGGACCTACTCGAGAGAAATACTTAGAAAAATTTATGTCAGCAATTTTCTTCTTCTACTATAAGGGAATCAGCACCAAGTCTTTACACAGTCCTATAGCTTGAATATGAGGTGTATCCCAATAGAGAGACTACACATGAGTCAACACTTTGGAATACACAATGAGGGATTACACTGTGTGGGCCTGTGTTTGGTGACCCATTGTAGACTGACATTATTCTACACTTCCCATTGGAGTCCTGCAAACACATAACTCAAACAAAGCATCAAATACAACCTAATTCATCTTAGTTCCAGGGTGATTTCATCAAATCTGGGTTACTGTGGACATGGTTCCCAACACTTTCCAAAAGTTAATTTCTTCTCAGTGATCTCATCCCTTTTCTATTTTGCCATCCAAAGGCTCTTTAAGCCATGGGACTACTCAGATTTGGTAGCTGCAATATTGCTTTTGCATTAAATGCAGTACAGGAGGCGTGAGGCACCGTTTGTCGCATACTGTAGACTTCCTGCAATGATTTTGAATTTTTCTGACGTCTGTATCTATGGACTTAGCCAAATTCAAGAAATTTGGTATATGCGTTGAGTGAACAACCTTCACTCAATGCTAAAACACTTATATAGATTTCTGTCTTACTGGGAGTTGAGTGATTAGTCATCACTCGACGAATTATAAACTTTTTGCAGTCTTTCAGCATAGGTGTTGAGTGAACCTTCATCACTCAATGCATTTGGACTTAACCAATATTTCTGTTGAGGAAGCGTTGAGTGAACAACCTTCACTCAACGCTTTTGTCCTTAGATAAACTTTCTATTCATAGGCGTTGAGTGCATTGAGAGAACCTTCATCACTCAACGTATTCTTGACTTTCCTGTCATCTGGATGAGGCATTGAGTGAACAACCTTCACTCAACGCTTCTGTACTTAGATGATTTCTCTATTGGGTTGTCGTTGAGTGGACTGCCTTCACTCAATTCTTCTGCACTTAGAAAAATTTCTTGTTGAGCTGGAGTTGAGTGAACTATCCTCACTCAATGTATTTGGACTTAGACATATTTTCTATCTACATCTTCTGACGCTTTGAGTGAAGCTTGTTCTATCGATGCTTTCTGAGCTTGGCATTAAATAAGCTAGCTTCACTCAATGCTTCTGAACTTAGCCAGATTTCTTCTCACTTTCTCTAGCTTTGACAGCATAGAGCTTTACTCGACGCTTCTTTCTTCAGGTATCGAGTGAGTTGTCATCACTTGACGCTGCTGGACTTAACCAGAAATCTTGATTGCTAATGCTGAAGCGTTGACTGTCTGAGCTTTACTCAACGCCTCTTATTATATGGCGTTTAGTGAACTGCCTTCACTCAACACTTGTGGACTTAACCAAAATTCTGCTTTGTCAATAGTCAAGCTTTGATTGCCAATGCTTTTCTCAGCACTTTTTGACATCTGGCATTGAGTGAACTACCTTCACTCAAATCATGTGGACTTAGACAAATTTCTGTCTTCCCAGCATTGTTCCTTGTGTCCACCTATCACTGTCACTTAGACAACATGTCTAATCATTATGACAAAGAACATCCTGCACACATAAAACTTGAACATACTCAAACACAATTATGCTCTTAGTATTGATGGTGATGCCTCTTCAAATTTAGGGAACATTGAAGGGCAATATTCCCAAGAATCTCCCCTTATTTGAAGAAGACAAAATACACAACAATACTAAGATGCATTAATACAGAAAACATATCAATTAAGAAAATGTATACTAGCAACTGTAGCTTGCCTGAAGTTCCCCAATTTAATGCAGTGACTTAACATGTCAAGTCATTGCTCTCATCATATCACTTGAAAGTTTCCGAAGTATTATACACTAACTCAACAAGTAGTCATTGCTCTCCTCATACAACTTGAATCATTCCAAGTATTGTGCACTGACTCAACAAGTCAAGTCATGTCAAGTCATTGCTCTCCCACTCCTCCCAATTTTTGGCTTCTTCAATAAGTATTCATCTATTGAGGGTGGGGAAAGGATCATGGGTGAATTATAGTCTTGGTCATTTTCACCATCATGCTCAGGAAGAGTTGATTCCTCATCCAACTGGGTGGATGGAATGACCTCATCCTGAGTAGGAACATGTGAATGCTCCCCCTCAACTACATCATTATTTTTGGAGGAACATCATTCTTATCCTACATTGTATCTTTCTCAGCTGATCTCACTGAAATTTTACCTAGCTAGTTAAAGTGATTAACCGCTAACTATCTATCTAACCTTGCTAAAGTTATACTTTAATAATTAGGCAGATAGACATGATTATTAATTGAAAACAAAAATATAGACATGTAAATCTATAATTGAAACACTCAATGTACATGAGTCATTCAACATTAAGCATTCCTAACTATATTTTGAAAGAATTGAACTTAGCCTCATCCAATGACATAGTGGAGATATCAGTAACTTGATTGTCTGTGGGGACAAATTTAAGGCAAATGTCTTCACCTTCTACATATTCTCTAATAAAATGATATCTGATTTCTATAAGCTTAGGCCTACTATGTGAGATTGGAATCTTAGTGTTGATGCTTGAAAACAACACTAGGCAGCTAACACGGAGGGGGTGTGTTCGGTCTCACAAGTTAGGAGAGGAAGAGGATGAAGGTTGCGGGGATATAGGAGAAGATGGAAGCTTCTGAGTGCTCGAGAGTGGAGCAAGAAGCTTGTTCAAGGAGTTGAGGGGATAGAGGAGAGGGTTGATGAGTAGAGGAGAAGCTTGATCAACAGAGAAGGTTGATCAAGAGAGGAGGAGGTTGATCAGGAGCTGTCGAGCAGACGATTACTTAGACGGTTGTGTTGGAACACCCTATTACTAATTTGGGTCAGGATCACTATGTCTCTAGGAAACCAATGTTTGACCTCCTGTATAGCTCAAAAGTTCAATTAGAATTGAGTCTAAGGGTTAGATGTCTAATTTTGGAAGCTGCCTCAAAACCAAGACTTTTTCAGTTTGAGACCAAGTCATATCGTCGAGCTCAGCACGACGATTCGTCGAACTCCGATCGACGATCGTCTAGCTCAACTTCGACAGATCGTCGAACTCCATTCGACGATCGCTGAGCTCAACTTCATCAAATCGTCGAACTCCATTCGACGATCGGTGAGCTCAGTTCGACGATCTTGACTCAGCTTTGGATCTCTATCTCTGAGCTCAATTCGACGATCTTTGAGCTCAGATCGACGATATTTTGTTGCAGTATAAATCCATATCGCTGAGCTCAGTTCGACGATAGCAGAGCTCAATTCGACGTTTTTAGATAACTTCAAGTATGTTTCAAGATTCAAATTCAGATCAGTTAAGGAGTTATTCTGCAATTAATTCAGAAGATTTTCTAGCCGTTTTCATTTATTTCTGGACCAAGTTTCAAGGGATTTTCAAGGAATATTTCTATGGACTTTCCTCCAGAAGACATTTTGCAATTAAGGATGCAATTAATGCAGGCCAATGGCTATTCTTGACAGAGGATGTTTTTCTATTCAGTACCAGAAAATAAAAGACAAGAATTTTTGAATCTCAAAAATACACACAGATAGACAGAAAGACAGACATCAGTAATCTTCAGAACAAGAACAGAATATTCTCTGTCTCAAAGAATTCTCAAGAACACACATCCAAGGAGATCAAATTTTTCTAAAATCTTCTGATCTCTCTGATCTCAAGTGTTAAAGTCCAACATCTTTCAAGACTCCAGACACCTAACATTTCAGCTGTTGCTGAAATCATCTTTTGCTGGAGCTCAACTTCTGAAGGTCTATCACCCTACAGCAAAGCTTCTTTTCCTGAAGATCTCAAGGACTCAGGGGGAGCTTTGACACCATCAAATCCACATAGTCTTCTCAGCTGATCTGAGAAAGAGAAGACTTCCATCACTCTTTCACCCCCATCTCTGTAAAGGGATTCTCAAACTCCCTTCAAAAGTTTGAGCTTGGTTTTTGAGCACCTTGTCAAAAGCTCATTGGTGGCAAGACACCTGATCAAAAAATCTGGTTTGGTTTTTGAGCACCTTATCAAAAGCTCATTGGTGCCCAGGACACCTGATCAATTCATCCTGTAGTGGATTCCTACCTAGGGTGGTAGAAGAGTGGATGTACCCAAGTTTAGGGGAACCACTATATTTCCTTGTGTCATCTGGTTTTGCTTGTCTTTATTTTTTGTTTCTAGCTGTGATTGTTCTGTGATTAGCTTATGATTAGTTTAGTTCTGTGATTAGAGTTATTCATTGTTGCCCTGTTCACTCAGATTACAACAATTGTTGTAAAAAGTTTTCAAGCACCATATACTCTATTCACCCCCCTCTAGAGTATATCAGATCTAGCTGCTCTTTCAATTGGTATCAAAGAGAGGTTGGTTAAACATACCACACCTTGGTGGTTGCACAGGCTAACACCAGAACCCAAAGATCCCTAGTTAGATCTGTTTTCTTTTGAAAATTAGTATTAGATTTTGTTTTCACAAATCATGGCCCAAAACAAAGATTATGCTAGCACCAGACCTCTAGTGTGCAATCTATCCAAGTTTGCACTTTGGAAAGTAAGGATCAGACTATACATGAATTCTATTGACGAGGATATTTTTAACTCTGTTTTGACAGTGTGTCCAAGACCTCCAGAGAACTCAAGTACAAATGTTGTTCCACCTCCATCAGGAACAGATGCTGACATCAAGAAATGGAAGGTAGCTGATGCCAAGGCTATGAACATCTTAGCCCAGACAATGTCTGATGACATATTTCAAAAGGTGGCTGAATGCAATTCAGCAAAGAAAATTTGGGACAAACTCTCTGAAATAGTCTCAGGCTCAGCTGATGAGAGAAAGGATAGGAGATCCCACCTCATATCTCAATATGAGAATTTCAAGAAGGGAGAAACTGAGTTAGTGGGAGATATGTACAACAGGCTCAGTATAATTGTCAGTGAACTCAGGATATTGGATAAAGAGATCTCACTAACTGAACTCAATGACAAAATTCTAATGTGCTTCCCTAGCACTTGGGATTCAAGAATCTGGCCAATTAAGGATGCCAGAAGTTTGAATGAGATCACCACTAAAGCTCTATTGGGTAAGCTCAAATCTTATGAGCTACTCATCAAGAATAGAGAAGAAGAACAGAAGGCTGCCTCACCAGCCACAAGAAAAGAGAAGACCATAGCCTTCAAGGAAACTGAAGATTAGCCTGAAGACAAAGTCACAGGCAATGATGAACTACTCGGTCTGTTGGCCAATAGATTTTACAAGATGGCCAGAAAGGACTTCAGAAGGAGATCATACAAGGAGCATGATAAGCCAAGGTATGACAAGTCAATTAATAATAAAGAAATTATTTGCTTTGGTTGCAGGAAACTAGGGCACATAGTTCCTGACTGTCCAGAAAACAAAAACAAGGACAGAAGGGACAAGAAAGAAAGAAGAAAGGAGAAAGACTCCAAGAGAAATGGCAATGGCAAACCCTCATCAAGCAAAAACAAACATACAAGAAAGGGGTTTGTTGCTGAATCCTGGAGTGAGACTGAAGAGGAGTCAGAAGCCTCATACAGCTCCAGTGATGATGAGGATGATGTAGAAGAGAAAGAGTTCTGCATGATGGCAATCAATGCCTCACAACATAATTCAGAAGAAGAGGAGTCAGAGTCAGACTCAGAGACTCAACCTGAAGAAGATCAGGTAATTAGTTATTTTGATTTTAATTCAGAGGACTTTAAATCTGAATTTAAAGCATTGTGTTTAGACCTGCTAAAATCTGAGAAAGAAATTATCTCTCTCAGAAATCATTTATCTGAACATAATACTTTAAAGTCAGAAAACCTCAAACTCTCTCAGGAGTTGGAGTGCTGCAGGGAGAAGATAGATTCACTGAAAAGTGAGCTATCTGAGGCCAAGAAGATTGAAGAATCCCTTAATGGGAGAAGCATCAAGCTGATGGACATCACAAGCACAATGAACTCCAGATTTAATAGTACACTGGGCTTGGGTACTTTATCCAGCCAACCCATAGTTCTAACCACTCTAATCAAATTCATTTCTGATAAAGGAAATGGAGTTGTAGAGGTAGCTAAGAAAAATTCTGATCTGCCCAATAAAACCAAGTCCCAGCAGAAATCGTCGAACGGAGATCGACGATCGCCGAACACAGATCGACGATCTTAGGCAAAATCTTCGAACTCAGGTTGACGATCTCAAGTTCCTGAACTCTGCCATAGTCGACCGTCGAACGGAGCTCGACAATCTGACCCAAGATCGTCGAACGCAGCTCCACGATCGTCGAACAGAGGTCAGAGCTCTGAAAAATCTTTCAAGGGCAAATCAAAATTCAATCCTAAGGGTCCTTCATCCCACATCTTTAACCCTTATACTGAATGGATTATACCTCCAAGGAGATATCATCCTGAAGGTTATAAGAGTCAACCTGGGATGTCTTTTATTTCAGAGTTTAAAGGTTATCAACCTACGCCCCAGGTAAACTGGGTCAAAAATAAATGAATTATCTTATGTGCAGGTGAAGACCTATCCAACATCTAACCAGCAATGGTACTTGGATAGTGGGTGCTCTAAGCACATGACAGGGAACAAGGACAACCTCACTTCCTTTAGAGCCAAGCTTGGACCCAAAGTTATCTTTGGTGATTCAAACTTTGGACAGACTAAAGGATATGGTGCAATCTAGATTGGATCAGTAGTATTCAAGAAGGTAGCTTATGTGGAAGGACTGAAGCACAACTTAATAAGCATCAGTCAGTTGTGTGATGAAGGCTACCAGGTGACCTTCAGCAAATCATTATGCAAAATCAACTCAGAGAACAATACAACTGTGTTGACAGGTAAAAGGAAAGGTAACATCTATCTAGTAGATTTTCTTTCAACTGATGTAGATATTTGCCTGTTTAATTTTGTTTGTAGACCAAATATTTTATGGCATAAGAGACTAGGACACCTAAACCTTAGAACTATTGCTAGGCTATCCAAGGATAACCTTGTTAGAGGACTACCTTCTGGCCCCTACAAGAAGGAAGGACTCTGCAGGGCTTGTCAATTAGGCAAGCAAACTAAAAACAGCTTTAAGTCACTTAATAAGAGTGATTCACCTAGGATATTGTATCTGTTACACATGGATCTTTTTGGACCCATCACAGTACAAAGCCTAGGAGGGAAATCTTACACTTTAGTAGTTGTAGATGACTTCTCTAGATTCACTTGGGTGTTCTTTCTAAGGAAGAAGTCTGATAACTTTAATTGTCTGACAGAGTTTCTCAAATGTATACAGATTGAGTTCAATACTCACATTGACCTGATCAGAAGTGATCATGGGACAGAGTTTGATTCTCTTCTTATGCAAGAGTTCTGTCAGAGTGAAGGGATCAGACATACTTTCTCAACTCCTAGAACTCCTCAACAAAATGGGGTAGCTGAAAGGAAAAATAGAACCCTTATTGAATCTGCCACTACATTGTTGTCAGATGCTCACCTTCTTTATCCTTTTGGGCAGAGGCAGTGAACACCGCCAACTATGTGCTGAATAGAAGTTTGATACATAAATTAAAGGGAAAGACTCCCTATGAATTACTCAAAGGGAAGAAACCTAAAGTTGATTATTTTAGAGTTTTTGGTTGTATTTGCTACATACATAATAATGACAAGAAATATTTATCAAAATTTCAAGCTAAAGCTGATGAAGTAGTGTTTCTGGGATACTCTATGATCAGCAAGGCTTATAGGGTTTATAATAAATCATCTCTAAAAATTGAGGAATCTGTTCACATATCATTTGATGAATCTAACATGTCTTTCAAGGAGAAGATCCCTTCTACCATAGAACCTTTGCAGGAACATTCTCTTTTTAAGACTTGAACAAGTTAGAGGTTACTCAAAGGGATGAAAGCAGTGAAGATGAAGAAAGTGCTCAACATATTGAAGAACAACTTGAAGATCCAGTTGTTGTACCACAAGAGGAAACAACAACATAGGTTGGTGAACAATCAACACCCCATGTTGATTTAGTAACATCAAGAGACCATCCAATTTCCCAAATAATTGGAGACATCTCAGGTGGTGTGCAAACCAGAAATCAGGTCAACTAAAACCTGTTGCACACATGCTTCCTATCTCAAATTGAACCTCAGTCCATTCAAGATGCAGAGCAAGATCCACACTGGATCATTGTAATGCAAGAGGAGTTGCATCAATTTGAAAGGAACAAAGTATGGGAACTAGTGCCAAAGCCTAATGATCACTCCATTGTTGGAACAAAGTGGGTATTCAGAAACAAACTGGATGATCAAGGAGTAATTGTAAGGAACAAGGCAAGGCTAGTTGCTCAGGGATATTCTCAAGAAGATGGAATATACTATGACCAGACCTTTGTACCTGTTGCAATATTGGAAGCCATCAGAATATTTTTAGCTTATGCTGCACATAAAGGCTTCAAGGTATATCAGATGGATGTCAAAAGTGCATTTCTAAATGGAGACATCAAAGAGGAATTATATGTCAGACAACCTCCAGGTTTTATCTCTCCAACTTATCCTGATTATGTTTTTAAATTGAACAAAACATTATATGGTCTCAAGCAAGCTCCTAGAGCATGGTATGAGACCCTAGCATGCTTTCTTTTGGAAAATGGATTTATAAGGGGTAGAGTAGACCAAACTCTTTTCATTAGAACCCATAAGTCCCATACCCTACTAGTACAGATTTATGTAGACGATATTATTTTTGGTTCTACTGACTCCAAATTGTGCAGAAGGTTTTCCAACCTAATGCATTCTAAATTTGAAATGAGTAGCATGGGTGAGCTATCCTTCTTCCTAGGATTGCAAGTCAAACAGCATGCTGAAGGCATCTTCATTTCTCAAACCAAGTATACAAATGAATTGGTTAAGAAATTTGGCATGTCTGAAGCATCTTGTATGAAAACACCTATGCCTACTAATGCTGTATTGGATGCTGATGAACATGGGAAACCTGTTGATCAGACAACATATAGAGCAATGATTGGCTCTTTACTGTACCTTACAGCGAGTAGACCAGATATAATGTTTGCTACATGTATATGTGCTAGGTTCCAAGTAAGCCCTAGAGAGTCACACCTAACATTAGTAAAGAGGATTCTCAGGTATGTTAAAAGTTGTCCAAATCTAGGTCTCTGGTATCCAAAAGATTCAGCATTTGATTTAACTGGATTTTCTGATGCTGATTATGCTGGATGCAGAATTGACAGGAAAAGCACCAGTGGAACTTGTCAGTTCCTTGGTGACAGACTTGTCTCCTGGTTTTGTAAGAAACAAACTTCTGTGTCAACTTCAACTGCTGAAGCTGAATATATGGCTGCAGGCAGTTGTTGTTCACAAATCTTGTGGATTCAAAACCAACTCCTAGACTATTGCTACAACTTAGAGAAGTCTAAAATCTTTTGTGATAACACCAATACTATTTCTATAGCTCAAAATCCAGTCCTCCATAGTAGGACAAAACACATAGAGATTAGGCATCATTTCTTAAGGGATAATGTTGAAAAGAATAAAATTGAACTACAATATATCCCAACTGATTTACAAAGGGGAGATATTTTCACCAAGCCCTTGGATGAAAAGAAACACACCTTCTTCCTAAATCAGTTAGGAATGTTAGATGGAGGAAGTCTTAAATAATATCCAAGATTTTAAAAGCTTAAAAATTGACCAAGACTAGGCAAACATCTTGATTTTTCTTAGTGTCTAGAGTTTTTCTGATCTCTGAACTGCGCTCGACGATTTTCCCCCAGATCGTCGAACGGAGATCGACGATTTCTGAAATCGTCGACCTGAGTTCAGCATTTCTCAGATAGTATGAACTATCTCTTCCGGTCAACGATCGTCGAACGGCGCTCGATGATGTTGTTCTCTGAACGATCGTCGAACAGAGCTTGACGCTCTCCAATATCGTCGAACGGAGATCGATGCTGTTGAAGACTCTTCAGATTCCTTTAGAAGCCTCGATCGTCGAACTGAGTTCAACGATCTTTCCTTTTCTGCGTCGAACCCTAATATAAAATTCATTTTTCGCCGTCGTTCTCCTTTGCGCTTTCGATTTCTCTGCAAAAACTTTCTTTCCCTCCAAACATTTCTGCACTTGGTCGTTTTGTTTGTTGAATCTTTGCAGGTAACTATGGCTGTGTCTGTTGCTGTTCTCGCCGCCATGAAATTTGATGCTGGCTTCGACATCGACATGGAATCCTTCAGCACAACAGACCAGGTTTTTCAGGATATCTTAGAGTTATTCAAAGAGCAAAAATTGGCTGCAATCATGACTACAAGGATTAAGCTTGCTTCTGATGAGATTAAGGAATGGGTCTACACTGCACACACTCAGGACAATAACACCATAGTTGGATCAATCTCTGGCACTCAGGTACCCTTGACCCTAGCAATTCTAACAGAGGTTTTTGAGTTAAGAACTGGTGGAGATACTGCTGATTTGTCTGGAGAAGACTATGCTGACTTGCTTGCCAGAATGGGTCACTCTGAGGCTAACCCTAGCAAGCTATTGAAAAAGAATCTTTCTATGGAATACAGATTCCTGGCTGATGTAGTTGGGAAAGTCCTACTGGCTAAGCACTCTGCTCATGATACAATTTCCAGGTATCAGCTCTGCCTAATGGGAGCCCTAGTAGACAGGAAGAACCTGAATTGGGGAGAGGTCTTCTTTGACCTCATTAAGAAGAAAATCAACAAAAGTTTTGTAAACTTTGGAAGAATTCTAGGGGTGTTTCTGTAGAATAGGTGCCCTGCATTGCTGGTCTCCTCTGGAATCCACATTAATGCATCCAAGAGACTGTCTTGTGCCCTTTTTGGTAAATGGGACAGACAGATCATAAAGCCCAGCAGGCCCTCCTCCAGCACTCCTTCAGGCACCAGGACTATTAGAGTCACTTCCCCACAGGTCTCTGCCCTTGCAGATGACCTGCCTGCTGATGCCTCTCCTCCTCCTCCAATTCCATCTCTTCCCATTCCATCTACCATTCAAACTCCATCCACCATCATCATCTCAAGCCCCCTCTCCAACATCTACACCATCTCCAATCCCTACTCTTCCTACCACAGAAGATCAATTCCATCCATTATTCACCTACCCTCCAACAGACATTGCCACTTCATCACCCTCCAATCCATCCTTCAACCTCCTTGATGATTCCTTTATGGATGACTCACCATCCTCTCCTCCTGAGCTACCATCATCCTCAACATCTTATCAAGATCTTCTGCAAGAAATCATTGACCAACCCACCTTCACACCATCTATCTCCATCCCACTGTCCTCCATATCCACTTTACCCACACCTCAACCATCCCTGCCCCACTCCTCCAGCTCTCCACTACCCTCACCAACAACTACTCCTCCAACCTCTACCTCTGCTCCAGTCACTACTGACCAAGTAGATATTCCAGCCCTTGCTGACAGGATTTATGAACTGCTAGCCCCCAGGCTATCTCTTCTCTTGGAGACCTCCTTGGCTCCATTACTCCTGTCAGTGGCAGCCCTTTCTGCCTGGCTCTCCTCTCTATTCCCTCAGGCAGCCCCTTCAGCAGTGTGCCTTGATCCAGCCATGTCTGAATCTAGGCAGGGGGAGATGCCCTATGAAGTGAGTCTGCCTGCTGCTGCTGCTGTTGCTGTTTCAGTGAGCCTGCCTGCTGCTGTTTCCTCAGTTCTTGCTACTGCTACTGCTCCTGCTGCTGTGTCTCATGATCCAGTTCCTCCTGCTACAGTCTTTGCAATAGACCTCAGGTCTTTGCTCTCAGCATTTGATTCTATATATTTCAGATGTCTGCCAGAGGAAGCTTGTCTTCCAGAGACAATTGCTATCCAGCCCCCAGAGGATCTGTCCAAGGCCCTTGTGCCTTTCTCTTGCTGTGACCCCAGCATCATCACTTCATTTGTCAACTCAGTTTATGCTGCTGCTAGTTCTGCTGAAAGCAGTGTGGTTGTTTCTGATGTTACTGCCCCTCCTGCTGCTGAAAGTTTTGATACTGCTGCTGATACTTCTGTTACTGCTGATGAGCCAATTTCTAAGGAGATCCTTATGACAGAGGCACATGAGTTTGAGCCTTCTGAATTTTCTGCTGATATTTCTGCTGCTGATAATGTTATTTCTGTCAGTGAAACTGCTGCTGTCCCAACTGCTGTTGTTACTGCTTCTGCCTCAATTTCAACTGCCACACCTTCTGTATCTGCTGTTGTTACTGCTACTGCCTCAACTTCTGCTACTACAAATCCTGCTACCAGTTCTGTATCTGCTTCAATCCAGCTCAAGCAAGATTTGATGAAGAAGATTGATGCCCTGTATGATGATCAGAGTTCTGAAAGTGATGAGTTCAGAACAGATTCTGATGATTCTTCTGCTACCATTGCCAGAAAAAGAAAGGCAAGGAGCAAAGCCATGAAGAGAGTACCTCCTGCCAAGGTCAAAGATAACAATGATATACCATACTATATTCTTCATGATTGCCCCATCAATGAGCACTGGATGCAGTACTCAAAGACTCAACTCAAAGCAATGAAAAAGAAAAGGAAATATGAAAAGGGCTCTTCTCAATTCCAACATTCTCATCCTCCTCCACCACCTCCTCCTGATGCAGGTGCAGGTGGAAGTTCAGCTGCTCAACCCCCTGCTAGAAGTCAAACTCCCTATCAGCCACATGCTAGATCCTACCATAGGGGAAGCCAATCCAGGGGTTCTCAATCTAGAAGAGGAGGATACAGAGGCAATCAAAGAGAAGTCCAGGTTTACTCTAAAGGATACTCAAGGCAACATCCATACTCCAGGGAAGGACAAATCTCATCTGACACCACCTCTGGTCCTTTTCCCTATAGACTGAAGGAAACTGTTTCATCCAGGCCTCCTCAGGACAATCCTTCTAATAGATATGAGCAACCAGTACCTTTTGAAGACCCTGAGAACAATCCAGCTTCTTGGACTGCAAGGATGAAAGAACTTGCTGCACTGGAT
Organism: Platanthera guangdongensis; assembly: GCA_039583875.1. Taxonomy (NCBI): domain Eukaryota; kingdom Viridiplantae; phylum Streptophyta; class Magnoliopsida; order Asparagales; family Orchidaceae; genus Platanthera; species Platanthera guangdongensis. The sequence continues at coordinate 86,852,696 of CM077162.1, forward strand.
CAGATCAAGAAAGCTAAAGAGCAAGGAAGAGACTCCTCTAACATCTCTATAATGTCTGAACAGAGAAAGAAAGAGTTGGAAAGATATGGGTCAGGCAAATTTTTTGATTCAGATAGATACATGGAAATGCATCCTGAAGCTGTAGTTCCCAGGCCCAAACAGCAAACCACTTTAGGTGCAGCAGATGATACTAGATCAAAGAAGGAAGCCCTCAACCCCAACAGAGAAATCAAACTCATTAAGGGCAAGGAAAAGAAATGATTATGTAAGGTGACAATCTCTCTGATTTCTGATTATTATCTGGGATGATATATATATCTCTGTGGTTCTGTAATGTCCAGTCTTTTTGTTTTTCTGTATTGCTGCTTGTATGTTATTTAATTTTTCCAAACTCTGTAAATAGTAATCCTAACCCAAATAGGGGGAGATTGTTGGAACACCCTACTACTAATTTGGGTCAGGATCACTATGTCTCTAGGAAACCAATGTGAAAGTCCACCTAGTGTCAACTATCTTCACCTATGGGGGGGGGGGGGGAATAGGTGACGTGCAGCGTTTTTGCGGAATTTAAATTGTACCTGCACACGAAAATAAAACAACACAGCACAAAAGAGTACACAAGCTATTTATAGTGGTTCCCCGATTTGGGTACATCCACTTTCCCCCTTCGACCTATCTCCCAACAAGGGACGACTCGGTCTCTTCACCAACAGGATTGAAATCCAATCCTTGCACTATCGGAAGGAACCCTTCCACACGTAGGAGTCAACACTCCCACAATACGGGTTGCACCCAACCCTTACAACTAGGAACCAACGTTCCTTTACAACAAAAGTAAAACTAGAATGTACAAGAGATACAAACTACGTTTGGAGACTAAGGTGTCCCTCTTCGTTGACGACGTGTTTTTGAAGTACACGAAGAGTCCACAACCCTAGATCTCTCTTGGAGAGAATCTCCCCGGAACCGGCGGCGGAAAGATGGGCGGTCGCTAGGTTCACGGGATCGGCGGCGACAATGATGTGCGGCTCCTGTACTTTGGAGATCCAAACTTCGTAGCAAAGCTAACTAGGTCTACCAACGGTCACACTAGGATCAATCGTCTCGATCGATTCGGATGGGGAAGATTTTCCCGATCAACAAATCAAGAGACAAGAGATCTCTGGTTAGACACGTGAGACTCTAAGCTTGGCTAAGCTTCTGTCGCCAGAAGATCAGGAAGAATCGCGATCAAAAGCGACGACCAGCTAGCGCGAGCGGCGACGGCGGCGGTGGAGCAGTTTCGCGACTTTAGGTCAAGATCGTCGCTCGGCTTCTTTCTGTGTGTGTTTACTGTTCAAAAATACCCGTATATATATACACAAGTAAACACCTTAATGACCGTTGTGGGTCCCACAAGAAGAAACCCTAAATCCGGTTCAAAATAGTGCCAGCGGCAGAATCCGGTCCAGCTTTTTCCCGAAAATTGCCAAGTAAAAATCGGCGAGAATCACCTGTGATTCTCGTCGAATCGTCGAGAATCAAGGGTGATTCTCGACGATTCGGTGAGAATCACAAAGTGATTCTCGACGATTCGTCGAGAATCACAAAGTGATTCTCGACGATTCGTCGAGAATCACGAAGTGATTCTCGTCGAATTTGACTTGATTGCACTCTGATTTAGCCGGCGAGAATCAGCCAGTGATTCTCGACGATTCGGCGAGAATCACTAGTGATTCTCACCAAATCGGCGAGAATCACTTGGTGATTCTCGTCGATTCTTACTTAGATGATTTTTCGTCTTACGCCTCTGAGCTGCTCTTTGACTCATCCTTGCTCCTTGTCTGCTCTTGCATAAACACAGCCCTGTACTTGAAAGTAAGTGCACTCCAATAGAGAGAGTACACGTAGGCCAACACACTAATCTGCTCAACGAGGGATTACGTCGTGCAGACCCGTGTATATTGACCTACTGCACCCTGACATTGGTGTGCACTTAGCGTGGAAAAACTGCAAGCACAACTTGAAATATTTTGTCAAATACATTGCCTATTTACCTTAGCTTGTTCAGGGGCTTCTTCAAATCAGGTACGTTGTGGATACAATACCCAACAATCTCCCCCTATTTGAAGAAGCCTAAACCCTACAAGCTAAGGTGAATAGAGCATATGAGAATGAAAATCATAAATTTGAAATTGAGTTGAGTGAGTTATTCATTACCAAAACAAATTTCTTGGGAGCAAACTTGGAGCCACCTTAGCCTTAGCCGAGAGGGTAATCTCCCCCTTTTCGGCTTCTGCAAATCTGGGTCTGTTGCATTTGACCCCTTGCTCCCCCTCAGTTCTTGCACCTGTGCTCTCGCTTGAGTTCCTGGCAGAGGCTCCCCCTAGATGCACGAGCCTGGAGCTTCTATAGTCTTCATTCCTCATAGTTTAGCATCCCCAATTCAGTTTTGAAAAGACTGAACTTGGTCTCGTCTAAGGGCTTCGTGAATATATCTGCAATCTGCTTGTCCGTGGGGACATAACATAGAGAGATGTCCTTGTTCTCCACGTGCTCCCGAATGAAGTGGTAGCGCACTTCAATATGCTTCGTTCTGCTGTGCGATACCGGATTGTTGGCAATTGCAATTGCATTGGAGGAGTCGCAGTACATTGGTACTTCCTTGAACTGAAGGTCGTAGTCGGCTAACTGGTTTCTGATCCATATGAGTTGTGCGCAACAGCTGCCTGCTGAGATGTACTCAGACTCTGCTGTGGAGGTTGCAACACAATTCTGTTTCTTGCTATTCCAGGAAATAAGCCTTCGTCCGAGGAATTGACACGTCCTGGAGGTGCTTTTCCTGTCATCCCTACTCCCTGCAAAATCAGCATCTGAAAAACCTATTAGCTCGACATCATTGTTTCTCGGGTACCACAAGCCAAGATTGGGAGTACCTTTAAGGTATCTTAGAATTCGCTTCGCAGCGATATAGTGAGATTCCTTAGTGTTCACCTGATATCTGGCACTGACACATGTGGAGAACATGATATCCGGTCTACTGGCAGTAAAGTAGAGCAGGGATCCAATGATGCTTCTGTATTTGGTTTCATCGAAAGGTTTACCTTTATCATCCTTATCCAGAGACATAGTGGATCCCATTGGAGTCCTCATAGAGGTTGCATTCTCCATACCGAATTTCTTGAGGAGTTCATTTGTGAACTTCGTCTGAGAAATGAAGATTCCATCCTCAGACTGTTTCACTTGATGTCCCAGGAAATATTTTAGCTCTCCCATACTGCTCATTTCAAACTTTCCTTGCATAAGTTTAGAAAACTTTTTGCAAAAATTGTTTTCCGTTGAGCCGAATATTATGTCATCGACATAGATTTGCACCAGCAAAATCTTGCCTTTGACTTCCCTGAGAAACAATGTCTTATCTATTTTACCTCTAGCGAACTTGTTCTCAAGAAGAAAACTAGATAAAGTCTCATACCAAGCTCGTGGAGCTTGTTTTAAACCACATAAAGCTTTATTAAGAAAATAAACATGATTGGGATAAGTAGGATTGACAAAACCTGGGGGTTGAGCGACGTATACTTCCTCTTTCAGGTCTCCGTTCAAGAATGCTGATTTCACATCCATTTGATAGACTGAATCCTTTGTGCGAAGCATACGCCAGGAACAATCTGATTGCCTCGAGTCTTGCTACTGGTGCAAAGGTCTGGTCGAACTCAATCCCCTCCTCTTGTCTGTAACCTTGAGCCACCAGCCTGGCCTTGTTCTTTATGATGACACCATGTTCATCCAGTTTGTTTCTGAAGATCCACTTGGTGCCAATCACATTCTGCTTGTGTGGTCTGGGAACCAGCGTCTAAATGTTGCATCGTTCGAATTGATGTAGTTCATCTTGCATGGCCAAAATCCATACCGCGTCTTTGTTCGCCTCGTCGAACTTCTTTGGCTCAACCTGTGACAGGAAGCTAAGATGCAAAACTTCGTTAATAGTACCTCTTCGAGTTCTGACACCGACACGAGGATCTCCGATGATCTGATCTCTAGGATGATCCCTCACGTGCCGGAGCTCTAGAAGTCTGGAGCTTCGACTACTTCTTGGGCTTCTCTTTCTTCTAAGAGATTTGTTCCATTTTGATCTTCAACATTCCCAGAAGACGTGGAGGTGAAAACTTTGACGTACTTAGGAGTGTCATCTTTAGCGGTCTCATTGAGACTCAACTGTTCAAGTCGTGCACCTGCATCTTCAAGAATACCACTGGAAGAATTGCTGTTAAGCAAACTTCCTTCATCAAATACAACATTAATTGATTCTTCTACCACTAGGGTTTTCTTATTGAAGACCCTATAAGTCCGACTGTGGGAACTATAGCCCATGAATATGCCTTCGAAGCATTTTTCACCAAATTTAGTACGCGGGTACTTCCCATTATTCAGTGCATAGCATCGGCAACCAAAGATCCTCAAGTAGGACACGGTTGGTTTCCTGCCTCTCAGTAGCTCCTAAGGCGTCTTACGATGATGCTTGTTGATCAATGCTCGGTTTTGTACATGACAAGTTGTATTGACAGCCTTTGCCCAGAAGTATTCTGGGAGAGAAGCGTCTTTCAACATTGTCGTGCAGGCTTCAATGAGAGTTCTATTTCTCCTCTCCGCAACTCCATTTTGCTGAGGAGTGTGCGGAGAGGAAAACTCATGAAAGATACCTTGTTCTTCACAAAACTCTGTCATAGCACCAGATTCAAATTCTGTTCCATGGTCACTTCTGATTTTGACCACTGAGCAGTTAAATTCGTTCTGAACCTGCTTGACAAAACTAGTGAAGATGTCAAACGTATCTGATTTTCGTTTTAAGAAGAACACCCATGTAAACCGAGAATGATCATCAACTATTACTAGCGTATAGGACTTGCCTCCCAAGCTATGAACTTGCATTGGACCAAACAAGTCCATATGTAGAAGGTAAAGACATCGGAAAGAGTCTTTGTCTGCAATGCTCTTAAAGGTAGCCCGAGTCTGTTTGCCCATCTGGCATGCAGGACAGGGGCTATCTTTGATGCACTTGATAACGGGAGCATCCCTTATTAAGTTTTTAGAAAACAACATACTAATTATTTTGAAATTAATATGTGCCAATCTCTTGTGCCATTGTTCACAAAGAGATGCACTGCCTGTTGCCACAAGGCATACGGGGGTAGATGAATCTAAACTGAGAAAATCTAAGCAGAAGATATTTCTGCTCCTAATGCCTGATAATACTATCTCAGAAGAGATACGTGAAATTATCAGACATTTATCCTTGCAGAACTTAACGTCATAACCTTTGTCACATAACTGACTTACACTGATCAGGTTATGGTTTAACCCTTCAACATAAGCCACGTCGGTGATGGAGATTATACCGTTGGAAATCATACCGTAACCTTTGGTGACTCCTCGATCTGACCCTCCAAAGATAACTTTGGGTCCATTCTCGACTGGAGTGTAATCACGCAGCAGGCTTCTTGTCCCAGTCATGTGCCGGTAGCATCCACTGTCCAAGTACCAGATTGGCGTTTTGGTGTCCTTTGGACATTCCTGCAAAACAAAATTAATTTCCCTTAGGAACCCAATCGAACTTGGGTCCTAGATTCTTGGTTAGCATACTCCCCCTCGGTTGGTTAACCCTACGAGTGGTCGGCCTCGCATTGCTAACATAGGGAGTCTCGAGATACCTTGGATTAAACCAACAATCCACGGCAAAGTGACCGACTTTGCCACAGCACCAACAGTCGAATCTATTGTACCTCTTCCTAGGCTCCTGCATTACCCTGGGAATGGTGGGTACAGCCGGGGCCTTGGATCTGGAGGTGGAGGCCTCATAGTGATTGCAGTCACATGACTTCTTCACCTTCTGTTTCGTCAGTATAACAGGCTTGACTCTTGGTGTCTGCTTTCCATTATGGCCGCTAGAGAATTGACCATAATTTCCCATGTGGATTTCCTCATAAGGTGCCTTGAGGGCACTCTCACCAAAGTTCCGGGGAAAGGTCCAACCATCATATCGGCTCTTTGGCTTTGCAACCGAGGGCCGGAAATGATGACCAAAGGTTGATTCAAAGTCATGTTGGTTGCAAGGAAAGCTAGGCTTTCTGAACGCAACAGGACTAAGCGGAGCCTTTCCCTTTTCATCAGCAGAGGCCTTCTTGGCGGCCTTATTCTTCCTCTGGTTCCTGTTTCTCCTGGATGAGGAACCAGATACCCCTACATGCCCCAAGCCAGCTCCTTTGGCCTGAGTAGAGAAGGTATCAACTACTGGAAGAACAGTTTTTGGCATAGAGAAGATCTTGACGATCTTCCTTTCTGCCGCAAGTTGTTCTTACAACTTGTCCGACTTCCTCCTGCTTAAGATCAAGGAGTTTGAGAGACTCTGAATGCTTTGAAGTTAGGTCAAGGTACTCCTGTCGGAGAGAAACTGGTGACCTCTTCCCTTAGGGAGACACACTCACCCTTAAGGAATTTCACTTCCTTTTTCTCAGCCTTCAATCTCTTACGGCACTCCTCGAAAGTGTTGAACAGAAGCTCATACTTCTCGAGGAGCTCCGCTTCACGAGCCGAAAGGCTATCTTCAGGTTCATCATCCTGAGACTCAGGATCAGATTCAAAGTCGGAGAGAGGGGTGCGAGCTTTTACCTTCCCAGTAAATGGGGGGCATTCTCCTTCTGAGTCGGAGCGACCCACCAGCCCGAAGTAGGCTTCCTCATCATCACTGGAGTCTGAGGAATCAGACTCACTCAGTGTCTTTGGCCTTTTGGCGATGTAGCTCCGCTCTTTCTTCTTATCTCTAGAGGATTTGTGCTCCTCTCCTTTCCCTTTTTATCTCTTGCCTTGATAGCAGTCGGCCACGACGTGTCCTGGCTTATTGCATCCAAAGCAAATAATGTAAGAGGAGCGATGTTTGTTCGGTTTAGAAGCATACCTGTCAGAAGAATAATTTTTCTTCTGATGCCTGGAGGAGGAGCCGTCTTTATTTCTTTGATTCCTCATCTTGAGGAACTTCTTGAACTCTCGGGTGATGAGGGAGAAATCCTCCTCCGACAGCTCTGAGCTGGAGGAGCATGGCTCGGAGTCCTCCTCCTCATCCTTTTTCCTGGCACGGTATGAAACCGCACCCTTGCCTTTTCTGGAGTGACTGGATTTTAGATCCACAGTCTTTTCTTTGGTTGCAGCCTTCTCTGCTTCTTCTTCTGCTTTCCTGGTGTTCAGTTGAAGCTCATAGGACATCAGCTTCCTAAACAGAATTTGCGGGTCTGTTTCAGCTAGTCTGCCAAACTCTCGGTTGGCGCAGATCTTTGTGTCCCATTCCTTAGTAAGGGACCTAAGGAATTTATCATTGAGTTCACCATTAGTGAACACTCTTCCGTATCCTTTGAGGGCATTGACAATCTTGAGCAAGTTCTCGAAGGTGACTCTGATCTCTTCCTTAGGCCCTTGTCTGAAGGCCTCATATTTCTGGTTCAGGAGGGATCTACGATCATCCCTCACTTCATCAGTGCCCTCCATTAGGATGATCAGGCAATGCCAGATCTCCTTTGCTGTCCTGCAGTTGCAGAAGTTCTGCATCATTGAGTCATCAACTGCGCTGACCAGTATGTTCTGCGCCTTCTTGTCAAGTCCCACTAGCACCATCTCGTCCTTGTCCATTTCAGAAAGTTTCTTCGGCACTTTCTTGGTAGGATCAATGGTGGAGACCTTAGTGGGGACATAAGGTCCCTCCTCCACGATCATGAAGAGTCTAGGATCAACTGCTTCCATGTAGAATCTGATCCTTTCCTTCTAGATAGGAAAGTTGAGCCTTGTGCACACGGGGATCTTGCCTGTGAACTTGAGCCCGTCCATAGTAGATGGTTGCCTTCTTCTTGACACTAGCGGCAGGATTCAACTCAAGGTGTTAACCTTTTTGATGAGTAACCTCGCTTTGATACCACTTGAAAGTCCACCTAGTGTCAACTATCTTCACCTATGGGGGGGGGGGGGGGGGGAAATAGGTGACGTGCAGCGTTTTTGCGGAATTTAAATTGTACCTGCACACGAAAATAAAGCAACACAGCACAAAAGAGTACACAAGCTATTTATAGTGGTTCCCCAATTTGGGTACATCCACTTTCCCCCTTCGACCTATCTCCCAACAAGGGACGACTCGGTCTCTTCACCAACAGGATTGAAATCCAATCCTTGCACTATCGGAAGGAACCCTTCCACACGTAGGAGTCAACACTCCCACAATACGGGTTGCACCCAACCCTTACAACTAGGAACCAACGTTCCTTTACAACAAAAGTAAAACTAGAATGTACAAGAGATACAAACTACGTTTGGAGACTAAGGTGTCCCTCTTCGTTGACGACGTGTTTTTGAAGTCCACGAAGAGTCCACAACCGTAGATCTCTCTTGGAGAGAATCTCCCCGGAACCGGCGGCAGCAAGATGGGCGGCGGCTAGGTTCACAGGATCGGCGGCAACAATGATGTGCGGCTGCTGTACTTTGGAGATCCAAACTTCATAGCAAAGCTAGCTAGGTCTACCAACGGTCACACTAGGATCAATCGTCTCGATCGATTCGGATGGGGAAGATTTTCCCGATCAACAAATCAAGAGACAAGAGATCTCCGGTTAGACACGTGAGACTCTAAGCTTGGCTAAGCTTCTGTCGCCGGAAAATCAGGAAGAATCGCGATCAAAAGCGGCGACCAGCTAGCGCGAGCGGCGACGGCGGCGGTGGAGCAGTTTCGCGACTTTAGGTCAAGATTGTCGCTCGGCTTCTTTCTGTGTGTGTTTACTGTTCAAAAATACCTGTATATATATACACAAGTAAACACCTTAATGACCGTTGTGGGTCCCACAAGAAGAAACCCTAAATCCGGTTCAAAATAGTGCCAGCGGCAGAATCCGGTCCAGCTTTTTCCCGAAAATTGCCCAAGTAAAAATCGGCGAGAATCACCTGTGATTCTCGTCGAATCGTCGAGAATCAAGGGTGATTCGCGACGATCGGCGAGAATCGATTCTCGATTTGACACAAAGTTGTCGATTGCACACTCTGATTTAGCCGGTGAGAATTAGCCAGTGATTCTCGACGATTCGGCGAGAATCACTAGTGATTCTCGTCGATTCTTACTTAGATGATTTTTCGTCTTACGCCTCTGAGCTGCTCTTTGACTCATCCTTGCTCCTTGTCTGCTCTTGCATAAACACAGCCCTGTACTTGAAAGTAAGTGCACTCCAATAGAGAGAGTACACGTAGGTCAACACACTGATCTGCTCAACGAGGGATTACGTCGTGCTGACCCGTGTATATTGACCTACTGCACCCTGACATTGGTGTGCACTTAGCATGGAAAAACTGCAAGCACAACTTGAAATATTTTGTCAAATACATTGTCTATTTACCTTAGCTTGTTCAGGGGCTTCTTCAAATCAGGTACGTTGTGGATACAATACCCAACACAATGTTTGACCTCATGTATAGCTCAAAAGGTCAATTAGAATTGAGTCTAAGGGTTAGATGTCTAAGTTTGGAAGCTGGCCTCAAGACCAAGACTTTTTCAGTTTGAGACCAAGTCATATCATCGAGCTCAGCACGACGATTCGTCGAACTCCGATCGATGATCGTCTAGCTCAACTTCGACAGATCGCCGAACTCCATTCGACGATCGCTGAGCTCAACTTCATCAAATCGCCTAACTCCATTCGACGATCGGTGAGCTCAGTTCGACGATCTTGACTCAGCTTTGGATCTCTATCTCTGAGCTCAGTTCGACGATCTTTGAGCTCAGATCGACGATATTTTGTTGCAGTATAAATCCATATCGCTGAGCTCAGTTCGACGTTTTCAGATAACTTCAAGGATGTTTCAAGATTCAAATTCAGATCAGTTAAGGAGTTATTCTGCAATTAATTCAGAAGATTTTCTAGCCATTTTCAATTATTTCTGGACCAAGTTTCAAGGGATTTTCAAGGAATATTTCTATGGACTTTCCTCCAGAAGACATTTTGCAATTAAGGATGCAATTAATGCAGGCCAACGGCTATTCTTGACAAAGGATGTTTTTCTATTCAGTACCAGAGAATAAAAGACAAGAATTTTTGAATCTCAAAAATACACACAGATAGACAGAAAGACAGACATCAGTAATCTTCAGAACAAGAACAGAATATTCTCAGTCTCAAAGAATTCTCAAGAACACACATTCAAGGAGATCAAATTTTTCTAAAATCTTCTGATCTCTCTGATCTCAAGTGTTAAAGTCCAACATCTTTCAAGACTCCAGACACCTAACATTTCAGTTGTTGCTGAAATCATCTTTTGCTGGAGCTCAACTTCTGAAGGTCTATCACCCTACAGCAAAGCTTCTTTTCCTGAAGATCTCAAGGACTCAGGGGGAGCTTTGACACCATCAAATCCACATAGTCTTCTCAGCTGATCTGAGAAAGAGAAGACTTCCATCACTCTTTCACCCCCATCTCTGTAAAGGGATTCTCAAACTCCCTTCAAAAGTTTGAGCTTGGTTTTTGAGCACCTTGTCAAAAGCTCATTGGTGGCAAGACACCTGATCAAAAAATCTGGTTTGGTTTTTGAGGCACCTTATCAAAAGCTCATTGGTGCCCAGGACAACTGATCAACTCATCCTGCAGTGGATTCCTACCTAGGGTGGTAGAAGAGTGGATGTACCCAAGTTTAGGGGAACCACTATATTTCCTTGTGTCATCTAGGTTTTGCTTGTCTTTATTTTTTGTTTCTGGCTGTGATTGTTCTGTGATTAGCATATGATTAGTTTAGTTCTGTGATTAGAGTTATTCATTGCTACCCTGTTCACTCAGATTACAACAATTATTGTAAAAAGTTTTCAAGCACCATATACTCTATTCACCCCCCTCTATAGTATATCAGATCTAGCTGCACTTTCAGGTTGTGCTTGCAGGTTGGTGCCGAGAAGAGCTGAGCTGAGATAGGAATAAGGTAGAGAGGGGGCCGCTAGCAGCGACAACAACAGACTTCGCCCGCCGCGGCTTAAATGCCACTCTTGCGACGGGCTTTCCTTTGATTAAAATTGAGAGTTACAGCTTGCTAATACACCATTACAAGAAAGCAATAATGTGTACAAGAAGGAAGCTGGCGGCTAAGGCAGAAGAATGCTAGAGGAGGCCGCGCGGACTGAAGAGCGTAGTCGGCAGGCCGCACGGTTAAGGGAAACGGGAGACGGCGCGGACTGGAGAACCAGAGGCTGGCTGGTCGCGCGACTAAAGGCGCATAGGGGTGCGGATTGAGAAATGGTGTCTGCAAGAGGGCTTGCTGGTTGACTGAGCGTGAGCGCTTTGGCGATGATCCTCTCGGCGTCTGGCGTCAAGCGTGCCTTTATGAGAGGTATGGGGGTCTATTTATAGGCCCGAGGAGGTAACGACTTGCGGTGACGTTACCCCTGGTGAGAAGCTAACTGGAGCGAGAAAGAGACGGAGTCCGCCGAGTCCGCAAAAGGCCCCGCAGACTGGGACTTGGTATTGAAGTCGGTGCTGCTGTCGGCAAAATGGGAGACCTAGTGGCGGACTGCGATGCGGGTTCGCGAAGTCCGTCACTGCTGAGCTGGGACTGTCGGCCTACTGTTAGTGTGGCGGATGCTGGAGGCCAAGCGGCAGGCTGCAAGGATTATCCACTGAGTCCGCCGCTACTGAACTGAGGCAGTTGTAAGGGGTGTGAGCAGGAGAGGGCCCTCAGAGTCCGGCGAGTTCGCACGAGGTTATGCGGACTGGGACAGTCTTCTAGAGGATCTGATGCCTGGCGGGCTGGAAGGAGTCCGCCACTACTGACTGAGTCCACGCCAAAATTGCGGACTGAGGAGGAGTTGACCCTGCTGCTACTGGCTGAGCCTGACAGGCCTGTGGTCTGAGGAGGACTGCATAGAGAGTCTGCAAAGTCCATCGAGTTTGCAGCTGCTGCAAAGCTGAGTCCGCTTGCGTTTAAGATGGAGAGCATGACTGTTGAGGCTATTGGGGTTCACCGATGAAGGCGGACTGGAAGTCTTGATTGCACTTCAAGTTCGCCCAGCTCGCGAGGAACTTGGACGCTGCTGGTTTTGCTGGTAGCCGGAGCTGGAATCTGCGCCCTGTAGGTGGGTTGGAGGAGTCTGCTGCTCGCGTTACTGGGTGAAGGGATATGCGACCTTTTGCCTGCCTGGGCGGATATACCTCAGAGTCCGCCAACATTGGATGTCTCCCGTCAATTGCGAGCTAAGTTGCGGGTTGCTGCCGAACCTGAGCGGGAAGGAGTCCGAATCCGGCAAAGGAGCATCTATTGAGACAAAGCTATGGTTAAGCTGAAGAGGAACGCGACCTGTAGGGGCAGACTGCAGTAGGAGTCCTCGGTCCCTGTAGACCAAGGGAACAAGGCGTGCGGCCTGGGCAGGTCAGACCGCTGAGACCGTGCAAGCCGCGCGGCCTGAGCGGACAGAGAATTTTGTCCTCCCTCCCTAGGGAATCACGACATCCAGGAGGAACCCGGGGCAGGCCGCGACGAGCGAGCGGGATGCCTTGGGAAGGATCGCCGATTTCGGGGTTAACATATTCCCCGTACTTTTTTAAGTTCCGGATAAAACTTCGAAAAAGTTGGAGACCTACGATAATCGTGATCCACCCCAAAGGAAAGAGAAGGGGCAAGGAGAGATAGAACCTAAATCCTCTCCTTAGCAGTCTGGTGTTGCCTGTCTATTTTCCTACAAGAGGAAAGTTAGGGTAGGCATGTATGGGTGGTACATCTTGTGCGTACCTGAGTTTGCCTTTGCAAAATGAAGAATATATGTCTTCCGCTAAGTTCTGCAAAATGAAAGCGAGAGGAAAACATAGAAGCTTAACTTGCAAGTACCTGATGGAGGCTTGCAAGCACCTATTATCCTCTGCAAAAAAGTAAGGACGAAGAGTATACAAAAAGGAAAAATGAGCTGCAAGTACCTGGAAGGAACTTGCAAGTCTTTGATGGTTTCTGCAAGAGAAGAGTTAAAAGTAGGCACAGTATATGAAAGTAACTTGCAAGTACCTGTGAAGACACTTGCAAGGGTCTACTGATCTCTGCAAGAAGAGAGTTAGGAGAAGGTATTGTATACAAAGAGTAAGATTCAAGTAACTGAATGAGACTTGCAGGTGTCTGGTAATCTCTGCAAGGAAAGAGTTAGGAGCAGACATATACATGAAAGGAGCTTGCAAGTACCTGAGAGAAGGTTTGCAAGTGTTTGCTAATCTCTGCAAGGAGAAGAGTTAGAAGCAAACATGTAAATGAAAGAAGCTTGCAATTACCTGGGAGAGGGCTTGCAAGTGTTTGCTAATCTCTGCAAAGAGAAGAGTTAGAAGCAAACATATATATGAAAGAAGCTTGCAAGTACCTGTGGAGAAGGCTTGCAAGTGTTTGCTGCTCTCTACAAGAAAAGAGTTAGGAGCAGACATATATATGAAAGGAGCTTACAAGTACCTGAGAGAAGGCTTGCAAGTGTTTGCTAATCTCTGCAAAGAGAAGAGTTAGAAGCAAACATGTAAATGAAAGAAGCTTACAAGTACCTGGGAGAGGTCTTGCAAGTGTTTGATAATCTCTGCAAAGAGAAGAGTTAGAAGCAAACATATATATGAAAGAAGCTTTCAAGTACCTGTGGAGAAGGCTTGCAAGTGTTAACTGTTGATGAGATAAGGCCGATATGACCAAATGGCAAGAAAAATGCCTGTTGAACTCTTTATCATGAAGCCCATATCATAAATGAGTGTTAACTGTTGATATGACTGGATGTACATGATCAGATTAGCGGAGAAGAAACTTGATGAATTCTGTCAATCTTAACTAAATTGCAATAGCATGGCTTGATGATCAAGGAGAGTAAGATTCTTTGATCAATGTTTGACGCCATTAGATTTTGATAAGAGTAAAGAATAGCTCTGTGAATCATCATCTGATAGAGCTTGAGCAAGCAATGTATATGAGATGAGCAAAGTGAATGTTGGAAACCCCTTTGGTAGGTCGGATTAACCTGTTCATCTGTGAAAGAGGACAATTGACAAAAAAGGAGCACTAGCTATACTCCCTTGACATAGCACAAAAGGGAGACATGCGCAAAAAATCCTAAGAAGTAAACGACAGATGCACTGCTCTCTTGCCTCGGGTACAATCACTACTCATCAATGAGATAAGTTGCGCCAAGTGGCATATTGTTTGTCTATGGATTGATCAGTGGGTTTGTGGGAACCCACGAAGGCACGGATCGAGAGTACCATAGAGTGTTCCGCCATCACAGTCATGTGATGATTGAAGAGACGAGGCTACGCTTGATCGCCATTGCTTGTCAAGCAAAGATCATCATAACTGTAATGTATTCTTTCCGAAGCACAGCAGAGATAACACATGGGGCTCCCCTAGTACAAACTCTGTGTCAGATGCCGGCTAGGATCCAAAGTCTGAAGCCCAACATCGTAGATTGAATGACTCCTACTACACATATGGGTATACGCCCGCCATATGTGGTCGAAGCGGTGGTGCCAGAGAACAATCTACGGAGGCAGCATTTCAGACTTGGCGATATCTCATTGGTGTAGTGATCTCTTTGGCAAAGAGAAAAGTGGAGGAAGAAGCATCACAAGAAGGGAACTGTGTCAGTATAAGATCCCAGATAAAAGCTTTATTAAAAAGCAAGGAGGAACACTTAGAAGTGTTCTAAAATGAAAATGTTTGAAAAACATGAAGAGTAGAGTAAGGGTAACTGATAGTGGGTGTGAAGAGCTTTTAGGACTCATGAATGTGATGGGTCACCCTTCTGGAGAAAATGTTGAATTTTACCCTCCTTTAGCATTTCTTGCACTAATCACCGAAAATCTCTGCAATCCTCTGTTGCATGACCCTTTTCTTTGTGATACTCACAGTATTGGTCAGCATTTTGGCCCTTCCGATCAGCAGGCTGAGGTCCCACACTGCTTGTTTTGCTCTTGATGACATGAGTTGCCCCACCCAATGTATTATCAACTTTAGATCCTTTGCGTTGGAAGAGACGTTGACGACTTCGGAAACATCCTCCTTTCTTTGCTTGCGATTGAAGACACTTTGGGGCAGAGTTTGGAGGTTGTTCGGTAGGGAGCAAAACCTCTGGGCCTCTCTTCCTCCCAGTGGGAAGTTCAGGTGACTTCATTGGTTGATTGGAGGCATACACAGCTGTTTGAGGGCTGAGTTTGCAGACACTTTTTTTTCGCTCGGTAATTGGAAACTGTATAGCGACTGTGGCCTGGATGGATGGATAACTTGCCAGATAAGCATAAGGGCCAACTGGCAGAGGAGCCGGCATATTAAAATGTGAATTCCCCACTTCTAGGTTGACTCTAGCAACTGGTGCTACTACATGTTGAGAGTCTAGTCGCCAAATTATAGTGGCTAGGGTGTCATTGATCGCTGCTATCTGCTGGGAAGTTTCCCGATGTGTCAGCAAGAGGGCTTCCCAAAGAGCGTCTTCGTTGGTAGGAGGAATGTTCTGAGAGGGTTGGCGGTCTGACATGGCTAACTGTCGCTGTTCACCGTCTGATCGGATCTGAAGGTCGTGTGTTAACTGTTGATGCTCGAAAACGGCACTGGGCAGCTAATACGGAGGGGGTGTGTTCGGTCTCACAAGCTAGGATAGGAAGAGGATGAAGGTTGTGGGGATAGAGGAGAAGAGGGAAGCTTCTGAGTGCTCGAGAGTGGAGCAAGCATCTTGTTCAAGGAGTTGCGGGGATGGAGGAGAGGGTTGATGAGCAGAGGAGAAGCTTGATCAACAGAGAAGGTTGATCAAGAGAGGAGGAGGTTGATCAGGAGCTATCGAGCAGACGGTTACTTGGACAGTTGTGCTTGCAGGTTCGTGCCGAGAAGAGCTGAGCTGATCTAGGAAGAAGGTAGAGAGGGGGCCGCTAGCAGCCGCAACAGCAGACATCGCCCGCCGCGGCTTAAATGCCACTCTTGTGACGGGCTTTCCTTTTATTAATATTGAGAGTTACAGCTTGCTAATATGCCTTTACAAGAAAGCAATAAAGGTCAAAAGAAGGAAACTGGCGGCTAAGGCAGAAGAATGCTAGAGGAAGCTGCGCGGACTGAAGAGCGTAGTCGGCAGGCCGCACGGTTAAGGGAAATGGGAGACGGCGCGGACTGGAGAACCAGAGGCTGGCAGGCCGCGCGACTAAAGGCGCAGAGGGGTGCGAACTGAGAAACAGAGTCCGTAGGAGGGCTTGCTGGTTGACTGAGCGTGAGTGCTTTGGCGATGATCCTCTCGGCATCTGGCGTCCAGTGTGCCTTTATGAGAGGCATGGGGGTCTATTTATAGGTCCAAGGAGGTAACGGCTTGCGGTGACATTACCCTTGGTGAGACAGTAACTGGAGCGAGAAAGAGACGGAGTCCTCCGAGTCCGCAAAAGTCTGCGCGGACTAGGACTTGGTATTGAAGCCGGTGCTGCTTTCGGCAAAACGGGAGACCTAATGGTAGACTGCGATGCGGGTTCACGGAGTTCGTCACTGCTGAGCTGGGACTGTCCGCCTACTGCTGGTGTGGCGGGTGCTAGAGGCCAAGCGGAGGACTGCAAGGAGAATCCGCTGAGTCCGCTGCTGCTGAACTGAGCAAGTTGTAAGGGGTCCGAGCAGGAGAGTGCCCGCAGAGTCCGGCGAGTTCGCACGAGGTTATGCGGACTGGGACAGTCTTCTGGAGGATCTGATGCCTGGCGGGCTAGAAGGAGTCCGCCACTACTGACTGAGTCTGCGCCAAGATTGCGGACTGAGGAGGAGTTGACCCTGCTGCTACTAGCTGAGCCTGACAGGCCTGCGGTCTCAGGAGGACTGCATAGAGAGTTCGCTAAGTCCGTTGAGTCTACGGCTACTGCAAAGTTGAGTCAGCTTGCATTTAAGATGGAGAGCTTGACTGTTGAGGCTGTTGGGGTTCACCGATGAAGGCGGACTCGAAGTCTTGATCGCACTTCGAGTCTGCCCAGCTCGCGAGGAACGTGGACGTTGCTGGTCTTGGAGGGTAGCCGGAGCTGGAATCCGCGCCCTATAGGAGGGCTGGAGGAGTCGATTGCTCGCATTGCTGGGTGAAGGGATATGCGACCTTTTGCCGGCCTGGGCGGATATACCTCAGAGTCCGCCAATATTGGATGTCTCCCATCAATTGCGAGCTAAGTTGCGGCTTGCTGCCGGCCTGAGCGGGCAGGAGTCCGAATCTGGCAAAGGAGCATCTGTTGAGACAAAGTTGTGGTTAAGCTGAAGAGGAACGCGACCTGCAGGGGCAGACTATAGGAGAAGTCTGCGGTCCCTGCAGACCAAGGGAACAAAGCACGCGGCCTGGTCAGTCAGACCGCTGAGACAGCGCAAGCCGCGCGGCCTGAGCAGACAGAGAATTCTGTCCGCCCTCCCTAGGGAATCACGGCCCCCAGGAGGAACCCGGGGCAGGCCGCGACGATCGAGCTGGCTGCCTTGGGAAGGATTGCCGATTTCGGGGTTAACACTTAGCAATAGAAATTGCAGTGGATGAGTTACACTATAAGGGTGAATGACTTACCTTGATATTGTGGTCCTCTAGCTGATGTTTTATCCACAGAAATAGTGCACAACAGCTCCCTACAGATATTTATTCTGACTCAGCAGTGGATATAGTCATAATGGTCTGCTTCTTGCTACTCCATAAAATCAGCCTTCTCCCGTGGAATTAACAAGTTCCATCCTTGCTTTTCCTATCTTCCTTGCACCCTGTAAAGTCTCTTCTTGCTAAGCCAGATCTCTTCCTCTTCTTCAACAACAGATTTGCCTCCAGCTCTAACTATCTGATCACAAGCAGTACAAGATGGTTAAAGCCCACTGAGAACCATCTTGATCATCACATTGATTTGCCCTCTGATCACCATATTGTTAATCATACAGTCCATCTTGAATAGGGTTAGTCATGTTTTCATCTGTATACTATTCAAGCCACAATGAACCTCTGATTACATTGTAACCCAAAGAGTTTTCTCCCCCTTGATCATTACCTTCTTCCTTGATCATTTCCTTCACCGTTGAATAGTCCTTCCTTGATCATTGTCTACCCCCTTTATGACTTCTTCAGATACATCTGCAGTCAGGGAGGTTATGGCTTGATCTATCTTTTCATCCAGATAGATAACTATCCTTTGAAATTTAAATGACATTCTCATCTTCTTGAGCAGGGAGTTCTATTGGAATCTCCCCCTCAATGTCTACATTTCTCATAGGAATTTGCTGACTTCTATCAACTATAGCTGGAGCAATCCAGCTGTTCTTAAACTGATTGTACTTGCTCTCGCACAGTAGGTGCAACCATCTGGGTAGTCTCCCTCTCAACCCCAGCATTGTCCATTGGGACATTCTGATCTTCAGAAGTATTCTTCTGATCTTTTATATGATGGATATACTCTAGGTAAGACTCAAGCTTGTCCAGCATACCAGACTGTACTAGCTCCCCCTCAATAAGAGCATCTGGCTTGTCAGTCTCCCCCTCAATATTTGCATATATCCTGTCCACAATACTTTCAGTTACCATTTCAGCTACCTCTGCTGGAATTTTCTTTGATTGTTATCCACTGACTTTGACATTCTTTGCGGCAGGTTCAGAAGATATTGAAACTTGAGCATTCTAATCTCTTTTTGTTTCCTCAAAAGAATCTGATAGCTGAGGATCATATAACTCTTCCTTTCTGCTCTCAAAATAGTTGCTTCATGTGTTTTCCTCTATGATGAGTACAACTTCTTTTTCTTTTTCTCACTAGTCTGCTGATGTGGCAACAAAACTTTGTCCCACCAGACAAACATCTTGAACATCAATGGCTGGATCCTGCTGGTCTTCACCCAAGTCCTGTGTACTTTATCCTTTTTCAGGAATGCACACAACATCCTTTTCCTCTTGGACAGTAGAAGGAGTATCCTTGAAGGTCTATTTATCCATCTCCAACTTCCCAACTACAGATCTTAGTTCCATTCCTCACTAGAGTATGATCCATAAATAGCTCCTTGTTTCAGTCTTATGCCTGGAACAACCTATGCATAAGTACCACATTTGCATTGTGTGGGCACTTGGACTATCCTGAAAACATAGATTAGTATACCTTAGGACCTCAAAATGGATTGGGTCATAGGTTCTTGTTAGCTTGAAAATTCATATATTTACTTATAGCAGTTCTGTCAGGAAAACATACCTTTGCCCTTGGCACACAAGGGTTGTGCCAATAATCTATGGAGAAATATCCCTCTTTACCACAGCATCAATACTCATGGATGTTGTATCTCATCTTCTGAACAACCTTTGAAGATTCCAAGCTATCCTTAGCTGCCTGTGCAAAAGGGAGAGTAGTAGCTTTCTTCTTATTTCTTTAAGCAATAATTTGACTGAAGGTGAGTCTGCCAGAGGATGCACATGGCTTATTCTGAGTTTCATCAATAGTAGTCTTCTTTGCATTTGATATGTTGTTGATGGAATCAGAGATAGCCAAGTGATCCTTACTAACTGACTTCCCCTTAGTTAAGGTGGTTGCTGGTGGAACCTGAGAATAGTCCACTGCCTTATCCTTGAGTGTGGGGGCTGCAGCACCAAATACAAATGGTACATAATGGGCCATTTGGAATTCTTCATGGGGAGCCTTAAGTGCACTCGAACCCATGCTCTTTCTTCTTCCATTGTAAGATACACTTGTACTCTTACAATTAAAATTCCGATACTTCTACTAACCATGCATGATGTCTTGGTCATACCTGTTCGAAAGGAGGATTACCTTTTGAAAGGTGGCCTGAGGCACTACAGGAGCTTTGCCTTTCCCTTTGGAATGGGCAACTCTAGAATTCCACTTAAACCCTAAACCTCTCTTATCTTTTTGAAAGGTGCATGAGTCAATTAGTGGTAACACTATTTTGGTCTTACTATATTCAGCCACAATCTTTCTCTTCTTTAGGAGTTTCTCTTCAAGATCCGAGATGATCTTATTATTATGGCAGATGGTCCAAATTTGGATGAGATAAGTTGTCTTTAGTTGGCTAACTTCCCTCATCATATGAGCAAGTATGTGTGTTGACTCAGACTACTGGGAAGTAGCTTGCTGTAGGGAGACAATCTCCTCAGCTTATCTCTTGACAAGTCTTTTGATCCTTTTCAAAGCAACCAGAATTTCACCATACTTGTCAATTAATTGATTGACATCATTTTTAGATTCTCAACCATCATTCCCGCTAGAGGAAGTGGATGCTTCAGAGACAGAGCGAGACTTATAGGTAGAAGAAGAGCTAGGGATAGAGTGTACCTCATCAGGAGTAGGATTGTCCTGATTTTCTTCTGATATGGCCTTCAGACTGAACTCCTCATCCTCTTCAGAATCACTGTCAACTGAGGATAGTGGAGCCCTAAGGCCTAATGGGGTAGTTGGATGATAACCCTCTTCTTCAATGGGTATGGGACCATTGTAGCCCTCCTCTTCATCTGAATCTAAAGACTCAGAATCCCTGTCTGATAGGCTGACATTCTTCTTGACCATGAAAATCTTTTCAGTCTTCTTGTCCCTATGATGCTTTTTTCCTTTAGACCTTATCTGCTCCTTCTTATCTAGAGAGTCAGTAATGACATGTCCACTCCTATTGTAATAGTAGCAAACAATATTAGACTTAACATGTTTGTTTTGTTTCGTGTCATACCTTTCCCCAGAGGGGTCATTTCTGGATTTGTCCTTGCTAGAGTAAGGCTTATTTGAGGTGGAGCTAGAAGAGCCATTGTTCTTCCACTATCTCCTTCTACTCAACAACTTCTTGAACTGCTTGGAGAATAGTGCTAGTTCTCCATCTGATAGTTCATTCCCAGAGGAGCTGGTATCTGAGCTTTCTGACTCTACAACAATCCTTGGTGGAGAAGGTGACTTTCTCCTACTTCTTCTTGTGGCTTCATCTTTGAAGGACACATACATCTCTTTGTCATGAGAATTGTCAGCATCCTCTTTAGACTTCCTGGAGGTCAGCAGCATCTAATGGGATAGTAGCTTCCCAAAAAGATTTTGGGGGCAATATGTTGGCCAGATTACAAACTTCTCTTATGGCATAGATCTTGATGCCCCATTCCTTGTTATGGGATCTCAAGAACTTGTCATTCAGCTCATAGTTAGAGAATTGTCTACCAAAGGTGATCAGACTGTTCACTATCATGAAGAACTTGTCATAGCAATCAGTTATGAAATCCTTCTTCCCTTGCTTGAATGCTTCATACTGTTGATTTAGGAGGGATTTCCTATCATCCCTCATCTCCTCTGTCCCTTCCATGTAGATAACAAGAGAATCCCACATCTCTTTGGCTATCTTGCATTGGACCAAGTTCTGCAAGGTTGAATCATCTATGACACTAATATTGATGTTTTGTGCCCTCTTATCCATAGTAGCTAGGATGACTTCATCCCTAGTCATTTCAGTGTACTTCTTTGGAGTCTAGACATTTGCATCTAAGAGAAAGACCTTCATGGGGATGAAAGGTCTTTCTTGGACTGTAATGAAGATCCTAGGATCTGAGGCTTCCATGATGAACAGCGTGACCCTTGATGAGTCCCGTTTATATAGGGTTTTGCGGACTCATCTGGGACGGTTTTCCTTACTTTGCACTTCACTTTTCGGTTGTTTTCATTGATATTTCATTCCTACTGCATTTTGCGTTTAGTGCACTTTTCTAGCCCGTGGGTGCGCAATTGCGCATTCGATTACTGGGGGTATGCACTTGGTGCTCCCCAGGGCTCGTTCTAGTAGTTTTATTGCATTTTGTTGATTGCTGGAGGGTCCTTCGTTGCTAGTTTTATTGTGTGCAGGTGGTTAGTTTTCCCCTCCTTAGAATTTTAGTTTTAGGAAAATGCATGACCGTGCATTTTATTGGCCCACGGTTTGTTTCCATCGTGCATTTTCTGCAAATTATTTTGGACGATTGACCAGCCCGTGCGATTGCTTCACGCACCGTTTCTTCAAAACCGTGCGTGAAGGAAACGCACGGTTTTCCTGTAGCCTTTTGGTTTTTCTCTGTTCTGTGGTTGGTCGTGCATCTTCTTCACGCACGGGCGGAAGCGCACATGCACGTGTAAAACGCACGATTTCACTCGGTTGCCTGTAATTTCTGTTCTCTATCGTTACCCGTGCGAATTACTTCACACACAGGCTGATCGCTCGTGCGCGAAGGAAACGCACGAGTCAACGCTTCTTCTTCTTCAGGCACCTTCTGGTTATTAATATCGCACGGTACACGCACGGTCGTGCGCCAGACCGTGCGTGACCATTTTTTCTGACTTTTATTATTTAAGCGGTAGATTTATCCTGGACCAGGACACTTCAATTTCCCCCGCCATTTCCGCCCCTTGTAGCAGGAACTCGCCCCTCCAGCCGTCATTTTCTCTCTCCTCCTTGGAGGGTTGATCCGGCCACCCTTTCTCCTCCAAAGTGCTTGCTAAAGCTTTGTCTCTGGCCGCCATCGCCATGGCCGAACTCCAAGCTGCTGTTTGCGTTCTTAGTTGTATAAATTGTGAAGCATTTCACTCTGATCCGAATCAACAACAACAACATGAAGAAGCCGGGTGTGAAGAAGGAAGTGACAGCCCTTCGGGATCCCGGATACCTTCCAAAGACGGAGCTAGGACGAGGCTCGACAACCCTTGCTTCCGGCCGTGAATCTTTGAGGGTCTTCAAGTACTTGGTTGTATTTCATCCCCTCTTTTCTTGGATTTACTTTGAACTGATCTTGCGCTAGTATGCTTGAGATTTATTAACCATGTTTTGTTCAAGGTCTTGTTATGGTTTTGTACGGTGATTTCTTGTTCATGATGTATGTTGATGAGTTTCCTCCTTGTTAGAGAAAGTCGTGTTTGAGCAGTTCTAGCAACTGCTAGAAGCGCGCGTTGCGAAGAGGTGTTTACAACCATCGATAGTTTGTTCGTCTCCACTATTACTCTTTGGAGTAATTCAACCTGACGACGCGGTGACGGTGACCCGCACTAGTTTGATGCTGCTTAGTGTAGGAAAACCAAAATCAAACCCCTCGATTTTACTTAGCACTTTCATTCATTTCTGTGAAAGCGAAATCCATGCTACCTACTTGCACTCCGCGTGAGATCGATACTTGGGGAAGCTACTCCTCCATTTTATTACTTGGCTGTGAACGGTAATCGTACCGCCAGCGCATCAAGTTTTTGGCGTTGTTGCCGGGGAGTGCAACTGTTGCGTGGATTTTGTTTCTTTTGGGAAAGGTATGTGAGTGTTTTGGTGTTTTTAGTGTTTTTTTATTTGCGAGTGTTTTATGACAGATCTGAACCCTGGTGGAAGGCGCGAAGATTTGGGTGCTCATCCTGAGACTGCACGAGCAAGGAGAGCTCGCTTGCGTGCTGCTGCAGCTGAGGGAAGGATGGATGACTTAGGCCATTTGGGAAATGGCCAAGGGGAACGAATTGTTGACAACCAGGATGTGGCCCAGTCTCGCCTTAGGACAATGCGGGATTTCACTACCCCTACTGTGTGGAGTGCTTATCCGGGGTTCAGGCCAGCCATAGCCAATAATCATTTTGAGATCAAGCCTGTGATTTTGAATATGATTAGGAACAATACTCAGTACTCGAGTCTACCGAGTGAGGATCCTCAACTACATTTGGCTGAGTTTTCTGAGATATGCGGTACTTTCCGCTATGCGGGCATTGCGGATGAAGTTGTGAAACTAAAGTTGTTCCCTTTTTCACAGAGGGATAGGGCCAAGACATGGCTGCATACGATCGTGCCTGGCACCGCTACCACCTGAGAAGCTTTATCTTCCATGTTTTTAGCTAAGTTTCATCCTGTTGATAAAATTGTTAATGTTCGCAGGGAAATAGACACGTTCAGACAGCTGGATCAAGAAACTCTTTTTGAGGCATGCGAGAGATTTGCGGACCTGCAGCGTCGTTATCCTCAACATGACTATGAGCCTTGGAATTTGGTGGAGATATTCTATTTCACCATTGAGCAAAATTTCAGGGCAATAATCGATGCGGCGTGTAACGTCCAGATTCTCACTAGGCCCCTCGTATGTGTTTTTGAGTCAAGAGATCTGACTTGGGTTCAGTGGAGTGCTGATAATTGGGCTGCACTTGTAAATGGGAGGAGAAATCAGTCCAGAATAGTACATGGGTAGAGACACAGGCGTGTCCATACCCGTGTGGGAGAACCCTGCTCTCGAGTCGATGACTCGAGTATGTCCAGTGAAGGACACGGGTAGTGACACGGGCGTGTCACTACCCGTGTGCAGGATGATACGGTAGGGGAACGATGTGCCCCCTACCCGGGTATGTTTAACCATTGTTCTCGTGAAGGACATGGGTAGAGACACGGGCGCGTCCCTACCCATGTCAAGCCAAGCAACTCACGATTCGATGGCTCGAGTTGTCCCATAAAAGGACATGGGTAGTGACACGGGCATGTCACTACCCATGTGAAGATGACACGGGTAGCGAAACGGGCGTGTCCCTACCCGTGTGTGTCGAGTGGAGCTCGACGAGGTGTCCCCGAGAAGGACACGGGTAGTGACACAGGCGTGTCCCTACCCGTGTGTGTGTCGAGTTGAGTTAGATGAAGCGTGTCCAGAGAAGGACACGGCAAGAGAACACGGTCGTGTCATGTGGACACGGGTAGGGACACGGGCGTGTCCCTACCCGTGTCGAGTATTGAACCGACACTAAAACCATCATCGACGCTTCGCCCGAGAAGGACACGGGTAAGGACACGGGCGTATCCCACCTGTGTCACTTTTCATATATAAGGGTAGTTAAAACCCTAGCCGTTTTCACTCCTCATTCCAGCCATTTTTCTGAGAGAAATTCTGTATAGAGGGAGAAACTGTTGGAGCAAGTCCTAGGGGAGAAGATCTGCCGCCGCCGTGAAGGAGAAGATGCTGCCGAGAAGAGTTACACGATCCATGGCCGGAAATGGTCGAAACGCCGGAAATGAGTTGAGATTCCTCCTCTCTCCCTTGGTGCTATATCTATAGATATCTAGGTGAGATGTCGACTGAAAAGAGTCTATGTTGATATTTGTGAAGTGGAAGTGGGTGATGGGCAGGCCGAGCGGACTGTGCGGCCTGAGCCATCTGAGTCTGCGGCCTGGGCAGACTGCTGGTAGTGGCCAAGGTACCATGGCTTGGTTGTTCTTGAGGAGCGGCCTATGCGTACTGTTGTGCTGCCTGAGCAGTCTGTTGTGCAGCTTGGTTGGACTATGGCCAAGGAAGTCGGGTTTCTAGCGATGCAGCCTGAGGGGACTGCGGTTCGCGGACTGTTGGCGGTGCTCAGCTTGATCTGCGGCCTTGCAGATTTGCAAGCTTGTATTAACCGGCGGATTGGGAGTTCTATCCGCGAGAGGCTTTGCGGACTGGTTGTGTCTGCGGTGTTCGTTGTTACAGACTGGCCTTGGAGTTCGGTTGTGGCCTTTGCCGTGCTCTGGTGGTGCAGCGGGTGTTAGCTGCTGTGGAGGACTGCGCAGACTTATGTCTAAGTCCGACAGTTTATCGTTGTCATGGCAGCTGTGCGAGTAGGTCTTGCGAGCTCTGCCTTCTGGTGGAGTTATTGGCGATCTGCTTTGGGGCAGGGGGACTGGGCCTTGTCTGCAGTGCTCTCGCTTGCTCTTGGTGGTTTTCTCGAGCTTGGTCACATTCAGTGACAAGATCAGTGTGTCTGCGGTATCCGTCGAGTCCGCTGTTGACCGAGCGGATGGACTATTGGTCGTTGACACGTGGCGGATGGTGGCTTTGTTTTCAAGCCTGCCTCCTTGTCCGCATATAGTATGCGGACTGTCGCAGTGGTGGCTATACTTGTTGATGTTTGCGAGCTATGCGGACTGGTGCTGATTGGCCCGCGAACAGATTCTTACTGTGGTTGGTTCGGTGAGTCGATCGCCGCGGGCTTGCTAGGGTAGGCAAGTGCACCTATCGCAAGTAGTACTCGATATTCGGGAGAATACTGAGGTCGTATTATTCCCGGGAACGGGTTGATTACCCCTACTCCTCCGAAAACACTTTTATTTTACCGAAATAGAAGTTGAGGGTTTTAAGTAAAATAGGAACGAAAATAGATTTTAAGAAAGTAGTCGATGAAGAGATAACTCCCGGTATCGAATTGCGTTAGGATTAAAAATAGATTTGAATAACTAGATATCTAAAGTTTCAATTTAATTAATGCGGAAACTTGGCCGTGGAGGTTCAAAATAATGAGCTCACCTATCTCTAGGAATATCGCTCACCTAGACATTAAGGCTATTCGACCGGGCTCTCGTCCGACGAAGGATTCCCCTTAATGCCCGCAGTACGCTAAGAACCCCGCTATTGGGTGGGGAACCCGATCCGGTAGAGTTAGCGCGCCTCCTCTCTCGAGGGTTAGTGCGGAACTCTATCTACCCAGGGGTGATCTGTCCATATGCACGGCCTCTCGGCTAGCTAGTTTATGGATAACGGAAATAGAGCCCACACATCGATATGTGGGTCTACGCGTCGTTAACCCGGGGTAAACCTTAAGTTTTTAATTAAATTGAAAAATTAGACATTTGGTTATTTAAAACATTTTAGATCCCAAAGCTCTTCGATACCGAGGGCTAAAAGCAATTAGCCACTAATCGGAATGGGGATAGCTTATATGTTCAGTCCTAAACTATTCGCTGAAAGGTTATAAAGAAAATAAGAAGAAAAGCAAAATAACCTAATTTTAGAAAAGTTGTTACAAATAAACACACCCGCACTCATTCAAACATATAATAAAACGAAGAAATAAAACTAATTTACACATAAGAGAAAATTGCATAATTGACATTTGCAGGTCCCACTCAAACGAGTGGGGGCGGGAAATAAAAGCTGAAAAGTGCATAATTGAAATTTGCAAGTCCCACTCAAACGAGTGGGGGTGGGAAATAAAAGCTGAAAAGTGCAAGTCCTACTCAAACGAGTAGGACTGAAATGAAAGCGAGTCCTACTCAAACGAGTAGGAGAAAATAAATGCGATTACAGGGCTTTCTTAAATATTTACATCAAAATAAAGTCCGACCATTAAACTCCTAGCGAGTAGGCGGAAAATCAAATCCAGCCATTTAACTCAAGTGAGTAGGCGGGAAAAAAATAAAGATTGAAAATTACAAGTCCTACTCAAACGAGTAGGACTGAAAAAACAGACCGGCCATTTAACTCAAGTGAGTAGGCGGAAAAATAAAAAATGAAAACACTTGCTTGAATAAAATCCAGCCAATTAACTCAAATGAGTAGGCGGAAAAATAAAAATTACACACGCACTCTACTTGAATAAAATCCAGCCAATTAACTCAAGTGAGTAGGCGGAAAAATAAAAATTACACACGCACTCTACTTGAATAAACACACACACTCTTGCATGAATTAACTAAGACGATAAAGATTATCTCATACACTCACGCACTCGGGCTAAAATAATTGCAAAAATCAAAGTTATCGAAAAATTAAAATGACTGCATTTCTACCGCTGGAATGCAGTAGAAATGCATAAAAAAGCAAAATAAAAATTGTTTGAGGAAAAAGTTTTCAAATTAAAGAGAGAACGGCAAGTGCCCGAAAAATTAAAACGGTTACATTTTTACCGTTAGGTTTTGATAGAAATGCTAAAAAAGTGAAAATAAAAATTGTTCGAGCGAAAATATTTTTTGTAACTACTTAAAATGAAAGTTGATGAAAAATAAAAATAACAATTTATACATTACTATAGCCTTTTAAAACGATTTAAAAAGAGCGAGTAAGCTAAAAAGAAGCAGTAGTTTTATAGTTAAAACAAGGTAAAGGCTAAGTTAAGAGGAATGAAAACTACCTTTTTAATGTTTTACAAGTTCATAAAAACGCATTTTGAAGCATGAAAATCCTATGTCTAACCAAATTTAAAGAGTTTGAGAATGAAAACGGCCATAATAACGGCTATAAATTTTGTTATAATTGAAAAGAAAACGTGAACATTTGCGTTTTAAAACATAATTTTTGCAATTTTAAGCTCATACACACACACACGCATTATGAAAATAAAAATGCAAGTATATAAGATTGATGAAAAGGAGGCTATTTGGAGAAATTTCAAAGCATGTAGGATGAAATAATAACGATTTTTATTACAAAAAAAGGGATTACAAGAGTTCAAACATACAAACTTAAAAGGAGAGGGAGGGGGGATCCTTACATAGCACTAAAGCAACTCCAACAGCAGCCCTAATACATCAAAATGGTTCGGATTTTGGGAACCCTGAACTCATACAGCAGCTGCCTTTTTATAGGCAAAAATTTCCAAGTACACGCCCTCCGACACGGGCGTGTCGGGGGGCGTGTCAGCACTATTTTACCGCGGGATTCGGCGATCTGATGGATTTGACGGAGATTTGACTTTCCGGCCGAAAACGCGACGGTCACGCCCCAGGTCACGGGCGTGACGGTGGGCGTGTCGTTCGGCGCTTAAAGGCGATGTTGACTTCGGGATTCGCCGGCGGCAGTTTGTCGGGCGCACACGGGCGTGGCGCACATCGGACACGGGCGTGTCCCTCTTGGGTTCGACGAAGGTTGAGCGCGAAACATTGACCTGGCTGGCACGGGGCGTGTCGGGCTGCCACGGGCGTGTCGCACATTAGACACGGGCGTGGCCCTCTTGGGTCGACGAACGTTGAGTTGAAATCGTCGAGCGGGATGGACACGGCTTGGTCACGCCCCGTGTCAGATTGACACGGGCGTGTCGAATTATGGAACACGGGCGTGTCAGGCTTTCCTCTTCAAAATTGGCCTCTTTTCGGGTTTTTGAGCTGTCACGCCCTGGTCACGGGCGTGACCAATATGTCACGGGCGTGACATGTCATTTTTGCAGATTTTGACTTTTTTTCCTGACAAATAAAATAAAGCAAGTTAGTATAATATTTACAAAAATAGGAGCATTTTATTGAATAAAAACAAGTAGAAATGACAAAAATTAAATAAAACGACTTAAGTAATGTACATAAAATTAGGTATATTTACAATTCATCAAATACCCCCATACTTAAGCTTTTGCTATTCCAGAGCAAAAGTTGGAGATGAACTTATAAGGAATAAAAGAGATCCTAAGTTTAGCTATCGCTTGAATTAATTAAAAGGAAGATCAAAATAAACATCCGGGGTTAAAGAATTAAATCCTAATTTATGAAATGTTATGAATAGAGAAAGAGTTTCAAAAAGACTTCTAGAAAAAATAAAATAGAAAGCAAAAATTTATTTTTGTTAGTTTAACAACGATGGATTGGATTTATATAAAAAACCTTAGCTTAAAAAGAAGTTAAAGGAAATAATGCAATTTAAAAATTATGCTCTCAAAAAAATTTTAAATTAAGTCTAGAATCATTGAAATGAGATAAGTGGTTGGTGATTTATGAAGAAGGCTTGAATATTGAGGTGAGGTAATTTTTTTCTCGAACCTCCAAATTTTTTTTTTTTTTTGATAGTTAGGAAAATGAAATCTTATTTTCCTATCTTAACCTTTTTTTTTCTTTCTTCATAAGGATAAAATTAACCAAATGTATATTTGTAGGAGTAATGAATTTTATTCTCTTACTCCATATATAATCTTTTTAAATTATTGGGTGCCTATGTTTACGGAACGAAATCTTATTCCCATTGACATAGGATCTTTTAAGGGATAGGGGGTAATCACGTCAAGTAAGACATGAAAAAAAAAGAAGTGGGTTTATTATTTTTTGTTTTTTTTTTTTCAAAAATAAAACTAGATTTTAATAAAAAATTTTTGAGAGCAACCTTTTTAAAATGAACGTTCCGATATTTCTAAAAGCATGAAGTAGAAATAATTGAAATCCATGGATGTTATTTTCTAACATAAAAAACGAGCTTCTATTTATAAAATTAGAAGTGGTGGTGAAAAACAAGTTTCCTATTATAAGGAAAAGACATAAAAAATTCTTTAAGACTTAACCCCAGACACTTAAATCTATCAAACATTAATTAATAAACGAATAGTAAGCAAAGAATAACTAAAATTCGCATATAAATTAACTCGAAACTAGATTTTTGGAAAGCAAAAATGGTTAAGATATGGTATATTCGAATTATTTTGTTACATAATTTAACAAAACTTTTTTTTTTGAATTGTTTAGGGATTTTATCATTTTTTGTGTTTTAATTATTATCTTTTTAGGATTTTTTAGATTTTTTATCTTTTTAGGGTTTTTGGGTTTTTCTAATTTTTGTGATTTTTAGTTTTTGAGGATAAATTATTTACAAGAATGAGGAGAGAAAGAAGAGTTATTTACAAAAATAGGTACACAGATTTTTACAAAATGAAACTAAAAATGTTTTTGGAATTTTGGTTTTATAATTTTTTGGGAATTTTGGTTTTATAATTTTTTTTGGAATTTTGGTTTTATATTTTTTTTGGAATTTTGGTTTTATATTTTTTTTGGAATTTTGGTTTTATATTTTTTTTTGATTTTTAGAATTTTAGTTTTTTTTTGTTCATAATTTTTTTTATGTTTAAAGTGCAGAAAATAGAAAGACCGCGAAGAAAATAGAAAGACAGTGCAGAAAATAGAAATATGAAAAAGAAAGCGAGAAAACACCCCCATACTTAAGTCCAACATTGTCCCCAATGTTGTAACGTAAGTATGCGGAACAAAACAAGTAAGATAATATAGACAAAGAAAAGAAAGAAAGGGGGGGGGGTAGAAGCTTCCCTGATAAGAGGTGGGGAATGCGCAGTTTAGGAACCCTGCATTAGGAAGAAAGAGAGCAAAGAAAAAGGTAAAGAGATAGCGAAAAAGATAAACATGGGGTGCCTCCCAGGAGCGCTTTGTTTATAGTCACGTAGCTTGAATATGTTGGCGGTTTATATATCTAGGAGGGTTATGGATTCGAAGTTACCTCCTACAGGAACGCCTGCTATGTATAATTTTAAACGATGACCGTTCACTTTAAACGAGCCTTTATCCGGGTGGGAGACGAGTACGGTCCCATAAGGCCAAACCTCTTCAACTTTGAAGGGGCTGGACCAACGTGATCTAAGTTTCCCGGGGAAAAGTCTAAGTCGTGAGTTATAAAGAAGGACAAGATCGCCCGGAGAAAAAGTTTTTGGGGGCTTGAGTTTTCGGTCGTGATAAAACTTAGAACGCTCCTTATAGAACTTATTGCTCTCGTATGTGTTGGCACGCCATTCATCGAGCTCGTTTAGTTGCAGTTTTCTATTTTGGGCGGCTAAGTTAGCGTCGAGATTTAAAAGTTTTAAAGCCCAAAGTGCGCGATGTTCTAATTCGACGGGTAGATGACACGCTTTGCCGTACACTAATCGATACGGCGTACAACCAATTGCGGTTTTGTATGCGGTACGATAAGCCCACAACGCATCGTCGAGCTTGATGGACCAATCTTTCCTATTAAGTGAAACGGTTTTCTCTAATATGCGCTTTATCTCCCGATTTACTACCTCTACTTGGCCACTAGTTTGCGGGTGGTAGGGGGTGGCAAGTTTGTGCGTGACGCCGTATCTAGCTAACGTCTTAGCCATCTGGGTGTTGCAGAAATGCGTCCCCCGATCACTTACAATAGCGCACGGAGTGCCGAAGCGAGAAAATAGCTTTTTAAGAAATGTAACGACGACTCGCGCATCGTTGGTGGGGAGAGCTTGCGCTTCCGCCCATCTCGATACGTAGTCGACCGCTACTAAAATATACATATTTTTGAAAGACGGAGGTAGGGGGCCAACAAAATCTATGCCCCATAAATCGAAGACTTCGCATTCTAAAAACATGTTTTGGGGCATCTCGTCGTGATGAGAGATGTTACCCGACCGCTGACAGCTATCGCATGCGCGCACAAAATTGTGAGCGTCTTTGAATAGAGTGGGCCAAAAGAAGCCCGCCTCTAGCGCCTTCCGCGCGGTCCGGTTAGCTTGATAATGCCCACCAGCCGGACCCTCGTGGCAGTGCCTAAGGATTTGCGTGCACTCCACACCCGCGACACATCTTCGGACTGCTTGGTCCGCGCAGAGACGAAAAAGGAAAGGGTCCTCCCAAAAGAAATATTTCAAGTCAGAAAAGAATTTCTTCTTTTGCTGGCTTGAAAAGTCTTTTGGAAGTACCCTCGCAACTAAATAGTTTGCAAAATCTGCGAACCAAGGCGGGGAAGAAGAACTAGTAGTTATGGCTAGGAGGCGTTCCTCGGGGAATCTATCATTTATGTCAGATTCGACGAGCGCTTCCGCAGTGGGATTTTCTAAGCGGGAGAGGTGATCGGCGGCTAAATTTTCCGCGCCCCTCTTATCCCGGATCTCTAAATCGAACTCCTGCAAGAGGAGGATCCATCGAAGAAGGCGGGGTTTGGCGTCCGTTTTTGCTAACAAATATTTTAAGGCGAAATGGTCGGTAAATACGATAACTTTGGATAACGTTAGATACGAGCGAAACTTATCGAAGGCAAATACGACGGCTAAAAGTTCCTTTTCCGTTGTCGTATAATTTCCTTGTGCGGAAGTGAGGGTCTTGCTAGCGTAGTAAATAGGATGAAAATATTTGTTTATACGTTGGCCAAGAACGGCTCCTACAACAATATCACTACCGTCGCACATAATCTCGAACGGAAGGGTCCAATCGGGCGCCACTAAAATAGGTGAATTGATAAGTTTTTGTTTTATGAAATTAAATGCAGACTCGCATTCGCTATCAAAGACAAAATTTGATTCCTTTTCCAAGAGGCGAGTTAGCGGCTTTGTTATTTTTGAAAAATCTTGAATAAAACGTCTATAAAAGCCCGCGTGCCCTAAGAAACTCCTAATTGATTTAACGTTGGAAGGCGGGGGAAGTTTTTCTATAATTTCAACTTTGGCCTTATCTACCTCCATCCCCTTAGACGAAATCATATGGCCGAGAACCAAACCTTCTCGAACCATAAAGTTACATTTTTCCCAATTTAAAACAAGATGCGTGTCCTCGCATCGCTGAAGGACACAGTCTAAATTATGAAGACAGGACGGGAAAGAGCTTCCGAAAACAGAGAAGTCATCCATAAAGACTTCCATAATGTCTCCTACCAGCTCGCCAAAGATCGCCAGCATACATCTTTGGAATGTAGCGGGCGCGTTGCAAAGGCCAAATGGCATTCTTCGATATGCGAAGGTACCAAACGGGCAGGTAAAAGTTGTTTTCTCTTGGTCATCGGGGGAAATG
The DNA here is from genome assembly GCA_039583875.1 of Platanthera guangdongensis. Lineage (NCBI taxonomy): Eukaryota > Viridiplantae > Streptophyta > Magnoliopsida > Asparagales > Orchidaceae > Platanthera > Platanthera guangdongensis. Next base: position 86,885,897 of record CM077162.1, read on the forward strand.
GGGATTTGGAAAAACCCCGATAATCCATCGAGAAAACAAAAATACGGATGACCAGACAAACACTCTAAAATTTGGTCTAAAAATGGTAGTGGGAAATGATCCTTACGGGTGGCGTCATTAAGTTTTCTATAATCGATGCACACCCGCCAACCCGTAACAGTACGAGTTGGGACGAGTTCATTGTGCTCATTCTCCACTACGGTAAGACCGCCCTTTTTGGGCACCACGTGAATGGGACTGACCCACGTACTATCCGATATGGGATAAATAATCCACGCATCTAATAATTTAATAATTTCAGCCTTAACGACGTCTTTCATGTTTGGGTTAAGACGTCGCTGCGGTTGAATAGTTTTGCGGCAATTATCTAGAAGAAAAATCTTATGGGTGCAGAAAGACGGGTTAATCCCTTTGAGATCAGAAATTTGCCAAGCAATTGCGTGGCGATGTTTAAGCAAAACTCCCAATAAATCAGAAGTCTCCGATTCGCTCAAATGCGAAGAAATGATAACAGGGAGCGTATCATCTTTCCCCAAAAAGGCGTATTTGAGTGAATCGGGTAGGGGTTTGAGTTCAAGGCAGGGCGGTTCTTCTAACGAGGTTTTAATTCCTATGTCTTTCTTACCAATTGGTTCGAAAGGCAAGTCTATAGACGTATCCTCATCGCAGTTAAAATTTTCGAGCGCAAAAAGATCGTCGTTTAAAAACGTAGACTCAAAAATAGGGGAAGAACAATCTCCGAGATATGTGTCTAAATTATAACAAAAGTCATCGCTCGACGACGAGTCTCCTATGGAGGGATTAATAGACAAAGTAACTTCGTCATCTCCTACCCGAAGGAGGAGACGACCGTTACTGACATCAATTAATGCGCGGGAGGTGGTGAGAAAAGGGCGACCGAGTATAATTGGTACATCAGTGTCCTCCTCGATGTCCAAGATGACGAAGTCTACCGGAAAGATAAACTTATCAACTCGGACAAGTACGTCCTCCACTACCCCGACGGGAAACTTAACCGAGCGATCCGCTAGTTGGATTCGCATTTTAGTAGGGGCCGGAGTGCCCAAACCTAATTTTTGAAAGAGCGAGAACGGCATCAAATTAATGCTCGCTCCTAAATCTGCAAGAGCGTATTTTACTAATATATTGCCAAAAAGGCACGGGATGGAGAACCGTCCCGGGTCATTTCTTTTTAGGGGCAATTTATTAGTAAGAGCCGCTGAGCAGTCAGCATTAAGAGAAATATGCGAAATATTTTCTAATTTTTGTTTATTGGAAAGAAGTTGTTTTAGGTATTTCGCATATTTAGGCATCTGAGAGAGTGCCTCGCAGAATGGAACATTAATATGAATTTGTTTTAATAAAAAAATAAATTTTTCAAATTGCGCGTCCTTACGCTCACTATTAAGTTTATGCGGATACGGCAAGGGCGTTTTAATAATTTTTTCATTTAAAATTTGTAAAGGTGGCGAAATCAAAGAAGGGGGAAGAGGGGTCGGAGGTGAAATATGTACCTGAGGATCGGTCCGTTTTGGATCGATCACCTCCTTTCCGCTACGGAGGGTTATAGCGTTGATATTTTCCCGCGGATTGGGCTCCGTGTTTCCCGGCAGTGCCCCGAGCGCGCGCTCGGACATCATTCGCGCTAGCTGTCCAACCTGGAGTTCTAAGTTTTTTAGCGATCCGGTGATGTTCCGGATATTTGACTCGTTGGAAGCTATATATTTAGAAAACTTATCCTCCATCGGGGAGGGTTTTGGAAGAGGGGGAGGCGGCAGAAATCCAGGCGCGAAAAAATTGGGGGGGCGCTGCGCATTATTCGGATTGCTCCATGAGAAGTTGGGGTGGTTCCTCCAACCCGGATTATAGTTATTGCTATAAGGGTTGTTATTGGGGTTGAAGGAAGGTCGCCCAGCATTTCCCACGTAGTCTACGAATTCATTTGCTACGCCGGCATTAGGGGAATCGCCCAAGGAGGAGTGGTGGAGGCAACAGACATCTCCGCCACCTGCTTTGTCAGCCTTTCAACTTGAAGGGCTAAGTGGGCAGTGGCATCCACTTCGAATAGGCCGGCCGCCTGCTTGGGACGTCCCCGAGGGACGTTCCATTGGTAGGCGTTCATAGCCATCTCTTCAATAAGAGCTTGGGCAGCCTCGGGGGTCTTATTATTCAAGGTACCGCCGGCAGCCGCGTCAATCATTTGACGCGTCTGATAATTAAGCCCATTGTAGAAGATTTGGACCTGCAACCACGCAGGCAGCGCGTGGTGCGGACACTTGCGGAGGAATTCCTTAAAGCGCTCCCAAGTCTCAAAGAGAGACTCAGAATCATTCTGCATGAACGAAGAAATGTCCGCCCGTAACTTTGCAGTTTTAGCGGGCGGAAAATACTTCGTTAAGAACCGCTCCGCAAGCTCGGCCTAGGTGGTGATACATCCTCGTGGGAGGGAATTCAACCACGCCTTAGCTTTGGATCTGAGGGAGAATGGAAAAAGGCGCAAACGAATGGCGTCATCAGTGACGCCATTAATCTTAAAAGTGTCGCAAATCTCCAAAAAACTAGACAAATGAACGTTCGGGTCCTCATCCGGCTGTCCATCGAACTACACGGCGTTTTGGATCATTTGGATAACGCTCGATTTGATCTCAAAATTATTGTTCGCCACCGTCGGGCGGACAATACTGGACCCAGTATCGTCCAAATTTGGTCGGGCGTAATATGACATTGTACGCTCGAGGGCCGCATTCGGATTGGGGTCGGCCATAGGAACGGCAGAGGGTTCTCCGATGGATTCTGCGGGATCAAAAGAGGGATTTCGGCGTTGAGACCGAATACGCGCAAGAGAGCGTTCGATCTCAGGATCAAAATCCAAATTTTCGGACTCCGAAGGCTGTCCACGGGTCATACACCCGAATGAAAAGTAGAAAAATTAACTCTCTTTTTTTTCGGATTTTGAAGAAAGTTTTTTAAGTTTTTTTTTTTTAGTTTTTAGAAATAAAAGTAAAAGTAATAGAGTTCGGATTCGGAATAACAACTCAAAGAGAAGTCCCCGGCAACGGCGCCAAAAACTTGATTGGCCCGCGAACAGACTCTTACTGTGGTTGGTTCGGTGAGTCGATCGCCGCGGGCTTGCTAGGGTAGGCAAGTGCACCTATCACAAGTAGTACTCGATATTCGGGAGAATACCGAGGTCGTATTATTCCCGGGAACGGGTTGATTACCCCTACTCCTCCGAAAACACTATTATTTTACCGAAATAGAAGTTGAGGGTTTTAAGTAAAATAGGAACGAAAATAGATTTTAAGAAAGTAGTCGATGAAGAGATAACTCCCGGTATCGAATTGCGTTAGGATTAAAAATAGATTTGAATAACTAGATATCTAAAGTTTCAATTTAATTAATGCGTAAACTTGGCCGTGGAGGTTCAAAATAATGAGCTCACCTATCTCTAGGAATATCGCTCACCTAGACATTAAGGCTATTCGACCGGGCTCTCGTCCGACGAAGGATTCCCCTTAATGCCCGCAGTATGCTAAGAACCCCGCTATTGGGTGGGGAACCCGATCCGGTAGAGTTAGCGCGCCTCCTCTCTCGAGGGTTAGTGCGGAACTCTATCTACCCAGGGGTGATCTGTCCATATGCACGGCCACTCGGCTAGCTAGCGTATGGATAACGGAAATAGAGCCCACACATCGATATGTGGGTCTACGCGTCGTTAACCCGGGGTAAACCTTAAGTTTTTAATTAAATTGAAAAATTAGACATTTGGTTATTTAAAACATTTTAGATCCCAAAGCTCTTCGATACCGAGGGCTAAAAGCAATTAGCCACTCATCGGAATGGGGATAGCTTATATGTTCAGTTATGCGAGCGTCCTAAACTATTCGCTGAAAGGTTATAAAGAAAATAAGAAGAAAAGCAAAATAACCTAATTTTAGAAAAGTTGTTACAAATAAACACACCCGCACTCATTCAAACATATAATAAAAGGAAGAAATAAAACTAATTTACACATAAGAGAAAATTGCATAATTGACATTTGCAGGTCCCACTCAAACGAGTGGGGGCGGGAAATAAAAGCTGAAAAGTGCATAATTGAAATTTGCAAGTCCCACTCAAACGAGTGGGGGCGGGAAATAAAAGCTGAAAAGTGCAAGTCCTACTCAAACGAGTAGGACTGAAATGAAAGCGAGTCCTACTCAAACGAGTAGGAGAAAATAAATGCGATTACAGGGCTTTCTTAAATATTTACATCAAAATAAAGTCCGACCATTAAACTCCTAGCGAGTAGGCGGAAAATCAAATCCAGCCATTTAACTCAAGTGAGTAGGCGGGAAAAAAAATAAAGATTGAAAATTACAAGTCCTACTCAAACGAGTAGGACTGAAAAAACAGACCGGCCATTTAACTCAAGTGAGTAGGCGGAAAAATAAAAAATGAAAACACTTGCTTGAATAAAATCCAGCCAATTAACTCAAATGAGTAGGCGGAAAAATAAAAATTACACACGCACTCTACTTGAATAAAATCCAGCCAATTAACTCAAGTGAGTAGGCAGAAAAATAAAATTACACACGCACTCTACTTGAATAAACACACACACTCTTGCATGAATTAACTAAGACGATAAAGATTATCTCATACACTCACGCACTCGCGCTAAAATAATTGCAAAAATCAAAGTTATCGAAAAAATTAAAATGACTGCATTTCTACCGCTGGAATGCAGTAGAAATGCATAAAAAAGCAAAATAAAAATTGTTTGAGGAAAAAGTTTTCAAATTAAAGAGAGAAAGGCAAGTGCCCGAAAAATTAAAACGGTTACATTTTTACCGTTAGATTTTGATAGAAATGCTAAAAAGTGAAAATAAAAATTGTTCGAGCGAAAATATTTTTTGTAACTACTTAAAATGAAAGTTGATGAAAAATAAAAATAACAATTTATACATTACTATAGCCTTTTAAAACGATTTAAAAAGAGCGAGTAAGCTAAAAAGAAGCAGTAGTTTTATAGTTAAAACAAGGTAAAGGCTAAGTTAAGAGGAATGAAAACTACCTTTTTTATGTTTTACAAGTTCATAAAAATGCATTTTGAAGCATGAAAATCCTAAGTCTAACCAAATTTAAAAAGTTTGAGAATGAAAACGGCCATAATAACGGCTATAAATTTTGTTATAATTGAAAAGAAAACGTGAACATTTGCGTTTTAAAACATAATTTTTGCAATTTTAAGCTCATACACACACACACACATTATGAAAATAAAAATGCAAGTATATAAGATTGATGAAAAGGAGGCTATTTGGAGAAATTTCAAAGCATGTAGGATGAAATAATAACGATTTTTATTACAAAAAAAAGGGATTACAAGAGTTCAAACATACAAACTTAAAAGGAGAGGGAGGGGGGATCCTTACATAGCACTAAAGCAACTCCAACAGCAGCCCTAATACATCAAAATGGTTCGGATTTTGGGAACCCTGAACTCATACAGCAGCTGCCTTTTTATAGGCAAAAATTTCCAAGTACACGCCCTCCGACACGGGCGTGTCGGGGGGCGTGTCAGCACTATTTTACCGCGGGATTCGGCGATCTGATGGATTTGACGGAGATTTGACTTTCCGGCCGAAAACGCGGCGGTCACGCCCCAGGTCACGGGCGTGACGGTGGGCGTGTCGTTCGGCGCTTAAAGGCGATGTTGAGTTCGGGATTCGCCGGCGGTAGTTGTCGGGCGCACACGGGCGTGGCGCACATCGGACACGGGCGTGTCCCTCTTGGGTTCGACGAAGGTTGAGCGCGAAACATTGACCTGGCTGGCACGGGGCGTGTCGGGCTGCCACGGGCGTGTCGCACATCAGACACGGGCGTGGCCCTCTTGGGTCGACGAACGTTGAGTTGAAATCGTAGAGCGGGATGGACACGGCTTGGTCACGCCCCGTGTCAGATTGACACGGGCGTGTCGAATTATGGAACACGGGCGTGTCAGGCTTTCCTCTTCAAAATTGGCCTCTTTTCGGGTTTTTGAGCTGTCACGCCCTGGTCACGGGCGTGACCAATATGTCACGGGCGTGACATGTCATTTTTGCAGATTTTGACTTTTTTTTCCTGACAAATAAAATAAAGCAAGTTAGTATAATATTTACAAAAATAGGAGCATTTTATTGAATAAAAACAAGTAGAAATGACAAAAATTAAATAAAACGACTTAAGTAATGTACATAAAATTAGGTATATTTACAATTCATCAGGTGCCTTGTCTGCATAGTATGGGCGGACTGATGTGAGTTCGTTTGTTGGTGAGAACATCTTCGTTATTGCTTCTGGCGGGTTTTCTTGGAATCTGGCTAAGTCCTTGCGGACTCCACGGACGGGTCTAGGCTAGTGCGCGAGCTAGGGTGGTGACTCTATTCACTAGGGTGGTGAGCACACTCCTCACCTCGCATATAAATAGACCCCCCGGCACATCTACAGTAACTGAGTGAACAGTAAGTGGGGCTTGGTCAATTATTGCGGTCTGGATTTTCCTGTTCGCGCGGATTGAGTAGAGCTGATGGTTTGTTGCGTGCAGGTCGCGCGGCTAGCTTCAAGGAGCCAGGAGTTTGGCTTTGACTTCGGTAAAGTACATTGAAGTGTTCGGTCTCAGCTGGTCACTTCTGTGGCTTGTCAGTGGTTCTCTACTTCAGCGTTTCCAAGTTACAATAACCTGTCCGCCGGTCTCAGGCGGGTAGGCGGTCTGTTCTTCAGTTCATCAGCATGCAACGAATAACAGTTTGTCCGCGCGAGCTCGCGGTCTCGGCGGACTCCATGTTCTATTCGACTTATAGCAGCAGCAGTTCGGGCGGCTTCGACAACCTTGGCGGACTGGGCGGTCTCTGGAGTTTCCGGTGCTGTCTGCCCGGCTTGTGTTGTGCTTTCTGTTTTTAGCTTGTGTACTAGCGAAATCATGTCTCGCTACGTATACCTTGCCCTGTAAAGAAGTGTTAATGAATATAAGATCTGCTTGTTCTTCCATTTGCATTTGGTGTTAAGCTTGCTCTTTGGGCTTACGCATGATCATGGTGTTAACTGGATAGTTCTGAGAATATTAATTTAGCTTTAGGCTATCTTGCTGACCACTTTGAGAAAATTCAACATGGTATCAGAGCAAGGTTCAGTTGCTTGAGCGGTGATCAACGTGTGATGTTGCTCTGTTGGTGCTCTGTGCTTTTGGAAGCTTACCCAAAGGTTGTTGCAATGGAAGTAAGCTACGCAAGAGGTCTTGGTATTGAACTCTTAACGCCAACTAATTTTAAGAAGTGAAAGTCGTGCATGAAGAGTTACCTTCTAGGCGAGGAGCTATGGGAGGTCGTCGGTGGTGACGACAGACAAGAAGTAACTGCTGCTTTTGGTACTGCTGAGCAGGTGAGGCTCTGGAGAAAAACAAATGCAAAGGCAGAGTTTGTTCTCAGGAGGGCTGTTTCACCAGAACTATTTGATCACATCATTGGATGTGAGTCTGCTACTGATATTTGGACAACTATTGATGAGTTGTTCAATCGGAAAAATGTAGTAAGACTTCAGTTTCTAGAGAATGTGTTGGCTAGGACAACTCAAGGAGACCTGACAATCTCCAAATTCTTTCTGAAGATGAAGAGCTTGTGTGCTGAGCTATTAGCACTTGATCCTGATGAGCCTATCTCAGAGGATAAGATGAAAAGACACATAATCTGCGGTTTGCGGAAGGAGTATGTTGCCTTTGTGACATTTGTTCAAGGCTGGGATACTCAGCCATCTCTGCTGGAGCTTGAGAACCTGCTTGCTTCGCAGGAAAGTCTGGCAAGGTAGATGGCTGGAGTTACTATCACAGAGGAAGGCAGTGAAGCTCTCTTCTCAGGCAAAAAGAAGAAGGGATGGGAAGGGAAGAAGAAGAAGACTGCTGCTGAAAATGAGCCTTCAACTTCTTATCAACCAGAGAGGAGCGCTGCTCCTAAGAAGGATTGGAAGAAGAACTTGAAGTGCTATAGGTGTCATCAGTGAGGACACTTCAAGTATGACTACAAGGTCAATTTGCAGCCTGGGCATGCTGCTGGCAAGAAGGATGCTTGCTCTAAGATTGAGGAACCTGGATGGGGCGGAGCTTTCATGACGGGCACTTGTGTCCGTGCTTTGTCCGCTGTCGACTTTAACGACGAGTGGATCGTGGACTCCGGGTGTGTTCATCACCTCACCGGAGATAATTCAAAGTTTTCTTCCTTGCAAGCTTACTCAGGTAACAAAGCTATCATAACTGCTGATAATATTGTTTATGCAGTAGAGAAAGAGGGGGTTGTGTCTTTGGGTAGTGATAAGGGGCCACTCACGTAAAGGAGTGTGTATCACATGCCGGGCATGAAGAAGAACCTCTTCTCTATGACCAATGTGGTCGATGCAGGTTATCACGTTCTGTTTGGGCCAACAGAAGTGAAGTTCCTTCACAACATATCAGCGGTTAAGGCTGATGTTGCTCATGTTGGGAGAAGAGTGAAGAACTTATTTGTTATTGAAACTAACTCTTATGTTGATCGGATGAGAGCAAACGATAGCGCTGCTATATGGCATGAAAGACTGGGGCATATAGGAATGGATAAGCTGAAGGCTATGGCTAACAAAAGCCTTATAAGAGGCTTGCCTAAGCTATCTTCATTTGGCGACGGTCACGTTTGCGTGGGATGTCAGTATGGCAAGGCTCATCGCCTTCCATTTGATAAATCACAAGCGAGGAGCAAGAGACTATTGGAGTGCATCCATGGAGACTTGATCGGACAAACTGCCACTGCTAGCCTTGGTGGGAGCAGATACATGCTCGTTCTGATTGATGACTACTCAAGATACACTTGGGTATATTTCTTGAAGGAGAAGTCTGAAACCTTCCGTTTGTTTGTGGAGTTCAAGGAGTTGGTGGAGGGCCGGCTTGGCTTGCAGATCAAGAAGCTTAGAACAGACAACGGTGGTGAGTTTGTCTCCTCCGAGTTTTCTAACTTCTGCAGGAAGCACAGGATCCAAAGAGAACTTACTTGTGCTCACACTCCATAACAAAATGGAGTAGTGGAGCGGAAAATCTGTCATCAATCGGATGCCACTCAGCTCGATCAACATGAAGACTCCTTTTAAGATGTTGCTAAAGGAGAAGCCCAGTGTGGAACACCTTCGAGTGTTCGGATCAACTTGCTATGTGCATGTCCCGGATGCTTCAAGGACCAAGCTGGATGCAAAGGCAAGGAAGCTTGTCTTTGTTGACTATGATGAGCGGAAGAATGGATGGAAATGCATGGATCCTGCGACAAAGATGTTTGTTGTCTCAAGAGACCTGGTCTTTAATGAACTGACGTCGTATGGAGGTGGCTTGGTTGAGTTAATCGAGAGCATGGTTGATAAAGAGCAGAAGGTGGCTGATGAAGTTCTGGAAGAGGAGCTTGCTATATCACCAGCAGCTACTGTTTCTTCAAGCTCTGGTGTTGAGGCTTCTGGCTCAGAAAGCAGGGGGAACATTGCCCAAAGCTTGCCTGAAGGTGGAGTTGAGCCTGAAGAAGCAACAGAGGTAGTTTGCAAGGAAAAGCCTCTTCGGAGATCAAAGAGGGTTGTGAAGCCACCAGCTTGGTACTGTGATGGGAATGCAGTGAGTTTTGTCTCCTGCTTCTTTGCATGTCCTCTAGATGAGTGAGAGCCTGCAAACTTCAATGAGGCCACTGGAGTAAAGGAGTGGTAAGATGCCATGAAGGAAGAGATTGTTGCTCTCAAGAAGAATGAAACCTGGGACCTTGTGCCCAAGGTTGATGGCATTATCTCAGGTGACTTGCAAGTGGGTGTTTAAGTTGAAGAAAAAGGCTGATGGGAGAATTGATAGATACATGGCTCGCCTGGTTGCTCGAGGATTCTCACAGCAGTATGGAGAAGACTATGAGGAGACATTTAGTCTAGTTGCAAAGATGACTTCGGTTCGGGTGGTGATCGCCTTAGCAGCTTGCAAGGTATGGAGGATGTGGCAGCTTGATGTGAAGAATGCTTTTCTTTACGGAGAGATTGACAAGGACATCTTCATGGATCGGCCACTTGGATTTGTTTCTGAAGTTCATCCGGACTCTGTCTACAAGCTCAGGAAGGCTCTCTACGGGTTGAAGCAAGCTCCTAGTGCTTGGTATGGGAAGATAGTAGAGTATCTGCAATTCTGCGGTTATCTTGCTTCCAACTCGGATTCTAGCTTGTTCATCAAGAAGAAGGGGGAGCTTCTAGTCTTAGTCCTGCTGTATGTGGATCATATGATCATCACAGGGAATTCGGAGGTGGAAGTAGCTAGGCTCAGGGCTGAGCTTGCTACACGCTTCGAGATGAAAGACTTGGGAGAGCTTCATCACTTTCTCGGTGTTGAAGTGGAGAGGTAGGAGAGGGTGATACTCATTTGCTAGAAGGGATATGCAGATCGCATTTTGAGTCGATTCAGCATGAGCGAAGGGAAGAGTTCGTCTACTCCACTAGAACATGGGCAGAAGCTTCGACGAGATGAAGGAAGGATTATTCATGATCCCTTGGTGTTCAGGGCTCTTGTAGGGAGCTTGATCTACCTGACGATTAAAAGGTCAGACATTGCTTATGCTGTTGGCCGAGTAAGTTAGTTTATGGCTGAACCAAGGAAGTCTCATCTGGTGGCGGCAAAGAACATCTTGAAGTATGTCAAGACAACTTCTGATATGGGACTCCTCTATAGTAGAGATGCAGACTTTGCTTTGCTTGGATACACGGATGATGATTATGGTGGTGACTCGGATTATCGGACATCAACTTCGGGTTATGTTTTCACTTGTGGATCAACTTGTATTTCGTGGTGTAGCAAGAAGCAAGACTCAGTGTCAGTGTCTACTATGGAAGGTGAGTATATGGCTTCGGCCTTGGCTGCTCGGGAAGCCATCTGGTTGCGGAGGCTTATAGAGGATGTTCATGAAGAAGTGCAAGGGCCTACTTTGCTCCGGGGTAACAATGATAGTGCTCTGAAACTGGTAAACAATCCAGTATGTCACACAAGGACCAAACATATTGAGATCGATCACCACTTCATAATGGAGATTGTGTTGGAGGGATCACTTCTGGTCGGGCAAGTTCGGATTGTAGATAATCTTACTGACATCTTCACGAAGCCATTATCGAAGGGGCCATTTCAGCGGTTACGAAGCTTGCTGGGTTTGATCACCACTTCTCACTTCAAGGGGGAGTGTTGAAATTTGTGAAGTGGAAGTGGGTGATGGGCAGGCCGGGCGGACTGTGCGTCCTGAGTGGTCTGAGTCTGCATCCTGGGCGGACTACTGGTTGGGGCCTGGGTACCATGGCTTGGCTGTTCATGAGGAGTGGCCTGTGCGGCCTGGTGTGCGGCCTGAGCGGTTTGTTGTGCGGCCTGGTTGGCCTATGGCCACGGAAGTCGGGTTTCTAGAGATGCGGCCTGAGCGGACTGCAGTTCGCAGACTGTTGTCGGTGCTCAGCTTAATCTGCGGCCTTATAGATTTGCAATCTTATGTTAACCGGCAGATTGGGAGTTCGATCCGCGGGTGGCTTTGTAGACTAGTTGTGTCCGCGGTGTTTGCTGTTGTGCACTGGCCTTGGAGTTTGGCTGTGGCCTTTGCCATGCTCTGGTGGTGCAGCGGGTGTTAGCAGCTGTGGAGGACTGCGAGGACTGGTGTCTATGTCCGGCAGTTCACCGTTGTTTTGGCCGCTGTACGAGTAGGTCTTGCGAGCTCTGCCTTCTGGTGGAGTTATTGGCGATCTGCTTTGGGGCAGGCGGACTGGGCCATGTTCGCCGAGCTCGCGCTTGCTCTTGGTGGTTTTCTGGACTTGGTCACATTCAGTGCAAGATTTGTGTGTCTGCAGTATCCACTGAGTCCGTTGTTGACCAGGCAGACGGCCTATTGGTCGTAGACTCGTGGCAGCCGGTGGCTTTGTTTTCGAGACTGCCTCCTTGTCCGCATATAGTATGCGGATTGTCATAATGGTGGTTGTCCTTGTTGATGTTTGAGGGCTATGCGGACTGGTGCCTTGTCCGCATAGTATGGGCGGACTGATGCGAGTTTGCTTGTTGGTGAGAACATCTTCGTTATTGCTCCTGATGGGTTTTCTTTGAATCCGGCTAAGTCCTTGCGAACTCTGCGGACGGGTCATTGCTAGTGCCCGAGCTGGGGTGGTGAATCTATTCACTAGGGTGGTGACCACACTCCTCACCTCGCCTATAAATAGACCCCCCGGCACGTCTACAGTAACTGAGTGAACAGTAAGTGGGGCTTGGTCAATTGTTGCGGTGTGGATTTTCCTATCCGCGCAGATTGAGTAGAGCTGACGGTTTGATGTGTGTAGGTCACGCGGCTAGCTTCAAGGAGCCAGGAGTTTGGATTTGACTTCGGTCAAGTACATTGAAGTGTGAGGTCTCTGCAGTCTCAGCTGGTCACTTCTGTGGCTTGTTAGTGGTTCTCTGCTTCAGCGTTTCCAAGTTCAAATAACCTGTCCGCCGGTCTCAGGCGAGTAGGCGATCTGTTCTTCGGTTCTTCAGCAGGCAGCGAATAACTGTGTGTCCGTGCGACCTCGCAGTCTCGGCGGACTTCGTGTTCTATTCGGCTTGTAGTAGCAGCAGTTCTGGCGGCTTCGGTGACCTAAGCGGTCTGGGCGGTCTCGGCAGTTTCCAGTGTTGTCCGCCCGACTTGTGTTGTGCTTTGTTTTTTTAGCTTGTGTACTAGCAAAATCATGTCTCGCTACGTATATCTTGCCCTGTAAATAAGTGTTAATGAAAATAAGATCTGCTTGTTCTTCCATTTGCATTTGGTGTTAAGCTTGCTCTTTGTGTTTCCGCATGATCAAGGTGTTAACTGGATAGTTCTGAGAATATTAATTTGTCTTTAGGCTATCTTGCTGACTACTTTGAGAAAATTCAACAGTCTAGACTAGCGAGATGGTGATTTCTCTTGGAAGAGGGCGTTCCAGGGCTTGTGCTCTAAGGTTAGTGGTGTCTTCAACCTCTCCAACCTTCTATGCGAAGATGGGGGATGGTTTCGTGAAGAGTCATGGCCTCATGAGGGTGAATAAGGGAGGAGGAATTTCTGGAGGTAATTTTGGAAGATCAACTTGAGGAGGAAGATGAACCGATGCCATTCATTCCGCTTTAAAATGGGTGCAGAATCTATGTTCTGTGTGCAGCAATCTTCTTGGCCATCTTCAGATGTGATATGTCCAGATATGGGCTTTGGATTAAACACAAAAGTTGAAGTCCTTGCAAATACCTTTTCAATGAGTTGTTGCACGACTTCAGGCTAAGTCTGTAGCCACGGTAAAGTCGGAACGAAAATGACATCCGATAAATCTTGCATGCAGAAATTGTGTTCTGTACGCAGCAGACTTCAAGGCTGATTTCAAGTATGATACTATTGAATCTAGGATGTGGTCTGAACATAAATATTGTAGCCCATGGAAAGACCTTTCCATCAAGGGGTTACACGTCTTCCCCGGATTCCTGTAGCTTCAGGAATCTCCGGTCGAAGTTGCTGTCAAGATTTATGTTGTACTTAAACTCTGGGTTTGGAATAATATTGGATTTGGACTCGGTAGAGATAATGTTGCAAATTAACTTGAATTTTGTGAACTCTTTTATGTTAACCATCTTAGTCCAATGAATGATGAAGTTTATTAATTGGATTCCACATAATTGATTTGTGAAGCAAAGCATACTTAAATGGAATGATTTGATAGATATTGGTAGACTAATATAAAAGCGCATCATGTTAATAACGTGTTGAATCATTTGGGATGAAAGGTAGGATGATAACCTATGGCCATGTGTATAATTGTTTAACGGAATGAATTTAGTGTCCAATGCTTAGAGTGCCATCTCCCTACGGGTAGCATTGTGAAAGGATGTAAGTGCGATGTTGATCGTCACTAGTTGGGATAGCAATGAGATGAGTCAAAGTCGGACGGTTGGGCTTGGTTCTCGGTGTTCATGTCCCGGGGCTCCTTCCGTGCCGAGTGAATGGTTGGGCTTGGTCCTCATGTTTTTTCTCCGAGGCTCCTTCTGATAAGTTGTAAATATACCTATTTTTATGTACATTATTTAAGTAGTTTTTGTTTTCTTTTTTTATTTTAGGTTAAATTTCTTTAATAAAATGCTCTTATTATTGTAAATATTTGGCTAACTTGTTTTATTTTATTTTTCAGAAAAAATCCAAAATTCTGCCAAAAATATTATTGTCACGCCCGTGTACTTTGGGTCACGCCCGTGACCAGGGGCGTGACACGTCAGACCCGTGAAATCAACAATTTTCTGAAGAAACAGTGTGACACACCCTGTCAAACGACCGTGTCAAATGTGACACGGCCGTGACCTAACCCGTGTCACAGCGCTCGACGATTTTCCGCTCGACGTTCGTCGACCCCACAAGGACACGCCCGTGTCCCATGATCCGACATGCCCGTGTCATTCCCGATCGACGATCATTGCTTCCAGCTCGATGAAACTGCGTTCAACGTTCGTCGACCCGACCCAACACGCCCATGTCAAAATGCCACACTGGCGTGTACTCCTCCACCTGTCCCCACAAACCATCGCTAGTGACTTTTCGACGCAAAAGATGCCCACTTCAACCTCCCCGACACGCCCACAGTCACGTCCGTGACCATGGGCGTGATTTCCACGTGGACCTCCCGAAGTCAACAATGCCATCAAATTGCCAAAATCAGATGATGAATAGTGTCAACATGCCCACTGTCACGCCCGTGACCTGGGGCGTGATCGTAGTGTTTTCAGCTGCAAAGTCAAATCTCCAGTCGAATCACCGGCCACCATTTTAATAGTAATGACACGCCCCCTGACAAGCCCATGTTAGAGGGCGTGTACTTGGAAAATTTTGCCTATAAAAGTCCAGCTGCTGTTTGAGTTCAGGGTTCCGAAATTTGGAACCATTTTGATATTAAGTGCTGCTGTGTGTAGTTTGCTTTAGTACTATGCAAGGAACCCCCCCCCCCCCCCCCCCGCTCTTTTTAAGTTTGTTTGTTTAAGCTCTTGTAACCGACTTCTTTTGTAATAAAAATAATTAGTATTTCATCCTTTCATGCTCTGAAATGTCTCTAAAAGCCTCCTTTTCATCATTACATGCTGTGTGTGTGCGTGTATGAGTTAAAAGTGCGAAATTTATGTTTCAAAATGAAAACCTTTTTGTTTTACTTTCATTTATGTCCAAATTTCTAGCCGTTATTATAGCCGTTTTCCTTACTATACTCTTTAAAATTGGTTAGACTTAGGACTTTTATGATTCCAAATTCGTTCTTATGAACTTGTAAAACAATAAAAAAGGTGGTTTTCATTCCTCTTAACTTAGATTTTTCTTCATTTTGATTATAAAACTGTTGCTTCTTTTTATCTTTCTTCCATTTTTAAACCGTTTTACAAAGCTATAAAAATGTATAATGCGTTATTTTAATTTTTCAACAACTTTTATTTTCACAATTACTTAAAAAGATTTTTGCTCAAACAATTTTTATTTCAACTTTTTATGCATTTCTATCAAAAACTAACGGTAAAAAAGTAAACGTTTTCATTTTTCAGGCACCTGCTTTTCTCGCTTTAATTTGAAAACTCATTGCTAAACAATTTTTATTTGTCTTTTTATGCATTTCTACGGCATTTTAACGGTAGAAATGCAGTTGTTTTAATTTTTCGATAACTTTGTTTTTCTTAATTTTTTCGTCTGCGTGCGTGCGTGCGTGTATGAGATAAGTTTTATTGTTTTCTCCAATTATGTAGAGTGTGTGCGTGTGCGCATTTATTTTCGCCTACTCGTTAAGAGTTAAATGGCGTGTCTTTAATTTTTCACCTACTCATTTGAGTAGGATTTGCAAGTGTGAGTATTTCATTTTTTGTCGTGTGTGTGTGTGTTTGTGTGTGTGTGCTTATTAATGCAAGTGTGTGATTTAATTTCAGCAAGTGTGTGTGTTTTTATTTACCGCCTACTCATTTGAGTTAAATGGCAGGTTTCTATCTTCCGCCTACTCGCTATGAGTTAAATGACCAGACTTTATTTCCCGCCTACTCATTTGAGTAGGACCTGTACTCGCATTTATTTTCGCCTACTCGTTAAGAGTTAAATGGCGTATCTTTATTTCCCTATAAATATTTGAGAAGGACTTGTAATCGCATTTATTTCCGCCTACTCGTTTGAGTAGGACTCGCTTTCATTTCTCGCCTACTCGTTGAAGTAGGACTTGTAATTTTCAGCTTTTATTTCCCGCCCACTCGTTTGAGTGGGACTTGCAATTTCATTTATGCAATTCTCTTACTGGTAACTTAGTTTTATTTTTGTCTCTTTATTATGTGTTTGGATGAGTACGAGTGTTTTTATTTGTAGTAACTTTTCTAATATTAGGTTATCTTGCTTTTCTTCTTATTCTCTTTATAACCCTTCAGCGAATAGTTTAGAATGCTCGCCTAACCAAACTCATAAGATATCCCCATTCCGATGAGTGGCTAATCGCTTTTATCCCTCGGTATCGAAGAGCATTGGGATATAAAACATGTTTTAAATAACTAAAGGTCTTATTTTTCTATTTAAATAATAACATAAGGTTTAACCCGGGTTAACGACGTGTAGAACCACATATCGAAGTGTGGGATCTATTTCCTTTATCTGTATGCTAGCTAGCTGAGAGGCCGTGCATATGTACTGATCACCCCTGGGTAAAGAGAGTTCCGCAATAACCCTCGAGAGAGGAGGCGCGCTAACTCTACCGGATTGGGTTCCCCACCCAATAGCGGGGTTCTTAGCATACTGCGGGCACTAAGAGAAATCCTTCGTCGAACGAGAGCCCGGTCGAATAGTCTTAATGTCCAGGTGAGCGATATTCCAAGAGATAGGTGAGCTTATTATTTTGGAACCTCCACGTCCAAGTTTCCGCTTTAATTAAATTGAAACTTTAGATCTCTAGTTATTCAAATCTATTTTTAATCAAAACGTAATTCGATATCGAGTGTTATCTCTTCATCGACTTTAATATTAATCTATTTTCGTCCTATTTTAGTTAAAATCAACAACTTAATATTTCGGTAAAATAATAGTGCTTTCGGAGCCGTAGGGATAATCAACTAGTTCCCGAAAAATTTACGATTTGGATATTCCCCGAATATTTTGTATTACCTGCGATAGGTGCAATTGCCTGCTTTAGCAAGCCCGCGACATTCGACTCATCGAACCAACCACCCACATAAGAGTCTGTTCGCGGGCCATCAAGTTTTTGGCGCTGTTGCCGGGGAATATGTGAGTTGTAATTTCGAATACGAAGTCTATTACTTTTACCTTTATTTCTAAAAACTAAAAAAAACAACAAAACTTTACTTAAAATCCAAAAAAAATTTAATTTTCTAGTTTATATTTTAGGGTGTATGACCCGTGGACAACCTTCGGAGTCCGAAAATTTGGATTTCGATCCTCAGATCAAACGCTCCCTTGCATGTATTCGGTCTCAACGCCGAAATCCCTCTTTGGATCCTGAAGAATCCGTCGGAGAACCCTCTGCCATTGCTATGGCCGACCCCAATCTGAATGCGGTCGTCGAGCGTACAATGTCATATTACGGCCGACCGAATTTGGATAATACTGGGTCCAGTATTGTTTGCCCGACAGTGGCGAACAATAATTTTGAGATCAAATCGAGCGTTATCCAAATGATCCAAAATGTCGTACAGTTCGATGGACTGCCGGATGAGGACCCGAACGTCCATTTGTCTAGTTTTTTAGAAATCTGCGATACCTTTAAGATCAATGGCGTCACTAATGACGTCATTCGTTTGCGCCTTTTTCCATTCTCCCACAAATCTAAAGATAAGGCGTTGTTGAATTCCCTCCCACGAGGATGTATCACCACCTGGGCCGAGCTTGCGGAACGGTTCTTAACGAAGTATTTTCCACCTGCCAAGAATGCAAAGTTGCGGACGGACAATTCTTTGTTCATGCAGAACGATTCTGAGTCTCTATTTGAGACTTGGGAGCGCTTTTAAGAATTCCTCCGCAAGTGTCCGCACCACGCACTGCCTGCGTGGTTGCAGGTCCAAATCTTCTACAATGGGCTTAACTATCAGACGCGTCAAATGATTGACACGGCTGTCGGGGGTACCTTGAATAATAAGACCCTCAAGGCTGCCCAAGCTTTTATTCAAGAGATGGCTATGAACGCCTACCAATGTAACGTCCCGCGGGGACATCCCAAGCAGGCGGCCGGCCTCTTCAAAGTGGATGCCACTGCCTACTTAGCCCTTCAAGTTGAATGGCTGATGAAGCAGGTGGAGGAGATGTCTGCTGCATCCTCCACTCCTCCTTGGGCGATTCCCCCTAATGCCGACGTAGTTAATGAATTCGTAGACTATGTGGGAAATGCTGGGCGACCCTCCTTCAACCCCAACAACAACCCTTATATAATAATTATAATCCGGGTTGGAGGAACCACCCTAACTTCTCATGGAGCAATGTGAATAATGCACAGCACCCGTCCAATTCTTTTGCGCCCGGATTTCTGCCGCCTCCCACTCTTCCAAAACCCTCCCCGATGGAGGAGTTTTTCTAAATATATAGCTTCCAATGAGTCAAATATCCGGATCATCACCGGATCGCGAAAAAACTTAGAACTCCAGGTTGGACAGCTAGCGCGAATGATGTCCGAGCGCACGCTCGTGGCACTGCTGGGAAACACGGAGCCCAATCTGCGGGAGAATATCAACGCTATAACCCTCTGTAGTGGAAAGGAGGTGACCGATCCAAAACGGATCGATCCGCAGGTACATATTTCACCTCCGACCCCTCTTCCCCCTTCTTCAATTACGCCGCCTTTACAAATTTTAAATGAAAAATTTATTAAAACGCCCTTGCCATACCCACACAAGCTCGATAGTGAGCGTAAGGACGCGCAATACGAAAAATTTATTTTATTATTAAAACAAATTCATATTAATATTCCATTCTGCGACACAATCTCGCAGATGCCTAAATATGCGAAATAATTAAAACAACTTCTTTCTAATAAACAAAAATTAGAAAATATTTCACATATTTCTCTAAATTTTGACTGCTCAATGGCTCTTACTAATAAATTGCCCCTTAACCGAAATGACACTGGACGGTTCTCCATCCTGTGCCTTTTTGGCAATATGTTAGTAAAATACGCTCTTGCAGATTTATGTGCGAGCATTAATTTAATGTCGTTCTCTCTCTTTCAAAAATTAGGTTTAGGCACTCCGGCCCCTACTAAAATGCGAATCCAATTAGCAGATCGCTCGGTTAAGTTTCCCGTCGGGGTAGTGGAGGACGTACTTATCCGAGTTGATAAGTTTATCTTTTCGGTAGACTTCGTCATCTTGGACATCGAGGAGGACACCGATGTACCAATTATACTCGGTCGCCCTTTTCTCGCCACCTCCCGCGCATTAATTAATGTAAGTAACGGTCGTCTCCTCCTTCAGGTAGGAGATGACAAAGTTACTTTCTCTATTAATCCCTCCATAGGAGACTCGTCATCGAGCGATGACTTTTGTTATAATTTAGACACCTATCCCGGAGATTGTTCTTCCCCTATTTTTGAGTCTACTTTTTTAAACGATGATATTTATGCGCTCGAAAATTTTAAATGCGATGAGCATACCTATATAGACTTGCCTTTCGAACCAATTGGTAAGAAAGTCATAGGAATTAAAACCTCGTTGGAAGAACCGCCCTGCCTTGAACTCAAACCCCTACCCAATTCACTCAAATACGCCTTTTTGGGAAAAGATGATACTCTTCCCGTTATCATTTCTTCGCATTTGAGCAATTCGGAGACTTCCGATTTATTGGAAGTTTTACTTAAACATCGTTACGCAATTGTATAGCAAATTTCTGATCTAAAAGGGATTAACCCTTCTTTCTGCACCCATAAGATTTTCCTTCTCGATAATTGCCGCAAAACCATTCAGCCGCAGCGACGACTTAACCCAAACATGAAAGACGTTGCTAAGGCCGAAATTATTAAATTATTAGATGCACGGATTACTTATCCTATATCGAATAGTACGTGGGTTAGTCCCATTCACATGGTGCCCAAAAAGGGCGGTCTTATCGTAGTGGAAAATGAGCACAATGAACTTGTCCCAACTCGTACTGTTACGGGTTGGCGGGTGTGCATCGATTATAGAAAACTAAATGATGCCACCCATAAGGATCATTTCCCGCTACCTTTCCTAGACCAAATTCTAGAGCGTTTATCCGATTATCCGTATTTTTGTTTTCTTGATGGATTATCGGGATTTTTCCAAATCCCCATTTCCCCCAATGACCAAGAGAAAACAACTTTTACCTGCCCGTTTGGTACCTTCGCATATCGAAGAATGTCATTTGGCCTTTGCAACGCGCCAGCTACATTCCAACGATGTATGCTGGCGATCTTTGGCGAGCTGGTAGGAGACATTATGGAAGTCTTTATGGATGACTTCTCTATTTTCGGAAGCACTTTCCCATCCTTTCTTCGTAATTTAGATCATATCCATCAGCGATGCGAGGACACGCATCTTGTTTTAAATTGGGAAAAGTGTAAATTTATGGTTCGAAAAGGTTTGGTTCTCGGCCATATGATTTCGTCTAAGGGGATGGAGGTCGATAAGGCCAAAGTTGAAATTATCGAAAAACTTCACCCGACTTCAAACGCTAAATCTATTAGGAGTTTCTTAGGCCATGCAGGCTTTTATAGGCGTTTCATTCAAGATTTTTCAAAAATAACAAAGCCGCTTACTCGCCTCTTGGAAAAGGAATAAAATTTTGTCTTGGATAGCAAATGCGAGTCTGCATTTAATTTTATAAAACAAAAACTTATCAATTCACCCATTTTAGTGGACCCCGATTGGACCCTGCCGTTCGAAATGATGTGCGATGCTAGTGATATTGTCGTAGGTGACGTACTTGGTCAACGTATAAACAAATATTTTCATCTTATTTATTACGCTAGCAAGACGCTGACTTCCGCACAAGTAAATTACACGACAACCGAAAAGAAACTTTTAGCCGTCGTTTTTTGCTTTTGATAAGTTTCGCTCGTATATAACGCTATCTAAAGTTATCGTATTTACCGACCACTCCGCCTTAAAATATTTATTAGCAAAAACAGGACGCCAAACCCCGCCTTCTTCGATGGATCCTCCTCATGCAAGAATTTGATTTGGAGATCCAGGTATAAGAAGAGCGCGGAGAATTTAGACGCCGATCACCTCTCCCGCTTAGAAAATCCCGTTGTGGAAGCGCTCGTCGAATCTGACATAAATGACAGATTCCCCGAGGAACGGCTCCTAGCCTTAGCTATTAGTTCATCTTCCCCGCCTTGGTTCGCAGATTTTGCGAAATATTTAGTTGCGAGGGTGCTCCCAAAATACTTATCGAGCCAGCGAAAGAAGAAATTCTTTTCTGACTTGAAATATTTCTTTTGGGAGGACCCTTTTCTTTTTTGTATCTGCGTGGACCAAGCGGTCCGAATATGTGTCGCGGGTGTGGAGTGCACGCAAATACTTAGGCACTACCACGAGGGTCCGGCTGGTGGGCATTATCAAGCTAACCGGACCGTGCGGAAGGCGCTGGAGGCAGGCTTATTTTGGCCCACTCTATTCAAAGACGCTCATACTTTTATGCGCGCATGCGATAGCTGTCAGCGGTCGGGTAACATCTCTCGTCGCGACGAGATGCCCCAAAACATGTTTTTAGAAAGCCAAGTCTTCGATTTATGGGGCATAGATTTTGTTGGCCCCCTACCACCGTCTTTTAAAAATATGTATATTTTAGTAGCGGTCGACTACGTATCGAGGTGGGTGGAAGCGCAAGCTCTCCCCACCAAAGATGCGCGAGTCGTCGTTATATTTCTTAAAAACTATTTTCTCGCTTCGGCACACCTCACGCTATTATAAGCGATAGGGGGACGCATTTCTGCAACACCTAGATGGCTAAGATGTTACCTAGATACGGCGTCACGCACAAACTTGCCACCCCTACCACCATCAAACTAGTGGCCAAGTAGAGGTAGTAAATCGAGAGATAAAGCGCATATTAGAGAAAACCGTTCCACTTAATAGAAAATATTGGTCCATCAAACTCGACGATGCGTTGTGGGCTTAATGTACCGCATACAAAACCGCAATTTGTTGTATGTCGTATCGATTAGTCTACGACAAAGCGTGCCATCTCCCTGTAGAATTAGAACATCGGGCACTTTGGGCTTTAAAACTTTTAACTAAATTAGAAAAATAGAAAATTGCTAAATGAACTCGATGAATGGAGTGCAAATGCTTACAAGAGCAATAGATTCTATAAGGAGCGTTCTAAATTTAACCACGACCGAAAAATCAAGACCCAAAAAACTTTTTCTCCGGGCGATCTTATCCTTCTATATAATTCATGACTTAGATCATGTTTGTCCAGCCCCTTCAAAGTTGAAGAGGTTTGGCCATATGGGACCATACTCGTCTCCCACACGGAAAAAAGCTCGTTTAAGGTGAACGATCATCGCTTAAAATTATACATAGCAGGCGATCCTGTGGGAGGTAATTTTGAATCCATAACCCTCCTCGATATATAAACCGCCAAAATAGTCAAGCTACATGACTATAAACAAAGCACTCCTGGGAGGCACCCCATGTTTATCTTTTTCGCTATCTCTTTACCTTTTTCTTTGCTATTTTGTTTTAATAATGCAGGGTTCCTGTACTAGGGCCTTTCCCACCTCCTTTCAGGGAAGCTTCTACCCCACCCCCCTCTTTCTTTTCTTTGTACATATTGCCTTTCCTGTTTGTTCTGCATACTTACGTTACAACATTGGAGACAATGTTGGACTTAAGTATGGGGGTGTTTTCTCGCTTTATTTTTCGAACTTCTATTTTTTGCACTGTACTTTTACTTTCTGCACTCCAAAAACTAAGAAAAAATATAAAAATATATATACAACAACAAAACAAAACAAAATAATTTTGAAAATGAAAATTCCAAAAAAAATTTCTTTTCCTTTCTTTTTATTACAAAAATCTTTAAAAAATACAAAAAAAATTTTGCAAAAATTTTGAAAATGAAAATTCCAAAAAAAAAATTTCTTTTCCTTTCTTTTTATTACAAAAATCATAAACAAATACAAAAAAAATTTCGCAAAAAATTTGAAAATGAAAATTCCAAAAACATTTTTCTTTTCCTTTCTTTTTATTACAAAAATCTTAAAAAAATACAAAACATTTTCACAAAACTTAAAAATCTAAAACTTTTTATACATCTTTTTCGAATTTTTAGTATGTATATGTATATATTAAATACATAAAATAAAAAATTAAAAAAAGATAATAAGTCAAAAATTCAAAAAAAGAGTAAAACAAAACAAAAATTCAAAAAAAAGAGATAGTAAATTAAAAACACAAAAAATGACGATAAAAACTATAAAAATCCAAAAAAATGTTTTGAAACAAAAAAATCAAATATTCCATTCTTAATTTTCTTGCTATCCAAAAATTTTGTTTTTAGTTTATTTATATGTGAATTTTATTAATTCTTTGTTTGTTGTTAATTATTGATTGAAAAATTTAAATATCCAGGGTTAAGTTTTAAAGAATTCATTATGCTTTGTCAAAAATAGTGAACTCGCTTTAGGCACTACTTCTAATTTCTCATTGATAGGAGCACGTGTATTATGTTAGAATATAACGACTATAGAATTCAATTATGTTTACTTTTAGCTTTCTGAAAAATTAGAACGTACAATTTATTAATGTTGCTCTCAAAAAAATTTTAAATTAAAATTCTAGTTTTCTTTTCTCCCCTTACTTATCATGACTTACTTGGCATGATAAAATTGATTATCCTTAAAAGATCCTATGTCAATGGGAATAAGATTTCGTTCCGTAAACATAGGCACCCAAAAATTTAAAAAAGATTATATATTACGGAGTAAGAGGATAAAATTCATTACTCTCACACATATACATTGGGTTAATTTTATTATTATGAAGTTGAAGAAAAAAAATGATATTAGGAAAATAAGATTTCATTTTCCTAATATTCCAAAAAAGAAAAAAATGGAGGTTCGAGAAAAAATTACCTCACCTCAAAATCCAAACCCTCTTCATAAACCCACAATAACCCCCTTAGCCAATTTCACGACTCTAGAATTAATTCAAAAATCTTTTTGAGAGCATAATTTGTAAATTGTATTATTTCCAGTAAAACTCCTATAAGCTAAAGTTCATATAATTCCAAACTATTTTTGTTAATCTAACCATTACAATTATTGCTTTGTATTTGATTACATCAAGAAGTCTTTTGCGCAAAACTTTTGCGCAATTTAAATCATCTACATAATTTTAGGACTTAACTCTAACACCCCGTATATTTATTTAGATCACTCTTATAATTAATTAAGCAGTGGCTAAACTTAGAGTTTTTTCTATTCCTTATAAGTTCATCTCAAACTTTTGCTCTAGAATAGCAAAAGCTTAAGTATAGGGGTATTTGATAAATTGTAAATATACCTATTTTTATGTAGATTATTTAAGTAGTTTTCGTTTTCTTTTGTTATTTTAGGTTAAATTTCTTTAATAAAATGCTCATTTTATTGTAAATATTTGGCTAACTTCTTTTATTTTATTTTTCAGAAAAAATCCAAAATTCTGCCCAAAATAGTAATGTCATGCCCGTGTACTTTGGGTCAAGCCCGTGACCAGGGGCGTGACACGTCAGACCCGTGAAATCAACAATTTTCTGAAGAAACAGTGTGACACACCCTATCACACGGCCATGTCAAATGTGACATGGTCGTGTCCTAACCCGTGTTATAGCGCTCTATGATTTTCCACTCGACATTTGTCGACCCGACAAGGACATGCCCGTATCCCATGATCTGACATGCCCGTGTCATTCCCGATCGATGATCAAGGCTTCCAGCTCGACGAAACTTTGTTCAACATTCGTCGACCCGACCCTACACGCCCGTGTCAAAATACCACACGGGCGTGTACTCGTCCACCTGGCCCAACAAACCGCCGCTGATGACTTTTCGACGCAAAAGATGCCCACTTCAACCTCCCCGACACGCCCACAGTCACGCCCATGACCAGGGGTGTGACTTCCACATGGACCTCCCGAAGTCAACAACGCCATCAAATTACCGAAATCAAATGATGAATAGTATCGACACGCCCACTGTCACGCCCGTGACCTAGGGCGTGACCGCAGCGTTTTCAGCCACAAAGTCAAATCTCCAATCGAATCATTGGCCACCATTTGAATAGTAATGACACACCCCCTGACACGCCCGTGTTAGAGGGCGTGTACTTGGAAAATTTTGCCTATAAAAGGCCAGCTGCTGTGTAAGACCCCTCCTCCCCGGATCCCAAAACACGGCACGAAGGGGGAGTCTTATGCCCGGAACAGCCGCCTTGCGGTAGCATTAGCACACGGGCTAACCTGTACCACAAGACGCATATTCCTCCGGCTACAACAATATCAATATATCATGCCAACCAAACCAAATAAATAAACAGAAGTCAAATCCACACTAAGTTATAATGTCCAAATACATCAATAAAGAGAAGCTAAAACATGCTTCTACCATATATCAGAGTACAGCTAAACATTGCCCAAACGGGCTACATCAGAGTAATCAAAACTAACATCAGTAACTGACGGTATCGACGGCACCGTCACCTCAGGCCCTGTCGTCCTAGCCTGGCTGTCCTGCTGCGTAGTCTGCGGCTGCTCCACCTGCGGCGTGACCTCCTAAAAGGAAGACGTAGCAACCGTTAGTCAAAACGACTAAGTGGTTTCACATCCGCTCCCCCGGCGACTCCTCGGCACCGGGCGGAGAAAAGGAACAAGAGTATAGTATATAACAAGTATGCAAGTAAAGGAAGTACAAGCAGGTGACAGTAGTGTAAGAGTAACAGTATCATAATCAGCATTTATATAAGAGCTACACTAAACTAGCAAATATAAGTAACAGCAGGAAAGTAACTTATCTTATAAGAATGCCCATACAAACTTATAAGTTAAGGATCGGGTTACATAAAAGTAACTCATCGTATAAGAGTGCCCATACAAACTTATACGATGAGGATCTTGTTGTGCAATGATATGAAATGCTATGAATGTATGCAATGACTCACCCATGCACACCCATGCAATTGCTATGTCGACACAGACTATAGTTCCCACTTTTCGAGCAGGTAGCTAACCTCTCAGGCATCAGCCGCCGTGGCCAGGCGGTGACAGTAGAACGGGCACTTCTACTACTAGGCGGGTATCACACTACTTCACCTAGGCCTCCGTACGCCTCAACGCTAAGAACACAACAACAGAGCCCCTGCGTACTATGGCCCAGCAGGGTCTTGGGTAGATGTGCACCAAGAACACAGCCCGAACTGGCCTTGCGTGACCCGGAAGGGGCCTCGGAAGAAAGCACGAGGACACAGCCCAACCGTTCACATGGCCGGAGGGGCCTCGGGACGTGAACACCGAGGACACAGCCCAAACCGACCAAGTCTAACTGCCAACTCCCGTCGGTGTGACGACTGGCGAGCCCGTAGACCTGCCACACTATCCTTAACCAGGATTACGACACCGCGTGTCGACTCACACCACATGCAAATACCACATCAACATATCATGGAAGGGGCCTCGGAAGTAAACACGAGGACACAGCCCAACCATCCATCCACACCTTAACTCAACACAACCAAGACAAGTGACGGTCAACACCGCACTTACATCCCTTCACAATACTACCCGTAGGGAGACGACTCTCTAAGTATTGGACTACAAGATTCATTTCATTAATCAAACATGTCCATAATCATAATCTATTCATCTATATGACTTTCCAAATGATGACAATGTAATATAATCATGATGCGCATATAAGGATCTATCTCATTTTCATTTGATAATGTCATAATTTAAACATGAAGTGCACAATACCAATCTTTCAATTCCTACCAATTCGATTCGTATAAATAAGATTATTTCACAATTTGATAATATGAAATCTGATTAATAAGCAACTTCAATCATGCAACAATTGATTAATCATAAGGGTTCATCCAAGGCAAGTATCATGCATTATTAATTCCACCGAATCAAACTTCATCTTTCATTAAGCCCAGAATTTAGGCGCAGGTTGAATCTGGATAGCAACTTCGACCGGAGATTCCCGAGGCTACAGGAATCCGGTGAAGTCGTGTAACCCCTCGATGGAAAGGTATTTCCATGGACTACATCTTTCATATTCAGAGCTCAACCCAGATTTGATATTATCCTATTTGAAATCGGACCGAAGTCCGCTGCGTACAGAACACAGTTTCTGCATACAAGATTTATAAAACCCCATTTTCGTTTAAACTTTCCCGTGGCTACAGACATCGCCTGAAGTCGTGCAACCACTCGTTGGAAAGATATTTCCAAGGGCTTCAACTTTCGTGTTTAGCCGAAAGCCCAGATCTGGCCGTATCCATCGGGAAAATGGCATAGAAGATTGCTGCGCGCAGAATACAGATTCTGCGCGCATCTTAAAGGAAAATGAACGACATCGGTTCGTCTTCCTCCTCAATGCGATCGTTCCTAAATTTTCCAGAAATATTCTCCTCCCTTATTCAACCTCAAAGGCCATAAACTCCTCACGAGACCATCCACCCATCGTCATATTGAAGAAAAGGGGAAGGGTTGAAGAGATCTAAAGTCTAGAACACAAGTTCTAACATGGCCTAACCTAGAAATCTTCTCCTCTCCATCAAGACTCTCTTGAGTCGATGCCTCTCCTAAATATCTAAGATCTAGCACCAAGGGAGAGGGTAGGAAACTCACATTGGCTCCAGCGGTACCACCATTTCTTGTCATGGATCGCGTAGTTCTCCTCGGCAGCATCTTCTCTTTCACGGCGATGGCGGATCTCCTTCGGTAGAACTTGCTCCTGCAGTTTTCCTCTCACCAGGAGCTCTCACAGGAAATAGGGGAAGGAAATGAGAGTGAAAAACGGCTAGGGTTTCCTCTGCCCCTTATAAGCAAAATATGACACGGGTAGGGACACGGCCGTGTCCGTACCCGTGTCCCGCTTCGCGAAACGGTCGTGGCGGTTTCCATGTCGGTTCAATGTTTGACACGGGTAGGGACACGCCCGTGTCCCGACCCGTGTTCACATGACACGGCCGTGTGCCTGGCCGTGTCATTGGCCGTGTACTCTCGGGTTGCATCTCGACACTTCTCGTCGAGCTCAACTCGACGCACACGGGTAGGGACACGCCCGTGTCACTACCCGTGTTCCCCGCTCGACGCATCTTGATGATTCTTGACGATCTCGACACGGCTCGTCGAGCTCAACTCGACGCACACGGGTAGGGACACGCCCGTGTCACTACCCGTGTTCCCCGCTCGACGATTCTCGACGATTCTCGACGATCTCGACACGGCTCGTCGAGCTCAACTCGACGCACACGGGTAGGGCAACGGCCGTGTCACTACCCGTGTCACTTCCCGTGTCTTTTTACACTGATTTCTCCACTTCTCCACAAGTGCAGTCCAATTCCCTGCACTTCTCAGGACTTGAGTCAACCCTCCTGACTCAAAAACACACACACTAGGGGCCTAGAGCGATTCGGGACGTTACATGTTGTATGAGTTCTGGGTTCCGAAAGTTTGAACAATTTTGATGTTAAGTGCTGCTGTTTGGAGCTAGCTTTAGTGCTTTGTAAGGACCCCCCCCCCCCCCCCCCCCGCTCTTTTTAAGTTTGTTTTTTAAGCTCTTGTAACCGACTTCTTTTCATCAATCGTTAGTATTTCATCCTTACATGCTCTGAAATGTCTCTGAAAGCCTCATTTCATCAATCTTATGTATTTATGTTTTCGTTTTCATATTGCGTGTGTGCGTGTACGAGTAAAAAAGTGCGAAATTTATGTTTCAAAATGAAAAACTTTTTGTTTTACTTTCATTTATGTCCAAATTTCTAGCCGTTATTATATCTGTTTTCCATATCATACTCTTTAAAATTGGTTAGACTTAGGATTTTTATGCTTCCAAATTCGTTCTTATGAACGTGTAAAACAATAAAAAAAGGTGGTTTTCATTCCTCTTAACTTAGATTTTTCTTTGTTTTGATTATAAAACTGTGGCTTCTTTTT
Organism: Platanthera guangdongensis; assembly: GCA_039583875.1. Classification (NCBI taxonomy): domain Eukaryota; kingdom Viridiplantae; phylum Streptophyta; class Magnoliopsida; order Asparagales; family Orchidaceae; genus Platanthera; species Platanthera guangdongensis. The sequence goes on from CM077162.1 coordinate 86,915,077, forward strand.
AGCTTTCTTCCATTTTTTAAACTGTTTTACAAAGCTATAAAAATGTATAATGCTTTATTTAAATTTTTCAACAACTTTGATTTTCACAATTACTTAAAAAGATTTTTGCTCAAACAATTTTTATTTCAACTTTTTATGCATTTCTATCAAAAACTACCAGTAAAAAAGTAAACGTTTTAATTTTTCAGGCACTTACTTTTCTCGCTTTAATTTGAAAACTCGTTGCTCAAACAATTTTTATTTTGTCTTTTTATGCATTTCTACAGCATTCTAGCGGTAGAAATGCAGTTGTTTTAATTTTTCGATAACTTTTTTTTTCTTATTTTTTTCTCCTGCGTGCGTGCGTGTATGAGATAAGTTTTATTGCTTTCTCCAATTATGTAGAGCGCGTGCGTGTGCATATTTATTTCCGCCTACTCATTAAGAGTTAAATGGCGTGTCTTTAATTTTTCACATACTAATTTGAGTAGGATTTGCAAGTGTGAGTATTTACTTTCTGCAGTGTGACTATTCATTTTTTGTCGTGTGTGTGTGTGCGTGTTTTTATTAATGCAAGTGTGTGTTTTAATTTCAGCATGTGTGTGTGTTTTTATTTACCGGCTACTCATTTGAGTTAAATGGCAGGTTTCTATCTTCAACCTACTCGCTAGGAGTTAAATGGCCAGACTTTATTTCCCGCCTACTCATTTGAGTAGGACCTATACTTGCATTTATTTTCGCATACTCATTAAGAGTTAAATGGCGTGTCTTTATTTCCCTGTAAATATTTGAGAATGACTTGTAATCGCATTTATTTTCGCCTACTCATTTGAGTAGGCTCGCTTTCATTTCCCGCCTACTCGTTTAAGTAGGACTTGTAATTTTCAGCTTTTATTTCCCGCCCACTCGTTTGAGTGGGACTTGCAATTTCATTTATGCAATTTTCTCTTACTGGTAAATTAGATTTATTTTTGTCTCGTTATTATGTGTTTGGATGAGTACGGGTGTTTTTATTTGTAGTAACTTTTCTAATATTAGGTTATCTTGCTTTTCTTCTTATTCTCTTTATAACCCTTTAGCGAATAGTTTAGAACAATCGCCTAACCAAACTCATAAGCTATCCCCATTCCGATGAGTGGCTAATCGCTTTTAGCCCTCAGTATCAAAGAGCATTGGGATAAAAAATGTTTTAAATAACTAAAGGTCTTATTTTTCTATTTAATTAAAAACTTAAGATTTACCCCGGGTTAACGACGCATAAAACCACATATCGATGTGTGGGCTCTATTTCCATTATCCATACGCTAGCTAGCTGAGAGGCCGTGCGTATAGACTAATCACCCCTCGGTAAAGAGAGTTCCGCACTAACCCTCGAGAGAGGAGGCGCGCTAACTCTACTGGATTGGGTTCCCCACCCAATAGCAGGGTTCTTAGCGTACTGTGGCCATTAAGAGGAATCCTTCGTCGGAAGAGAGCCCGGTCGAATAGTTTTAATGTCCAGGTGAGCGATATTCCTAGAGATAGGTGAGCTCATTATTTTGGAACCTCCATTGCCAAGTTTCTGCTTTAATTAAATTTAAACTTTAGATCTCTAGTCATTCAAATCTATTTTTAATCCTACCGTAATTCGATACCGAGTGTTATCTCTTCATCGACTTTAATCTTAATCTATTTTTGTCCTATTTTAGTTAAAATCAACAACTTACTATTTCGGTAAAATAATAGTGCTTTCGGAGTAGTAGGGATAATCAACCCGTTCCCGGGAAATTTATGATCTGGATATTCCCCCGAATATTCTGTATTACTTGTGATAGGTGCACTTGCCTCCCATAACAAGCCCGCGGCTTTCGACTCATCGAACCAACCACCCACATAAGAGTCCATTCGCGGGCCATCACCTTCCATACCATGATGATATGGAATTGCATGTGGTCTGAGTCGATACGCGGTGTCATAATCCTCGGTTAAGGGTAATGTGGCAGGTCTATAGACTCGCCGGTCATCACACCGATGGGAGTTGATAGTTAGACCTTGGGCGATTGGGCTTGGTCCTCGGTGTTCACATCCTGGGGCTCCTACCGTGCCAAGTGAACGGTTGGGCTTGGTCCTCGTGCTTTCTTTCGAGGCTCCTTTCGGGTCACACAAGGCCAGTTCGGGGCTTGGTTCTCGTTGCACATCTACCCAAGACTCCCGCTGGGTTATATTATGCATGGGCTCCACTGTTGTGTTCTTAGCATTGAGATGTACGGAGGCCTAGGTGAAGTAGTGTGGATAGCAGCCTAGTAGTAGAGAAGCCCACCCTACTGTCACCGTCTGGCCATGGCGGTTGATGCCTGAGAGGTTAGCTACCTGCTCGAAGAGTGGGAACTACTAGTCTATGTCGACATAGCAGTTGCATGTGCGTGATCATGGGTGAGTCATTGCATTGCATACATACCATTACATTATATTGCACAAATAAGATCCTCATCGTATATGTTTGTATGGGCACTCCTATACGATGAGTTACTTTATGTTAAACCGGTCCTTAACTTATAACCTTGTATGGGCATCCTTATAAGTTATGTAACTTTCCTGTTGTAGTTACTTATAATTGATGGATGATTATAGCTCTTGTAGAACTGCTAGATTAAATATGCTGCTAATCATATTATACTATTACCACCTGCTTGAACCTACAATATTATTTAACATATATTGTACCATTTTTCCTTTCTATGCCCGGTGCTGAGGAGTTGTCGGGGGAGAGGATGTGATAGCCACTTAGTCTTTTTAACTAATGGTTGTTACGTCTTACGTTTTAGGGGGTCACCCCACAGTAGAGGAGCCGCAGACTTTGCAGCAGGACAGCCAAGGCAGGACGACAGGGCCTGAAGGGACGGTGCCATCGCTACTATCGGTTACCGATGTGAGTGTTGAGTGACTGTGATGTAGCCTTTGGCCATTTATTAGCAGTACTCTGATACTTTGTAGAAGCTTGTTGTAGCTTCTCTATTTTAATGTACTTGGACTGTTATGCTTGTGTGGATTTGACTTCTCTTATTATTATTTTGGTTTGGTTGGCATATATTGGTATTGGTTTTAGCCGCAGAATAGGCGTCTTATGGTACAGGTTAGCCCGTATGCTAATGCTACCGCAAGGCGGCTGTTTTGGGCTTAAGACATCCTTCATGCCGTGTTTTGAGAACCGAGAGGGGGGTATTACATGGCGGCGGGTGGCACAATCATGAACTTATCTCCTGAGGAAGCATTGAGACTCCTTAAAGATACGGCCTCCCACAGCATGTACTGTACCACGGGCAGGAATGCTCCTAGAGGGGCGAGAAATTTGTTTGATGTAAATGTGGTGGGGTTGCACGCCGAATCGAGCCATCCTACTTTGGATGGGAAGATGATGTTGACCCAATCTACCACACCGCCTGCCCCTGTGATGAGCATATCATGCCAGGGTTGTGGTAACTCTAGCCACCATGCTTATGAGTGCCCTGCGGGTGAACTGTTTGCTGAACATGCAGGTATGGCTTGTGAAGAAAATGTTAATTTTATAAATAATCAAAATCGTGTTGTGCCTTACAATAATACTTATAACCCTAACACGAGAAACCATCCCAATTTCTCGTGGAACCAAAACGCATCTGGTCAAAGATAGCAGGGGGCCAGCATCAATTTGATGCTCAGGCTTCTGGTAGCCACCCGCGACCGTCTCAGCCAGGTAATAATCAGAATTTGCAAGGGTCTAGAAAGAGCGCGTTAGAGGAGATGACGAAAAAGTTTGTTGAAATGGCCCAATCGAATATGGTTACTCAGACTGCATCCATGAGGAATTTGGAAACGCAATTGGGATAATTGTCCCATGTATTTTCTGAGCGCACCCGAGGAACACTTCCTAGCGATACAGAGAAGAATCCCCGTGAGTAGGGTAAGAGTGTTGAGGATGTGTGGGAATGTAATGCCCGTGAAACGACTGCTAAATGTCGCTTTGTTATTCTGGTTCATCTTGCAACATTCTTGCTTTGCAAGATGTTGCAAAGATGAATTTGAATATCAAATCTAATGGAAGGAAATCCTTAATGCTAGCTGATGGATCTGTGGTTGAGACCAATGGAGAGGTGAAGGGTGTAGAAGTGATTTTGAATAGGGCGGCTGTCTTCACAAACTTTCAGGTTCTTGGACCCATGGGTAACACGTCAACACCCATCCTTGGGTTCCCTTCCTTAAAGCTAGTGAGGCGACGTTGCATTTTGATGCTAGTGGCGTCACTGTTGCGCCCAAAGTTATTGCACCTTAACCACCTTAGCCTCCTCAATTAATTTTTATTAACCTCGTAGAACCAGTGAACTTAACTATCATGTCATCTAATGATGTTTCTAGTGGTGCTAAGGAATATTTTCAATCAACGGGAAAAGAATAGGTTGATGAAGATGTTGAAACGCCAATGACATCTAAAGGGAAAGAAGTGACACAGGTCCTTTATGTGATGTATGATGTTGCTGCGAAGATGGATGAGTTGTGCACGCCGGATGTGGGAGTGCAGAATTTTAATTTTAAAATTGCAAGTTGTTTAGCCAAAGTCTGTAAAACTATGAAACAGGTATCTTGGGCTGACCATTCACCCTATGTGGGTGAAGAAAGGATGCCCCTGGATTTGGATGTTAATCTAGCTGCTAAAGAGCCTGGTGTGACCTTACCGCCCTGGCGCTCCTCTTCTGTGGAATTAAATCGAAAGGAGTTGCTTCTACGCAAAGCACAGAGTTTTTCCTGTAGGCGCAGGACGGAGGAGGGTAGGGGCAGGGGAAACTTGTATTCCTTGGGCCCTAAAGCTTTCCCCTCTTCCTCATCTCGTGAGTCTGGGGGTATCTATCACAAATAGACGTTTAGCTGAAAAGTGAGGGATCTTTGGGGCCGTTTCCTTTTGTCTTGTTGTTGCTAGCGTTTTATTTGCTTAATACTGTGTGTGACTTATAATTCTCTTTCTCTGCATATTAAACTTTTGCTACCTGAACATCATATAAAACTGTTAATACATGTATTTGGTCCACCTTAAGGATGGTACAAAAAAGGGCTTCTGGGAGACAAACCAATTTTGATGCGTTTAATTTGTTTGCTTAGCTTTTTGAGTGAGCAGGCCTATTATTTGGTTGGTTGGAGATGAGCTTCTTGCAAGTGATTTTGTCTGGGCCGTGGGCTTATTGATCAAGTTTAAAGCCAATCTTCTTGTATGCTCATCTTCTGAGCATTAGGTAACTTCTCCCCTTTTTTCGTTTTAATTTTAACTTCAACATATTTTGCTGTGCTTCTTAGCTTAAGTCTGGGGGAGAGCTTGTCGATGTTACCTTTGCACATGCACTTCATTTGCATACCAGTAGCTATTTTTAATTTATTTGTTTAATTCATTGCATTGCGCATCTTTGCACCCACATGAGCGTTTACTTAGCTTTTTGCCTACGACAAGTCAAACTTGTTTCTTTCGTTAGATTTAGGAAAATTACCTTGCTAACATAGGATTGTGAGACGGAGTAAAATGTTGACCTTGCTGTGCTCCTAGTCAAGTGCTCTCATCTCATGTAGAAATTTGAGTAGATTTAATTTTTTTTGTATGCTTATAGTTTTATATTTTTCTAATTGTCTAAATTCTTTTTATTCTACTCAAAAATTGTTGAATCATGTGTGAATCCGACGGTAGCTTAGGGATGTGTGTAGACAATCGTTAGATTCATATTGCTCGAGTCGGGAGGATGGATAGTCTTTCTCGTTGGCTAAGAACTTGCTCCAAGCTACTATCTAAGCATTGGTGCAAGGTTAGTTAAGAGTGAGCATGATGTAGGCCATCATGTTGGCCAGGTTGAGCATTGTACCCGTTCCTATCATATTATCCTCGCTAGCCCTGTTGTGCCTACCCCTCCTTTGATTCAGCTCCACTTTTATTTCTCCAAAGCCTAGTAGCCGACCCTAGTCGCACACCCAAGTTTAGCTTTACTATTTTCTAATTTCATGATGGGGGTGTTGATGTGGTGTTGTTCTTGGTTAAATGTGTGGTTGTTCTCCCATGAATTTATTTGCTGGAATTGTGCATAAGATAAAGAAGAAATAAGAAGAAAAGTTATAAAAAGAAGATTTGAAAAAGAAAGGAAAAGAGGAAGGAAAAGCGTAACTAAAAATCTGATTTGAGTTAGTATATTTTTGTGGCGTAGGCGATTTCAAAAATTAATTCGTGGGGTGTGGTGTGCCCACGTGTTTTGTGGGTAGCGGATAGACTCTTTTTCGTGCTAGCTCAGCTGGGTTTGTGCATAGCCTTCATTTTTATCCTTGATTACCCTACCTTAACCCAAGCCCCATTACCACCCGAAGTCCTACGGACTTGCGCTTAAGGCAAACTAGAACCGTGGAGAGAGTGCGAACGGGTAAGCATATGGTCACCGACTTGAGTCCTTAGTTGCACAACTTTTGAGGCATTTCGCTCCGATCGGAATCAACAACTACAACATGAAGAAGCCGAGTGTGAAGAAGGAAGTGACAGCCCTTCGGGATCCCGGATACCTTCCAAATACCGAGCTAGGACGAGGCTCGACAACCCTCGCTTCCGGCCGTGAATCTTTGAGAGTCTTCGAGTACTTGGTTGTATTTCATCCCCTCGTTTCTTGGATTTACTTTAAACTGATCTTATGATAGTATGCTTGAGGTTTATTAACTATGTTTTGTTCAAGGTCTTGTTACAGTTTTGTACGGTGATTTCTTGTTCATGATGTATGTTGATAAGTTTCCTCCTTGTTAGAGAAAGTCGTGTTTGAGCTGTTCTAGCGACTGCTAGAAGCAGGCGTTGCGAAGAGGTGTTTACGACCCTCGATAATTTGTTCGTATCCGCTATTACTCTTTGGAGTAATTCACCGTGGCGACGCGGTGACGGCGACCCGCACTAGTTTGATGCTGCTTAGTGTAGGAAAACCAAAATCAAACCCCTCAATTTTACTTAGCACTTTCATTCATTTCTCTGAAAGCGAAATCCATGCTCTCTACTTGCACTCCACGTGAGATCGATACTTGGGGATGCTACTCCTCCATTTTAATACTTGGTTGTGAACGGTAATCTTACCGCCAGCGCATCAACCCCCTCTTTCCAAATCCTAAAGTTTTCCTTTCTGCAGACTTGAATCTTCATTGAGCTCAACTCCTTATGTTTCTCTCCTGAAACCATAGGGATAATCTTTGGCTGCTCTTGGATATCTGTTCAGACTGTTAAGTCATTTTTGAACAACATCCCTCTGATATCACTTGATAGTCTTTAGATTAAAGAGTACCTAACACCTAGAGGGGTGTGAATAGATTTTAGGCCTTTTTATATTTTTCCTATATTAGTTGTGTTGTGAGTTTGTTATACTTAGTTTTCAAGATAATCAACAATAGCGCACACAAGATTTATAGTGGTTCCCCGGATTATGGGTACATCTACTATCCCTCCCACTAATCTAATAGTCTGTTAAATAAGGCACTTCTCCAAAACTCAGCTCCTAAGAGCTTATAACTCAGGTCCCTTAAGATCTATCGGTCACCTCCAAGACCTACCTCAGGCACAAAGCCCTACAACTCAGAACAAGCTTTGCTCTTACAGCTCAGTGATCCAAAGATCACCTACCTCAAACTAAGTTAATAGTCCTATACTAAGGCTAGGAGGATAGCCCAACAACTCAGAGAGTAATACTCTCATACCACATATCTGAAACAGATCCTAACTCAGGCTAACAGCTCTATACTTAGATCCACATAGGGATCCTACCTCAGGAAAAATGCCCTACAACTCTGTCCCAGTCCAGGATCCTACCTCAGACTCACCTCAGAATCCTACCACTCAGATCTACAAAATATCATACACAGAGCATTTATAATATTAGGATTACACTCAGATCCAAAGGATCCTACAAAAAGTAGAAAGTTTGGTGGATGTAGAATAGATACCAGAGAAAGTTTCTCTGTGTCTTCCTCATTCTGTATTGAGTTAACTCTGTCCAGATATCTTCTTCACAGCTCCAGAAAATTTTGTTCAAGAATAAAACTGCTTGAGCTGTGAAGATGTTGCAGCTAAGAATAGGCTTGGCTTTTTATTCTTCTACCTCAGAGAAGTTTGTCTAAACTTGTTGTTGAAATTGTTAATCACGACAGCTAACTTGCTTGAAATCCTAGATCAAAAGTTTGGACTTGTTCATCAGGCCCTGCAATAGTATCGAGAAGAAGAAGACGAAGTTCCGTGCTTTCCAAAAGCTTATTTCTTCTCAGTGATCTTATCTCGTTTCTATTTTGCTGTCCAACGGCTTTTTGAGCCAAGAGACCACTCAAATTTGGTAGCTGCAATCATACTTTTACATTAAATGCAGTACAAAGAGGTGTACGGTGTCGTTTATCACATATTGTACACTTCCCGCAATGACTTTGAATTTTGCTGACGTTAGCATCTGTGGACTTCGCCAAATTCAAGCAATTTAGTATAGGCGTTGAGTGAACAACCATCACTCAACACCAAAACACTTAGACATATTTTTGTCCCACTAGGCGTCGAGTGATTAGTCATCACTCGACGAATTATAGACTTTTGCAGTCTTTCAGCATAGGAATTGATTGAACCTTCATCACTCAATGAATTTGTACTTGGCCAATATTTTTGTTGACGAAGAATTGAGTGAACAAACTTCACTCAACTCTTTTTTCTTAGACAAACTTTCTGTTGATAGGCGTTGAGTGCATTGAGAGGGCCTTCATCACTCAACGCATACTTGAATTTCCTGTCATTTTGATGAGATGTTGAGTAAACAGCCTTCACTCAACGCTTCTGTAGTTAGCTGATTTCTCGGTTGAGTTGTGTTCGGTCTATTGATCCCAATGTCCTATATTTGAAGAAGGCCTAGCAAATAATGCAAACACATGTGGTGATCTAACTTGTGTTCAAGTTTAGTGATTGCAGGATGTCCTTGTAGCAATGATGAGACAGATAGCTTGAGTGGCTAAGTCAGTTAAGTTCTTACCTAAGTGGAGGAATAACAGAAAATCTGTCCAAGTCCATAGGCGTTCAGTGAGGATCATTCACTCAATGCCAGATGACTTATGGTGCTGAGTAAAGGCCATTCAGTTAAATCCATGATGTGGCAAGCTTAGAATGTAGCTAAGTCCACAGGCGTTGAGTGAAGTCAACTCACTTAACGCCATACAACAAAAGGATGTGAGTCAGGCAATTAACAATATAAGCCTAAAAATAAATGAGCTAAAAAGTGGCTAAGTCCAAATTCGCCGAACTGCATTCAGAGTTCGTCGAGCTGAGTTAGTCGTTCATTGCACTAAACTCAGAGTTCTAGAAATTTGGCTAAGTCAAATTTCGTCAAACTGAGTTTAGAGTTCGTCGAACTAAATCCTGAGTTCGCCGATCTAAACTTTCACTTGTTCGGCAAACTGAACTCTAAATTTGTCGAACTGAGTTTTCACTCATTCTTCGAAATGAGTTCAAAGTTCGTCAAACTCAAACAGATTTCTGAAACAAAAATGTCTAAGGCAGAAAACGTTGAGTGAGGCGTGCTCACTCAACGCTCTCAACACTCTCAATGCTCTCAACGCCTTTATACAGAATTAGTTAAAGAATAAAGCATTGAGTGAGGCATGCTCACTCAACGCTCTCAATGCTTATGTTGCTGAAGAAGCAGAAATGGCTAAGACAGATAGCATTGAGTGAGGAATGTTCACTCAATGCTCTCAATACCTAAAATGCAGAATGTGGTTAATGAAAAAAGCTTTCATTGAACTTCACTCACTCAATGCTGTCAATGCCTAGATAGACAGAACTGTTTATGTACTTTGGTGTTGAGTGAAGCTCTTTCACTCAATGTGTATCTTCTGATGTTTGAATTTTGACAAAGTCTTCAGGTGCTGATGTCAGCAAGTCAAAAAGTCAACCATATTCAAATTATTAGCGACAAAGCCACAGTACACGATAAAAGGTGTTGCATGCCTACAGTACGACAGTTAGGCGTTAAAGCAAAGATGTAGTCAGCATTAATGGTGTGTGACCCATTACTAAAAGAGTTGTTAGGTTACAATAAATAAAAGAAAATGCTCTTTATAGAAAGAGTTAACAGTAACAGTAGTTCTTCCCAATCGCCATTGCAGGTGGTGTGGATATAGAACAGAGAGCTCAAGACAGGCAAGTCAAGGGCAGATCAAGTTAGCTGTTGAGATAAACATCTTCAACAATAAGATTGCTGGTGCCATCTTCACCTGCACCAGCTAGCATGCTCGGGGTAACAAAGAACACAGGAAGAATATACGGAGAACAAACGCAGAACACAAAAGTAAAATACGGAAAATAGAGGTGGCTGGACTTCATCTTCTCCGATAAGCTTGAAATCCAAGTCCAGCAAAGTTAGTCAGAAGGCAAGAAAAGTTAGCTGAAACACTTTCCAGTCCAGCAAGTGTGTTCTCTCCAGAACAAGGAAGCTGATTCTTCAAATCAGCAAGGAGATTGTCATGTGAAGGGCCATCAGCCTTCTACAGCAGATTGCTATTCACCAATATAGTAGAGAAGCAGTTAGGTATAAAAGAAGTCTCATTCCTTCAACAGCAAGAGGGCTGGACTGATACATGCTCAGTCCAGCAAGGTAGACTCATAGATTTATCTCTGAGTCAGTTGTTTCAAATTTACTTGACGTCCTATATAAATTCTTGTATGATTCAGTGTGTCTGAATCTAAACTATAGGGCCTTTTGGCCTGAGTTGTAGGTGACAAATTATTTATTGAGTTAGGTGCCCTGTTGGGGTACTGAGAAAGGATCCAAGTATAGATCTAAGAGTAGAGCTGTCCTCCCAGCCTGAGTTATAGGCCTTAGAGATAAGGCTGAGGTAAGTGATTGTTGAGTAACTAATCTGTAGGTGACAAGTGTGTCATTGAGTGGTAGGCCTTGGAGGAGGCTGAGCTGTAGGTGCTGTTGGGTCCGGCGTTCCCTCAATTGACCCATGGCACTCTACTACTTATTTAAGAAATTAAGTAGCTCCATTTCCAACATTCCGGGATTTTGGAACAGTTGGGTATGCGCTTGATCCTATATTTGGTATCAGAGGAGGTCATGGGTTCAACACCAGGGGAGGCGCTATTAAATCCCGATTTTTCCCTTCTACCTATGTGGGTTCGGCGGGTCAGGCAACCGTGGACATGTGGTAACCCCACCTCTGAGGCGTGTGGGCTATGTGGTAACTCCACCTTTGAGCCGACAGATTGTGCTGGATGCCAGGGGGGTTGTTGGGTCCGGCGTTCCCTCACTTGACCCGTGGCGCTCTGCTACTTATTTAAGAAATTAAGTAGCACCCTTTCCAACAGTCCGGGCTTTTGGAATAGTTGGGTATACGCTTGATCCTATACGGACTGTTGCAGTTTGGAGGCCAGGCGGTCTGGTGGTTTATCTCAGCAGCTTGTCTACCGGCCTGTTGCTGTTTGGATACAGGGCGGTCTGGTTGTTTGCCTCTGGCGACTTTGAGATCTACGGTCTAGCGGTCTCCTGTGGCGGCTTGTTCTCTGTGGCGCTTGTTCTCTCCTTCTGGTGGTTGTCGAGCGATTAGCCTACTTGTCTAACCGCGCGACTTGTTCGGTTTGTTTATTTGTAAAGCTGCATATACTTGTAATTATTTAGTCCCACATTATTTATTTGTAATCTCTCTCATCTCCTCCATTCTATAAAAGGGAGGCTATACCTTTGTAATATACACCTTTTTTGTATAATAAAATTTGTTATCCAAATTTTGCGGCCTATTTATTTTCTGTTCGCACACTGGAGCAGTGCTGGACTTGCTCCCCCTTATCTAAAGCATCATCTATAATGCTTCCTGATGGACACTTTAGTCTATACCATCTGGATAGTACTTCAACTAGCATGATACCACTTGAACAATCTTCAACTCACTAAAGTAGTTGTACACCTGCAAGAAGGAATACAACCTGTAATAATATGAGGAGCAACTAAATCTATATTAGGTTCAACATACCCAATTCAAGCTTGAAGGTGTTGAACTTTGCTTCATTAGGTGGCTTAGTGAAGATGTCAGCCACTTGCTTGTCTGTTGGGACAAACTCAAGGTTGATATCTTCATATTCCACATGCTCCCTATTGAAATGATATCTTATCTCAATATGCTTAGTTCTGTTGTATGCGACAGGATTCCTAGAAATTGAGATGATACCCGTAGAAATACAATATAATTGACTTCTACTTATTTGGAGGTTATAATCCTATAGCTGATGCTGGATCCACAACAACTGAACATAGAAACTACCTGCTGAGATGTACTATGACTCTGTAGTTGGGATTGCAACTCTTGTTTTCTTCTTGCTGCTCCAAGAAACTAGTCATCCTCCCAAGAATTGACAGGTTCCAAAAGTTCTCTTCCTGTCCTCTTTGCAGCCTACAAAATCTACATCTGAATAGCTTGTTAGTTCAAACTCCCCATTCCTAAGGTACCATAGGCCAAGATCTGGTGTCCCCTTAAGATATCTCAAAATCCACTTTGCAGCTGAGTAGTGAGATTCTTTAGGGCAAGCCTGATACCTAGTACAAACACATGTAGCATACATGATATCTGGCCTACTTAATGTTAGATATAGAAGAGAGCCAATTATCTCGTTATACAAAGTTTCGCCAACAGGTTTCCATGCCTCATCTTTGCATATAGGCATACTTGACCCTATAGGAGTTTTCAAGATGGAGGAATTATCCATACCAAACTTCTTGATTAACTCACTAGTTAACTTAGACTGAGATATTGAAAAGCCATCATTACTGTTTCTAACTTGGAGGCCCAAGAAGAACTTGAGATCACCCATACTACTCATCTCAAACTTCCCTTGCATAAGTTTAGCAAACTTACTGCAAAGGTTGTCATCAGTAGATCCAAAGATAATATCATCTACATATATTTGGATTAGGATGATCTTACCCATATATTCCCTTAAGAATAGAGTCTTGTCTATCTCCCCCCTTGAGAATTTGTTCTCAATAAGGAATTTAGACAAAGTCTCATACCATGCTCTAGGGGTCTGCTTTAGCTCATATAGAGCTTTCCTAAGTCTATAAACAGAATCAGGTGAGTTAGGAACAACAAAACCTGGAGGCTGCTCAACATAGACTTCTTCTTTTAAGTCACCATTTAGGAAGACTGACTTCACATCCATCTAATAGACCTTGAATCCCTTGTGTGCAGTATATGCAAAGAATTATCTGATAACCTCCAGTCTTGCTACAGGGTCAAAGGTTTGATCGGAATCAATAACTTCTTCTTGCTTGTACCCCTTAGCTACTAGCCTTGCCTTGATCTTGATTATAATGTCATTTTCATCAAGTTTATTTCTGTAGATCCACTTAAGTCCAATGACATTATGTCCTTGTGGTCTGGGAACCAGATTCCAGACCTTACATCTCTTAAAATGGTTCATTTCTTCTTGTATAACAATAATCAAGAACTGATCTATATTGGCCTCTTCAAATTTCTCTGGCTCAACCTATAACAGGAAGCTTATGTATAGTCCTATATTGACACTTCTGCTCCTAGTCACTACTCCTTGGCTTGCATCACCAATGATCTGGTGTCTTGGATGATCCCTCAGATGCCTGGTTGCTGGAGGCAGTCTAGCTTCAACTTCAGCTACTGGGGCAACTTCTTGCTGATCTTCGTACACCTCACTTGTGTCTTACAGTCTATCTACTGGAATGTTCATTTCATCTTGTATAACTGGAGCTGCTTCCTGGATGGTCAGCTTGTCCATCATCTTTTCTATACTTTCAGTACTAGAAGAGGAGCTTGGCAGCTCACTATTAATCATAGTAGACTCATCAAAGACTACACGAACAGATTCTTTAACAGCTTGGTTTTTAAGCTGTAGAACCTATATGCTTTGCTATGATTGTTGTACCCAACAAAAATCCCAACAAAGGACTTGGAAGCAAACTTAGTCAAATAGGATTTCCTATTGTGAAGCATATATCACTTACTACCAAAGATTCTTAGATAGCCCAGGTTTAGTTTTCTGCCTTTCAAGATCTCATAGGGAGTCTTCTTGTAGCTCTTGGTGATAGTGGCCCTGTTGAGGACATGATATGCAGTGTTCACTACCTCAACTTAGAAATATTCTTGGAGAGATATAAAACTCAATAATGTTCTTCCAGCCTCTATAGAGTGCTATTTTTCCTCTCAATAATCCCATTTTGCTGGGGAGTTCTTGGAGAAGAAAATTCTTGATGAATCCCTTGCTCTTCACAGAACATTATCATGCTTTCAGACTGGAAATAAGTTTCATGGTCACTTCTGATTTTGACCACAGAATTGTTAAACTTATTCTGAATTTTCTTGACAAACTTGATGAAGATGTCAAGGGTTTCATTCTTTTTTTTTGAGAAAGGACACCCAAGCATACCTGGAATATTCATCAACCACCGCAAGGGTGTAGACTTTCCTGCCAAGAGTATGACCTGACATAGGACCAAACATATCCATATGCAAGAGGTACAAACACCTCACAGTATCTTTGGTACCAATTCCCTTGAAAGAGGCTTTGGTCTGCTTGCCCTTTTGGCATGTTGAGCAAATGCCCTCCTTGGTGCATTTCACATTAGGACCATTCCTAACTAGCTCTTGCCTAATGAGCTTGCCAATAGTCTTGTAATTTAAATGAGTTAGTCTCTTATGCCATTAGATACAATATAAGACTTTCTCATTTGTCACTAGACAAATAGGATAGTCTGTATCTAGACAAAGAAAGTTTAAACAGTAAACATTTTCACTCATAGTGCCTGTCATGATGACCTCTTGGTCACTTGACCTCTTAATTTGGCACTCATCCTTGTGGAAGACAATAACATAGCCAAGATTAGAATATTGTCTTATGCTTATGAGTTTGTGTTGCAACCCTTCAACATAAGCCACTTTTGTGATGTTGATTATGTCATTGGTAATCTTACCATAGCCTCTAGTCACCCCTCTATTTGAACCACCAAAGATAACCTTGGGTCCATTTGTCACTAGAGTGTACTCCTTCAAGTTGCTCCTTGTCCCAGTCATGAGCCTGGAACAATCACTGTCCAAGTACCATATAGGGATATGGCCACTTGAACTAACCTGCATCACACAATTTACATTACCTTAGGACCAAAAATTCTATTGGGTCCTAGATGCATGTTAGTCTTATACTGAACTTGTCTACCAGCAGCATTTCTGACTGGTGGACTAACAGCTTCTCTTGGCACACTTGGATTGTTCCAGTAGTCTATAGTTAAGTGGCCCACTTTGCCACAACACCAACATTCATGAATGTTGTATCTTCTATTCGTTGTAGGTCTAGCAGTATGGTTAACTGTTGGATGAATAGTTGGAAGAGGAGAAACAATGTTCTTTAGATTCCTTTCAGCAAGGATTTGACTGAAGGTAAGTCTTATATCTAGCTTGTTTGTCCTGCTCTGAGTGTCAGTAACATCAAGTTTCTTTTCAGAAATCATGCTCTTGATGTCATCAGACACAGCCAAACCAGCCTTATTGGAAGACTGGCCCTTGGTCTGAGTCTTTGCTGAATGATCCTGAAACTTTGCTGCAACTATATTCTTGAGAGTGGCGGTTGTATCACCTATTTGGTATATTATCCACAATAACGTAGATTTGTGTGAAGTTATCCTTGAACTAAGATGAATTAAGTATGTATTTGATGTTATTCTTTAGTTGAGTGCTTGTAGGTCGTTATTAGTAAGTGTAGACCAATCTCATTTTATAATGAGTCATCAAACACAGGACCATGCAATGTAATCCATCATTGCATGATCCATGGTGTTGACTCATGTGTAACCTCTCTATTGTGATGCACTTCATTTTCAAGTACTAAAGTAATGGAAGAAAGGAAAGGTTGCTGCTTTTCAACAAAGCAGAATTAATTTTTCAGAAATGTTTTTTCAAAGTCCATTTCTCGAGAAAGGAAGTCCATTTCTCAAGAAGTCTAAATACATTTATCGAGAAAGCCAAGCTATTCTCGAGAAACTTTAGGACTTCTCAAAAAATTCTCAAAACTATCTTTAAGTCCTTTCCTCGAGAAAGCCATGATGAATTCTCAAGAAACCAAGTTCATCTCTCGAGAAAGAAAAAATAGTTCTCGAGAAGTCAGAAGTGTTTCTCGAGAAGCCAAGTCTATTTCTCGAGACATCAAGTTCATTCTCGAGAAATAAGTTCTTCTGTTCAAAATATACGCTAAGTATTTTTCTCGAGAAATCAAATCCTTCTCGAGAAATAAGTTCATCAGTTCAAAATTTGGGTTAAGTAAATTTCATGAGAAAGCCATGTCATTTCTCGAGAAAGCAAATCATTTCTAGAGAAATCGATGTTGGATCCCTAGTTGGATTTGGGCTAGGTTCACTAAACTAGGATGTTTGACCCAACATGTATAGCCAGGGTCATGTCTGTGTCCTAGAGTATAGGCATTAGAATCAACAATGCATGGACCAGCCATCAACAGACTGCAGAAGACTCAAGACTTAGAGAAACTTCAAAGACTCAGATAAATGAGTTCGACATTCGTCGAACTAAGCTCGACGAAAGTCGTGATCAGCTCGACGAACTCAGAGAAAATTCTCTGAGCTGAGCTCGATGAACTTAGTTCTTAGGGTTACTATTCCTGGATACTCTACTTCAACATTCCAAGTCCAAGAATCATTTCTCTGAACTCCAGTCGACGAAATCATATTCTCAGCTCAACGAACTTAGACCGCGGTCTTGAAAAGTTTTATCAAGTAGCAGTTAGCAGTTCTCAGGTCGACGAACTTAGTTCTCAGGTCGACGACTTATGGATACTCTACTTCAACATTCTAAAGTCCAAGAATCATTTTTCTGAACACTAGTCGACGAAGTTAGATTCTCAGCTCGATGATCTTGATGCATAGAATTGGCAAGTTTCTTGAGAAAGCAGTTATCAGTTCTCAGGTCCATGATCTTGGATCTTAGGTCGACGAACAACAAATATCTGGTCGACGAACATGACTTCTAAGCTCGACGAACTCTGTACCCAGTTCGACGAATTCTGTTATTTTCTCGACGATTTTTGTGCAGATCCAGACTTGGATATTTCCCTCCCTCTGTCCTTATTTTATTGTAATAATTCCTGAATAATCAATGCTTAATATTCTCTGAATATTACCATTAGAAGCAGCATTGATTATGGCCTTCATCAGGTTTATTACTTGCTGTTTTTCAATGGGACAGTTGGGCAAATCAATTAATGCAGACATTCTCAAGGCCGTCAGTAATCAATGCAGGAAGGAATTCAAAAATTCAAAAGAGAATTTCATAGTAAATATAAAAGGGATTTCTTCCTTCTTCAAGATAGAGAATAGGACAGATAGAGAACTGAAGACAAGCAATCATACTGTAACACAGTCAAGAAATGAGAAGCTCAGACCAGAGAAATAACACAAGATACAGAAGAAGAAGAAGAAGAACATCCATTCAAATCAAGAGTCTTATTCATTCTTCTCTCCAGGATTCTTCAAGGACGTCAAAACTTTATCAGTCAAAAAGTTCCTGGACCTCTTCTGGTCAAGGCTAAAGATTGAAGACCTACTCAACCTGAAGCAAAGCTTAACACTTCCTGAGTTCAATATCTCAGGGGGAGCTTTGTTACCATTAAAGATCCATTAAGTCTTCTCAGTTGTATTTGAGAAAGAGAAGACATCATCACTCTCTCATCCCCTCACTGTACAAAGAGTTCTTTAACTCCCTTCAAAAGTTATTCTTGGTTGCAAGTCACCTGATCAAAAGACTTGGGATTGTTTTTTTTAGCAACTGATCAAAATCTCATTTGTGGCAATCACCTGATCAAAACCTATTAGTGGATTCCTACCAGGGTGGTAGAAGAGTGGATGTACCCAGGTTGGGGAACCACTATAAGATTCTTGTGTTATCTGGTTGTCCTTTTCTTTTGTTCTTGCTGTGCCTATGCTAGTTAGCTTTGCTGTGCTAGTTTTAGTTAGTTATTTTTTTTGTGTGTGTGGTGGATTAATTTATCTTAGGATAGCTCTTTCACAAGCAGCATATTTTTGTATCAAATAGCTTCCTTACTCTGCAGTTTTTATTAATCAGCAAAAAGCATAAAAGTTTTAAAGATACTCTATTCACGCCCCCCCCCCCTCTAGAGTATAACAAGTCTAACCCTCACTTTCAATTGATATCAGAGCAAGCTCCTTTGGTTGTACAAGCTAACCCTTGGACCAAAATATCCTTTGTTAGATATGATTTTTTTTATTTTTCTATTAAGGATTATATTCACAGCATGGTACAGAAAAAATATTATGCAAGCACCAGACCTCCAGTGTGCAACTTAAACAAGTTTGCCATTTGGAAGGCAAAAATAAAACTTTATATGAATTCTATTGATGAGGACATCTACAATTCTATCTTGACAGGTCCTCCTCAACCATCTACATCTACAGCAACCTCAAGCACTCATGCAGTTCCACCACCTGAGTGGACTAATGCTCAGAAGAAAGAAAAAGTTGCTGATGCTAAAGCCATGAACAATCTGGGCCAAACATTGTCTGATGACATATTCCAGAAAGTGGCTGAATGCACTTCAGCCAAGGTCATTTGGGGCTCTCTCAACCAAATGGTGGTTGGCTCTGCTGATGAGAGAAAAGATAGAAGATCAAATCTCATATCCTAGTATGAGAACTTCAAGAAGGATGAGACAGAATCAGTTGTAGACATGTACAATAGACTGAGCTCAATAATAAATGAGTTGAAGACTTTAGATAAGGACATCACCCTTACTGAAGTAAATGATAAAATCCTCATATGCTTCCCAAGCTCATGGGATTCAAGGATCTGGCCAATCAGGGAGGCCAGGAGCTTAAATGAGATTTCCACAGAATCCCTACTTGGAAAGCTCAAATCCTATGAGCAGCTGATAATGTCCAGAGAAGCAGCTGAACAAAGGACTCCTCCACCAGTAAGAAAGGAGCACAAATTGGCATTCAAGGCTGCTGAAGAGACTGAAGCTTCAACAGTAAACGAAGAATTGATGAGTCTCCTTGACAAAAGATTTTACAAAATGGCAAGAAAGGATTTCAGAAGAAGATCATCCAGACAGGATGAAAAACCAAGGTATGACAAAACTCCTACTAAAGAAGTAGTATGTTTTGACTGCAGGAAACCTGGACACTTTATCTCAGAGTGTCTAGAGAATCAAAAGAAAGAAAGAAGAAGAGAGAAGGACTCTAGAAGACAGCAAAGCTCAAGGCCTTCCTCCAGGAAATACAAAAAGAAGGAGAAGGGTTTTGTAGCTGAAAACTGGAGTGACACTGAAGATGAATCCACATCTTCCAGCTCTAGTGAAGAGAAAGAAGAGGCAAGGGACAAGGAAGTATGCCTCGTGGCCATTAATGCCTATAACAGTCAATCAGACAATGAAGAAGAATCTGATAATGAAGAAGCTTCAGAATCAGAAGTTGATCAGATACTCTCAACTTTTGATTATAGTTCTGATACTTTCAAAATTGAGTTTAAAACCTTGTGTATTGATCTAATTAACTCAGAAAAAGAAATTAAAATACTTAGGGAAAGATTAGCCAATCAAGAAAATCTAATTTCTAAAAACACTAAATTGAAAGATGAACTAACTCTAGCCAATGAACAAATCATATCTTTAAAAATAGAGCTATGCGAGGCCAAATAACTTGAGGATTCTCTCAATGGGATAAGCCTTAAGCTGATGGAAATTACAAGCACAGTCAATGCCAGACTGAATGTCAAACTGGGCTTGGGTGCATCATCAAGTTTACCCCTCATACTTAAGAAGAACATATCATCCACACCAATAAAATTTGTGTCTAAAAAGGGTAAAGAAAAGGTAGATAATATCAATCCCAATCAAACTGAAATTTCATACACAAATAAGAAAAGAAGACAGGTTAAGAAAAATCATAACCAGAACAATATTCACTAGATTTCATCGAACTCAGATCGACGAAATGTGGTCAGTTCATCGAACTCAAGTAGACGAGCTCTGAACGCAGATCTATATAATAATTATTCATCTTACTGCGATCGACGAACTGTGTATGGTTCGTCGAGCAGAGATCGACGAACTTGGGGCACGAAAAATGAATATGTTCATTCTCTGAGCAGAGATCGACGATCTCATCCCACTTCATCGAACTCTGGTCGACGAACTTACAACTTTTCATCGAACCCAAACAGACTTAATAAAAGTCATAACTATAACAACTCTAATCAATATAGGAAACCTTTAATCCACTTGCTGATTGGATAATTCCTCCTAGAAGATATCACCCCTTAGGGTATAAATCTCAACCTGAATTTTCAGTAATATCAAGCTTTTCCTTTCAACAATATAAAAGACCCAAGGTAACCTGGGTCAAGAACAACTAACTGTTTTTATTACAGGAAAAGAGCTGTCCAACTGTTAAACAAAACTTTTATCTGTACAGTGGATGCTCCAAGTATATGACTGGCAGCAAGGACAACTTAATTAACTACAAGTCCAAGCTGGGACCAAAGGTGATCATTGGTGATTCAAAGTGTGGCCAGTCTGAAGGCTTTGGAGAAGTAAAGATTGGAGCAGTCACTTTCAAAAAGGTGACATATGTAAGTGGGCTCAAACATAACCTCATCTCAACAAGTCAACTATGTGATGAAGGTTATCAGGTACATTTCAACTCAAAATCTTGTATTATTTACAATAAAGAAAAACAAAATGTTTTAAGTGGAAATAGACAAGGTAATATATACATAGTAGATTTTCATTCTACAACCTCAGATATCTGTTTACTTAATATTATTAGAAATCAAAATGATCTTTGGCATAAAAGACTAGGACATGTTAATATGAAAAACATTGCTAGGCTATCTAAAGACAGTCTTGTGAGAGGTTTACCTTCTGGTCCCTATAAGAAGGAAGGCCTCTGCAGGGCATGTCAACTAGGCAAGCAAACTAAATCTAGTTTTAAATCATTTAATAAGAGTGATTCACCTAGGATCTTGTACTTGCTACACATGGACCTTTTTAGCCCTATTGTTGTACAAAGTGTAGGAGGGAAATCTTATACTCTAGTCATTGTAGATGACTTCTCAAGATTCACTTGGGTGTTCTTTCTGAGATCTAAGTCAGATACATTAAAAGTTCTTACAGATTTTCTCAGGACCATACAGATTGAGTACTCTACTCATGTTGCATTGATCAGAAGTGATCATGGTACAGAGTTTGAGTCTCATCTTATGCATGAGTTCTGTGAGAAGGAAGGTATCAGGCATTGCTTCTCAGCTCCTAGAACTCCTCAACAAAATGGGGTAGCTGAAAGGAAGAATAGAATCTTAATTGAAGCTGCAGGCACATTACTTTCAGATGCTTACATGCCCCTATCCTTTTGGGCAGAGGCTGTAAGCACAGCAAATTATGTCCTGAACAGGAGTTTAATACATAAGCTTAAGAATAAGACTCCCTATGAATTGCTTAAAGGGAAGAAACCTAAAATCACCTATTTTAAAGTATTTGGCTGCATATATTATATATATAATAATAACAAGAAATATATTAGAAAGTTTGAAGCTAAGGTTGAAGAGGAATTTTTCTAGGATATTCCCAAGTCAGCAAAGCTTATAGGGTGTTCAATAAAGCTTCTTTAAAAATTGAGGAATCAATACATTTAACTTTTGATGAGGCTAACATGTCTTGTAAGGAGAAAAAAATTTCTACCAATAGCACCTTGTAGGTACCTCACTTGTGTGAGAAATTTGGTGAGTTGAACCTTCCACAAGAAGTTATACCACCTCCTCCTCCACAAGCTGATGAAGACAGTGAAGAAGAACTTCTGGAAGAGGTTGAAATTCCTTCAACAGCAGGAATTATTCCATAAGAGGAATTAATTCCAAATGTTGTTGTTGAACCAACTCCACCCACTGATCTTGTCACACTAAGGGATCACCCTAGATATCAAGTGATTGGAGACATAACAGTAGTTGTATAGACAAGGCATCAACTCAAACAAGATGTGATGCATGCATGTTTCCTCTCTCAAGTTGAGCCTCAATTAATAAAAGATGTTGAGCAAGATCCCCACTGGATCATTGCAATGTAAGAGGAACTCAACCAATTTGAGAGATGTAGAGTTTGGGATTTAGTTCCAAGACCCAAAGACTACCTAGTCATTGGAACTAAATGTAATGCCCCGAAAATTGTATTTGAGTCAGTCGCGTAAAAAAGGATTTTTGGTGCCTGTATAGGGGTACACGGCCTAGGGCACGGGCGTGTCCAAGGTCGTGTCTGGCTGGTATTTTGGCCGATTTCATCCCGAGAAGGACACGGCCAGGAACACGGCTGCATGACACGGGCGTGTCATTTGACACGGGCGTCTGCCTACCCGTGTTAGTACCCGTGTTCAGTTGTGTCGTGTCGATTGGCATGGCGATTATGCATGACACTCCCCCAGTCACGGGCATGTCGAGAGACCCGATACGGGCGTGTCGAGTGAGACACAGGCATGTCTGAGCCCGTGTGAGTCTCTGTGTTCATCGATCGTGCCTGGATCGAGGCACACAGCCTAGGACACGGCCGTGTGCCAAGCCGTGTTCGGCCCAGGTTTGGAGATTTTTTAGCGGGTCTGAGCCGTTCGTTTTCTTTAAAAAAGATCCAACGGCCTAGATGGCTTCCTGCTCTGTTAAGGCCGGGAATAGGGGAGTTAATCCTTCATTTCTCTCCAAGGCTCTCTTTCCAAGGTGTTAGAGAGACGAGGAAGAAGAAGGAGGATTCCGGCCGCCAGCGGAGCATCAGAGCACCGTTTTGAGATCTGAGAGCAGATCCGTGGAGGAAAGTTCGTTACGAAGACTTCTGTCCGTGTAGTTTTTCCATGGCGCCAAAGAGGACTTCAAGGGTAACGATTCTCTACTTGAGCATGTGAAGCTCTTTCTTTCTGCAAAGGGAATCCCGCTCCCGCGAGTGTGTGGTGAGTGCGTGGTGTTCCTTGGGGTTGATGTGAATAGTCCCCCTTATGTTGCATATAGAGTCCGGAATCGAAGTACGGGCATAGGAATTGTGTGTGAAGCCTACCCGGACGTGTATTGTCTGGATCGGTGATGTTGCATTTGATATGTTTTGCCGGAGAAGACTCCGTGCTTTGGGTTTTCGGGTTTCTACGCGGTAGATTGCAGCAGGGATCCTTGGAGGTTAGCTCCAAGGCGCACCCGAAAAACTGAGCAGAATCGTTGTTCTGCTAACTTGGCGGTCTGGGAACCGGCCTTGAACATAACAGGGTTATGTGACTGTTTGGAAAATGTTGGGATCCGAGAGAAGCTTAGGTCGTGCGTATGTCTTAATGTGAACTACGCGGTTTAGCAACAGGCAAGTGGAATTGGACCTGGGCTATGTGGTTTGGTGCGAGAGACCCGAAAAGGGGACTGGTCGTTGGCATAGTCGGGAGCCTTAGACTAGTCAGGGTCAGAAAGGCTAAAATGCTCATGTTGTTGCCATCCTGGGGGTGGTGGTGAATACGCTGAAGTGTCAGGATTCACCGTTAATGTGCCCTGAGTGCACGAGGTGTTTGGTCGTGCGAGCCTACACCTGTGGAGAAATATATAGTTGCACTTTATTGTTTAGTTGGGCTAATAAATTACAGGGAAGGAGCACCGCCATCCCGACCTAGCGGCGGGGTCGTTATAATTTGATCGGTTTTTGGCTGACCGTTGCTTTGTTTGCCACCGTGCGGTGGAATGTGCTTGCAGGTGCTGCGGAGCCGAGTACCAAATAGCAGGCTGGAGCCCATGTTGCTGTGCTGGCCATAGAAGGCCGTAAAGAATAGTTGTACTTTACTTTTGTCATGTGTGGCCGGCCTGCGAGTCGATGTATGGAAAACACTATTTATTAAGTGAACTATTGTAAGGCCATAAGGCCATGTACCCTTTCAGTGTATTTTGGGTTTCATTCCTGTAGTGTGGTTGTGGACATTCATGTTTATTGGATTTAAGTTTTGGGTTATTTCAACTTTAAAAACTTCTGCTAGAATGCTCTGTGTATGACGAGTAGTCTTAATTGGATAGTTTGAATATTCTTATGTAACCCTTCCGACTATCTGTGGTATATGGCATCGGGTTCCAGCTGGACCTTCTGCTATATGTCATGTGACGGATGGGGGTGTTACACTAAATGGGTATATAGAAACAAGCTAGATGAGCAAGGTGTAATTGTGTGAAACAAGGCTAGGCTTGTTGCTCAAGGTTATAGGCAAGGAGAAGGAATAGACTATGACAAAAGCTTTCCACCAGTTGCAAGATTAGAAGCAATCAGAATATTTCTTGCTTATGCTGCCTACAAGAAGTTCAAAGTCTATCAGATGGATGTCAAGAGTGCCTTTTTGAATGGAGTACTTAAAGAAGAGGTTTATGTTGAACAAACTCTAGGTTTTATCTCTTCAACCCATCCTTCATATATCTTTAGATTGCATAAAGCTCTCTATGGTTAAAGTAAGCT
Organism: Platanthera guangdongensis; assembly: GCA_039583875.1. Taxonomy (NCBI): domain Eukaryota; kingdom Viridiplantae; phylum Streptophyta; class Magnoliopsida; order Asparagales; family Orchidaceae; genus Platanthera; species Platanthera guangdongensis. The sequence continues at coordinate 86,939,582 of CM077162.1, forward strand.
CCAAGAGCTTGGTATGAGACCCTAGCTAGCTTCCTGATAGAGCATAAATTCACTAGAGGCAATATAGATAAAACATTATTCATTAGGCACCATAAGGATCAAACTTTGTTAGTACAAATTTATGTAGATGACATTATATTTGGGTCTACTGATTCCAAACTATGCAAGAGGTTTTCTGACCTCATGCATTCCAAGTTTGAAATGAGTAGCATGGGTGACCTCTCCTACATCTTTGGTCTCCAAGTGAAGCAGCTACCTGATCGCATTTTCATATCCCAGGCTAAGTATGCTAAGGAGCTTATTAAAAAGTTTGGGATGGGTGATGCCTCAGCAAAGAAAACACCCATGGCCACTAATGTTGTAATATATTCTGATGCACATGGGAAACCTATTGATCAGAAATTATATAGGGGAATTGTTGGGTCCCTACTATACCTTACAGCAAGTAGACCTGATATAATGTTTGCAACATGTTTTTGTGCTAGGTTCTAAGTGAACCCTAAAGAATCTCAACTAGTTTTCCTAAAAGGAATTTTGAGATATATAAAGAGTTGTCCTACTCTAGGAATCTGGTATCCTACTGAGTCAGAATTTTTTTTAACTGGATATTCAGATGCTGACTTTGTTGGATGCAGGGTAGACAGGAAACGTACATCAGGTACTTGCCAGTTCCTTGGTATGAGATTTGTGTCTTGGTTCTGCAAGAAATAATCATCTGTGTCTACATCAACTGCTGAAGCAAAATATATAGCAGCTGACAGTTGTTGTTCCCAGATGTTGTGGATTCAAAATCAACTCCTGGACTGTAGGTTCAACTTAAATAATTCAACTCTCTTATGTGATAACACAAGTGCTATATCCATACCACAAAATCCAGTCCATCATAGTAGGACTAAGCATATAGACATTATGCATCATTTCATTAGATAGTGTGTAGACAAAAAAATTAAACTTGTCTATATCTACACTAATTTACAAAGAGCTGATATTTTCACCAAACCCCTGGATGAAAGAAATCAGTTGTTCTTTATAAATAATCTTGGAATGATAAATGGAGAAGCTTTGATTTAATTTCTGCCTATACTCGATGAATTTTTCAAAGTTCGTCGAACGGAGTTCGACGAACAGAGAAAAGTTATAGAGATGTTCGTCGAACGGAGCTCGACAAACTCTTTGTGAGTGAAGTTATTTTCGTTGAACGGAGATCAACGAATCTGCTTCAGAAAACTTTCGTCGAACAGAGCTCGACAAAATTTTCTCAAATCTTTAGACTAAGATCGATGAATTATTTAACTATAAAATATTTCATCGACCTCAGATCGAAGAATTCTTTTATTTTTCGTGGAATGGAGTTTGTCGATTCATATTTTGAAAAATCATATATCTAGGTTTTTATTCGACCTCCGTCCCGCACTTTCAGTTCCATAGCACTTGATCTCTGCTTCTCTCTTGCAGGTGCACTATGGCGATTCCAGCAGGCAGTCTTGTAGCAATGAAATTTGATATTGGATTTTATGTAGACTTCAAGTCATTTCAACACTTATATCCAATCTTCTACAAGAAATCCTGAAACTACTTGAAGATCAGAAGTTGAAGAATCTAATGTCCACCAAAATCAAGTTAGCTAGTGCATAGATCAGGAATGGGTATACACCTCCTCCACAACAGATGAAGACACCATGACAGGAATAATATCGGGTAATGCAGTATCTCTTACCCCCGCAGTATTAACAGAAATTTTGGATTTGTAAATGGTGAAGAGGAACTGGAAATTGATAGTGATGAATTTAATGAAATGTTAAATAAGATGGGTTATTCTAGATAAACCCCCAACAACCTGCTAAATAAACATCTATCTGCTAAGTATAAGTTTCTAGCAGATACTGTGGGGAAAGTACTGCTGCGCAAGCACATAGCAACTGATTACATCACCAGGCATCAATTCCTGGTGATGTGTGCAGTGGTGAATAAGAAGCCAGTGAATTGGGCTCAGATTATGTATGAACTGATTAAGAAAAATAATATCAAAAAGGAGGTTTGTTTTGGAAGGATTCTAGGAATATTCCTTAAGGAAAAGGCTGCTGAATCCCTGGTCACACCGACCATACTTCTTAAATGCCTCCAAGAGGCTCACCTGTGCCCTCTTTGGCAGGTGGGAGAGGACCATCACCAAGCCCTCCAAGGCTTCTTCCTCTTCCTCAGGCCTTCTGAGAGTACAAGGGCTGATTGAGCCACTCCCCACCACTGCTGAGGATGCCCCTCCTCCACCTCCACCACCTCCAGCCATTCAAACTCATCCTCATATGGTACACCAATTCCATCACTACATGGTACAACCAATTCCATCACCCCATTCATCTCCTCTACCACCACATTTAGCTGACATTCCACTCTCCAATCCATCTTGCTTACCCTCATTCAATCTTCTCTCATCCCCCCTTCATACTCCTTCTCCAGATGAACCTATGCAAGATTCTTTACCTCCTCCTCCACCATTACCTTCCATCCATCCTTATGTCTCCACTGAGACACCTTCTGAATTCTTACCACTGGACCCCTCCATCATTCCACCTCTTATAGCACTTCTCACTCCCCTCCTCAAAACCCTTATAGTATAGGCTATTTCAACTCTTGCTTCATCCATCTCTTCTCTTGCTGATAAAATCTCTACTCTCTCTGCTCCTCCAGCTTCAGTCAAGGGTCTGGCTCCAGTACCCACTAAAACCAAGCAGGGGGAGATACACTGTGAAAAAGTAGTAGTAGTAGTAGCAGTAGAAACAGCAGCAGTAGTGTCAGACACAGCAGTAGCAGCAGCAGAAACAGCAGAAGCAGTAGAAGCAGAAATAGCTGATGATTTATATGATTTCATTAATTTTATTTAATCTGATATGGATGTGGATGAGACAGTCTCAGAGAAAATAAAAACTGCTGATGATTATATTATAAATCTCATAGTAGATCTGTTGAGTTTGTTGAATGTTTTTAATACAGTTTATTTGAATGAACTTCCAGAGTACAACATAAAGCCATCTTTGGCTATAGTCCCATATACCTCCCAAATAATCCCCAAGGTTGCCATGCAACTCAAGGCTATTTTTGTTGTTCCAGAGGCTCCTGCCCGTCATCTCCTCCCAGAGCTGATTCCCTCATTATTGTATCCCCTCCCAGAGACATTTCTACTCCAACTTTTGTTATGGATGACTCTCCAATGCCTGATCTTGATGAATTGATCATGGCTGATATAGAAGAAGAAAATAATTTAGTTGCAGAAAGCACTGATGTGTACAGTTCTCCAGCTCCAGCTCCAGCTCCTCCTCCAGCTCCTTCCCAGGCAGAGAAACCCTTGATATCTGCAAAGGCTCTGAAAGAAATAAATGCTTTATATGATACTTCTCAAGACTCTTCTGATGATGAAGATGAGGAAGAAGATTCTGATGATGAGCCCAAGGCCAAAAAACAAAATCTCTAAGAAATGAAAAGCTCCTCCACCTCTGCTCTAAAACCCAATCCAACATATGACACTCCATACTACATTCTTCAAAACATTACTCCATATAAGGGCATGCCAGCATGGATGTGGTTGTCCAAGAACCAGCAGAAAGATAGAAAGAAGAGCAGGAAATACTCACCTCCTCCTCAGAGATTCAGAAAAGACCCTCCTCCTCCTCCACCACCTTTTGCTGGTGCTTCAGGTTCTTCATCTCAGAGGACTACCCAATATCAACCATATCAGAGACATCAGGGCAGGTCCTCCTCCTCTTTTGGAAGCAGCCAGCATAGGCATTCATCAGGCAAGCAACAACAACAACAGTAACATCAACATCAACGACAACAAATCACTGAACATCAGAAAGCTGAAAGCCTAAGAAGACCTGCCTCCCCTCATGTACCTTCTGAGGACCCAGAAACAGCTACAATAGTAAGGATAGCCAGGTTTCAGGAATTGGTTGGCCTATCCATGATCAACAAGGCAAAAGCTGAAGGAAAGAATCCCTCTCAATACTCAACCATGTCCAAATACAGGAAGGAGGAACTCAACAGGTTTGCCAAAGCTAACAAATTCTTTAATGTTGATGATTATATGAAATTGCATCTAGAAGCTCTGGTGCCAAGGGCTACTTCCCTTAATATTATTGGAGCAGTTGATATGAGAATGACAAAGGTTCAATCAGTAAATACAAACAGGGAAATCAAGTTTACAAAACCTGGTGAAAAAGCTAAAGAGGAGAAGCACAAGGAGCAAAAGAAGAAGAAAGGAATTTTGAACTGTTTTAGTTTTTCTGTTGTCCTGAAACTACTTATCTATTTTTACAAAGCTCACTGTACATATATATCTGCTGAATATTTTAAAATTTCCTGCCAAATATATTTTTTCTTGCTTTGTGAATATTTTGTGTTTGTATTTTGTGACCTCTCCCAAATAGGGGGAGGTTGTTGGATCCCTAGTTGCATATTTGGGCTAGGGTCACTAAACTAGGATGTTTGACCCAACATATATAGCCAGGGTCATGTCTGTGTCCTAGAGTATAGGCCATATCCTTAGAATCAACACTGCATGGACCAGCCATCAACAGACTGTAGAAGACTCAAGACTTAAAGAAACTTCATAGACTCAGGAAAATGAGTTCGACGTTCGTCGAACTAAGCTCGACAAAAGTCGTGCTCAGCTCGACAAACTCAGAGACAATTCTCTGAGCTGAGCTCAACGAACATAGTTCTCAGGTCGATGATTCCTGGATACTCTACTTCAACATTCCAAGTCCAAGAATCATTTCTCTGAACTCCAGTCGACGAAATCATATTCTCAGCTCGACGAACTTAGACCACAGTCTTGATAAGTTTTATCAAGTATCAGTTAGCAGTTCTCAGGTCGACGAACTTAATTCTCAGGTCGACGACTTATGGATACTCTACTTCTACATTCTAAATTCCAAGAATCATTTCTCTGAACACTAATCGACGAAGTTAGATTCTCAGCTCGACGATCTTGATGCACAGAATTGGCAAGTTTCTTGAGAAAGCAGTTAGCAGTTCTCAGGTCGATGATCTTGGATCTCAGGTCGACGAACAACAAATATCTGGTCGACGAACATGACTTCTCAGCTCGACGAACTTTGTACCCAGTTCGACAATTCTGTTCTTTTCTCGACGATTTCTGTGCAGATCCAGACTTGGATATTTCCCTCCCTCTGTCCTTTTTATTGCAATAATTCCTGAATAATCAATGCTTAATATTCTATAAATATTACCATTAGAAGCCGCATTGATTATGGCCTTCATCAGGTTTATTACTTGCCATTTTTCAATGGGACAGTTGGGGAAATCAATTAATGCAGACATTCCCAAGGCCGTCAGTAATCAATGCAGGAAGGAATTCAAAAATTCAAAGGAGAATTTCATAGTAATATAAAAGGGATTTCTTCCTTCTTCACGATAGAGAATAGGACAGATAGAGAACTGAAGACAAGTAATCATACTATAACACAGTCAAGAAATGAGAAGCTCAGATCAGAGAAATAACACAAGATACATAAGAAGAAGAACATACATTCAAATCAAGAGTCTTCTTCATTCTTCTCTCCAGGATTCTTCAAGGACAACAAAACTTTATCAGTCAAGAAGTTCCTGGAGCTCTTCTGGTCAAGTCTAAAGATTGAAGACCTACTTACCCTGAAGCAAAGCTTAAGACTTCCTGAGTTCAATATCTCAGGGGGAGCTTTATTAACATCAAAGATCCACTAAGTCTTCTCAGTTGTATTTGAGAAAGAGAAGACATCATCACTCTCTCATCCCCTCATTGTACCAAGGATTCTTTAACTCCCTTCAAAAGTTATTCCTGGTTGCAAGTCACCTGATCAAAAGACTTGGGATTAGTTTTTTTGAGCACCTGATCAAAAGCTCATTAGTGGCAGTCACCTGATTAGAACCTGTGAGTGGATTCCTACCAGGGTGGTAGAAGAGAGGATGTACCCAGGTTGGGGAACACTATAAAATTCTTGTATTTTCTGGTTGCCCTCTTTCTTTTGTTCTTGTTGTGCCTGTGCTAGTTAGCTTTGTTGTGCTAGTTTTAGTTAGTTTAATTTTTCTTGTGTGTGTGGTGGATTAATTTATCTTAGGATAGCTCTTTCACTTACAGCATATTTTGGTATCAAATAGCTTCCTTACTCTGCAGTTTTTATTAATCAGCAAGAAGCATAAAAGTTTTAAAGATACTCTATTCAACCCCCCCCCCCTAGAAAATATCAGGTCTAACCCTCACTTTAAATCGAGTTTCCTCTCGAGAAATTAGTATTTCACTTCAAAGAATTTTCGTTAAGTGTTTTCTCGAGAAAGCCATGTCATTTCTCGGGAAATAAAACTTTTCTCGAGAAATAATAAATCCTCTCAAGAAATAGAGGTGCGGAAATTTCTTTTTAGACAAGTCTGACGGGATTTCGAAATAATCTTTCACATGATTGGTCCACGTGGATCATTCCTTAATGATTTATGACCATTAGACGATGTTCTATATAAAGTCTTCAGAGGATTCACTAACCCTAATAATTACAGTAATCAAATCGCCCCGTAATTTCAGATCGGGAGAAGCTGCGTCTTCAACATTATTATTCATTGTTGCTCATCTCTCGCGATCTTTAGATTCCATGGTGAAATGATTCGACAGATCACAGATTCAAGATTTCTTCAAACATTTACTTGATCGTGTTGGATCCTAAGCTTTTCAGATCAAGTCTTCTCAAGATTTCTTCCTCATCTTCTTCATAGAGATTTTCATTTTTCACAAAAGGAAGAACCTTGAAGATTTCAGATCTGGAAGTATATAATTTTTATTGTTGTTGTAAAAAATTGTTTTAACTTTTGTGTGAGCTTTTTCTCCGAGATTGTTGGAAGTTTGTTCTTCTGTGTGTAGATCTCATTTTGTGGGATCAAGTTTGTAGGAGTATCTTATCTCTGAGTTGTAGTAGCATTGCTCCGAGGTGTAGGATTGTTTCAATCCGAGATATAGTGAAGTAGCTGAGGCTAGCCGTGGCGCTATATTGGCGAGGTGGAGAGTGGGCGTACCCAAGATTGGGGAACCACTATAAATTCATTGTGTCGTCTGGATTGTGCTTGATTATTTTTTGTGATTATTTTTTATTCTGCAAAAGACGTATAACTCACCTATTCACCCTCCTCTATGTTATTTAGGTAGACAACTAAATACGTTCAATTGGTATCAGAGGGAGGTTGTTCACAAAAAGGTTAACAGCTTGAACAGATCTACTTCTAGTAGTCGTAGAGTTTATCAAGAATGGACATATCCAGGTATTTTTCAAAGCTTCCGATGTGCACCAAGACTAACTTTCCCATGTGGAAAGAGAGAATAAGATTCTTCATGGAAGCTATTGATACTCATATCTTCATGAGAGTGGAAGAAGGTCCCTATGTTCCCATGATTGCTTCCACTATCGATCCAAACAAGAAAGTGTCAAAGAAACTGATGGATCTTGAAAAAGATGAGATTTCCCTTGTCTCTTTAGATAAGAAAGCTATGAATATCATCGCAAGCGTAGTCGATGATTCAATATTGTAGAACCTGATACACTGAAAATTCGCCATGGAAATGCGGATGTCTCTGATCGACCTGATGGAATGTATGGAAGAAGTAAGGGATGACAGAAGATCCCTTCTGAACTAGTAGTATGAGGCCTTCAAGCAAGGCCCCAAGGATACAATAGCTGATACATTTGAGAACTTCTTCAAAATCATCAACGGCCTGAAGAGCTACGGCCGGGTCTTCACTAATGGAGAGCTTAACGACTAGTTCCTAAGATCCTTGACTAAGGAATGGGAGAACAAGATTTATGCTATCAGGGAATTTTGGAGACTTGCTTACACTGACCCCGAGAACCTCTTTGGGAAGATTATGTCCTATGAGCATCAAATCAACTACAAAAAAGCAGAGGAAGAGGGCAACATATCTTCATCAAAGGAGAGGTATGTTGCACTGAATGTAGATAGCTCAAGAAAGGCCAAAGCAATATCTCCTGCTCCAACTCAGGAATAAAGTGAAGAAGAAGACTCAGAGCCAAGCACCTCGGGATCAGAATTATCTGATGGAGTGCTCTCTCTTTTCTCCAGACAGTTCAAGAAGTTTCTCAGTAAGAAGAAACAGATGAGAGGCAGAAACTCCTCATACTGAAGATCACGTCACGATGTTGATCATCAAAAGAAGCGTCACACAAATAACAGGTATAAATATAAATGGAATAAACATATTTCTTCTGACATTGTGTGTTATTGCTGTAATAAGCCAGGTCACATGATCGACGACTACCCTCACAAGAATTAGGATGGTGGAAGAAGAGAAGAGCAGAAGTCGTCCCACAATAAAAAGAAGGAGAAGAGCTTCATGACAAAGAAGCAGAAGAACTTCAGTGACACTGACTCATCTTAGTCAAGTGAGGATGAAGAAGCCTACTTCGGGCTCATGGCTCACTCCGACGAAGAAGAAGCTGACCTTGATTTACTCTTGATTACTCTTGTTTGGAGTAATATCATCGATGTATAATTTCCATTTTTGTTTCATTCTTAGCTAGCCGAGCGGCTCGTAGTTTGAAGTGAACCCTCAAGAGTAAATAGAGTTGCACGCACCCCTCGATAGAGGCAGATGTTAAATCTCCAGATTGGAGTGAAATCCAATAGTGGGGTTCACCGCGTAAAGCGAGCTATAGGTCTCCGATTTGGACGAGAGTTCGGTCAGACCTTCCTAAACTCAGGTGGGCACGGCTTCGAGAGAAGCGTGTTAATTCTTATGGAACCTCCACGATCAAGGTTTTTTACCTTATTAAGTTAGGGTTTATTATCACATTTTTAATCAACTTTAGCCGAGGTGATTCTCGATCGAGTGCTTTTCTTATCATAGTTCAAACCCTCATTCTAATCGCTTTTAGTAGTTCTCTTTTTGACCGCATGCATTTCTCTTTTTAGCGTATTATTTCTTTTATTAATCACATTTAGCTTTCTCTTAAACCCTAAAACAATCTCTCGATAGGACAATAGTTTTCGTGTGAGTAAGATTACTCAACAGTTCCTGGATTTTAATACGACATTTATGTCCCCTAGCTACATTTTGATAGGTATACTTGCCTCATTGGATTGCTAGTTGATTTTTATTCTCTTTGACAATATCATCTAACCAGTCTTCTCAAGATTTCTTCCTCATCTTCTTCACAGAGATTTTCATTTTTCAAGAAGGAAGAACCTTGAAGATTTCAGATCTGGAAGTATACAATTTTTATTGTTGTTGTAAAAAATTATTTTAAATTTTGTAGAAGCTTTGTCTCCAAGATTGTAGGAAGTTTGTTTTTCTGGTGTAGATCCTATTTTGCGGGATCGAGTTTGTAGGAGTGTGTTATCTCAGAGTTGTAGGAGCATTGCTCCGAGGTGTAGGATTATTTCAATCCGAGATATAGTGAAGTAGCTGAGGCTAGCCGTGGTGCTAGATTGGCGAGGTGGAGAGTTGACGTACCCAATATTGGGGAACCACTATAAATTTCTTATGTCGTCTGGATTGTGCTTGAATATTTTCTGTGATTAATTTTTATTCCGCAAAAGACGCAGAACCCACCTATTCACCCCCTCTAGGTGATTTAGGTAGACAACTAGATACTTTCAACATCAAAGACAATTAGTCCATGATGAGACATTTGAATTTCTTCATGAACAGCCCTAAACGCACTCACTTTTCTATAACTTCCACACTCGCTGTGAACATCTTTGTTCACACCAGTGGATCTGCCATTCGTACAGTGAGCAAAGATGCTTTCTTGGTCATACCTATTTGAAGGCAACTGAACTTTCCTAAAATAAATGGGAGGTTTGGAAGCAAGAGGCTGGGTTGGAGCAAGAGCTTTTCCCTTCCCTTTGGAAAGAGCAACTCTTATGCTTCCATTGAATCTCAACCCCTTCTTATCCTTTTGAAAGGAGGAGTTTATCAAGGGTAACACAGCACTAGGCTTAGAATAGCTAGGCATTATTATTTTTTTCCCTGCCTAGCCTCTCTTCAAGATCTCTGATGAGACTATCCTTGTATTTGATGGAGCCTATTTGGATGTCATTCATGATCCTAAGTTCTCTATGTTCACTGTCCTTCTGATCTAGCAAAGATGTTGTTTCAGTCAACTGGGAAGCAACCAGCCGCAGAGATGCAATCTCCACACCTTGCTTCTTAGACAACTTCTTGCACTTCTTGAAGGCATCCAGAAGTTCTCCATACATGTTAATCAATTGATAGACATCTCCTTCGGATTCAGAATCATCTTCACCTCTAGATGAAGAGAGTTCTGTATAGGGAGTAGTCTCATATCCAGACTCAGAAGAAGAGTATGAAAGAGATTTTATCTTTCTTTGGCCAGGCTTATCCTAGCTGGTTTCCTCATCAGTTATTGTCATCAGCCCATAGCAGCTGTAGGCATCTTATTCATCTTCCTCATCCACCTCTGAATCACTGTCTGAATGTGATAGAGGACCCTGATATCTATCCTGGCAGCATGATAGTCTTCATTTGCTGCTATAGATTTTTGTTCAGCAGCAACATCAACCACCCAATATAGGCTTCTTCTTCTTCTCTGACTCAGATGAAGTTGAGTATGTCTTGCTCTTTCTCTTTCTTAGCAATGAAGGACTTCTACTTCTTGTCCTTGTGCTGGTGCTATTTCTTCTCAATAGCTTCCTTCCTCTTCACTTGGCAGTCAGTTATCACATGCCAATCCCAGAGTGGAAGGTCTGCTCTTCCACAGTTTCTTCTTCATCATTTTCAGAAAGTTCCTGGTGAAGGCAGGAAATTCCTCATCTGACATACTATATTTTGATGCATCTAATTCTAAGCTATCTAAATGAGCTGGTCTTCTTGGAGGAGAGGGAATCCCCTCCTTGCTCTTCCTAATGTTGTATGCCTTGAATGCTAAGGACTTCTCCTTGACTTAGGATCTGCTGGCAGCCTCCTCCTCTTTTCTAGCCGATTGCTGCATCTCATAGGAGAGCAACTTTACAAACAATGTTTGGGGAGGTGTCTAATCAAGCTTGTCCACCTCTCTTACGACACAAATCTTAGTATCCCAATCTCTAGTGTGAGATCTTAGCAACTTGCCATTTATTTCATAATGACTGAAGACCATCCCATAGGTCCTCAGTTCATTAATGATCCAAAAAATCTTTCATAGCAAGTAGCTATGTTCACTTTCAGGGTTGCCTGAAAGCCTCATACTCATGGTTGATCATGGACTTTCTATCATCTCTTACCTCTTCAGTGCCCTCCATGTAGACCACAAGGGTGTCCCACATATCATTGTAGGTCTGGCAGTATACAAAGTTCTGGAAGGTTGAATCATCAATAGCACTGACTATGATGTTCTAGGATCTCTTGTCCAATGCAGCAAACATGACCTCATCCTTGGTCATTTCAGAATAAGTCTTGGGTGTCTGTACATTGGCATCAAGAACTTAGACCATAATAGGGATGAAGGGTCCCTCTCTGACCGTCACAAACATTCTTGGACAGATGTTTCCATGAACAACCTGACCCTTTCTATCAAGATTCTAAAATTCTCCTTCCTATAGATGGGGAGTTTCATAGAAAATAGCTCCTTATGGTTTTCTCTAGAACCCATAAGTGCAGATCTATAGCTGCCCTTGGAAATCACTCAGATTATTAGATCCATTTGAGCAACCTCCCTCTGATACCACATGAAAGTATTTGTTTTCAAGGTAGCCTGCAACCTATAGGGGGGGTGTTGAATATGTTCATTAATATCTTGTGACTTTATTTAAGTTTCTATTTTAATTACTTAGTGTGTTGGCAGTTATTAGCTTTCAAGAACCTGCAAAATCAAAACATCACACAAAAAAGAATACATAGAATATATAGTGGTTCCCCAGATTATGGTACATCCACTCTCCTCCCACCTTTCTAACTTTCAGTTAGACAAGGCACTTCTCCAAAACTCAACTCAAAGAGCTTACACCTTAGATCCCTCAGGATCTCGCAACCTCCTCCAATACGTATTGCTCAGGCATAAGGCCCTACAACTCAGTGATCTAAAGATCACCTACCTCGGGCAAAGGCCTTACCACTCAGGCTGGGAGGACAGCGCTACCTCAAAACTATAAAGGATCCTGCCTCAGAGAGAATGACTCTCCTACAGCTCAGGCACAAAGGCCCTACCTCACATCAAAAGGATCCTACAGCTCGTGAATAAGTACCCTACTACTTAAAGAGAATGACTCTCCTACCTCAGGTCCAAAGGCCATACAGCTCAGTGATCAAATGTTCACCTACCTCAAATTCAAGCAGAATCCTACACTCAGAGAGTATAACTCTCCTACCTCTATAAACGGTTCCCTACCTCAGGCTCAATAACCCTACAACTCAGGTCCAAAAGGATACTAAAAAATATAGTTGTTTTAATCACTTTGACGCAGAGAAATTTCTCTATGTAAACTACTAGAGCTGAGTTTTGTCAGCTCTATCTTACTTCACAGTACCAGGAAGTTATTCTTCAATAAAGGATTGCCTCTGCTGGAAGTAACTCAAAATGTTGTTTCTGAACTTGTTGTAGAAGACTGAAGAATAGCTAGGTCTTTAGATCTTCAAACAACTAACTGAACCTCCAAATGAATGAAGGCTCTCCTCTAAGAAGTATTTCTGAACTTACTATTACAAAAGTGAAGCTACAGCTAACTGAACTTTTTATTTCTGTTGGTCGACTTCAAGCTTGTTCTCGACAGCAATGGCGAGGAAGATGAAGTCCAGCCGCTCTTGGTTTTATTTTTTTAATAAACCCTAAAAGTTGAGTTCAACATCTGAAGTTGTCCATTTATATCAGACAATTGCACCTTGCTTTAACGGAAGAAGACGTACAGTAGTTCACCGACAGTATTTGTCATGTTCTGTAGCTTTCCCGCACTAGATTTGAACTCTGTTGACTTTGTTGATGTCACCATATGTGGACTTAGGCAAAATCAAACAACTTTAGTATAGGCGTTGAGTGAGTAAACTTCACTCAATGCCAAATCACTTGCACAGATTTTCTGTCACCAGGCGGCGTCGAGTGAGCCACCTTCACTCAATGTGTAACGACTCCATCCTTTCATATAACATATAATAGAAGGTTCGGCCATGGCCCCCCACACTATATGCCACAAAACAGGCGGCGAAGTCACGGGCTGATATCAGAGTTGCGCATCCTAACTCATAGCATTCTAGAGGAAGCTTTTAACATAAATACTGAACTCCAACCATCAATGTCCACTGATATAAACAACCACATTTATATAAGAATGTACACCAAATACAGTATCGTTTGGCGTAATGGCCAAACAGTTACTCTTTACAAGTGTGGATTCCAAACATCAGCGTGCAGGTCGGCCACACATGAACAAAACACAACATTTTCAGCTTTGCCTTCAAGGGCTTGCAGCAGCAGTAGGGACTTTAGCCTTTATATGTCCCGCTCGGCTCTCCAGCACCTGCACAAGGATAGCCCACCCAATGGTGGCAAACAAGACAACGGTCAGCATTCAGTTGAGCAATTTATACGACCCTACCCCTTCCCATGACAGTGTATTCCTTCCCTGCAGTCATAGTAATTTATAGATAGATATAAAAATATCACACATTGTGCTCTCACGCACAAACAATCCATCATAACCGTCAGCCACACAAAAGTGTGAGTTTTGGTTGTCGTTAGTGGCTTTTCTTGGCCATGTGGTAAGTGGAGATGTCATAACTGTGGATCCGTCAAAGATCAGAGCCATACAGGAGTGGCCGTGTTGTCTTCGGTGGCCGAAGTCAGGAGTTTCCTTGGACTCGCAGGCTACTACAGACGTTTTGAAGAAAACTTCTCGCGAATCGCTTTACCCTTGACCACACTGACGAGGAATGATCAGAAGTTCGTTTGGACGTCAGAGTGCACGTGAGCTTTTGAAGAGCTAAAGATTCATTTGACCACGGTGCCTGTATTGACATCGCCATGTGGTATAGATGGCTATGAGATCTATAATGATGCTTCAGGGAGCGGCTTAGGCTGCGATCTTCAGCAGTTTGGGAAAGTGATTTCTTATGGCTCAAGCCAGTTGAAAGTGTATGAGCAAAATTATCCCGTCCACGACTTAGAGTTGGCGGCAGTGATCTTTGTACTTAAGTTATGGCGGCATTATCTTTATGGCATAAAAGTGGATATCTTTACGGACCATAAGAGCCTAAAGTACCTGTTGGATCAGAAGGATCTAAATATGCGACAATGAAGGTGGATGGAGTTCCTTGGGGACTACCCCTTTGATATTCATTATACTCCCGGGAAGGAAACGTGGTCACTGATGACTTGAGTCGTAGGACTCCTCCAAGGGCAACTTGGTTGCAGATGCATGATAAGCGTCTGATTCAGGAGTTGGAAGCGTTAGAGATTTCTTGGGTTGACAAGAATTCCACAGCCGATGCCTGCTTAAACTGGATGGAGGTATAATATGACCTTGCGGACAGAATTCGACGAGCAACGAAGCTAGATGAAAGTCTCCAATGCTATGCAAAGGATGGACTAGATGGCCAATTCTCCTGGGATGATGGCCTTTTTGCGGAAAGAGGGCCGTTTATGCATCCCGAGTATGAGAAAGTTGAGAGAAGAATTAATGTATGAAGTGCATTTTACAAAATACTCAATTCACCCTATGAGCACAAAGATGTTCATCGATACGAAAACGTTGTTCTGTTGGCCAGGACTAAAGAAAGACATAGCTCATTATGTGGCAAAATGTCAAACTTGTGCTTTGGTGAAAGCGAAATGCCAAAAGCCCGGAGGTTTATTGAATTCGTTAACGATTTCGGAATGGAAGTTTGATGATATTTCAATGGATTTTGTGCACGGGTTGCCGAGATCTCAATGCGAGAATGATTTAATCTCGGTGATTGTAGACCGGTTGATGAAAGTGGCGTACTTGCTTCCGAACAAGCAGGACGATTCAGTGGAAAGTTTGGCAAAACTCTATGTGGAGCAGATCGTATGGCTGCACGGTGTTCTCCGTAGCATCGTGAGTGACTGTGATGGGAGATTCACATCAGACGATTGGAGGCTAATCCATCAATTGTTCGGAACAAAGTTGACGTTTAGTACGGCCTTTCATCCCCAAACGGATGGCCAGACTGAGAGGACCGACAGAAATATGAAGGATGTGCTTCGAATGTGTGCCCTGGATTTTGGTAAGAGATGGGAAGATCATCTCTATATAGTGGAGTTTGCCTATGACAATAGCTACCAAGCGAGCATCGGTATGGAACCGTTAGGAGCTCTGTATGGTCGCAAGTCCCGTACACCGTAGCTTGGGCAGAAGCAGGCGAATCCAAACTATTTAAACATAAAGAAGTCGATGAAGAAAACTCAACGATACACTCTATTCGGGAGAGGCTACTGATAGCCCAGGATCGAAAAGCAAAATACTATAACGTCAAGCAGCAGAACGTGGAGTTCGTGGTGGGCAATTGGGTATATTTGAAGATTAAACTCTTTAAAGGCGTTTCTAGGATTCAGCGTCTGAAAAAGTTGAGTCAGAGATATCTTGGTCCGTTTGAAGTGGTGGAGCAAGTTGGGGAAGCTGCATATCGGCTAGATCTTTCGGCAGAATTGAGTGGATTACATGATGTGTTTCACATTTTCTGTGCTTCGAAAAGCTGTCAAAGATCCAGCTCAAGTGATCACGAACGATCGTGTACCAGTTGAGTATGGGCTAATGACGAAGATTAGGCCCATTCATATCGAGGATAGATCTGATAAACAGTTGTGGAACAAGACAATCAGGATGGTCAAAGTCCGGTGGGACAACTGTGGCCTTGAGGAGCTAACATGGGAGCGATAACAGACCATGCGAGCTAAATTTCCCTAGCTATTTGTGTAAACTGTTGTGCAGTGCATGTCAAGGTGTATTATACTTTTGTGGAGTTATAACATCTTGCTTTTTGTTTCCTTACTGTGTGCAAATTTCGGGACAAAAATTCTTGTAAGGAGGGGAGGGTTGTAACACCCCAAATCCCAAGTTTTGTTCAGGTTGGACAACAGGGCCTGGGACACGGGCGTGTCCCAAGCTGTGTCCTGCTCTATATAGCTGAGCAGCCTGTCGAGTGCTCGATGAAATGCACTCGATGAGTTCTCTAGATGGAACACGCCCTGCGATATGGGCGTGTCCAAGGGCGTGTCCTCCTCTGGTTCGTCGACCTCTACTCGAGTAAATGTGCTCGATAATCCTCAAGTGGGGAACATGGCCTGTGACACGGGCGTATCACATGAGACACGGGCATGTCACATGGCCGTGCCCTTTTCTGGAATTGGCCAAGGCATTGAGGCCTTGTAAACACGGGAAGGATACGGGTGTGTCTCTGGGCACACGGTCGGTGACACGGGCGTATCACATGGCCGTGTCCTATTCGGGTTGAATCAGTTGTGTGCCGCCTGAGGTACATGGCCATAGACACGGGCATGTTTGAAGGCATGTCAAGGCACACAGCCTGTGATACAGCGTATCACATGGCTGTGTCCTGCTCTGGGTAAGTCGGTTGTGTGCTGTTTAAGGTACACGGCCTGTGACACGAGCATGTCACAGGCCCTATCAGCACAACAATAAATATATATGGGTGATTTGTGGCCGTTCATTTTCTTCATCTGGGATCCAATGGCCCAGGCTTCTCTCTATTGGTTAATATCCAGGAATGAGAAAGAGATTCTCATTGAGTTTGGGTTATTCTTTTTCTAAAAGAGCTAGAGAGAAGGGAGAGGAAGGAGGAGGAGGAGATAAGGATCTGGCCACCGGTGGAGCTTCTGAGTTCTGAATCGAGATCCGAGGCCAGATTTGTAGAGGCAAGGCCGCTGCGGTGCTTTCCTACCTACCGGCTATAATTCCATGGCTCCACAGAGGTCGTCAAGGGTAACGATCTTCCTCCTTAGACATGTGAAGTCCTTTTTTTGGCATGTGCATGGATTTCCCCCACCACAGGGTGGATGGCAAAGGGATTTACTTGGGTTGATTCTTGGAATCCCCAATAATCTTGCATATAGATCCGGAAATGTGTAGTACGAAATAAGCATGCTGTGTGAAGCCCATCTGGACAGGTTGGTATGGATTAGTGATGTTTCATTTGCACACTAGAGAAGACTCTGTGGTTAACCGTGTAGTTTGTGGAGCCGCTGGGTGGGACCTGTGAAGGATAGTAGCAGGAAGTACTAGAGTGGTAGTCCAGGAAAATACCTTATGATGCTTGTGCTGTGTGCTATGGCAAGACTAGTGTTCTGGCACTGCAGGATGCTGTAGGGTTTGGGCGGAGTTGGCTGCAGAAAGTGAGTTCTACGGAACCCGCTAAATGATCGTGAAGGACGCTAGCATGAACTCCCTTTGTTGATTGTGAAGCCAGTCTGTGGTGGGCATTATGGCTCTTGTGAAGCTAGTCTATGGTGGACATTGTGGATCTTGTGAATTCAGTCCGTGGTGGACAGTGTGGCTATTGTGACGCCAGTCCTTGGTGGACAGTATGGCTATTGCGAGCTTGATGAGCTCTTGAAAAGGCCTTATGTCAAACAGGAATGGTGAAACTGACCCGTACCTTATATTTGGCCTCGAGTACGTTGGTATTCGGTGATGGCAAGATGACTTGAGCAACGGGGGGTGGCTGATACGGACCTGCGTTTTGTCCGTCCGACTTGAAGACTTGAAAGTGCGGTTAGTTGGAGCGCATAATGAGAGTCTTTGGCCTACATGCCGGAAATACTAAATGCTCAATTTTACCGTCGGGTGTTGGACCTGGAATGGTGGTGGGACCCTGGTTCGCCGGTACACCAAGAATGTGCCCTGAGTGCACGGATCGTTGGGCCGCGTGGCTGACGGTTGTGATGGATTATTTGTGCGTGAGAGCACAATATGTGATATATATCTGCCTATGAATTGATATGCCTGCAAGAAGGCCACTGCGCCGGGAAAGGGGTAGGGTGTTTTATATAAATTGGTCAGCTAAACGCTGACCGTTGCCTTGTTTTACCACCGTTTGGTGGGCTGTCCTTATGCAGGTGCTGGAGAGCCGAGCGGGAACATAAGGGCTGAAGTCCATGCTGCTACTGCTGTTGCTGCTAGCCCTTGAATGCTAAGCAAAGAATGTTGTGTTTTGCTCATGTGTGGCTGGCCTGCGTGCCGATGTTTGGAATCCACATTATAAAGAGTAAATGTGAGTCCATAAGGCCCAACGATGTTGTATTTGCTGTATAATCCTTCGAGAGTTTGTATATAAATGTGCTTGTTTATATAGAGTGGACATTCATTATTGGGGTTCAATATTACTGTTAAAATATTTCGCTAGCATGCTCTGAGTTAGGATGCGATTGTGTTTTGGTATTAACCTGTAACTTCCCCTCCTGTTTTGTGGCATATGGTGTGGGGCCCCGGCCGGACCTTCGATTATATGCCATACGAACGGATGGAGACATTTCATGTCTTTACCTTAGCTAAGGGCATGGTCATTGATCACATGAATAAGTTTCAATTACCTCTATCCAGAGATGGGAAATAAAACTTCTAAGGCCAGACCAAGCCCCTCCAACTCTAAGGACAGTTGTAGATGAAGTCAGGACCCCATCTCCCCTCTCTCATCAAATAACAAGCACAGCTGGTCTAGCTATTAAGGGGGAGCCTGCTCCATTTGTACAAGTGATAGTACAGTCTACTCAAGTTCCAGTTCCAGCCACAGTCCTATCTGATATTCAAGCCCAAGTCACAACTCCAACAGATGATGAAAATATAGTCATAGAAGATGCTACAGCTCCATCTTCTTCTGCAAATGGCAGTTCTGTCCAAGAATATGGCTCAGGTCTTATTGCTGCTGACCTGTCTGATCAAGAACTTCTTACTGATGCTATGGTAGATGATCAAGTAATATCTATAGCAGCTGACATTTACAGGATGATAGAGGAACTCACCTCTAAAGAACCTCTCTCCCCTCTACCTTAAGAAAATCCATCTCAACCAGAAAATCCATCTGAACCAGAATCTTCTCAGCCCCAGTCTCCTATTGAGGGTGTGGAAGATGAAGAGATAGTTTCAATTTCTAATGCTGAAGAATTATCTCCTGAAGCAGCTAAACCACCTCTCCCAAGCCTATACTTCAACATTGCCACTTTCATAGGTGATGATGCTGAAGATGAAATAACAACTGCTATAAGAAAATAGACCTCCACATCTACTATGCTCGTTAAAGAAGTAGTTCCATGTACAACTCAAATTTTGCCTCCTCCACCTCCTCAGACTGAAGGAATTACTGAAGACAATATCTTAAGTAAAATAGAAGCCATGTTGGCTAAGTAAAGAGAGTATTTTGATATCTCCATTCAAGATGTCACAAATAAGGTCTCTGCTTTAAAAAAGGAAATGAGTCGAGGATTTGCAGAAATCCAGGGCAATACTGATGAATTCAAAAGGCTTCTACTAATTGGAGGCAAAGCTCTAGACCACACTATCACTAGTGTTGGTGAGGTCATGAACCAATCTCTCACGATAGCCAATAATCAAATTCTTCTACTAAAGAAAACATAGGAATTCAACTTGAAAACTTGCGAGGAAGTTGGCAAGTTCAAAGATGAAGCCATATGCACTCTCTCTGTAGAATTAAGAAAGGGGGAGGAGAAAGTAAAGGAATAGCTAGATAATAAAGTCAAAAAGATGAAAGATCTATGGGACAATCAAATTAAAGAGATTCAAACGTCAGTGGTATAGGAAATTAAGAGTACAAAACTTTATACTTATGACACTGCAGTGTCGATGCATAATCAGATCTTCCCTGACTTCTTAGTTGATCCCACTGCAACCCATCCAGCTAGCCTGGATGTTAATGTTCAAAGGCCTACATTCTCTCCAAGGCCCGAAATTTATGAAGCTCCCACCTCCTGAAACTTATTCATAAGTCTGGAATTCTAAACAAGCTGATGTGCCTCAACACATACCTCCTAAAGTACCGTTTTCCAAGAGAAGAAAGTATGGTGAAGGTGCTTCTACAAGCAGGTCCACTCCTATGACAGAACATGCAGAAAGGGAACATGCTGATGTCTAGAGCACTACATATATATCAATTATTATGGATACTTTAAGACTAGTGGTGGAATTCAGAGGGAACAAGGATACATATTACTCTCACTCTGAATGGGTAAAGTATGAAAAATCTATGACTCTAAGAAGACTTCATGATAAAAAAGTATAGTCGTGAAGACCCTATTGCTCCTCCCAGAGCACCCAAATACTTTCCAAAGCCGTTCATGTACTTCCATAGACAAGAAGATAAATATCAGAGGCAGCATCAACAACAGAGCAAGAAGTAATTGAAGATGATCAGAAGTGTCATATATGAAAAATTTTGTGGAGTAGGACTTTTTCCTGAACAATGTATATATATATAAATCTTTAAAATTTGATGATCTAAATCTTCTATTTCATAGCATTTCTTCCAATTATTTTGTTTATTAGTTATTTTATTTGTTTATCTTCATGTAATTTAACTTAGTGTAGAGGGTTCTGACTTCTACAAATAGGGGGAGATTGTTTGGTATTATATCCACAATAACCTAGATTTGTAAGAAGTCACCCTTGAACTAAGATGAATTAAGTTTGTATTTGATGCCCTTTTCAAGTTGAGTGCTTGTAGGTTATAATTGTCAAGTGTAGATCAATGTTAGTTTACAATGGGTCACCAAACATAGGATCATACAATGTAATCCCTCATTGTGTGATCCATGGTGTTGACTGATGTGTAACCTCTCTATTGACACATATCATTTTCAAGTACAAACGTTGTGGGAGAAAGGCTGGTTGCGGGTTTCTTAGAAGAAAATCATTTTTCAGTTAACAAAATTTTTCTTAGTATTTTACTCGAGTTAGCTTAGTCAGGTACTCGAGTAGCAGCAGTCTTTTTCTCGATAAAGCCGAGTGTAGTTCTCGAGAAAGCCATGAAGTACTCGAGTAGGTCTTAACTTTCTCGAGTAACCTTAAAATTTTGCTCAAAACTTTTCTAAGTCTTTTTCTTGAGAAAACCAAAGACATTTCTCGAGAAGGCTAAGGTTAGTTCTCGGGAACCAGATGTTCTTACTCGAGAAACAGAAATCTTTTCTCGAGTTGCTTTCTTGTTCTCGAGTAACAGAACAGTTTTTCTCGCGTAAGTCTATCCATTCTCGAGATAACATAACTAATCTTCTATATTTTCTTTAAGTGTTCTTCTCCAGAATCTTATATACTTTCTCGAGAAACAGAACTCGTACTTGAGTAATCTTATTTCTCTCAAGAAATAGAGTTCTGAATCTGAATTTCGCTAAGTGTATGACTGGTTTTGACTTCAAATATAATTAACTCCTGATTGGTCTACGTGGATTGTAATTAATGAAATCAGACCGTTATGTAAGACCTATAAAATGTCATGTCAGAATCGACAAACCCTGAAAAGAATTTTACAGAATTCTGAATCCTTTTCAGGATTCTCAATCTGGAAGCGCCGTCGCCGACTAGACGTGTTCTTCATCGTCAGACTTCTCGATCCTGAAATTCAGACAAGAAGGAGTTAACAGATCAAGATTTTCAACATCTACAAATCTTCTCCTTGATCATGGTGATCCCACGTTCTCAAATCGAAGTGTTCTTAGATTTCTTCCTCAACCTTTCTGACAGAGCTTTACAATTTTTCAAGAAGGAAGAGGTCGAGAATCAGTCAGATCTGTGAAGAAAAGTTTGTGTATTTCATTGTAAATCCATTTTATTATTGTAGGAGTAATTCTACGTGATTGTTGGAGTTATTCTCCGAGTTTGTAGGAGTTGTTCTCTGAGTTGTTGTAGGAGTTGTTTTA